>CM071924.1:34786228-35386228 GCA_016081115.2 Rehmannia glutinosa | reverse complement strand
TTGGGAGGACTCTCCGGACCTTGTAGTTGCCTTTGCTCGTGCATGGCTCGGATTCTTGTAGAGCCTCTTTGCTTCGACTTCTCATTTGTAGCACTGGATCCATATCTTCATCACTTTCTGTGTAGTCATGAAGGTTCTCATGTGTATGCTCATGAGTCCCTGTAAATACACACATCTTGGATTTCTCCAAGGCTCTTTCTTACTCCGCCGCTTTCTCCTTTTCTTCCTCCTTAATAAGTTGAAGAGTTTCCATATAGCTCTTTTCATCAAGGGCATCTTGGACGGATGCATGTCCAAGGAACCTAAGTTCCTCCTCCTCCTCCGTTATGAATTACTCAAGCGAGTAAACGGACGCTGGAGTAATCCAAATCAAGCCCTCCATTATCTTAATCTTCTCTGAATGTCAGGGTAGACGGGAGAATACATGATTAAGTCATCATCATCATCGCCTTCTTCTCCTGTCTCCTGAATGTGGGCTAAAAGGCCTTGCTCCTGCTCAGACTCAGCAGCGTCTGTCCAAGAAGGTGAGACAACCTGTTCTTTTAAGGTTCTGTTGTCTCAGCTGTTTGTCGCACAACTGGGTCTTCAACGGTTCTCTGCTGATCAACATCATCAGTCTTCTCAGGCTTGTCAACAACTTCTAGGTGCCGGACTTAGCTGTCTTCTCAAGCTCGGAATGCTTGTACAACCGTCTTCTTTTGGTGCAAACCAATTGGATCTCAGGTTCCACCTCCGTAGTTCTTCAGTTGTGAGGGCCTGGGCACCTTTCTTAGAGGTAGCTGCCCTCCTGGATTTGGCAGTCCTCTTCTTCTTCGCAATAGGGGAGGGAATTTGGGGTTCCCCCGCTATCTCGACTGTTGGGGCAGGGGGCTCGGCTGCATGGGCAGGTGACTCGGACTTGTCTGCGGAAGTGGGTGCTTTCTTTGTTTTGGCTGCGGGGGCAGGGGCAGGCTTGGATACCGCAACTCTCTTCTTGGATATTAGCTTTGGAGAGAGAGATGGAGAGGTCTCAGCTGTGTCTTCGGGATCAACTGATTCCCCTTCACTAGTATCAGCCTCTCTGGCATGAGCCTTCTTCTGGGCTCCAGAAAGGTTCGCCTTGAACATTCGTTTGTTGGCATGAAAGGGCTTGCCATGGCAGAGAGCAATGCCATTTGCCTCCATCAGATGGCCAATCACCAGGCGATAACCCAAGGAACAGCCAAAGGTCCCATCCTCCTTGTAGGACTTGTGCAACACATTCTGGTAGATTCGGGTGAAAACGAACTCGGCCTAGTTGACTTTCTTCTCTTGCATGATCGCAACCATCACAATCAGCTTAGTCTTGGACAACTGATTGAAGCTTCCAAACTTCATGTCCACGCACTTTGAGACGACGACCATCAGCTTATGGTAGTCATCCTTTAAAATTCTTTCTTGGCTGTATACACAACCTTCGCAGCACACTCCGGCTTGGCAACTTCTTTCCAAGCAGCAGCTAAGTCGACATCCTTCTCAGCGATGTCCTTCAATCCCTCTGTGGGCAAAAAATAGTGCTCATCAAGGTCTTTTGTAGTGAGTTTGATGACCTTTCCATGGACTGATAATCGGATTTCATCGTCCTACACCTCTGCATTAACATAAAACATAGAGACCTCCTCCAGATATGTATGCATGAAATGCATCGACAAGAAGTCCTTTAGGCCGGACTTCTCCAGTTTTTCTGCTATCTTTTTGATCAGGGCTTCATCGACACCCTGTTTGATCATGACTTTGAAATCCACAGAAGAACCAGTGTGGATTTACTTGTAGAGCTTTGCGTAATCATGAGTTGGGGCCATTTTCAGAAGTTTCTATCAATTAAAATACGAGAAATCTTGCTTGTAAGAACTAGGGTTTGCACTTAGTTACAGAGATAAAATGCTCTTTCTTTGTTGGAGATGAATAGTTCACGTGAGGAGAGAGAAAGATGTAATGTGAAAGGACGTCTTCGGAGTTTGAAATTTTTGATCCAGATCAACGATCGATATTAGAGCTTCAAAACCGCATTAAATTTCCCACATTAAATGCAACAACATTTATATCCAATCATATGGTTTACTGTGCAGCTTTTGCACTGACAGTCATTATTACGCTGATGTCATTCTTAAAATATTCCCGCTCGAATTAACACGACTGTATTTTTGTCACTTAGCTCATAAATGATTCAGCTTATATCAAAGTGACTCAACTCTGCTTCTCTCTTCTCATGATGTAAATTCGCTGTCAGCTAACTCGATACAGCTGACTTTCCGACTGGGCTGTTTCACTTGGCTGAAATGTGAAACTTGCTCTTATTCAATATTCTCATCTTCTTTCTCAGCTTATTGAGTCTTCTGAGTTTCCTAACTCAGCTCAATTAACCCTAACTCATTCTTGAGCTCTTCAAACCTTGATTCACATAAAGGTTTTGTGAATATATTAGCTAACTGTTTATCAGTTGAGATGTATTCCAAGGTAATGTCTTTCTTTTCAACATGATCTATTATAAAATGATATCTGACATCAATGTGCTTTGTTCTTGAATGCAACACTGGATTATGAGTGATTGCAATAGCACTAGTGTTATCACACATAATTGGAATCTCTTTTTCTTCAATATCATAATTTCTCAGCTGCTGTCTCATGCATAAGACTTGGGCACAACAGCTACCCGCAGCTATGTACTCTGCTTCAACTGTGGATGTAGCTATTGAATTTTGTTTCTTGCTGAACCAAGAAACCAATCTATTTTCAAGCATTTGACATGTACCTGAAGTACTCTTCCTTTCAACTCTACATCCAGCATAGTCTGAGTCTGAGTAACCAACCAACTTGCATCCATCTTCCTTTGGATACCATAAGCCAACTTCCTGGCATCCCTTCAAATATCTTAGGATTCTCTTAGCTGCAGTCATGTGGCTGTCCTTTGGTGCCGATTGAAATCTTGCACATAAACCTCTTTGCAAAGGTGATGTCGGCCTTTGCTGTTAGTTAGATAGAGCAAAGATCCAAGGGCTCTATATCTAGTTTGATCAACAGCTTTGCTATCTGCATCCATGTCCATCTTGACTGATGTATTCATTGGAATTTTCACAGAAGACTTCTCTTCCATACAAAATTTCTTCATTAAATCTCTGGTATACTTTGTTTGGCTTATGAAGGTTCCATCCTTCAATTGTTTGACCTGAAGTCCTAGGAAGAAAGTAAGCTCCCCCATCATTCTCATCTCAAATTTGCCTTGCATGAGGTTTGAGAACTTGTCACATAGCTTTTTGTTTGTAGAACCAAAAATGATGTCATCCACATATATTTGAACAAGTTGTATACTCTCTCCATCTTGAATTCGGAAAGAGTGTTCTATCAACATTGCCTTTGGTGAATCCATTGTTAGTTAGAAATTGAGACAATGTATCGTACCATGCTCTTGGTGCTTGTTTCAATCCACACAATGCTTTCTTGAGCTTGTAGACCTTATCTCCAATAGTTTTCTGCTCGAAACTTGGAGGTTTTTCAACATAGACTTCTTCCTCTAATAGTCCATTTAGAAATGCACTTTTCACATCCATTTAGTATACAGTAAAGTTCTTATGTGCAGCATAAGCAAGAAACATCCTTATTGCTTCCAACCTTGCAACTGGAGCAAAGTTTTCATCAAAATCTATACCTTCTTCTTGGAAATACCCTTTGGCTACAAATCTTGCTTTGTTTCTTACAACAGATCCTTCCTCATTCATCTTGTTTCTGAAAGCCCATTTTGTACCAACGACATTTTGGTGGTTTGGCCTTTGAACTAATTCTCATACTTTGTTTCTTTCAAACTGATTCAGCTCTTCTTGCATGGCCTGAATCCAATGTGTGTCATCCAATGCTTGAGACACATCTTTAGGCTTTATCTGGGAAATGAAACAAGTGAACAGAGCTTCATGCTGAGCTCTGGATCTGGTTCTTATGCCATCTCTAACATCTCCAATGACTAACTCTGGTGGATTCAGCCGTCTTGCAGCTAAGTTGTCTTGAACAACTCTTTCATCTTCATTCAGCTGTAGACCTTCCAGCTGTCTTTGAGATTCAGCTATCTCATCTTCATCAAGGTTGAGTGCTCTCACTTCAGCTTCCACATAAGGACTCTTCTGCATAGTTGGCTGATTCAGCTTATCAGCTAACTCTTGAATGTCTTCTCCATTCACATTAGGTTCATCAAAAACCATATGGATAGACTCTTTTGTGATCATAATCCTCTTGTTCAACACCCTATAGGCTTTACTCTTAGTTGAGTATCCCAAAAACATACCTTCATCATCTTTAACATCAAAAGCCTTTAAATTATCTTTGCCATTGTTATGGATGAAGCATTTACATCCAAATATCCTGAAATATCCAACATTTGGCTTTCTCCCTGTCTAAATCTCATAGGGAGTCTTGGTCAATTGCCTGTTAATCATGCATCTATTTTGAGTATAGCATGATGTATTTATGGCTTCAGCCCAAAATCTCTTAGGTAATCCAGCTTCAACTAACATGGTCCTTGCCACTTCATTGAGAGTTATGTTCCTTCTTTCAGCTACTCCATTCTACCGTGGAGTCCTTGCAGCTGACAATTCATGAATGATGCCATTTTCAACACAATACTAAGTTATTATTCCATTGACAAACTCAGTTCCCCTGTCAGATCTTATTTTTATAATGATTTGACTCTTCTCATTTTGAATTCTTTTCATCAGCTAAGGTAACTTATGCAAAGTTTCCTTCTTTTTACACATGAAAATTGTCCATGTATATCTTGAATAATCATCCACCACTACTAGGGTGTATTTCTTTCCACTTATGCTAGCTGGCTCAACTGGACCAAATAAGTCCATATGTAACATATGTATTATCCTTGTTGAAGAAGGACTTGGATTATCCTTGAATGAAGATTTGATTTGCTTTCCCATCTGGCATGCATCACATACACTTTCTTTCTTGTACACTGAGTCTGGCAATACTTCTACAAGATGACTCCATGCAAGCTTGTTGATTGCCTTGAAATTCGTGACTCAGCTTCTTGTGCCACAGCCAACTTGATTCAGTTGTGCTCTTTGCTAGCAGACAAGTGCTTGGTGTAGCAGTAGACCAATCTACTACATACATATTCTTTTGCCTTGACCCTTACAGCACTATTTCATTGGATTCAGCATCTTTGATCTGGCACACTCTCATGTTGAATCCTACATTGTAGCCTTTGTCACAGAGTTGGCTGATACTTAACAGGTTGAAGTTGAGACCTTCAACATAAGCTACATCTGTGATTTCCAATCCATTTTCTTGATGGATCCTGTACCTTTGATCTCTCCTGGAGCTTCATTTCCTCCAAATATAACTTTTGCACCTTTAATCTCATTGAATCTTGACAGATTTTTCTTGTTTCCTGTCATATGTCTGGAACAACCACTATCCCTGTACCAAGTTCCTTGGCACTCAGCTGTTCTTTAAACCTGCAATCAAGGAAATTAGTTTTTAGGTACCCATACTTGTCTGGGTCCTGAGGGGTTAGTGCTATAAGATGCTCCAACCAACCTATAGCCAAAAGTTCTGACTCTAAGTGGTTGCCATCTATCAATGCCATAATCATAGTGCACATTAGCAAATTGCTTGGGGGTTTTAGGATCATACAACTGTCTCTTTTGTCCTGTATGCCTGTGTGTGTGTTTTAGTACTTGCTTTCTTGGGGTAGTTGTGGTATTTCTGATTGTAGTGCTTGGGTGCTGCGTATGTGCGCTGATAAAAGCTCTTTTGCCTTTGGAATGACCTCTGCGGAGGTTTAGGTCTTTGCCATTTTGGCTTGTATTCCATTGGTCTTTGCTGATGCTTCACATTATTCCAATCATCATAGTTTGGATATTTTCTACCATTCCCATCATTGGTATTTCTCTGATAAAATTTGTGGGGTTTTTGGTAGCTCTATTTGCTTTTCACAGAGTATTTTCGTTTGCGCTTCTTTGAGGACTCACCGGATTTTTTTCACCTCCACAAAGATATCAATCGGTTGTTTTCCTTTTCCTTTATATCCAAGGCCAGTATGATTGTGATTGTGGTTTGAAACAGATGTGTGTGCAACATTTGGTGTTTTGAGTTTTTTGGATGATTCATTACTTGAAGATCCCTTTTCCAAAATCACTCTTGGAGTTTTGACTATGTACAAAGGAATTAAATCCTATGCCTGTCTTGTCTCCACATTCCTTTTGACTCATAATAAGTTCATCCAATGATTTGGATGCTTTTGTAAATGAGACAATCACATTTTTAAGATCTTTTCCCTCTTTTCTGTAGCAGCTAACTCTACTATGATCTTGGCATTTTTAGCCTTCAACTTAATGTTCTCATCAGCTATTTGACTCAGAGTACCCAAATCTTTAGTCAGCTGTGAGTTTTGGCTTTTAAGTTGGCTATTTTCCTCGTTTAAAATTGTGTGTGAGGATTTTATGTGTTCAAAATCTTTCACCCTAATGAATTATAAAGATCAGTGGGTAAGGAAGTGTGTGTATCACAGTCACGATCACTTGAATCAGAATGAGATGAGTTAAAGTGTACCTCATCTTCTTGATCTTGTTCTTTGGCCATGAGGCAGATCATAGCCTCTTCCTCAGAATCACTTGAGTAGTCTGCTTCACTACTATCTGAGTTTGCTGCCACTTTGCACTTGGCTGGCTCAACAGTCTCAGTAGCCAACATGGTTTTCTTCTTTTACTATCTTCTTTCCCTGAAGATTTTTCTTTCTTTTTCATTCTTGTACTCGTTGACTGGTGGATAGGAACAATCAATAGCAAAATGTCCTGGTTGTTTGCAGTTCCAACACAGGTTCTCAGCTCTCTTATCAGCTCTGTCTGTCCTTTGATTATCAGCTCTCTGATAATCAACTCTGTGATGCTCAGCTCTTTTGGGTGGCCTATCTTCCATTGCCTTTGAGGGTGCTGAATGTCTTCTGGAGGTTTCACCCTTATTCATTTTATAGTTCTTGTTGAAGAACTTGTTGAATCTTTTAACCATCAGGGCAATCTCCTTATGGTCTATGGCTTCTTTTGGCTCAGCTCTTTTCCCTTCACTGGCTATCAATGCAGCTGTCTTGAGTACAAATGTTTTCTCTTGCTCTTTCCTTCTCAGCTCAAACTTATAAGCTTTGAGGTCTAAGAATAGCTCATGGTTAGATGTTCTTGAGAGGTCCATTGAATGTCTCAGGGCCATAACCTTCATTTCCCATTCAGTTGGGAGGCTTCTTAAGATCTTCATACACATTTCCTTATGTGTATATTCTTTCCCAAGAGCTGAAAGCTCATTTGTAATCTCAGTAAATCTGGCATCCAGCTGATCCAGAGTTTCACCTGCAAGCATTTTAAAATTTTCAAATTTTTGAACATCAACAGTTAATTTATTTTCCTTAATTTGTTCTGATCATTCACAAATTAAGGTCAGCTTTTCCCAAAACTCTTTTGCAGATTGACAAGATTTGACTTTGTTGAACATGGCTTTGTCCAATGTCTTGTAGAGAATATCCTTAGCCACATTGTCCAGGTTGTATCTCTTTCTATCCTCATTTGTCCACTCAGTCCTTGGTTTTTCAACCATGGCTGGTCTTGCTTCAGCAACAGCTTCTTCTCCCTCTGTTGCAGCTGCTCTTCGTACAACTGTGTTTACTTTGAGTATTTGCAGTGGCCCATCCTCTATCACAAGCCACATTTCATCATGTAATGCAGATAGACGAGGCTGCATGCATATTTTCCAATCATCAAATTCCTCAACAGTAAATATGGGAATGCGTGTTAGATTTGCTTCCATGATAATAACTTTGCTTAAAAGATGAAAGACTTTGAAAGACACAAGTGTTAAAACTTTTTGAAAAGATGGAGATATAGTTCAGTAACCAGTGCGGAAGGCTCAATGAACCAACCGCTCTGATACCACTTGTAGGTCCCAAAGCGTGTGGTGTAAGGTTTAGAAGGGGGGGTCGAATAAACCTTACCAAATTTTCGATCTTGGAAAGTAGACCCCTTTGCTTCTTCAAATGTTTTCCTCACCAGTAGTTTGAAGTTATCTTTCCTTCATAGTGAGTGTCCGATCGAGTTCCTTCAAGTTTCAGGCTCGAGGAATATCATGAATTGCTATGAGAATTTTGCTGGTTAAATGCTTGAATATTGCTTGCTTGTTAATGGTTCAGGTCATCTTTTCTCAAAAGCTTCCTCAGCCTTTTATAGTGCCCATTTGAAATTTTGCCCGTTGAAGAGATAGGCTAATTTCAAATGTCACTTTGTGTTCGTTGGCTTGTCTTTTCTTGGTATACAGCCTTGGTGATTGTTGGACCTCAAGCGCTTTACTGGATTGACGATTGTCCCCACAAAACAACACGAGTATTTTCTTTCCCGCTTTGTCCTCACTCACGCGTACCCTGGGAAACTTCCCAGAGGGTCCCATCCCATGTCTACTCAAGGCCAAGCATGCTTAACCTTAGAGTTTCTATGTAATGGGCACCAGAAAAGAAGACGCATCTGTTGGTATAGGTAGTCCATATTAAATCCTTTTAAGCTCTACTTTAACTGTGTAATCCAGCGCTCACGAGTTTGAATTGCGGGACGTGCCTCTTTTAAAGCCCATTGCAGGCAGGATGCTAGACCAAATCCTAACAATCCCCCCCAAAGACTGCCCAAAGATCTCGGCTCCATTGTTTGGCAACCTCCGCTGCCCGCCAAACTTTCTCAGTTCTAACGCTAACTTCTTCGGGCATCATCACATCACGCCACCTCTCGATTCCATCCACCCAAAGAACCTACACCTTCGTTTCCATCTACATTTACCTTAGTTTCGGCCAACTGGCAACCTACCCTTAATTTCTGGTCCGTTTACCTCCGCTGCGCCAGCATCTCAGTTCCACCACTCCTGGCAACCTCCACTATAGCGTGCTTCCAAGGGAATTCGAACCCGTGGCCTTCTTGGATACTAGTTGTTGGACCTCAAGCGCTTTACTGGATTGACGCCTGTCCCCACAAAACAATACGAGTCTTTTCTAGCGCGTTTGTCCTCACTCACGCGTATCCTGGAAAACTTCCCAAGGGGTCACCCATCTCATGTCTACTCCAGGCCAAGCACGCTTAACCTCAGAGTTTCTATGTAATGGGCACCAGAAAAGAAGATGCATATGTTGGTATATGTAGTCCATATCAAATCCTTTTAAGCTCTCCTTTAACTGTGCAATCCAGCGCTCACGAGTTTGAATTGCGGGCCGCGCCTCTTTTAAAGCCCATTGCAAGCAGGATGTTGGACCAAATCCCATTAGTGATGTTGACCTTTCCTCATATTAATGGTATTTCAGCGTTTGCTGGCGTCTGACACAAGGTGCAGTGTTTCTTGAGTTAGACTTGGCTAGACTCAACTGTCATATTGGACTTGGTCACTGCAAATACTCAAAATCAAGTCAAGTCAGCTCAAATCCCTACTTGGCTTGACATATTGACTCAAGAAGTGACATATTGGATCTAAGTCAAGTCAACTCAAGAAGTGTCATATTGGATTGACTCAACTGTCACTTCAACTTGTAGACTTGGCTTCTTGAGTTGACTTGACTGACACTTCTCACAGATTGTTCCTCGGTGACTCTCCTTGATCGAGTCAATGTCTTCCTTCATGGCCTTACTCGGTGACACACACAACAGAGTCTTCACACATCCATGATTGACTTCTTGTAATCATTGACATAGCTGACTTGACTCAGCTTTTTCAGTCCTATCTATTACAATACAAATTACAAGGAAAATGGGGTGCCAACTTCCTAGTTTAAGTTTTACATGGTATCATCAAAATCTATCAAATAAATTTCCTAACACATTTGTTGACCACTAATAGTAAGTTCCACTCCTCTCGCAGTTTTCTTAGTCATAACAGTTTCTACTGTGGGAATACTTACTTCTAGTTCTTCATTGTTATCACAACACTTTAACCAAGTTTTCTCCTAAAGTTATCGAACATAAATGAATGTGAAGCTTCAGTATCAAATAATACAAGTGCGGGAATATGCGATACAGGTAGCATACCTGTCATAGTATGATTTTTCTCCGGTTCCTCCTCATTAGTCATGGCAAAGATATGAACCTTTCTTTTTCTATCTCGGGGATGTCCAGGGCCTTGTTGGGGGCCTCCTACCCTCATTCCTTGTTAGGCCTAGATACCTAGATTCATGCAATTCTCGATCTTATGTCCAAGTTGGTGGCACCTGAAGCATAGACCTTTCCTGGCTAGACACTCTCTGTAATGATACTTCTGGCAAGTAGGGGACTGTGGTGTATTTCCACGAGCTGGGACTAGGTTCCCTACTGGTTTAAACCTCTTGTTCAACGGAACAAAATTCCCAATCCATTTTTTCTTTCCTGTGGGGTCGAGTGGTTTAGGGATGTGATCCAGATTCAGACTATATGATATGATTTGGGACCTCTCGATCACCTCAGACCCAAGACAATACTCCCGATTTCTAGCCTTAGTCCTCTCTCGAACCTTCTTGCCTTTCTCCCATCTGTGTCCACCATGTGAGGTGCGAACTAAGACAACTGATTGAATCGTCTTTCGTATTCCATCACTGGTAGAATCTCTTGCTTCAGATTAAATAATTTCGTTTCCGTCTGATCCCTAATTGATTCTGGGAAATGGCGGTCCAAAATCATTCCCTTGAACTTGTTTTAGGTCAAATCTCTTTTCTGCTCCTCTGTCAGTCTCCTTTCGTGCGACATCTACCATTGGGCCACACTTTCTGCTAGTTTAAATTTCTCGCATGAAACCTTTCGTATTTCCGACCACTCCAGGTAATCGAAAATCCTCTCTAACTCCATAATCCATTCCTCTGTAACTGTCAGACCCTCTTTTTCATAACGTCTCGGTGTTGCGAATCGTCAGAATTGTTTGACAATGTCATTAGTACGCGGTGCTCCTCAAGGTGCATTTGGCACATTTTGGGGTGTTACTTGTTGAACAATACTCTGAAGAGTTGTAGGAAGTCTCTGGAAAATTTTGCCCCTGTTGCTCTTGATGCAGGAGCTGGTTGTTCTGGTTCCGCTGCATGTTCGCTTGCAACTGATCCGATGGAGGGCTCTATTTTTGGCCAAAGCCTGCCACGATGTCTTCTTTGTGGTGTTATTTCCAATAATTAACTGCAATAGCAAAGACCGACACTAGAGTGAAGATAGTGTCGACAATAAAAGCTATCAAAATGCTTCGAAAGAAAGAGTGCCAAGGATTTTTGGTGAACATGATGGGGAAAGAGACGATGGAAATGATGGCATCCGATGAATAAGTTGCCAGGAAATTTTTGGACGTATTCCCAGATGATTTACTTGGAATTCCCCCAGATCGTCAAGTTGAATTCACCATAGATTTAGTGCCAGGTGTGGCACCTGTGTCTAAGGCACCATACAGAATGACACCCAAGGAATTGAAAGAACTAAAAGTCCAAATCCAAGAGTTGTTGGACAAGAAATTTATCCAACCTAGTGTCTCACCTTGGGGAGCGCCAGTACTATTCGTGAAAAAGAAAGATGGATCTCTTAGAATGTGCATTGACTATCGAGATTTGAACCAACTGACTATCAGGAATAAATATCCTTTGCCTCGGATAGAAGATTTGTTCGATCAATTAAAGGGAGCTAGTGTGTTCTCCAAGATTGACTTGAGATTAGGATACTGCCAATTAAGGATCAAGGATTGTGATATCCCTAAGACAACATTCAGGATGAGATACGGTCATTTCGAGTTTACCATTATGCTTTTAGATTGTCGAATGCGCCAGCAGTGTTTATGGATTTGATGAATAGGGTGTTTCATCCTTATCTAGATAAGTTTGTTATAGTCTTCATAGACGATATTTTGATTCACAAGAAAACGAACAACATGAGGAACACCTCCGCATTGTGTTAGAAACATTGCAGTAGGAGAAACTTTATGCCAAATTCAGGAAGTGTGAATTTTGGCTAGACATGGTGGTGTTTTTAGGACACGTTGTCACTGCAAATGGAATTGAAGTTGACCCATCCTAAGTGGAGGCAATATTGAATTGGAAAGCACCGACTAACGTAGGAAAAGTGTGAAGTTTTCTAGGGTTAGCTGGATATTACAGAAGATTTATCTTGGATTTCTCAAAAATCGTTAAACCACTTACACACTTGACCAAGAAGAGTGAGAAATATTAGTTGACCAACTAGTGTGACAACATCTTTAAAGATCTTAAGCAAAGATTAGTAACAACTCATATTTTGACAATTCCAAAGGAAACAAAAGGATTTGTAATTTATACAGATGCATCAAAACTAGGATTGGGATGTGTGCTAATGCAAAATGGTAAGGTCATTGCCTATGCATCAAGACAGTTAAAAATGCATGAACAAAACTACCCTACTCATGACTTGGAGTTAGCAGCAGTAGTTCATTCCTTAAAGATTTGGCGTCATCACCTTTACAGTGGGAAGTGTGAGATCTTTATGGATCACAAGAGCTTGAAGTACTTCTTCACTTAGAAGGAGTTAAATACGTGTCAGAGGATGTGGTTAGAATTGGTGAAGGATTATGATTGTACCATTCAATATCACCCGGGAAAGGCAAATGTTGTAGAAGGTGCACTCAGTAGAAAGAATAGCATGCAGATTGCAGCTTTGCTCACACAAAAAGAATCACTATTAAGAGACTTTTCCAATCTAAGGTTGGAAATTTTCAGACCACCTAATCAGGCAGTTGACGTGATTTCATCCTTGACAGTACATCCTACCCTGAGGCAACGAATAAATGATGCTCAAAAAATAGATATTTTCCTCAACAAGATGAAGGAACAGGTACTCGCAAGAATCATTTAGGGATTTGCAATTGCGCCAGATGAAACGCTAGTCAATGATGGAAGATTATGCGTACAAAAGGATGAGGTTTTGAGAAAGGAAATTCTTGATGAAGCCCACAATACACTTTATACTGCTCATCCAGGAGGAAGATGTATAGGGACTTGAGAGAAATTTTCCGGTGGAGGAATATGAAACGGACAATAGGAAAATTTGTGAAGAGATGTCTCATTTGCCAGCAAGTGAAGGCCGAACACCAAAGACTGTCAGGATAATTAAACCCACTGGATATTCTCGAATGGAAATGGGAACACATTATTATGAATTTCGTCACAGGACTACCAAGATCCGTAAGGAAGACTGAGGCTATTTGGGTCATCTTTGACAGTCTCACGAAGAGCGCACATTTTATACTGGTAAGGATGACTTTCACTGAGGATCGTTTTGCTCAACTCTATATTAAGAAGATTGTTAGCCTTCATGGAGTGCCAATATCGATTGTATCTGATCGTGATCCTCGTTTTGCATCAAAATTTTGAGAAATTCTGCATGCAGCTATGAAGATGAAGCTTAAGTTCATCACCACATATCATCCGCAAACGGATGGTCAGTCAGAAAGAACAATTCAGACATTGGAAGACATGCTCAGACATATTGAGGTTTGACATCAATGTTTAAGGGATTGTGTTTCTAAACAAAAATTGAGATGTGCTTTGTTCCGTCTGATATTTTTACTCGTGGATATTTTTACAAAACCATTAACCGCTGAGTCTTTTAACTCAATTTCAGCTCGTTTAGATATAATGCATATTGAATAAGGTCTATGTTTACATTTTGTGCTTTTTAAAACTTTGGGGTGAAAAATCATATTTTAAAAACTTCAAAATTCCGACACAGGAATTGCACTGAAGTAGGGGCAGGTCGCTGTCTTTAGGCACCAGTTGCCCAATATGTTGAAATTTAAAAAAACAATGTTTGTCCTCTTTTATCTGCCATTTCACACTTTATGCACCCCCATCGTCCAATTCACACAGATATCATACCAAATGATTTTTTCTTGCAATTGCTACTGTATTGGGCTTCTAAAATGTATATCTCATCTATGTTATTCATCTTCCACAATCAATGGTAAGTTTGGCTTCCCTTTTCTCATCTCCCATGGGTTGAATCCTTGGATATTTGTTGGAACTTTTGGAATTTTAAAAATGATGAATTTATTTGATGGGGATGGTTAATATTGTTGGATTATTGCACTAGAATCCATATTGGTATTGAAAATTTTGGCTTAATTCAGTATAGAAATTGCATATATATCTTTGTTCTTTCTCTATGAATGTCATGTGTTTGATAAAATATCTCAATAAAATTTCTATCTTTTGTATTGTCTTCTTGGACTAATTGATTGAAATTCACATGTTGATCGTAATGTCTCCCTCATGGTGCCAACATGTTAGTGTGATTCTTTAAAATCATAGCATGATATTTTCATTGATCGTTTTTATGCCCACTTTGATATCAATATATGATCGTTTTTATGCCCACTCATAAGCTAAATGGTAAGATCAAATGAGCTTGAAAAAGCTCAAAGTAAATGCTCTTTGATAAAAAGCTAAAAGCTATTAAGCTGTGGAATATTTCCCTATTACTCTTGTAATACATCGAACCTTATGACTAATGAGTTATTTTGGTAGGGGAGCTTTTAAGCTATTTTGAAAAAGCTAAGCTTCTAGGTTATAAGTTGTTTGCTTCTAGGTTATGCCTAGCATGTTCATAGGGGGAGCTTTTAGAACTTGTTTTGAAAGACTTTTGCTTCTTATCCTTATGATTTTTGTCTTGAGAAGTGTTGCTTAAAATGGATAGATTATTTTGACCGGAAAAATCTTATTTCGTTTAAAATTCGCTCTCTTAAAATTATTTTGGTTAGTAATCATGAAAAAGGGGTAGTTTTACTAAGCTTTTCAAGTACTTCTTGAACTTTATTTTTGACAAAAATTGGACAACTTATCTGTAAAGAGGTCAACCGGTCACCCTATAGGGAGACCTGTACCTGAATGTGTAAAAAAACATAAAACAAAACATAGAACTTGGAGCTGGGAGGGCAACTGGTGCCTGATGAGTTGAGTTTATTTGCTCCTCTTCTATGTTTCTCAAGTGAATGGTCACTATCCGCAACATCCAGTCGCCATAGACATCGACTGGTAATGCTAGACAGTGACTGGTCACCTCTATGCCATCATGTGTCAAAACGTTTTTCAATGGTTTAAAATTTTGAATTTTTTTATATAGCGACCGGTCGCTATAACCTTTAGACAACAAATTCTATCTGTTGCAGAAACATTTCTTAGGAAATTATGGCTTTTCATTTTTCTAACCATTTAATTTCTTGGAGCTTGTTTGATCTTTCTTTTGTAGACAAATTTTAATTAGGAGGAGCCTATGCTAGGGATTACATCTTGGAGCTCTCCTATAAATATATGAAGCATTGAAGGATCAAATACAACATATTACTCTACAACACAACATGAAAATTTAGCAAAATCTCTTGTTCTTCGTTTTCAACATTCTGGTTGTATTAGCTAAGCACTACACTTTCACGTCTTGATTATTAGGCTTTCTTTCTTGATTGCACTTGCACTTTTGAGGTGTAATATTTCATTTAAAGCTTGATTGTACTTGTAAAATCATCCAACATACTTGTTGAGTGTTATTTTGGCAAGACACATTTGGGTGATTCATTAGGTATTGAAGAGTTTGGTACTCTTCAAAGGTGTAAGAAGAGTTTGGTGCTCTTCTAGGTTGTTGTTGTAAGAAGAGTTTGGTGCTCTTCAAGAGGAAGTTGTAATTGTTTGGTATCAATTAATAAATTGTTTCTTTTTGAAATCCACTTGGACATACCGGGTGGTAGTGGATTAGGCTCTAGGTGAGTTGCACATCTTTGAATCATTGTATTCATTCTTCTTCTATATATCTCATTCTTGAAGAGTTTCTCACATATTCGAAAAAGAGAGTATAAATCAGAAAATTGGGAAAATTTATTCACCCCCCTCTAGATTTTTGTAGCCACTTGGACTAACAATGGCCACTCAAGACTCTCCTCTGGCGATCGCAAGAGAAGAGACCCTCCTCTAGTGATTCCAGGGAGACGCTCCTACCTGTGACCCATGAGGTGGCCACTCAAGACTCTACTCCGGTGATCCCGGGGCAAAAGACCCTCCTAGGGCAATTCCAATGGAGACGCCCCTACCTATAATCCAAGATGTGGCCACTACAGACTCTTCCGGTGATCCCTTAGAAGAGATCCTCCTCCGGCTATCCCAGGGGAGATGCCCTTACTTGCTATCCATTAGGTAGCCACTCAAGACTCTCCTATTGTGATCCCGGGCAAGGAGAACTTTCTCCGATGATCCTGGGGAAGACACTCCTACCTGCGGTCCAGGAGGTGGCCACTCAAAACTCTCTTCTGGTGATCCCTAGGGAAGAGAATTTTCACCGATCCCGGGGGAGATCCTCCTACTTGCGATCTAGAGGTGGCCACTTCATCTGGCAATCCTGGGGGAACAGACACCCATCCGCACTTCAGTCCGGGAGAAGATCACTATTATCAAATCAAGGAGATATAGTCAATCAAATAATCCATAAAAAATATATTTGTATCTCGCGAGGCGAACTACGCCTTTTGAAAACTTGGCATTTTGAGGGTCAAGTTGAATCCCACAGTCGAAGAACCTCTTCGAGAGAGTTAATCTCACCTGGAACAAGTAAGATGTGGGGTGTAACTTGGAAAAAGCAAAAAACAAAAAAAGAATGAACAACGAAATAAGCCTTGTCCCGCATTAAAGCACCCTTTGGGCCGGGGAAGGGCACCAGCTTGCGCCTTTGCCTCGAGTTTCGGAGGACTCCCTTACCCACTGGGGATCGAGCGCCACATTTCTCCCGGGGAGCAAAATCGCTGCTCGCTCTCCCAGGGATCTGGGCGCCATCATCCACTTTATCCACTCCTGAAATCCCATTATGTTACACTTCACTACCCCGAATCCAAAAACTAGTTAGGGCACCACGATATCCTTTAGCTCTCGCACTACTCCTTCCTCTTATGCAGCCCGAGAGCTGAGGGGCTTATATTGGAGACAAATTCCACTTTTCCAAATTATTATATTTTATTATTTTATACATTATTTAATTCTTAAATTACTTAATTAATTACCCAATAGTATTAATTATTTTTTTGTTCACAAATATATTTATCCACCCCGCGCGGCCCACTTTATCGTATAAAACCCATGTGGCCCGTTAATACAGGTATAAAAAGTCCCTCTTTGTTATTTGTAAGTATTCAAAATTCATTACTCTCAGTTATTGTCTTTGGCGCTGGAATTTCTCTCTGACTTGTACCGACTTGATCGTCAGAGGAGCCTCCAAGGGACAAACCCCAAGACCCACCCATCTAACATTTGCTGATGTTGTAGGTAAGTTGCCACTTGAAAAATTTACCAACTCTGGAAAAAAAGTTACACTAACTTTTCAGAAAGATTGACTTGGAATAATATGCATATTTAAGCACCATCAGATATTATAGTAGGATCAAATTATAATTTTTTTAGAGCAAGTAGGAACAAATGTTAACAATGCAAAAGATTTGAGTTTGTCCCCTAGTTTTTTTTATTGTCGGACTTAATCCAACCCGACTCTTCTCATTTACCTTTTTTTATAATACTTTATATATTCATATGATATTGTATTTAAATACTTGTATTTTTAAAAACACATTGTATTATTATTATAAAACACAATTTATTTTTTAAAATATAAAATAGGTTTAATGGGTACAACATCTGAAGTCTTTGGTGATCTTAATGCAAGAACCCAAATCCATACAAACAGGCCCAAATCAAGTTCGGTGTTACCTTACTGTGCAATGCTGCATACTCGTTTGCAAAGACGAAATACTCGTTTGCAAAGACGAAATAAGAGTTATTTCTGGCTTTAGTTTAAGAAATGTCACATTTTAATGTTTGTAAATGACAGTTTTGCTTATATTTTTACTTCATTTAATCAAAATCTAAAAGTATGGGGCAAGGTGTTTCTGATTTTAGAAAATTATTTTTGATAGTTTTGTAAATAAAAGAATTACTTTTAATGATATTATTCACGATTGTTTTCATAATCCAAAATTGCCCGTTCTCTCCATGAATACCATACACTGAGAATGATATTTGTTTGGTCTATCTATCCAAAAGCTTAGTTCAAAATTTTTTTTTTCTTCCAACATTTCAACTTTTATGTTTTCAATTTTTTGTTTCTATTTGAAAGCACTACTCATTTTTTTTTGGGGCAATAAAACACTACTCACTTTTGATTCTTAAGTACAATTAACTTCTATCGAAATTATCGAATAAATTAACCGGGTATGAATCAAACACGATAGAAATTGGAGAAAGCGAAAGATACGAGATTTTTGTATTACAACTTGGAAAGGAATACAACAAGTCTAAGGCGTGTTGGACATTTTCCTTAAAGTGTTATTTGCCCCCACTACTTGCTAACCGAATTTGTGGCAAATTACTTCTAGGATACAATAAACAAAATGAAACAACCAAATAGCAAGTTTTTGGATTGTTTCTACAAGAAAATAAGAATGCTCAAAAGTTAGTTAATAAGTAAGCCTTCTCACATATTTATACGATTTCACATGTCCATGCCGTTAATATGCGTATAGGCACCAGAGCTCTTCAACTTGCAAGTGTCTCTTCGGATTGGATTTCTTAACCCAAGTAACTCTTCAAAATATGGCTTATGTGAAGATTAGTCACCACTGCTGGAAAATGGCAGCCACACATTGAGAGATTGCAACCTTTTAGAAATGACACATGTGAAGAGTTGCAACTTTATGTTTGGAATTCTTGGCACAAGTTTCTTGCTAGCATGACACGTAGTCAAAGAAATTGTTTCTTGCTAGCATGACACGTAGTCAAAGAAATTGCCACACACTGGTGTTTTATTAAGTAGAGTTCCTATTACCTTGTACAAGGAAGACAATAGCTTGAGAGGATATAAAATCGGAAGAAAGTTCTTTTCCTTCCTTTGTCTTTGACTTCTCCTAGGTTCAATAAGAGTGTCAATTTCTTTTCTTTTAAGTTCACTAGAAGCTGCAGTTTGAGATGAACTAGGCACTTGTGATGGATTCACATTCACCATTGAATCTTTGAGAAACTTATCCACAAAGAACTCAACATCTCTTGATTCAACTATTACCTTCGAATCAAGATCTAGCAGTCTATAAGCTTTAGAATTTTCAGCATAGCCAACAAAAATACTTTTAAGTGCTCTAGGTCCCAACTTGGTTCTTTTATTGTCTGGAACTATATAATAGGCTATACAACCCCAAACTTTAAAGTATGACAAGTTTGGTTTTCTGCCTTTCCATAACTCATATAGGGGCACTTTAGTCCTTAATGAAGGAATCCTCTTATGAACATGACATGCGGCCAACAAAGCTTCACCCCACAAATTGTTTGGCAAACCTGAACTTAAGAGCATGGTATTCACCATGTCTTGTAACGTTCTATTTTTTCTTTCAGCCAAACCATTTTGTTGTGGTGTATATAGAGCACTAGTTTGGTATATAATACCATCATCTTCACAGAATTTAGAAAAATCACCAGATAAGTATTCACCACCTCTATCACTCCTCAAAGTTTTGATTTTTCAACTTAATTGATTTTCTACAAGAGATTTGTAAGCTTTAAACATGCCAAATACTTCATCCTTAGATTTCATCAAATAAACATGCACAAATCTAGAGCAATCATCAATGAAAGTAACAAAGTATTTATTTCCACCTCTTGTTAGAAAACCATTAAGTTCACACACATCTGAATGCACAAGATCAAGCAATTGTGTGTTCCTTTCAACTTTAGGAAAAGGTAACCTTGTAATTTTTGCTTGAACACAAGTTTCACACTTCTTATTCACATAATCATTATAGGAAATAAATCCATTTTTAGACATGTAATTCAAAACTCTATGACTAACATGTGCTAATCTACCATGCCACAAAGAATAAGAAGAATCAATCAAATAAAGAGAAACATTATTAACTTTATTGATACTTAGTTTAAACAAATCCGTTACTAGAATACCCCTTTCCAACAAATACACCATTCTTAGACAAGATTACATTATTAGACTTTAGTACAGACCTTTAACCCCTTCTTATTAAGAATATCCGAGAGACAAGATTCTTCACAACATCCGAACATGAAGCACATTAGTGAGCACCATCTTCTTGCTGGACGTGAAGTCCAAATGAACATCTCCTCTATCAAGCACCTTGGCCCTCACACCATTTGCCATAAATACTTGTTGTCCATCCAGAATTTCATAGTTTTTGAATTGTTCCTTGTCATGGCAAACATGAATGGTCGCACGAATCATACCACCAATCCTTAGAAGAGGTTGGTGTAGCCAAGTGGAGTTCGATCACGATGCAAGAGATAACATTGCTATAATTTCAGTAGCATCTTCAACAAGATTAGCACTAGAAGCATTAGCATTATTAACTTTTTGCTTCTTGTTGGATTTGCACTCAGCCTTATAGCGGCTTTTCTTACCACAATTATAACAAACTATGTTTTTCTTTTTCTTGTCTATAGAATCATTTCAGAATACTTTCTTTTATTCTTCTCATGAACCATATTCACTCTAGGATCACTATCAAATTCTTTTTTATGAAGATTCCTAGCACCTTCTTAAATTCTTAAATGTTTCAAAACACTAGATATGGTCAAAATTTCAGAAGTATGAAGCAGTTTCTTTTGATAATCATTCCAAGTAGAAGGTAATTTAGCAATTATCGCACCTACTTGCATAGATTCTAAAATTTCCTCCCCATAATCTTTAAGTTTTGAAACTATCACTTGCAGATTATGAATTTGATCCATGAGAGAAGAAGAATCATCAAGCTTAAATTCGAAATACTTTTTAATTAAAAACTTATCTGCTCCTTGCTTTTGTGATGCA
Organism: Rehmannia glutinosa; assembly: GCA_016081115.2. Taxonomy (NCBI): domain Eukaryota; kingdom Viridiplantae; phylum Streptophyta; class Magnoliopsida; order Lamiales; family Orobanchaceae; genus Rehmannia; species Rehmannia glutinosa. The sequence goes on along the minus strand of CM071924.1, from coordinate 35,365,373 downwards.
TGTTCACGTTCAAGCGTTGCCCAGATTTCCCTCGGACTCTTCACTGCGGTGAATAAATCGTAAAGGGTGTCTGACAAGGTATTGAGAATATGACCCTTACACATCACTTCATCCTATTGACGTTTCTCCCTTTGTTTTCTCACTTCGTCAGATTCGCCATCTTTTGGTGGAGGGATTTCTGGAAGATCCGGGTTGAGAACGTAGGCAACCTTCAGAGCAGTTAGGAAAAACATCAATTTTTCTTTCCAACGATTAAAGTTGGTGCACATGCCATCTAGCCTGGTCTCTACTTCACAAAGTTTTGATTCATCACTTTGATCTGCAGATTCTTGAGTAGACTCCATGGAAACTCAAATAACTCTTTAAGATTGTCGAATAAATTAACCGGGTATGAATCGAACACGATAGAAATTTGAGAAAGCGAAAGATACGAGATTTTTGTATTACAACTTGGAAGGGAATACAACAAGTCTAATGCGTGTTGACACTTTCCTTAAAGTGTTATTGCCCCCACTACTTGCTAACCGGGTTTGTGGCAAAAATTACTTGGATACAATAAAAAATGAAACAACCCAATAGCAAGTTTGGATTGTTTCTACAATAAAATAAGAATGCTCAAAAGTTAGTTAATAAGTAAGCCTTCTCACATATCTATACGATTTCACATGTCCATTGCCGTTAATATGCGTATAGGCACCAAAGCTCTTCAACTTGCATGTGTCTCTTCGGATTGGATTTCTTAACCCAAGTAACTCTTCAAAATATGGCTTACGTGAAGATTAGTCACCACTGTTGGAAAATGGCAGCCACACATTGAGAGGTTGCAACCTTTTAGAAATGACACATGTGAAGAGTTGCAACTTTATGTTTGAAATTCTTGGCACAAGTTTCTTGCTAGCATGACACGTAGTCAAAGATATTGCTTCTTGATTTCAAACTTTGTATTACAAACTACACTTACATATATATATATATATTAACAGAAATAAATCACTTTTTCTAAAAGTATAATTTTTTTTTCACACTCCCGAAAAACATTGGTAAATTGATAATTTTAAGATAAAAAACATGTTAGAAAATTGGTTTTGTGAAATTGGGTGTGTCCCAATATTAACCAATTTTTAGAGTGACCAATGACTTAATTGTAGGGAAATTTTTTAAAGTATCTACAATGGATAGTGTAACTTCTTTTCTACCCACAAATTTAAAAAAACTCTTTTAAACCCTATATTATGAAAATGCCCCTTTGTAACTTTTCTGAATTTTAATTTGAAGTTAATAAATAAACCAACTTTGACTGAAACAGTATTTATACACACACAATACAAATAAAATATAACAAAACAAAATACACGCATACCAACAATACAAGAACTATATTGTGCCTCTCACTACACACACTAATAGGGAAATGTGAATGCCGACGCTATTGTCCCTCGTTCATTCATCGCCCCCGAACAAGTTAGCGTTTTCTCAAATCATATTATTTAGGGGTTTTGCATTTTTGGTGAAAAATAGAGTTTGGTGTTTTAGTTAAAAATTGATTGGGTGTATAGTAAAAACTTGAATGGGTGTATATTTATGGTATTTCGTATTTTGGGTACTTGATGAATGATTATGATTTGGTGTTTGTTGTATATTGTTAGTTGGGTGCTTGAAATTCTTGTTTAAGGAAGTTGAATGATTGTTCTTGTTCTAAAGGAAGTCAAACGTTTTTCAGAGTTCCTATTTATCAGATATGCTGAAAACGATGAAAGAACATGCCACTATATGAACTCATGCCACAATATAAATCTATAAGACTATAACGAGGCATTAGTTCATATCGTGGCACGTTATAGGATTATAACGTTGCACGTTATAACGTAATGAAATTATTGGGTGCAATTAGGTTGCATTCATATTTGAGATAATAGGGAGTTCTATTTAGATGAGGTTTATCTTGAAACCTCATCCATTAGGACTCTAACTGTGATATGAGATTGCGATATATATTAATATATCTCCCTACAATATGAGGATAATTGAAAAAAATATCCCCTGATATAGAAAAAATAATCTCTCTCCTATTTTTTTTCTCTATGGTTTTCTTCTTGTAGCATCCCCAAAGTTCTCCAAGGGTTTAAGGTGTGCATATCAAAGTGAATAACTCTTGTAGTTATTTACACCAATTAGAAAATATGGTTCGCGGTTTAACCTATCTATGGGGTTCGTTTGTTGTTCGGGGTTCAACCTGTTAGACCAAGTGGCTACGATAATCTAGAGGGGGGGATGAATAGATTATGCCGATTTTTTACAAATCGCCCTCTTTTTCGGATGATAAAGCAAAGACAAGAATAAAGGTGCGGAAATTAAACAACACGCCTCGATTTATAGAGGTTACGCAAACATCCGTTTTCATAATAAAATACGACTTATAAAGTAATAATGCGATTTATAATAAAACGTAAATTTTCCAAAAGATCAATTACCATTTTAAATGATAATAAAAAAAATGCTAAATAAAAATTCCAAGAGTTATTCGAAAACAAATTTTCATTACTAAACATTAGAAATATTCATCGATGAAAAATATAAAACAAAAATATAAAGTTTATTATTCAAATTCTTATTAATTGGGTCACCGCCTCCACGTGTCCCGCCAACTCCATTATTCATCCGACATAGAAATATATTTGGGGTGAGCATTCAACGGCTCAAGAGGGGCGAATTTGTCAAGCTAAATACACAATACACATTACAAAATAACATGCTTAATATTGAAAATGTAATCGTAGCTATGGAATGAAACATGACTTTCCTTCACGGGATTTCACCGGGAGGAACTTTATGCCGGACCTTTGTATGGTCCCACACGATCAGACATTTAAAATATGGCTCATTGCATCAGGGATTTCACCGGAGGGAACTTTTATGCCGGACCTCTGTATGGTCCCACGCGACTATATACACGTAGCATGTAAAAACAATATTATCAAGCAACATATAAAGGCGTTTAACAAGGACAAATAAAGCGGAAAAAACCCCTACCTCAAAAATATCGTAAAGTGTGATGAGCGATCACGAGTTCTATTCCGAACATTCTCGCTTACAAATTAAATTTAAACTAATATCAATATAAATATACACATATATATTACATATATTTATATAATAAAAATTGAAAATTAAGGATTATAATTAATTGGGTAAAAATTATCTTGTTGGTCACGATTGGGATTAGAACCAAATTCCCAAATTGAAAGTCAAAGCCCTCTATTTTCCTTTTTCCTTTATTTTTCTCTTTTCTTTTTTTCCTTTTCTCTCTTTTCTTCCTAATTTTTCACTTTTCTTTTCTGATTCCCTTAACCCACTCCCCGTAACCTATTCCTCACCCCCAGACCACATGGCCCCACCCTTGTTCACACCAAGCCCACCATCTATTCTTCTTCTTCCACCCATTTCCTACTCCTTTCTCTCTTATCCCTTTTCTTTCTCTCTTTTATTTTCTTTTCTTTCTCCATCCCTTGTCTTTTCTTGATATCTTTTTTTTTGGCAATGACAGCAGCGACGGGCCATGGCAATTTCTGGGCAGATGAGACGACCGAGCTCACTCGTCTGTTTTACCTTCTTCTTCTTCCTCTCTCTCTCTCTCTCTCTCTCTCTCTCTCTCTCTCTCTCTCTCTCTCTCTCTTTTGGTTTATTTGGAATATTGGGATTGGTTTTTTTTTTGGTGGGTTTATGCTTTTGCCTGAGATTTTGGGCTGGCGTAGAGATTTTCGGTGACTGGTTGGTGTGGCTGGTAATGGCCGTGATTAATGGTGGGTGGTGATGGTAGATTGGTAATGGTGTTTTACGGTAGATTGAAATGAAAATAGAGAATTCTTATCTTTACACAAATGTTTGCTGTGGGATAGGATAATTTCAGAATGGAATATATATGAGTAGCATCATTTGGTTTAAAATTTGAAAGATAATGGCTTTGACCTGATTTGTCTCTAATTGATTGATGAATTAATGTAATTTGCTCATAATTAGTACGTAATTTGTGCTGATAATTTTATTGACTTAAAATGCTAATCTGTTGTTGGGGTTATAAAGTTGATTTATTGGAAATTTATTAAAAATTAAATTTGACTTTTATTTAAAAAAAAAGTTAATTGAAGATTATTAAGATAATTGATATTTTGTTGGTGTTACCATATTTATATAGATGATATGGGTTTGGGCTTGGTAATGAGATTTAGATTATTTTTAATGGGCCAAGATATAAAATAAAGTTAAAAACAAATAGTAATTTGTTAAGCCCAAATGTAATAGAATTTTCAGAAATCCCAAATTTTAAAATCCTAATTATCAAATAATCGAGCCTAATTTCTATTTTCCCCCCAAATTTTCGGGTATTACATCTTACTCCCCTAAAAATTAATTTCGTCCTCGAAATTCGAATACTTACCAATATTAAGAAAATTCATGTACTTAGCTCGAACATCTTCTTCTGTCTATCCGCATAAGATTCTTGTCTACTATGTGCTACCTTCATTCTATCTCGAACCTTCTCTATTCCTCTATTGTTTGCTCAATCAATTTTGGTCCCAATTTTTTTTTTTTTCATGCATTCACTATAATACAAGAGTGATCTACACTTTTTTTTTTTCCGTACGATGATGTCATTTTAATGTTTGTTTATAACTATTATTGCAAGCGAACCCTACCAAAGGTAAAATTGATACCTAATTTTCACCTGAGTCAAGCATTGATGCTCATAATATGTCTTCTAAAGTTTGAGTCATTTCTTTTTTTACTGCCCATATGTCTATGGTGATAAATTGTACTAAAGCTTAACTTTGTTCCTCAGGTTGATTGCAGACTTTTCTAAGATTTCAAAGTAAAATGTGTGCCTCTGTTTGATACTATCGTCATAAAGGGTCCCTGTGTAACCTTACAATCTCTTTATTATAAATCTTTGCGTATTAGTCCCCCCTTTTTTTCGCGTCCTTTTTAACTGTCAGAAAAATATGTTGATTTAGTCACTCGATCCACTATAACCCACACAATATTTTTCTTTTTGACCGATAGTGGCAACTCGACAACGATCTATCGTTCTATGTTCTCATTTCCGTTATAGGATCTTAAGTGGCCTTAGGAAAGTCGACGCTATTGGTGTTCGACTTTGATTTGCTAACACATCAAATACCTTGCTATAAATGATCTGATGTCCGTTTTTCATGCTTCTCCACCCGAAGACACCTTTCAAATCTCGATATGTCTTTGTACCTCAAGAGTGAGCGGTGTATGATGTGCAATATACTTATTTAGATATCTTAATTTTTATTTTTTATTTTAGTTCTTTATCTTTAGGTATACCAAGCTTTCTTCGTAGATTAATACACAATTAGTAGCTATAGAAAATCCTTTGATGTCTTCATGGCAATGGTTTCTTATCTTGCACAAATACTTATTTTTCGTTTGTGTCTCCCTCATTCTATCTTTAAATCCAGGTCGTACAACCATTGTTGCAATAATCAATTCCTATCCACTAGAAGGTCTTACAACCTCGATTCTCAACTAGCAACCTCATTCATCAACTGTTCTTATTCCATAGGTAAACTAGCCAACTCTTCTTTAAGTTCTTGGAAATTTCATCACATTTCTCCGTCTATTGAGACTTCCAATGTTTTCTGGTCAATCTAGTCACTCGTGTTGAACTCTTCGAAAAACTTTCTATAAACCTTTTTGCAATACCTAAAGAGACCCAGAAAACTTTAAACTTAATTCACAAACGTAGGTGCATGTCATTCATTAACAACTTCGACTTTAATCAGGTCAACTTCTATTTCTCAAATAGTAACATCATGATCAAGAAATACTACATAGTCTAATAATAAATTAATTAAACTAAATGAACTTGATTGGTGATATCCGGACCTAAAATATGTCTTCGAGAAGACACTAGCTCCTTTATGTAATTAAATAAATCATTTCTTCTAAGTATTGGACACTTGTTTTATGATCACATAAATTCCCCACGTAACCAATATAGACCATATAGGCTCATATTCCATCTTAACAAACGTGATTGGCTCTTCTCAAAGTGATACTCTCGGTCAGATAAGTTAGTTAACCAATAAAACTTGTAATTGCACCTTAAATTCTTGTAATTCCTTTGACGTCATCCTATAAAGTGAGTTTGACCATAATAGTCAAATAAAAGTCAAGAGTAGATTCTATTTGTCTATCCAGTGGAATCCCAAATATATATATATATATATATATATATATTTTAAAATATTTTACATAGTTTGGAATAACTAGCATATTAATCATTATAAAATCAAAATATTGGAAACCTACTATACTAACCAAATACCTCTGATAATTTCTTTCTTAAACTTTCCATTGCTTTCTTTCCTAAAAACAATTTGAGGTACAATACTAGCCTTTATTCCGTAAAAAATAAACTCATCTTCTTTATGCATTGAAATACTATCTCCCTGTATGGCACTTTATACCTTCTAGCTCTTCCTAAGTTTGTCCATGACTAAGATCCAATAAAAATTGTTCCTTCATAAATCAATTTCTAAATCTAGTCTACAAAACTTTAAGTTTCACGACTTTAGACATCCAAACAATAATTATTGTCTTTCCAAATGATATCATAACCATCTCAATCTATTACCATTAACTCTTGGGAAAACGATCGTAGCGTAAATTGAGATCGAGAATATTCAACTTGAAAGAAATCTGTAAAGTCCCTCTAAATCTACGTTGCTAGTGATATACTCATAGTCATCCTACCATTCTAGAATCCCTATAAATTCGTAATGAACCTCATCTTTTCTATTACAAGGATCCTCTGAGTTATTCATCAATATCTCACAATAGTCTAAAAGTCACATTCTATTGTATGTGCAATACATCTATGAAATTTAAGTTAAATCATTTTCTTTATCCGATAGGAATCATATAGTTTTGTCAGTAGTAGTAGCAATGACAATAGCAGTAGAAGTAGCAGTGTCAATAGCTATAGAAGTAGCAATAGAACTTTTGAAAATTTAAGTTCGTGTCTTGCTTTTGGAATTGGCGTGGCATAGCGGTGGTAAGTAACCCATTTCTATGTATTATTCTATTTTTTTTTTGGACAAATATTTTTATATTTTTATTTATTCTAACATAAAAGAAAAGAACCCTTTTTTATATAACGAGTCTACGAAACGTTGACCATTCTGATACCACTTATGTAACATCCCGTTTTCATAATAAAATACGACTTATAAAGTAATAATGCGATTTATAATAAAACGTAAATTTTCCAAAGATCAATTACTATTTTAAATGATAATAAAAAAAATGCTAAATAAAAATTCCAAGAGTTATTCCGGTAAACAAATTTTCAATACTAAACATTAGAAATATTCATCGATGAAAAATATAAAACAAAAATATAAAGTTTATTATTCAAATTCTTATTAATTGGGTCACCGCCTCACGTGTCCCGCCAACTCCATTATTCATCGACATAGAAATATATTTGGGGTGAGCATTCAACGGCTCAAGAGGGGCGAATTTGTCCAAGTAAATACACAAAACACATTACAAAATAACATGCTTAACATTGAAAATGTAATCAGTAGCTATGGCAATGAAACATGACTTACCTTTGCACTGCAGGGATTTCATCGGAGGGAACTTTTATGCCCCGGACCTTTGTATGGTCCCACACGATCAGACATTTAAAATATGGCTCGCATCACCGAATTCACCGGAGGGAACTTTTATGCCCCGGACCTGATGGTCCCACGCGACTATATACACGTAGCATGTAAAAACAATATTATCAAGAACATATAAAGGCATTTAACAAGGACAAATAAAGCGGAAAAAACCCCTACCTCAAAAATATCGTAAAGTGTGATGAACGCGATGCAAGTTCTATTCCCAACATTCTCGTTGCCTACAAATTAAATTTAAACTAATATCAATATAAATATACACATATATATTACATATATTTATATAATAAAAATTGAAAATTAAGGATTATGATTAATTGGGTAAAAATTATCTTGTTGGTCACGATTGGGATTAGAACCAAATTCCCAAATTGAAAGTCAAAGCCCTCTATTTTCCTTTTTCCTTTATTTTTCTTTTCTTTTTTTTTTTTTCCTTTTCTCTCTTTTCTTCCTAATTTCTCACTTTTCTTTCCTGATTTCCTTAACCCACTCTCCCGTAACCCATTCCTCACCCCAAACCACATGGCCCCACCCTTGTTCACACCAAGCCCACCATCTATTCTTCTTCTTCCACCCATTTCCTACTCCTTTCTCTCTTATCCCTTTTCTTTCTCTCTTTTATTTTCTTTTCTTTCTCCATCCCTTGTCTTTTCTTGATATCTTTTTTTTTTGGCAATGACAGCAGCGACGGGCCATGGCAATTTCTGGGCAGATGAGACGACCGAGCTCACTCGTCTGTTTTACCTTCTTCTTCTTCCTCTCTCTCTCTCTCTCTATCTCTCTCTCTCTCTCTCTCTTTTGGTTTATTTGGAATATTGGGATTGGTTTTTTTTTTTGGTGGGTTTATGCTTTTGCCTGAGATTTTGGGCTGGCGTAGAGATTTTCGGTGACTGGTTGGTGTGGCTGGTAATGGCCGTGATTAATGGTGGGTGGTGATGGTAGATTGGTAATGGTGTTTTACGGTAGATTGAAATGAAAATAGAGAATTCTTATCTTTACACAAATGTTTGCTGTGGGATAGGATAATTTCAGAATGGAATATATATGAGTAGCATCATTTGGTTTAAAATTTGAAAGATAATGGCTTTGACCTGATTTGTCTCTAATTGATTGATGAATTAATGTAATTTGCTCATAATTAGTACGTAATTTGTGCTGATAATTTTATTGACTTAAAATGCTAATCTGTTGTTGGGGTTATAAAGTTGATTTATTGGAAATTTATTAAAAATTAAATTTGACTTTTATTTAAAAAAAAGTTAATTGAAGATTATTAAGATAATTGATATTTTGTTGGTGTTACCATATTTATATAGATGATATGGGTTTGGGCTTGGTAATGGGATTTAGATTATTTTTAATGGGCCAAGATATAAAATAAAGTTAAAAACAAATAGTAATTTGTTAAGCCCAAATGTAATAGAATTTTCAGAAATCCCAAATTTTAAAATCCCTAATTATCAAATAATCGAGCCCTAATTTCTATTTTCCCCCCAAATTTTCGGGTATTACGGGTTCAACCCACCTGCGCTGTAATCCTCTACCAAAGAAGATTCTCAGGGATGGATTTCAAAAAGAAAAAGATTTTATTATTCACCACAATTAATACAACATCACCTTACAATCCTCTTTTGGAGATTCCTCAATCTCCTCAAGATTACTCACAACCTTCTACTTCACACCTTGTGAAGATTACCACACCTTCCACCTCAAGAACACCAAATTCTTCAACACCTCAAAGAAAGACCAAACTCTTCAACAAGAATATTCCCACAATCTTACCGTGAACTAACACCTGATCACCCAAGTGTGTTCTTACCACAAAGAACACTCACAAGGATATCTTGTGTTGAATGATGAACCCAAAATTCAAGATTATAACTCGATAATGAATAATACAATTTAGAGTGCAAGTGTAATCAAGAAATAAAGCCTAGACCTCAAGATGTGAAAGTGAAATACTTAGGCTATAAATACAACAAGAATGTTGAAAGTGAAAGCTTAGAGTTATTCAGATTTTCTTGTTGTGTTGTTGTGTCTTGTGTCTTCAAAATCATCTTCAATTTATAGGAGAGTCTTCACAAACATAGGCTCCTCCTTCTTCACTTTTGTCTACAAAAAGAAGATCACAAGATGCAGAAATATTGTATAAAAATGATAAAGTAAATCTTGTTGATATGGATTTCCGACGGTTTGAAAGTTCTGTCTAAAATAACATAGGTCGACCGGATGACCTGTAGAAATTTCGAACGTTATGATGGAGGGGGGTCGACCAGTCTGAGGGGGGTCTGACCGTTCGCCCTAGGGGTCAACCGGTTGGCCCTTATGAGGACCGATCTCCCTCCCTAATTTTTCAAGCCCAGAGTGTTCTGTTCTTAGTTTTCATACTTTCAGGTACCGATCGACCGTTTGCTCAACCGGTTGACCTCCTGGACTTTTTCAAACTTCTCGTTTCTATTTCAAAAATCATTTCCAGGTACGGGATGCCCTATAGGGCGACTAGTTGGTCTCAAAACAAAAGTGTTGTCCAATTTTTTGTCAAAATTAAACTTCAAACAATACTCCAAAAATTAGTAAAAACATTTTAAATCATTTGGGAATATTTGGACAACATTTAAAAACATTGTTTTGGTGTAAACTCATTTAAACAAAATCATCAAAATCTTGATAAAAATATTTATCAAACAAACTCCCCCTTTTTGATGATTACAAACCAAAACAATTTTAAAAGATCGATTTTAAAACAAAACACATTTTTTCGGTCTAAAAAATCAATCCATTACAAGCAACATTTATCATAAGTAAAACAGACAAGGATAGGAGCAAAGATTTTTTAAAATCATTTTGCAAAAGCTCCCCCTATCAACATGCAGAACAAAAATAAGTAGAAGCAAACAACTACAAGCTAAAAGCTTGAATTTCATGAGCTTAGAAGCTCCCCATGTCACAAAAACAACATTAGTTAAGCATAAAAGTCCATAATACATCAAATGGACTAAGTATCATTCACAGCTTTTGGGTTTTAAGAGCCCTATCTTATAGTAGCTTATAACTTTTCTTGCGAGCTTATTTTCGCTTCTTTGAGCATATGAGCGTTTTTCCTGTTTCTCACCCTTTGGAATCATCAAAAAGAATGTTAGCACGATAAAAACATCATACAATCATATCAAAGTGCGCAATTTAATCGATTTATCGAGCATTTTGAACATTTAAGCTTAAATTTCAAATAAAAGGAGAAAGTTGATCTTTTGATTTACAAAAGCTCATTTGATTGATGAAACATGATCTCTATAAGCTTATAAGAATTTTCAAATCAAGAGAATCATATAGGTGATAAATTTTTCATAGAAACATTTTGTCGAACACTTGGCGTGCGTCGAATAAAACAAGAGATGTATAACGCCTTTGTATTTCATTTAAGCCAAAACTTTTCATCACCAAATGCAATAATACAACATTCATCCATCAGCAATCGTCATATACATCTCACCAGTATACAAATTTCATCGAATATCAAGATATGAGCACATTCTCAATGGTTCAACCCAATTGAGATTAAAAGGAGAAATTCTTACCAATTAATCGGAGAAGTCGAGTAATATGGATGATATACTCGTACTATAAACCCAAAAATATAGAATATATAAGAAATAAATCATTTTGGGTGAAATGTGTGTGAAATTTGCAAAGGAGTGCGAAAATAGTGAAAACCGCATGAAATTGGCTGTTGGGAAATTTATCGTTTAGATTTTGATGAATGCCATGTAAAACTTAGAATAGGAAGTTGGCACCCCATTCTTTGTTGTAAACGCATTGTAATAAATAGGGTGGTCAAGTGAGTTAAGTCACTATGCCTAAACATGCAAGAAGACAAACCGGAGACTAGAAGGAAGACTCATTTGCAAGATAGTTGAGTATGGCAAAGAAGAGAAGACGGAACTCGATCAAGGAGCAACTGAGTGGAGTATCGGTCAAGTCAACTCAAGAAAAGCTAAGTCTCAAGTTGAAGTGACAAGAGTTATCCAATGATTGGAAGTCATCTCTAAGTCACCCTGGGAAAACAAGGAAATGCGGTCAGTGGAGATAATCAAAAAGATCCGTTGCCGAGAAATCAAGAGAATTACTTAAACAAATAGGGCTGTTTGTTTATGTTTCCATGGTCCATTTCAGTTTGGAGATAGAAATAGAATTTTGAGAATTTATTGGTTTTCGTGTGGAAATTGGGATTGTGTTTGGATGAATGAATTGAAATGTGTTTTATGTAGGGTTGAAAATGAGATTGTGTTTGGTTTGAGTAGTTTTGAAATATTATTTTATGTATATAATAATTGAAAAGTTGGTAGTGGTGGGGTCCACTTCAATATTTTAATTTGAATATATAATATTATATTTGTAAGATTAAGTTGGTGGGTCCCATTAGATAGTTATAATTTAAAAATAATAATATTTTAAGTAGATAAAGTTGATAATGGTGGGTCCCATATATATAATTGGGTTAAAATATGAGAATAGTGATTGATAAGTAATGATGAGTGATGTAGGGTAGTGTATAGGTTTGAGAATAGAAATTATAGCTATGAGATGTTGTTTTATGTGAAAAATAGAAAATGAAAATGATGATTTTCATTGGAAATTTTATGAACAAACATGATTCCACTTTTATGTATAGTTGGAAACCTGGAAAGAGATCATTGGAAACATAAACAAACAAGGCCATAATATCTCCATGCTACCTTTCTCGAAGTGCTCGATCCCGAAGCGTGCAAAAGGAATAAACCAATGGGAAGCATTACACCGTGTCGAACTCGAAAAGTCAAGAACAATTCATACGAGGAAATGGCAATTCCAAGGATCGCAACAAGACAAGCCAACGACCACAAGTGACTTTCAAAAATAAGCATATCTCTTCAACGGGCGATTTTGAAAGATCACTATAAAAGGCCGAGGAATAACTCGAGAAAAGGTTACGCAGTTACTGAGGTTACCTTGACCATACAAGCAAGAAAGAAACATTTTGTAACCTGAAATATTCTCAAGTTATTAAACGTTCAATCCTCGAAGCTGCTACACTACGAAGAACATCAATCCAACACTCACCGTTAAGGAAAGATAACTTCAATCAGTTGAAGAGGAAATTATCAAGAATCAAGGGGTCTACATTCCACGAAGGATTGTAGGAAGGTTCAGTTGAACCAAGCCTTGAGCTTTTGGAGGGCTTCGTGATCAAATCTAAAGAGCTTAAGCAAGTGGGTCAGTGTAGTAGCAAAGCGCACGCCTGTGGAAGAAGAGTCGCATTCGTAGAAGCCGGTGAGTGATCAAGGCGTCTCGATCGAGTCCCAAAGGATCAAGTCACCGTGTGTGATCAAGACTTGTATCCGGATGCTACCACTTTGTATCTTGATCAATACCTAGTGGATTCCTCTAGGAGTTGGAGAAGAGAGGAGTATAAGAATTACCCCATCTTCGAACCTCTATAAAAACTTATCGTGTCTTTTACATTTCAAAGACTTTAATTCCTGCATCTTATTTGTTTAATTACGACATATTTGCTATCCAACTGATAATTTCTAAGTACTAAATCAAGCTTTAAATCTCTACTAAACCAAACTTAAAGGTGTTAAGTCTTCCAATAAAACAAACCACAGATTGAGCTAATTCGATCTTAATAGCCGAGTTATTCTATCAACACTTCGATCGAGTCCTGCTTGAGTGACTAATTCTCTTGTTAACTAAATTGGTTGTCCACCAAGAACACACTGTGTAGTATCAACTCAACCTTTAAAAGGACTAAATCGAAAAATTTGGTAAGGTTTATTCAACCCCCTTCTAAACCTTACACTCACACCCCTTGGGACCTACAAGTGGTATCGGAGCGGTTGGTTCATTGAGCCTTCCGCATCAGTTCTTTGAACTAGATCTCCAAACTTTTCAAAGTCCGCTTTAGTACTTGAATTTTCAAAACTCTTTTTATCATTAAAATTTATTATCATGGAAGCAAATTTGACACGCATCCCTATGTTCACAATTGAAGAATTTGATGATTGGAAAATTCGTATGCAGGCTCATCTATCAAAGATTACATGATGAGATGTGGATAGTGATAGAGGATGGGCCACCGCAAATCGTAAAGGTGAACACACCGTAAGAAGAGCTGCGGTGAAGGTGACGAGGATGTTGCCCCTAAACCAGCTATGGTTGAAAAACCAAGAACTCGAATGGACAAATGATGACAGAAAAAGATACAACCTGGACAATGTAGCCAAGGACATCCTTTACAAAACCTTGACAAAGCCATGTTCAATAAAGTCAAATCATGCAAAACGGCTAAAGAAATGGGACAAACGACATTGATTTGTGAAGGCTCGAGCAAATCAAGGAAAATAAATTATCATGAGAGTCGTACAAAAATTTGAGAATTTCAAAATGATCGCAGGAGAAAATCTGGATCAATCTGGATGCTCGGTGCACGAAATCATCCAACGAGCTATCTGCGCTTGAAAGGAATATACACGAGAAGAAATGTGTATGAAGATCCTAAAAAGTCTCCCACCGAATGGGAAATGAAGGTCATGGCACTAAGACATTCCATGGACCTATCGAAGACCTCCAACCATGAACTATTCTCGGATCTCAAAGCCTACGAACGAGTGAGAAGAAAAGATCGGAAGAGAGAGACAGATGTACCCAAAACAATTGCTTAATTGTTAAGGATGGAAAGAGAGCCGAGGTCAAAGAAGTCATTGATCCGGAAGAAATAGCCCGATGGTTAAAAGGTTCAACAAGTTCTTCAATAAGAACTACAAGAGAGGCAAGGGCGAAACCTCCGAGGAAGACACTCGGCTCCCTCCAAGTCAAGGGAAGATAGGCCAACCAAGAGGACAAATCATCAAATAGCTGAATATCAAAGGGTGACAATCCAAGAATGGAAAGAGTGATCAAAAGGTTGAATATCTATCTGAACTCAGTAGGCAACCAGGTCACTATGTCATTGATTGCCCATATCTTGTAGTCAACAAATACGGGAATGAAGAAGAAAGAAAGGTCTTGAGAGAAAGAAGACAAGAAAAGAAAAAAAAATGTTGGCGCAGAGATCGCCGAGACAAGTTAAGTTAAGAGAGCAATGATTCGAGAGCGGTGAAGGCCGACTACTCAAGTGACTCGAAGAAGAAGCCCGATCCGTTTGATGGCCAAGGAACAAGATCAACTCCGACCAAGAAGATGAGGTACACTCCAACTCATCAAACTCGGTTCTAGTGATAGTGATCTGACACACACACTTCATCACCCACTCGATCTTTATGATTCATTAGGCAAAATGATGAAAGATTTTGAACACATTAAATCCTCACACACACTACTAAATGAGAAAAACAAATTTACTCAAGAGCCAAACTCATAGGCGACTAAGGAGCCGAGTACTCTAAGTCAAATAGTGATGAGAATGAAAGTTTAAAGGCTGAAAATGCCAAGCTAATAGCGAGAAATAGCTGCCATAGAAAAGAGGAGAATGACCTCAAAATGTGATTGCCTCATTCACTAAGGCATCTAAATCATTGGATGATCTTATTATGAGTCAAAGAGAATGTGGAGACAAGACAGGCTTAGGATTTAATTCCTCTATGCTATGTCAAACTCCGAAAGTAATTTTGAAAAAGGATCTTCAAGCAATGAAGAGTCTAAAAATCCAAAACTCCAAAGGGTGCACACATTCACCCCAAAGCACAATTACAAGCAAACCGCCTTGGTTATAAAGGAAAAGGAAAGCGACCGGTTGAGTGCACCTTTGAAAGGACAAGCGAGAAGAGATTCAATGAGTTCCTCAAAGAAACTCCAAACAAAAATACTCAGTAAAGAAGAAGCGAGCTACCAAAAACCCTTAAAAATCTATAAAAGAAATACATATGATGGGAATGGTAGAAAATATCCAAGCCAAGCCGATTGGAATAATGTGAACTATCGAGAATAGACTTATGGAATATAAGCCCAAATGGCAAAGGCCTAGAACTCAAGAAAGGCCATTCCAAAAGTATAAGAGCTTTCATCAAAGACACATATGCACCTAGGCACTACACTCGTGAGACACCACAATTACCCAAAGAAGGCGATTGCTAAAACACATACACAGCATACGCACAAAAGAGACATTGTATGAACCTAAAATCCCCAAGCAATTTGCCAAGATTAATTATGATTATGGCACTGATAGATGGCAACCCCTTAGAGTCAAATCATTTGGCTATAAGTTGGTTGGATCATCTTACAACTCTAACCCCCTCAGGACCCGGACAAGTATGGGTACCTAAAACTTAATTTCCTTGATTGCGTTCAAGGAAGTGAGTGCCAAGGAACCTGGTATATGGATAGTGGCTGCATTCCGGACATATATGACAGAAACAAGAAAAATCTATCAAAATTCAAGGAAGTTAAAGGAGCAAAAGTCATATTTGGAGGAAATGAAGCTACATGTGAAATAAGAGGCATTGGATCCATCAAGAGAACGGATTAGAAATCACGGATGTTGCATATGTTGAAGGACTCAACTTCAACTTGCTAAGCATAAGCATCGACAACTCTGTGACAAGGGCTATAATGTTGGATTTAACATGGGTATATGCCAAATCAAGGATACTTGAATCGAATGAAGTTGTGTTGCAAGGATGCGGAGACAAAAGAACATGTATGTAGTAGATTGGTCAACCGCTACACACAACACTGTCTATTAGCCAAAAGCACAAATGAATCAAGTTGGTTGTGGCACAAAAAGTGAGCCACCTAAATTTCAAAACGATTAACAAGTTTGCGAAGTAATCTTGTGGAAGGACTTCCGATCAAGTATATAAGAAGGAGAGTATATGTGATGCATGTCGGAAGGAAAACAAATCAAATCTTCATTCAAAGAAAAGACATGTCCATCTTCAACAAGAATATTACATCTGCTACATATGGATCTATTTGGCCCAAAGGGAACCGGCTAGCATAAGTGGAAAGAAATACACCTTGGTGGTAGTAGATGACTACTCAAGATATACATGGACTATATTCATGTGTAAAAAGAAAGAAACTCTCTAAACTCGCCACGATTGATGAAGAAAATTCAAAATGAAAAGAGCCAAACCATTATCAAAATAAGATCGGGATGAGGAACCGAGTTTGTCAATGGGATAATAACTCGATTGTATTGAAAATGGCATTGGTCATGAATTATCTCTGCAGCAAGGACTCCACAAAGAGAATAGAGTTGCGAGAAAGAAGGAATAGAACTCTCAAAGAAGCAAAGAAGGACCATGTTAGTCAAGGGGTTACCAAAAAGATTTTGGGTCAAGCAATCAACACACTTGCTACACTCAAAAAACAGATGTATGATAAACAGACAAATGACAAAGACTCCCTATGAGATTTGGACAGGAGAAAACCAAATGTTGCATATTTTAGAATATTTGGATGTAAATGCTTCATCCACAACAATGGCAAAGACAATCTAAAGGCCTTCGATGCTAAAGTCGATGAAGGTATCTTCTTCGGGATACTCAAATGAAAGCAAAGCCTACAAAGATGTATTCAACAAAAGGACTATGGTTGTAGAGGAATCCATTCATGTGGTATTCGATGAGCCAAATGTAAATGGAGAAGATATTGAAGAGTCACCGATAAGCAATCATCCAAACATACTGAAAAATCCCTATCTTTGAGTTGAAACTGAATTGTAAACTCGTAAGAAGATGAGATAGTTGAATCTCAAAAACATTTGGAAAATTTGCGCTAAGTGATTACGAGAGAGCGATCAAAGCAACACAAATTGCTAGACGATCAATCCAACTAACTTACTTCAACCTGATGTAAGATGGGTGAAAGACCATCCACGAACTTGTCATTGGAGATATAAGAGAAGGTGTCAAAACAAGATCCGAACTCAACAAGAAGCTATGTTCACATGCTTTATCTCGCAAAATAGAGCCCAAAGATGTGTTACAAGCATTGGATGACACACATTGGATTCAAGCTATGCAAGAAGAGCTGAATCAGTTTGAAAGAAATAAAGTATGGGAATTAGTTCAAAGACCCACCCATCAAAACGTTATTGGTACTAAATGGGTGTTCAGAAACAAGATGAACGAGGAAGGTTCTGTGGTAAGAAACAAAGCAAGACTAGTAGCCAAAGGATATTGCCAAGAAGAAGGAATAGATTTTGATGAAACATTTGCTCCTGTAGCAAGATTGGAAGCAATAAGGATGTTTCTTGCCTATGCAGCTCACAAGAATTTCATTGTATATCAGATGGATGTAAAAAGTGCATTCCTAAATGGTTTATTGGAAGAAGAAGTGTATGTTGAACAACCTACAGGATTTGAAATGAAGACTCTTGGAGATAAGGTATACAAACTCAAGAAAGCTCAGTATGGATTGAAACAGGCACCCGAGGCATGGTATGATACTTTGTCACAATTCCTAACGAGAATGGATTCACAAAAGGAAAAGTCGATAGAACACTTTTCGTAATTCAAGACAAGAAGAGCATACTTGCTTGTTCAAATATATGTGGATGACATCATTTTTGGATCCACAAACAAAGAGCTATGTGAAAAATTTTCAAACCTCGAGTAAAGCAAATTTGAAATGAGCATGATGGGAGAGTCGACATTCTTCCTTGACTCCAAAAGAGAGTCATATGACAAAGAATAAGAGAATCTTGAGATACTTGAAAGGAAGCGAAGAAGTTGGCTTATGGTATCCAAAGGAAGGTGGATTCAAGCTAATTGGCTATTCGACTGACTATCTTTGGATGCACGAGTTGACAGAAAACACCTCGAGCACATGTCAAATGCTTGGAAACAGTGATTTCCTGGTTTAGCAAGAAGCAAAATTCAATAGCCACCTCTACAAAAGCAGAATACATAGTCATGGGCAAAATTGAGTGCCAAATCCTATGGATGAGGCAGCAACTGAGAGACTATGAAGTTGAAGAAAAGGAAATTCCAATCATGTGTGATAACACAAGTGCAATTGCAATCACTCAGAATCCTGTGTTGCACTCAAGAACAAAGCATATCGATGTCAGATATCACTTCATAAGAGATCATGTTGAAAAGAAGGACATCATATTGGAATATATCTCAACTGATAAACAGTTGGCTGACATATTCACAAAACCATTATGTGAGTCAAGATTTGAAGAACTCAAGCATGAGTTAAGGTTAATTGAGCTGAGCTGACACTCAGAAGACTCAAAGAAAAGAAATGAAACACAAAAAGAGAAAAAGGATCAATTCTCAAAATCACTAAATGAACCAGCCATGCTTAAAGACAACTACACCGAATTAGCCGACAAATGAGTCACTTAAGAGAACTGTGACTGGAAGAGTTAAATCGGCTAAGGGATAAGTTCGAGTCATTTATGAGCAAAGTGACAAAAACGCAATGTTTTTACTAAGCGGGAATGTTTTTAAGAATGACGTCAAGATAATGATGATGTGTACAGGACAAAAGCCGCATACCAAGCTTATGATTGGATATAGATGTTTGCCGCATTAAATTCAAGACATTAAATGCTAATCGGCGTGCAAAATCTAAGCCATTGATTTCGATCACATTTCAAAACCACCGCACGCCTTTCGTAAACCATACTTACCCCATTTTCGTCTGTTTTCTCTCACATATCACCAAAACGGTTCATTTCTATCTCGTGGCAAAGGCAAAACTCTCTCAAAACCCTCTCGAAGATTCAAATCAAATTTCTAAGTTTCTTTTAGGTGAAATCCTGAAAAATGGCGTCAACCTATGATTTTGTCAAGCTAGGAAAACAAATCCACACAGGGTCAACCGTAGATTTCGAGGGCATGGTCAAACAAGGGTCCGATGACGCCCTCATAAAGAAAATCGCTGAAAAGCTCGAAAGGTCCGGGCTAAAATCATTTCTGACGATGGAGTTCTCAATGACTTATGTGGAAGAGGTCGCACAATTCTACGTGAACGTTGAGATTCACGATGAAGGGATAAAATCATCTGTTCATGGAAAGAAGTTCACCATCTCTGCCAAGGATTTGGCTGAACACTGCTCACTACCGACGGAAGGAGCATCAGAAATCAACGAAGCTGATGTAAACCTGGTCGCCGCTTGGAAGAAGTAGGCAAGCCCGACTATGCCGATAAAATAGTTTACACAAAAAATAAGAGGTCATGAAGGAGGATTACCACAAATTGGGACATAGTTGCCAAATGCATAGACATCAAATTTGGCGGCTTTTGACCAATCATCAAAAGCAAAGTTGATCGTAATGGCCGCGATCATTGAAGAAAGGAAAATAAATCGGGTTGAGTTTGTCTACAGCAGACTCTGCCCGAGAATGTAGGAACAAATCCTTTAAGGAAGATGGTGCATTTGGAGGATCCCTGTGGATATGGCCCGGTGATTGGCCGGCCGATGGAGGTGAAAGGAGTCCCTCTTAGACATGGAAAGGCGTTCCATGTAAACAAGAGGATGTTCGAGATCAAACCTCTCCGCACACGAAAGAGAGCCTACGCCAAGAGAGCGACACGAGTGAGGGGGAATCACCGACCCTCAAGATACAAACTGCTTTCTCTCCACCAAAGAAGAAAGCTGCCCCTGCAGCCGCTTAAGAGAATCACCCTGCGCACTGCTAAGAAGAAGATCCGCTCAAAGAAAGAAAGACAAACCTGCTCCCGCCCGCGGCCGAGTAACTCCGCTCCACAGTAGTGTGTCTCCTGCTCAAAGAAAGCGGTCGAGAAGGACTCTCAACTACCTTCTCCGATCGTCAAAAAGAGGAGAACTCGAAAAGCCAAGACGGCTGCTCCTCAAAAGAAAACACCAAAGATCGACCCCGCCGCCCAAGACTCGGAAGAAACTCTCTCTCAACCAAGTCCCTCTCGTACGAACTAAGAGACGACGAAGAATCGTCAAGCGATCCGAGCTTGAGAAACCGGGCCGAGTCGCCCACTCACCGAGCAAATACCAAAAATTTGAAGAAGTAAAGTCCCCGATATAATTGATGAAACAAAAGTCTGCTGAAGGTCGTCACAGGCAAAAATCAAGACACAATCGTAGTTCGCGCACCGGACAAAAGAAGAAGGCGATAGAGATGATAGTGATGTGATGATCATATCCCCACCTTACCCGGACATCCAAAATCGTCTCATGCGAGAGTGGAGGAAGTGGAAATTGAGTCGATCCAGGAAATGGGTTCCAACGGCCCGAGTTTATCGAAGAAGAAGAGGAACTCGTTGAACTTCCTTGACTGACCTCGTGATCTCAAAGATCGATGAAGAAATCGCAAAGATATCCTGCAGATCTTCAAGGATAAGGAGAAGGAGAGACGCGAGAGGAAGGCGAGGCACGAGAGAAGGCCAACATCCGCCCTCTCACCGGCACCACAGAACATACACATCCTCACTTCGATATTCTATCGTAAAGTGATGAGGATCGACCTGTACGCCACGGAAGAGTTGCAAATGCAGCAAGAAGCAATGCATGAATCCGAATTCTTCATGAGAAGAGCATGATGGAGGGACCAGGAGAGTCCTCCAAAACACAAATGAAATTGATCCAATGGGAGTAGTGCAACAAATCGCCACCGTTGTTCTTTGCCACCACTTCCCCACTCACTCGGAAGAAGGAATTAAGGGAAATGGCGATGAAATCGGGTTAGTGGGGACCCCGGTTGAGCCAACCCCTAATGAAGGTGTCTTACCACCCGCCCAACGGGCTGAACACTCGAGAAAACGGCCAGAGTTTGGAGACGAGTGACCCCATTCCAAGTCACTCGGTGATGCGCCCGAGAGGGGAGACTCCTCCACCACTCAGTGAAGGTCGAGGATGATCTGCAGATGACTCTACAACGAATCTAGGAGGCGAAGTGGAGAAAGTACAAACACAAAATGAACAAAGAAGTTGCCATCAATGAAGCTCGGATAGTTGAGACTGTCTCACTGAGGTGCCAACTCGCTCTGAAGGCAAATGACGCTGATGATGCAATCGAGGCACATGAAGGAACAACCCTGGAGTTAACACTGGGCGATGAAAGTGCAATCCATGGGGTTGAGACTCCAATGGATGCCACCACAAAGACCCTAAGACACTGACATCGCCGAAAGGGAGGTCCAAGGCCTCCTCGTGGTTGAGACTGCAGGAGGTAATGAAGGCCAACGGGAGGTTGAGACTTCCCTGGGTAAAGAAGTCAAGTAGAGAACATCCTCCTGCTATCATTGATCCATCTGAAAAGGAGATAAGCGCGCTTCATGATTCCCAGGATAATCCTGATGTAACCTTTCTGGGGATCGGCGAACGAAGAAGTCAGTCATCCCCCGTGACAGATCCAAAAGACTCGATTGAGGATGTTCCTAGCACGAGCAAGTCTCGATATCAAGACTACTCATCAAACTTTCAATTTTGATGGTGAGTCACCAATGGATATCTCATCATCGTCCGATGATGCTTCGATAAGGCCGAGGATCGTCCACTCAATTGGAAAACCACCGAGACCAACGGCTATTGAGACAATGAGGCTCGGCAAGTCGGGTCCACTTCACAAAAGACCCAAGTGAAACAGAGTCCACCGCACAGCTCCCCAAGCTACAGAGTTCGACTCAAAAGTAACTTCACGCGCACCTCTCATCATTGAACAAATCCCGTTGGCGTGATGATTCCTTTGTAGAATCATTTCCTTTCTCTCTGAGGTACCCGACCTCCCCGACGAGTCGAGAACGATCTCGCGCTTCCACGACTGCATCCTGTTCTTCCATCCGACACCATCGTTTTAGCCGACTATGACTTTGACGCCGCATGGCCGTCACCGCAACGGAAGAAACAATCTGAAGTTCGGAGGTGTTCAAATCATTATTTGCTGAAATTGAACGGATGGAGAGGCACCAGGCCTCTATGGACATGAGATCGATAACAGAGATGCCAACCTTTACTGCCGACTTGAGAGGCATAACAATCGAATCGGGGAATGGTGGCAACAAAGAATAAACAATGCGTGTGGAACAAGCTTAGATATTTCAGAACATTGTTCAACAAGTCGCTGGTATGGAGAGTCGAGAAAGCCGATGCAAAAACGAAATTGAGAGAACACATCGAGCACATGCATGAAGCTCACACTGCCGAGATAAAGTTGCTGCGTGAGCAAAATAAGAGTGATCTCCAGCGTATGGAAGAAAATATGGATAGAAAATTCAGCCTTCTCATGGCCGAGATGAAGTTAATTTCAAAGAGAGTCCAACGCTACTCGCTCCGAATTTCGTGCCGCATACACCGCAGCAGACTCGAGCGTAACTCGGCTATCGCCAGGCTCGACTTCCCCGCTACCAAGATATGTTTCAGTGTTCCTCTCTCCTTTGATGATGCCAAAAAGGGGAAGAGGAATACTTTAAAGCGCTAAAAGAGATCCTCAGTCGAAGGAGGGAGCAAATGTAAAGGGAAAGACAAACCGAGGAAAGTTACAAGGAGAAAGAAGGGAAAGTCCGATGCATGAGGGGAAGAATCGAGAGATGTGACCTTAATGATTGCACAAACCCCTCAACAAGGTCTTGTCACAACCGATATTATCAAAAGAACTCCCAGTGACTCTACCACTCCAACACTCGCTATATCTATGGTGAAAAGAGAAAAGACAATTGAAGCGAGGGATGGAGGAAGTGGAAGGAAGAATGGATGCCCGAGTTATGAATATCTTGAAACAACATGGAGGCATTCCAAGAGATTGAGACACTTATGCCATCTCGTATGCCGGAAATGAGCCAAGATCGCTTGATGAATTTAAAACGCCGCATCGAAGGATACTTTGCAAACATGTCTATGGCTCAAGCTTGGGACTTGTCTTGGGAAAAGGGTCTCACGTTATGTGAAGAAGCCGACAGCAGCAGACTACCGGCATCACTCTGTTGGTCACTCCGTTGGTCACCCACCGGAAAGAAGAAGACCCCAAGACAATACACGCCCGGAGGAAGAAGCAGTGGTGGAGGAAGAGGTTTCGGACCCAGGCGTCCCTAAAAACATTGAGTACATAGATCCAGGCAAGAAAGGAGGGATCTACTGGGCTGGTCTTGACCAAGTAGCCAATCTGCAAGTGGCTAAAAGCAATGTTGAGTATGCGAAAAGAATAGAAGAAGAAAATAAGAGACAAACTCAGCTATGGGAGGAAAGACAAGAGAGATTAAGAAGAGATGAAACGCCTTGAAAGCATATGAAAAGAAGAAGAAGGCGGCTGGAGATGAGAAAAAGAGAAGAAGACCAGAAGATGACAGAACTGAGGAAGATGAAAGAAGGAGGCAGCGAAGGAGATGAAGTGTTGCTGTCCACCCCTTCATGTATTTTACTATGTAAATACATACTATGTAAGTCTTCTGCAATAAAGCTGTAAATTCTTTATTTTTTGTGTAGATAAATGTTTGCTTTGATACACCTTGTAAACAGTTGTGTAACAGAACAAGAATGTTATGATCAATAAAAGAATTGATTCTACACATACATTCTCTGTGAATGCACTATCTGTATGTATCTTTGCTATTTACATTTTGAATGTTTTAAGTTTTGGCATCATCAAAAAGGGGGAAATTGTTGGGAAATTTATCGTTTAGATTTTGATGAATGCCATGTAAAACTTAGAATAGGAAGTTGGCACCCCATTCTTTGTTGTAAACTGCATTGTAATAAATAGGGCTGGTCAAGCTGAGTTAAGTCGCCCTACCCTCTGACCGGTCGCCCATGGTGAAAGTTTTGATAAAATCAGTTATGTTCCAGACTTAGCCAATGTAGGTACCAAGGGGTGTGAGTGTAAGGTTTAGAAGGGGGGGTTGAATAAACCTTACCAAATTTTTCGATTTAGTCCTTTTAAAGGTTCGAGTCGATACTACACACCATGTGTCCTTGGTGGACAGCCAATTTAGTTAATCAAGTAGAATTAGTCACTCAACGACTCATTCGAGCCGTTGATAGAATAACTCACCGTTAAGACCGAATTAGCTCAACTCGGGTTTGTTTTTCATTGAAGACTTAACACCTTTAAGTTTGGTTTAGTAGAAATTTAAAGCTTGATTTAGTACTTGAAATTATCAGTTGGATAGCAAATATGTCGTGAGCAAATTAAACAAATAAGATGCAGGAATTAAAGTCTTTGAAATGTAAAAGATACGATAAGTTTTTATAGAGGTTCAAGATGGGGTAATTCTTCTATTCCTCTCTTCAACAACTCCCCGGAGGAATCCACTAGGTATTGATCAAGATACAAAGTGGTAACAAATGTCCCGGATACAAGTATTGATCACACAAGTGACTTGATCCTTTGGGACTCGATCCGAGACGCTTGATCACTCACCTTCTCGCACGACTCGCCTTCTTCACAGGGCAGCTGCTTGCTACTACAACCCACTTGCTTAAGCTCTTTGGATTTGATCACGAAGCCCTCCAAAAGCTCAAGACTTGGTTCAACCTTGAACCTTCCTACAATCCTTCGTGGAATGTAGACCCCTTGATTCTTCAAGAAATTTCCTCTTCAACCGATTGAAGTTATCTTTCCTTCACAGTGAGTGTTGGATTGATGTTCTTCGTAGTGTAGGCTTGAGGATTGAGCGTTTAATAACTTGAGAATATTTCAGGTTACAAAATGTTTCTTTCTTGCTTGTATGGTCAAGGTAACCTCTCAGAACCTACGTAACCTTTTCTCGAGTTATTCCTCGCCTTTTATAGTGATCTTTCAAAAATCATCCGTTGAAGAGATAGGCTTATTTTTGAAAGTCACTTGTGGTTGTTGGCTTGTCTTGTTGCGATCCTTGGAATTGCCATTTCCTCGTATGAATTGTTCTTGACTTTTCGAGTTCGACACGGTGTAATGCTTCCCATTGGTTTATTCCTTTTGCACGCTTGTGGACTGAGCACTTCGAGAAAGGTAGCATGGAGATATTACTTGTTTAAGTAATTCTCTTGATTTCTCGTGCAACGGATCTTTTTTTCATTATCTCGACTTGACCGCATTTCCTTGTTTTCCCCCAGGTGACTTAGAGACGAACTTCCAATCATTGGATAACTCTTCTCACTTCAATTTGAGACTTAGCTTTTCTTGAGTTGACTTGATCGATACTCCACTCACCGCATCTCACCGCTCCTTCAATGAGTTCCGTCTTCTCTTTCTTTTGCCATACTCACTGCCTTGCAAATGAGTCTTCCTTCTAGTCTCCATTGTCTTCTTGCATGTTTAGGCATAATCGACTTAACTCAGCTTGACCACCAGCCCTATTTACTACAATGCGCTTTTTAACAAAGAATGGGGTGCCAACTTCCTATTCTAAGTTTTTCATGGCATTCATCAAAATCTAAACGATAAATTTCCCAACAATTTCCCCTTTTTGATGATGCCAAAACTTAAAACATTCAAAATGTAAATAGCAAAGATACATACGATAGTGCATTCACAGAGAATGTATGTGTAGAATCAATTCTTTTATTGATCATAACATTCTTGTTCTGTTACAAATCAAGTTTACAAGGTGTATCAAAGCAAACATTTATCTACACAAAAAAATAAAGAATTTACTGACTTTATTGCGTAAGACTTACATAGTATGTATTTACATAGTAAAATACATGAAGGGGTGGATAAAGAACACTTCATCTCCTTCGCCGCCTCATTCTTTCATCTTCCTCGCCCTGTCATCTTCCTCTCTTCTCTTTTTCTCATCTCCAAATTACTTTTTTCTTCTTTTTCATATGCTTTCCTGCAGCCTTCATCTCTTCTTAATCTCTCTTGTCTTTCCTCCCATAGCTGAGTTTGTCTCTTATTTACTTCTTCTATTCTTTTCGCATACTCAAGATTGCTTTTAGCCACTTGTAGATTGGCTACTTGGTCAAGACTCACCCCGAAGATCCCTCCTTTCTTGCCTGGATCTATGTACTTAATGTTTTTTCGGCGAGGCCTAGGTCCGAAACCTCTTCCTCCACCACCGCTTCTTCATCCGGGCGTGTATTGTATTGGGGTATTCTTCTTCCGAGTGACCAATGAGTGACCAAAGCAGAGTGATCGCTTTTGTAGTCCGTCGCTCGTCGCCTTCTTCACATAACGTGAGACCTTTATCCCAAGATAAGTCCCAAGCTTGAGCCATAGACATGTTTGCAAAGTATCCTTCGAGATGCGAGCGTTTTAAATTCATCAACGATCTTGGCTCATTTCCGACATCCGAGATGGCATAATCGTCTCTCTCGCTTCACCGGAATGCCTCCATGTTGTTTCAAGATATTCATAACTCGGGCATCCATTCTTCCTTCCACTTCCATCCATCCCCGCTTCAATTGTCTTTCTCTTTTCGACCATAGATATAGCAGTGTTGGAGTGGCGAGTCACCGGGAGTTTGTCTTCGATAATATAGCCATGTGACAAGACCTTGTTGGGGAGTTTGTGCAATCATTAAGGTCACATCTCTCGATTCTTCCCCCTCAACGACTTTCCTTCTTCTTTCTTCTTCCTCACCTCACTGCCTTTCCCCTTTACAAATGCTTCCTCCTCCTTTTCAGCCTTCAGATCTCTTTAGCGCTTTAATGTATTCCTCTCCCCCTTTTTGGCATCATCAAAGGAGAGAGAACACTGAAACATATCTTGCAAGCGTAAAGTCGAGCCTCGATAGACGAGTTACTCGCCGAGTCAGCTGCGGTGTATGCGTACGAAATTCGTGAGCGAGTAGCGTTGGACTCTCACAAATTAACTTCATCTCAAAATGAGAAGGCTGAATTTTCTATCCATATTTTCTTCCATACGCCGGAGATCACTCTTATTATGCTCACGCAATGCCTTTATCTCGGCAGTGGTGAGCTTCATGCATGTGCTCGATGTGTTCTCTCAATTTCATTTTTGCATCAAGATTCTCGACTCTCCATACCAGCTTGTTGAACAATGTTCTCAAATATCTAGCTTGTTCAACACGCATTGTTTCTTCTTTGTGCCACCATTCCCGATTCTCGATTTATGCCTCTCAAGTCGCAGTAGTAAGGTTGGCATCTCTCGTTATCCGATCTCATGTCCATAGAGGCCTGGTGCCTCTCCATCCGTTCAATTTCAAAGAAATAATGCTTTGAACACCTCCCGAACTTCGATGTTTCTTCCGTTGCAGCGGTGACGGCCATGCAATAAAAAGTCATAGTCACTGAACGATGGTGTCGGATGGAAGAACAAGATCTCGTCCGTAGAAGCGCGAGATCGTTCTCGACTCGTCGGGAGGTCGGGTACCTCTAGAGAGAAAGGAAATGATTCTACAAAGGAATCATCACGCCAACCGGGATTTGTTCAATGATGAGAGGTGCGCGTGAAGTTCCTTTTGAGTCGAACTCTTTGGGGAGCCTGTGCGGTGGACTCTTAAGCTGGGGTCTTTTGTGAAGTGGACCCGACTTTGCCGAGCCTCAATGTCTCAACAGCTTCGTTGGTCTCAAAATGGTTTTTCCAATTGAGTGGACCGTCCTCGGCCTTATCGAAGCATCATCGGACGATGATGAGATTTCCATTGGTGGCTCACCATCAAAATTGAAAGTTTGACGAGTAGTCTTGAGATCGACTTGTTCGTGCTGGGAACATCCTCACCGAGTCTTTTGGATCTGTCACGGGGATGACTCAGCTTCTTCGTCGCCTTCCGATCCTGAAAGGTTACATCGATTATCCTGGGGAATCATGAAGCGCGCTTATCTCCTTTTTCGATGGATCAATGATAGCAGGAGGGATGTTCTCTACTTCAGACTTTTTTACCCGGAAGTCTCAACCTCCCGTTGGCCTTCATTACCTCCTCGCAGCCTCAACCGCAAGGCTTGACCTCCCTTTCGGACAAGGTGCCTTAGGGTCTTTCGTGGTGGCATCCATTGGAGTCTCAACCCCATGGATTGCACTTTCATCGCCAGTGTTAACTCCCGTGGCTGTTCCTTCATGTGCCTCGACCGCATCGCGCGTCATTAGCCTTCGAGCAGCTTGGCACCTCACCGAGATAGTCTCAATCGCCTGAGCTTCGTTGATGGCAACTTGTCGCTCATTTTGTTTTGTACTTTCTCCACTTCGCCTCCTAGATTCGTTGTGGAGTCATCTCAAAGATCCTCCGACCTTGCTGCAGTGGGAGGAGTCTCCCCTCACCGGGCGCATCACCGAGTGACTTGGAATGGGGTCACTCGTCTCCAAACTCCCTACTGCTTTACCGAGTGTTCAATCGTTAGGGCGGTGGTAAGACACCTTCGTTAGGGGTTGGCTCAACCAGGGTCCCCACTAACCCGCCATCGCCATTTCCCTTAATTCCTTCTTCCGAGTGAGTGAAGTGGTGGCAAGGCAAAGAACAACGGTGGCGATTTGCGCACTACTCCCATTGGATCAATTTCACCGTGTTTTGGAGGACTCTCCTGGTCCCTCCATCATGCTCTTCTCATGAAGAATTCTCGATTCACGCATTGCTTGCTTTGCATTTGCAACTCTTCTGTGGCAAAGAAGCAGGTCCGCATCCTCATCACTTTCGATAGAGTATAGAAGTGAGGATATGTATGTTCTGGGTGCCAAAGTGAGAGGGCGATGCCGGCCTTCTCCTTCTCCTTATCCTTGAAGATCCGCAGATATCTTTGCGCTTTCTTCATCCATCTTTGGATCACGAGGTCACCCAAGAAAGTTCAAGTTCTTCTTCTTCGATAAACTCGGGCCGTTGGAACTGCTCCTGGATCGACTCAATTTCCACTTCCTCCACTCTCAGAGATGATTTTGGATGTCCGGGTAAGGTGGGGATAGGACCATCACATCACTATTATCTCTATCGCCTTCTTCTTGTGTCTCACCAATTGCGCAAACTACATCCGTGTCTTGCTTGCCTCATGATCGCCTTTCAGCAGACTTAGCGCTTTCATCAATTATATCCTGGGACTCTACTTCTTCAAAGCTTAGTCGTTTTGCTCCACCGAGTGGTCGACTCACCGGTTTCTCAAGCTTCCTGGATCGCTTGACGATTCTTCGTCGTCTCTTAGTTCGCACTGAGGGACTTCCGTTCGTAGAGAGTTTCTTCTAAGTCTTGGCGGGGGCCGATCTTTGGTGTTTTCTTCGAGGAGCAGCCGTCTTGCTTTTCGCTCCTCTTTTTGACAATCGGAGAAGGTAGTTGAGAGTCCTTCTCGACCGCCTTGTTAGGGCAGAGACACTACCAAGGAGGGAGTTACTCTACTGCGGCAGGGAAGCGTTTTGTCTTTCTTTCTTTGCGAGAGCGTGATCTTCTTAGCACTTGCAGTAGGGCAACAGCTTCTCTTAGCGGCTGCAGGGCAAATTTTCTTCTTTGGTGGAGAGGAAACAACAGATCTTCAGTGGTCACCGATTTCCCTCACTCGTGTCACTCTCTTGGCGTAGGCTCTCTTCAGCGCCGGAGAGGTTTGATCTCGAACATCCTCTTGTTTACATGGAACGCCTTTCCATGTCTAAGAGGGACTCCTTTCACCTCCATCGCGGCCAATCACTGTGCCATATCCTAGGGATCCTCCAAATGCACCATCTTCCTTGAAGGATTTGTTCCCTACATTCTCGCAGAGTCCGCAATGTAGACAAACTCAAATTTCAGATTTATTTTCCTTTCTTCAATGATCGCAACCATTACGATCAACTTTGATTTTGACATTGGTCAAAGTTGCCAAATTTGATGTCTATGCATTTGGCAACTATGTCCAACGATTTGTGGTAATCCTCCTTCTCTTGTTTCTTTGTGGTAAACTATTTTATCAAAGATAGTCGGGCTTGGCTACTTCCTTCCAAGCAAAGCCGGTTTACATCAGCTTCGTTGATTTCGATGCTCCTTCCGCTCCGGCAGAAGTGAGCAGTGTTCACCAAATCTTTGGCGAGATGGTGAACTTCTTTCCATGAACAGATGATTTTATCCCTTCATCGTGAATCTCGGCGTCACGTAGAATTGTGCGACCTCTTCCACATAGGTCATTGAGAACTCCATCGTTAGAAATGATTTTAGCCCGGACCTTCGAGCTTTTCAACATTTTCTTTATGAGGGCGTCATCGGACCCTTGTTTGACCATGCCTCGAAATCTACGATTAACCCCGTGTGGATTTGTTTTCCTAGCTTGACAAAATCATAGGTTGATTTTTCGTGATTTCACCTAAAAGAAACTTAGAAATTTGATTTGAATACGAGAGGGTTTTGAGAGAGTTTTGCCTTTGCTTCGAGATAGAAATGAACCGTTTTGGTGATATGTGAGAGAAAATAGACGAAAATGGGGTAAGTATGGTTTACGAAAGGACGTGCGGGTGGTTTTGAAATGTGATCAAAATCAACGGCTTAAATTTTGCACGCCGATTAGCATTTAATGTCTCGAATTTAATGCGGCAAAGATTTATATCCAATCATAAGCTTGGTATGCAGACTTTTTGTCTCATACACATCATCATTATCTTTGACGTCATTCTTAAAAACATTCCCGCTTAGTAAAAACGACTGCGTTTTGTCACTTTGCTCATAAATGACTCAAACTTTATCCCTTAGCCGATTTAACTCTTCTCGTCACGCTTCTCTTAAGTGACTCACCGTCACCTAATTCGGTATAGTCAGTTTTTCCAACATGGTCGATTCATTTAGTGATTTTGAGAATTCAAATTTTTCTCTTTTTGTGTTTCATTTCTTTTCTTTGAGTCTTCTCGAGTGTTAGCTCACTCAATTAACCCTAACTCATGCTTGAGATCTTCAAATCTTGACTCACACAATGGTTTTGTGAATATGTCGACCCAACTGTTTATCGCTTGAGATATATTCCAATATGATGTCCTTTTTCAACATGATCTCTTATGAAGTGATATCCGACATCGATATGCTTTGTTCTTGAGTGCAACACAGATTCTCGAGTGATTGCAATTGCACTTGTGTTATCACACATGATTGGAATTTCCTTTCTTCAACTTCATAGTCTCTCGCTTCTCGCCTCATCCATAGGATTTGGGCACAAAGAATGCCCGCAGCCTATGTATTATGCTTCACCTTTTTAGAGGTGGCTATTGAATTTTGCTTCTTGCTAAACCAGAAATCACCTGTTTCAAGCATTTGACATGTGCTCGCGGTGTGCTTTTCTGTCAACTCGCATCCAAAGATAGTCAGTCTCAATAGCCAAAGTGATGTCTCGCACATACACCTAAAGAAAGGTGATGTCGGCCGCTTCTGTGAGATAGAGCAATGATCCAATAAGTGCTCTATATCTTGTTTGATCTACGAGCTTGCCATCCGCATCCATGTCCATTTTGATGATGTATTCATTGGTATTTTCATAGAAGACTTCTCCTCCATACCAAATTTCTTCATTAAATCTCTCGTGTATTTTGTTTGACTTATGAAGGTTCCATCCTTCGCTTGTTTCACTTGGAGTCCAAGGAAGAATGTCGCCTCTCCCATCATGCTTATTTCAAATTTGCTTTGCATGAGGTTTGAAAATTTTTCACATAGCTCTTTGTTTGTGGATCCAAAAATGATGTCATCCACATATATTTGAACAAGCAAGATGCTCTTCTTGTCTTGAATTCTCAAAAGTGTTCTATCGACTTTTCCTTTTGTGAATCCATTCTCGCTTAGGAATTGTGACAAAGTATCATACCATGCCTGGGTGCCTGTTTCAATCCATACAGAGCTTTCTTGAGTTTGTATACCTTATCTCCAAGAGTCTTCTCGCTCAAATCCTCGGAGGTTGTTCAACATACACTTCTTCTTCCAATAAACCATTTAGGAATGCACTTTTACATCCATCGATATACAATGAAATTCTTGTGAGTCGCATAGGCAAGAAACATCCTTATTGCTTCCAATCTTGCTACGAGCAAATGTTTCATCAAAATCTATTCCTTCTTCTTGGCAATATCCTTTGGCTACTAGTCTTGCTTTGTTTCTTACCACGTAACCTTCCTCGTTCATCTTGTTTCGAACACCCATTTAGTACCAATAACGTTTTGATGGGTGGGTCTTTGAACTAATTCCCATACTTTATTTCTTTCAAACTCGATTCATCTCTTCTTGCATAGCTTGAATCCAATGTGTGTCATCCAATGCTTGTAACACATCTTTGGGCTCTATTTGCGAGATAAAGCATGTGAACATAGCTTCTTGTTGAGTTTTGGATCTTGTTTTGACACTTTCTCTTATATCTCCAATGACAAGTTCTCGTGGATGGTCTTTCACCATCTTACATCAAAGTTGAAGTAAGTTAGTTGGATTCATCGTCTAGCAGTGTGTTGCTTTGATCGCTCTCTCGTAATCACTTAGCTTTGCAAATTTTCCACTGTTTTTGAGATTCAGCTATCTCATCTTCTTCTCGAGTTTACAATTCCAGCTTTCAACTTCAAGATAGGGATTTTTCAGTATGTTTGGATGATTCACTTATCAGGTGACTCTTCAATATCTTCTCCATTTACATTTGGCTCATCGAATACCACATGAATGGATTCCTCTACAACCATAGTCCTTTTGTTGAATACATCAGTAGGCTTTGCTTTGGTGAGTATCCCAAGAAGATACCTTCATCGCCTTTAGCATCGAAGGCCTTTAGATTGTCTTTGCCATTGTTGTGGATGAAGCATTTACATCCAAATATTCTAAAATATGCAACATTTGGTTTTCTTCTGTCCAAATCTCATAGGAGTCTTTGTCACCGTCTTTTATCATACATCTGTTTTGAGTGTAGCAAGTCGTGTTGATTGCTTGACCCAAAATCTTTTTGGTAACCCCGCTCCAAATTAACATGGTCCTTGCGCTTCTTTTGAGAGTTCTATTCCTTCTTTCGCAACTCTATTCTCACTCGTGGAGTCCTTGCTGCAGATAATTCATGACCAATGCCATTTTCAATACAATATCGAGTTATTATCCCATTGACAAACTCGGTTCCTGCATCGATCTTATTTTGATAATGGTTTAGCTCTTTTCATTTTGAATTTTCTTCATCAACTGTGGCGGTTTCAGAGTTTCTTTCTTTTTACACATGAATATAGTCCATGTATATCTTGAGTAGTCATCTACTACCACCAAGGTGTATTTCTTTCCACTTATGCTACCGGTTCCACTTTGGGCCAAATAGATCCATATGTAGCAGATGTAATATTCTTGTTGAAGATGGACATGTCTTTTCTTTGAATGAAGATTTGATTTGTGTTCCCTTCGACGTGCGATCGTTCTTGTATACTCTCCTTCTTGTATCGAGTCCGAAGTCCTTCCACAAGATTACTTACGCAAGCTTGTTAATCGTTTTGAAATTTAGGTGGCTCACTTTTTGTGCCACAACCAACTTGATTCACCGTGCTTTTGGCTAATAGACAGTGTTGTGTGTAGCGGTTGACCAATCTACTACATACATGTTCTTTTGTCCGCATCCTTGCAACACAACATCATTCGATTCAAGATCCTTGATTTGGCATATACCCATGTTAAATCCAACATTATAGCCCTTGTCACGAGTTGATCGATCTTAGCAAGTTGAAGTTGAGTCCTTCAACATATGCAACATCCGTGATTTCTAATCCGTTCCTCTTGATGGATCCAATGCCTCTTATTTCACCTGAGCTTCATTTCCTCCAAATATGACTTTTGCTCCTTTAACTTCCTTGAATTTTGACAGATTTTCTTGTTTCTGTCATATATGTCCTGAATGTACCCACTATCCATGTACCAGGTTCCTTGCACTCACTTGCTTTGAACCCGCAATCAAGGAAATTAAGTTTTAGGTACCCATACTTGTCCGGGTCCCGAGGGGTTAGAGTTGTAAGATGATCCAACCAACTTATAGCCAAATGATTTGACTAAGGGGTTGCCATCTATCGAGTGCCATAATCATAATTAATCTTGGCAAATTGCTTGGGGATTTTAGGTTCATACAATTGTCTCTTTTGTCTCAGTATGCCTGTGTATGTGTTTTAGCAATCGCCTTCTTTGGGTAATTGTGGTGTCTCTGAGTGTAGTGCCTAGGTGCATATGTGTGTCTTGATGAAAGCTCTTATAATTTTGGAATGGCCTTTCTTGAGTTCTAGGCCTTTGCCATTTGGTCTTATATTCCATAAGTCTATTCTCGATAGTTCACATTATTCCAATCACTTGGCTTGGATATTTTCTACCATTCCCATCATATGTATTTCTTTTATAGATTTTCTGGGGTTTTTGGTAGCTCTGTTTCTTCTTTACACGAGTATTTTTCTTTGGAGTTTTTGAGAACTCGATCAATCTCTTCTCGTATGTCCTTTCAACGCACTCAACTGATCTGTTTTTCCTTTTCCTTTATAACCAAGGCCAGTTTGCTTGTAATTGTGCTTTGGGGTGAATGTGTGTGCACCCTTTGGAGTTTTGGATTTTTAGACTCTTCATTGCTTGAAGATCCTTTTTCCAAAATTACTTTCGAGTTTGACATAGCACAGAGGAATTAAATCCTAAGCTGTCTTGTCTCCACATTCTCTTTGACTCATAATAAGATCATCCAATGATTTAGATGCCTTAGTGAATGAGGCAATCACATTTTTGAGGTCATTCTCCTCTTTTCTATGGCAGCTATTTCTCGCTATTAGCTTGCATTTTCAAATTTTTAAACTTTCATTCTCATCACTATTTGACTTAGAGTACTCGGCTCCTTAGTCACCGTGAGTTTTGGCTCTTAGTAGGTGTTTTCCTCATTTAGTAGTGTGTGTGAGGATTTAATGTGTTCAAAATCTTTCATCATTTTGCCTAATGAATCATAAAGATCAGTGGGTGATGAAGTGTGTGTGTCACAATCACTATCACTAGAATCGAGTTTGATGAGTTGGAGTGTACCTCATCTTCTTGGTCGAGGTTGATCTTGTTCCTTGGCCATCAAACGGATCAAGAGCTTCTTCTTCGTGAGTCACTTGAGTAGTCGCTTCACTACTCGACTTCGGCTATGTCTTTTTGACTCAAGATTCTCTGCGGCTCAACATTGCCTTTTTCTTTTCTTGTCTTCTTTCTCTCAAGACCTTTCTTTCTTCTTCATTCCCGTATTTGTTGACTACAGGATATGGGCGATCAATGGCATAGTGACCTGGTTGCCTTCTGATTCGGCCCAAAGATTGATATTCAACCTTTTGATCGACTCTTTCCATTCTTGGATTGTCGACCTTTGATATTCAACTTGTTGATGATCTTCTCTTGGTTGGCCTATCTTCCTTGACTTGGAGGGAGCCGAGTGTCTTCTGGAAGATTCGCCCTTGCCTTTCTTGTAGTTCTTATTGAAGAACTTGTTGAACCTTTTAACCATCGGGGCTATTTCTTCTTACGGATCAATGACTTCTTTGACCTCGGCTCTCTTTCCATCCTTAACAATTAGAGCAAATTGTTTTGGGTACATCCGTCTCTTCCTCGATCTTTTCTTCTCGGCCAAATTCAAATAGGCTTTGAGATCCGAGAATAGTTCATGGTTGGAGGTCTTCGATAGGTCCATGGAATGTCTTAGTGCCATGACCTTCATTTCCCATTCACCGAGACTTTTTAGGATTTTCATACACATTTCCTTCTTGTATATTCCTTTCCAAGTGCGTATAGCTCGTTGGTGATTTCTATGAACCGAAGCATCCGATTGATCCAGGTTTTCTCCTGCGATCATTTTGAAATTCTCAAATTTTTGTACGACCACCGATAATTTATTTTCTTTGATTTGCTCCGAGCCTTCACAAATCAATGTTAGTTTGTCCCAGATTTCTTTAGCCATTTTGCATGATTTGACTTTATTGAACATGACTTTGTCCAAGGTTTTGTAAAGGATGTCCTTGGCTACATTGTCCAGGTTGTATCTTTTTCTATCATCATTTGTCCAT
Organism: Rehmannia glutinosa; assembly: GCA_016081115.2. Lineage (NCBI taxonomy): Eukaryota > Viridiplantae > Streptophyta > Magnoliopsida > Lamiales > Orobanchaceae > Rehmannia > Rehmannia glutinosa. The sequence continues at coordinate 35,328,874 of CM071924.1, read as the reverse complement.
TCGATTCTTGGTTTTCAACCATAGTCAGTCTAGGGCAACATCATCGCTACCTTCACCGCGACTCTTCTTACATTGTGTTCACCTTTAAGATTTGCGGTGGCCCATCCTCTATCACTATCCACATCTCATCATGTAATCTTTGATAGATGAGCCGCATACGAATTTTCCAATCATCAAATTCTTCAATTGTGAACATAGGGATGCGTGTCAAATTTGCTTCCATGATAATAAATTTTAATGATAAAAGGAGTTTTGAAAATTTAAGTACTAAAGCGGACTTTGAAAAGTTTGGAGATCTAGTTCAAGAACTGCGGATGGCTCAATGAACCAACCGCTCCTGATACCACTTGAGGTCCCAAGGTGTGAGTGTAAGGTTTAGAAGGGGGTTGAATAAATCTTACCAAATTTTTCGATTTAGCCCTTTTAAAGGTTCGAGTTGATACTACATAACTTGTGTCCTTGGTGGACAACCAATTTAGTTAATCAAGAATTAGTCACTCAGCTGACTGAGCTATTGATAGAATAACTCAATTTAAGACCGAATTAGCTCAACTATGGTTTGTTTTTATTGGAAGACTTAACACCCTTAAGTTTGGTTTAGTAGAGATTTAAAGCTTGATTTAGTACTTAGAAATTATCGGTTGGATAGCAAATATGTCGTGAGAATTAAACAAATAAGATGCGAGGAATTAAAGTCTTTGAAATGTAAAAGACACGATAAGTTTTTATAGAGGTTCGAAGATGGGGTAATTCTTCTACTCCTCTCTTCTCCAACTCCTGGAGGAATCCACTAGGTATTGATCGAGATACAAAGTGGTAATGTCCCGGATACAAGTCTTGATCACACAGTGACTTGATCCTTTGGGACTCGATCTTGAGACGCCTTGATCACTCGGTGGCTTCTCGTGCGACTCGGCTTCTTCACGGCGGTACCGCTACTACAGCCACTTGCTTAAGCTCTTTGGATTTGATCACGAAGCCCTCCAAAAGCTCAAGACTTGGTTCAACCTTGAACCTTCCTACAATCCTTCGTGGAATGTAGACCCCTTATTCTTTAGTAATTTCCTCTTCAATCGATTGAAGTTATCTTTCCTTCACAGTGAGTGTTGGATTGATGTTCTTCGTAGTGTAGGCTTGAGGATTGAGCGTTTAATAACTTGAGAATATTTCAGGTTACAAAATGTTTCTTTCTTGCTTGTATGGTCAAGGTAATCTCTGTAACTCCACGTAACCTTTTCTCGAGTTATTCCTCGCCTTTTATAGTGGTCTTTCAAAAATCGCCCGTTGAAGAGATAGGCTTATTTTTGAAAGTCACTTGTGGTCGTTGGCTTGTCTTGTTGTAGTCCTTGGAATTTCCATTTCCTCGTATGAATTGTTCTTGACTTTTTCGAGTTCGACACGGTGTAGTGCTTCCCATTGTTTATTCCTTTTGCACGCCAGATCGAGCACTTCGAGAAAGGTAGCATGGAGATATTACTTGTTTAAGTAATTCTCTTGATTTAAATACAACGGATCTTTTTGGTTATCTCGACTTGATTTGCATTTCCATGTTTTCCCCAGGTGACTTAGAGACGACTTTCCAATCATTGGATAACTCTTCCATCACTTCAATTTGAGACTTAGCTTTTCTTGAGTTGACTTGACCGATACTCCACTCACCGCATCTCACCGCTCCTTCTTTCATGGCATTCATCAAAATCTAAACGATAAATTTCCCAACAACTTAGAATAGGAAGTTGGCACCCCATTCTTTGTTGTAAACGCATTGTAACAAATAGGGTTGGTCAAGCCGAGTTAAGTCGGCTATGCCCAAACATGCAAGAAGACAACCGGAGACTAGAAGGAAGACTCACGCAAAGACAAATGAGTATGGCAAAGAAGAGAAGACTAAACTCGACTAAAAGAGCAAACAGATGCAATGGTGGAGTATCGGTCAAGTCAACTCAAGAAAAGCTAAGTCTCAAGTTGAAGTGACAGAAGAGTTATCCAATGATTGGAAGTCGTCTCTAAGTCACCTGGGAAAAACAAGGAAATGCAAGTCGAGATAATCAAAAGATCCGTTGCCGTAAATCAAGATAATTACTTAAACAAGTAATATCTCCATGCTACCTTTCTCGAAGTGCTCACCCAAGAAGCGTGCAAAAGAATAAACCAATGGGAAGCACTACACCGTGTCGAACTCGAAAAGTCAAGAACAATTCATACGAGGAAATGGCAATTCCAAGGATCGCAACAAGACAAGCCAACAACCACAAGTGACTTTCAAAATAAGCCTATCTCTTCAACGGGCGATTTTTGAAAGATCGCTATAAAAGGCCGAGGAATAACTCGATAAAAGGTTACGCAGGTTACGAGGTTACCTTGACCATACAAGCAAGAAAGAAACATTTTGTAACCTGAAATATTCTCAAGTTATTAAACTCTCAATCCTCAAACCTACACTACGAAGAACATCAATCCAACACTCACCTGTGAAGGAAAGATAACTTCAATCAGCTTGAAGAGGAAATTATCAAGAATCGAGGGTCTACATTCCACGAAGGATTGTAGGAAGGTTCAAGGTTGAACCAAGTCTTGAGCTTTTGGAGGGCTTCGTGATCAAATCCAAAGAGCTTAAGCAAGTGGGTCAGAGTAGCAAGGCAAACGCCTTCGTGAAGAAGCCGAGTCGTCACGAGAAGCCACCGAGTGATCAAGGCGTCTCGAGTGAGTCCCAAAGGATCAAGTCACCAGTGATCAAGACTTGTATCTGACTGCTACCACTTTGTATACTTTGATCAATACCTAGTGGATTCCTCCAGAGTTGTTGAAGAGAGGAGTAGAAGAATTACCCCATCTTCAACCTCTATAAAAACTTATCGTGTCTTTTACATTTCAAAGACTTTAATTCCTCGCATCTTATTTGTTTAATTTCACGACATATTTGCTATCCAACTGATAATTTCAAGTACTAAATCAAGCTTTAAATTTCTACTAAACCAAACTTAAAGGTGTTAAGTCTTCCGTGAAAAAACAAACCACGATTGAGCTAATTCAGTCTTAACAAATGAGTTATTCTATCAACAAACTTCGATCGAGTTTGTTGAGTGACTAATTCTCTGATTAACTAAATTGGTTGTCCACCAAGGACACAATCGTAGTATCAACTCGAACCTTTAAAAGGACTAAATCGAAAATTTGGTAAGGTTTATTCAACCCCCTTCTAAACCTTACACTCACACCCCCTTGGGACCTACATTGGCTAAGTCGGGAATGAATCGATTTTATCAAAACTTTCACCATGGGCGACCGGTCGAGGGTAGGGCGACATGTCGAGGTAGAGACCGACCAGTCGACCTCCCTCTATTTTTTCCCTGAAGTAGTCTGTTCCTAAGTATTCCGGAATTTGATCCAAAAATCCGATTTTTCACCTCTAAGTTTTAAAAACGTACAAAATGCAAACATAAACCTCATTCAATTACATTATGCTTAAACAAGCTCGAAATGAGGTAAAAGACTCGGTGGTTAATAGTTTAAAAAATTATCGAGTTATTTTTGAAACGGAATTAAACACATCTCAAAATTCCGTTAAGAAACTCAATCCCAAGAAAATGTCGAATCTCAATATGTTTGGTTTGGTTATGAAGAACCGTATTTTGAGAAATATCTTATACCGGACTTGTTATCCAAAAATATAGGAACGATTTAAAACAATGGATAAGACAAGCCATAAGAGAGAGTGCCTTTCAAATATTGAAAAATTCTTTTAATGGCACTTATATGAGATTGTTTGGGATTGTTTTGAAATCGAGCATATAGGCATAAGGCATGAAAAATTTTGAGTCTATAAGAATAATGAAATTTGATAAACATACCTCGAATTTATTTGTCAACCAATATGCCTTTCGCAATATTAACACTTTGTGATGTAGATGGCCATGAATAAGTCTACGATCATTTGTACCTTAATACCAAAATATTTTCTGCAAAAAAACTTGACAAAATATCTTGCACAAGACCATAGTAATATCGAGTAATATACACAATATTGATATATAAAATTTGGACAAGTAGCACATACTATGCTTTTAAGGAATCAACAAAAGTTTGATAAAACAAGTGCTTATTGAAAATTTATTTAAGGTCTCTCTTGAAATTTGGAAATCCGAGAATATAAAATTGAGACCTCATTTTTAAGAGACATTTTTATAAAGAATTTTGACAATCAATACAAAAATTAAAGACATAAAAATGTGCAATAATTATAAAACACTATATGAAATGCATACTTCAAGACGAGGATAAGAGTTACCAATTTTGTCATTGCCAAGGGTTGTATCTTTCCCAATGTTGGTTATACCTTCTTCTTGAAAAATAATTTTGTTGATAATATCTCCTCGTTCAATCATATGGCGCGATCATTTGTTGTCTATATGACAATTTAAAATTCCTTTGATTTTTATTGTGCCGAGTACCTAACATAAAATTTTCTTGTGGTACCCTCAAGTGTTTGGGTCCTTTGGGATTAGCATTGAGACTTTTAGGTCTCCAATAATAAATAGAACTATTTTTAACCCGACAAGTATTAGTTGTATGACCAATTTTACCACAATAGAAACATGTAATAGTTCTAGAAGCATAATGACCAACATGCATAGAGACTTGGTTCTTTTTCTTAACATTAATAACACTAGGCTTATAACCAAGTCCTAGTTTCAAATTATCACAACGTTGAACATCAAGAATTTTGGTCATTTTATCGATACTCAAATTACATTTCATCATATCCTTTTTCATGCGATCAATATATTTAACATGAGTTGTATTTTCTTTTTCAAGAATTTAACCTTATCAAGTGCAACATTACGAGCACTAGTAAGAGATTCATAGGAAGCATGTAAACTATCCTTTTCATTTTTCATGGTGTTGAATTCCTTTTTCAAATTTTTGTATTTAAAGAGCAAGCTTTGGAATTCATTTTGAAGCTCATCAAAATCATTTTGCAATTTATTATAATCATCATGCAATTCATTACTAAAAGAAGAATAAGTGGTTAAAGCGTACCTCATTGTCTTCTTCGATTCCCATTAGACATTGTCGGAAGTTGGAAGAAGCTCATCCCAAGTTGTTATAATATCCGATTCAGAAGTGAATGCTTTTGAATTACTCCTTTTATTTGCATATGCTTCATAGATGATAAGATTTCCAATAAGCTCATCAAGATTTAGAGTTTCTAAATTTTGAACTTCCATGATAGCCGTCACCTTTTTCGAACCAAGAACAGGAAGAGCATTTAAAACTTTGGTAGCTTTGTCTTCTTCCGAAATGACTTTTCCGAGTGCCCATAATGAATTAACGATGTTGTCTAGCCTTTCTATTATTCTTGAAATGCCTTCACCCTCGAGCATTGTGAAATTTTGAAATCTTTAACAAGCATTGTTTTTCTAGCTTGTTTAACTTTCTTGTGCCTTCATAAATAGTTTCTAATTTTTCCAAACTTCATGAGCGGATCGTATACATGTACGATTATATTCCATAAGCGGTAAGAGAACAATGAAGAATATTAAGAACTTTACCGTTTAAGGAGAATATTTTCTTGTCTTTATCATCAAACTCCTTGAGGGCTTTGGGAATTTGAGTGTCGTCTTCCTTTTTCTTTATCGGGATGGATACTCCATTTATAACCGTGTTCAATATTGAACCGTCACCCTTAAAGAAAGCACTCCATTCGGTCTTTCCAAAATGCATAGTTGTTGGCGTCAAAAAGCAGTGGCTTGTTGGTGGAGGTGCCGATGGTGAGATATGCTTCGTTCGTAGCCATGGATCTTTCCTCTTTACTCGAAATGAGCTAGCCAAAGAGTTTGGCTTTGATACCACTTGTTAGTCAAGTGGCTACGATAATCTGTAGGAGGGGTGAATAGATTATGCCGATTGTTTGCAAATCGCCCTCTTTTCTGATGATCAAGCAAAGAAAAGAATAAAGGTGCGGAAATTACACAACACGCCTCGGTTTATAGAGGTTCAACCCACCTAGGGCCTAATCCTCTACCACCCCAAAGATCTCCAAGATGGATTTCAAATAGAAAAAGATTTTATTAATTACCACAATTAATAAATATCACCTTACAACACCTCTTTGAGATTACCTCAATCTCCGTTAAAGATTACCACAATCTTATACGGCACTTATGAAGATTACCACAATCTTCCACCTTGAAGAACACCAAATTCTTCAACACCTCAAAGAGCACCAAACTCTTCAACAAGAAGATTACCACAATCTTCTTGCACCTAACACCTAGATCACCCAAGTGTGTTCTTACCACAAGAACACTAACAAGGATATCTTGTGTTGAACGATGAACCCAAAAAATTCAAGATTACAACTCGATAGTGAATAATACAATTTAGAGTGCAAGTGTAATCAAGAAATAAAGCCTAGACCTCAAGATGTGAAAGTGAAATACTTAAGCTATAAATACAAATGTTAACGTTGAAAGTGAAAGCTTAGAGATTTTTAGATTTTCTTGTTGTGTTGTTGTGTCTTGTGTCTTCAAAAACATCTTCTATTTATAAGAGAGTCTTCACAAACATAGGCTCCTCCTTCTTAACTTTTTGTCTACAAAAAGAAGATCACAAGACATAAAAATATTGTACAAAAATGATAAAGTAAATCTTTGCGATATGGATTTCCAATGGTTTGAAAGTTCTGCTCAAAAATAACATAGGTCGAGGTTGACTGAGAAATTTTGAACGTTATAAAGTAAATCAAGATTCATATACCGGATGGAGGGGGTCGATCGGTCAGGGTCCGACCAGCCGCCTGTGGTCGGGTCGACCTCGGCCCTCGGGGACGGTCTCCTCCCTAATTTTTCAAGCCCATAGTGTTCTGTTTCTCAACTCTCATACTTTCGTCTTGGTCGATTGTTTGCTCGGCCACCTGGCGAGCTCTGGACTTTTTCAAACTTCTCGTTTCGTTTCAAAACAAAAGTGTTGTCCAATGTTTTGTCAAAAATAAAGTTCAAAAATACTCCAAAAATTAGTAAAAATATTTTAAATCACTTGGGAATATTTGGACAACATTTAAAAATATTATTTTGGTGTAAAAACTCATTTAAATAAAATCATCAAAATCTTGATAAAAACATTTATCTAACACAACCAAAGAGAAAGATTGTAGATAACTCAAGTGGTATCGCTCACCCTTTGTGAGGGTGTTGACCAGGGTTCAACCCTCGTATCTTTCGATTCTTTGGAATTTATCCTCCAATCCAACCACTACCCCCAACTTATTAAAAAATGAAAAAAAGGAGGCAGAAATCGGCTCAATCCTCGCCTATGTGGATCGACGTGATTCCAAGAAAGAATAGGTATACTCGATCTACACTTTATGTGCAAATATATGATTTATGATTTGGTCCATATTTGCTAACAAAGGTATCAGATTATAGCAACAGGGTTAGATCTCGCCTTTATTTGATATGTTTGAATTTGATGGTATATGTGATTTGATTTTTATTTAAAAATTTGAATTTGTATTTATGTTTTTATATATGCAATATTGGTATCCAATTGTAGATCTCGTTAAGACGGTCAATTTGATATATAATACATGCAAAACGGATTTGAAACGAATAAATTGGGGTGATTCTAAGTTTTTGGAAAGAAAATCAATTTGTATTGGAAAATGTGCCATGGTGATTGGTTGGTGCCTGCATATTTTTATTTGTTCAGCGAACGAGGTCCGCAGCATAATTATTAAAAAAATATTGCGTTGAACAAAGGTTTTTACTTATCGTGCGCTTAGATGAAGCAGCAAATTGCGCTGACATACCTTGATTATGCGCTTAGGCTTGGCACTGACATGGCCACATGCGATCGGTTATGTAGCACACATGGCGGATGACGTGGAGCTGGGATTGGACACTGACGTGGCACGTTGGCGCTGATGCGAGTGCCATGTGTTGGGGAGTTGGCGGCTGAGGTGGCGAGGCCATGTGTCAATGTGGGTAGCCACATCTTTAATAAAAAAGATTTTAAAGATATTATTTATGTCTTTACATGTATTTGAACCCTGCACTTTAATATATCTAATGCAGGCCCACCACTACTAGCTATAAAGATTATTTGTTATTGTATCAAAGATATTTTGTATTCGTATAGAATGATATCAAATTATTTTTTCTGCGATTGGGACGCTTGCAAAATTATTTTTCCGCATTTCTTTTGTTATAGTATTAATGCCTCAGAAAATATTTTACGCACTTTAGTTTTTTGCAAAAATTATTTTTGCACATGAGAATGCTTGTAAAATTATTATTATGCTTTTTCAAAAAACATTATTATTATGCAATATGATGCATGAAGAATTATTTTTTTGCACATATGTAGTAATGACAATTTTTTCCTTTCGCATTAGGTGCATGAAAGAAAAATTATTTTTGTGCATTAAGAATTTTGCAACAAATTAATATTTTTTTGTGCATTGTGATGCATACGAAAATTATTCTTGCACATTGGTGCATAGAAAATATTTTTTCATAAGGTGCATGAAAAAAATTATATTGTTTTTACGTATTGAGGTGCAAGCAAAAATATTCTATGTGATTTTTAATTTATGAGTTGTATGCTTTATAAATTGCTTATGTGTATGCAATTTTTTTGTTGCAATTAATTTTGTTGATGTGATATGAATTATCATGTCTTGGGAATGAATGGATATTAACATATAGGTGCTCATGTATGTGAATGTTTACTATTTTATATTAGTATTATTTGTAGGAGTTAATTTTTTATAATGGTGGTAATTCGGTATCCTCATTTATTTTTTACTTTTTCTAGATTGATGTAGTAGGCCTTGAAAATATGTAATATTTTTTTCCGAGACATGTATTTATTCAACCGTTTTTTGGAGGTTGTGTAACATCAATTTTATGGGGATATTTTTTTGTCTTACCACCATAGGTCTAAATTATCTCCACATGATGCACCAAATGTCAATTTCGCCCTCACAGGTTATTTTCATAATTACTTATATCGCATGGTTGCATGCATAATTTATTTACGGACATTGATAATTTTATTCATTGATTACTAATCTTGGTGGCAAATTTTCGATCTCATTGAATAGAAGAAAATAATAAATATTACTTGGATCTATAATAATTTTTTTAGCTCAAGACCTAATTGTTTGCAATTTATTGAAATGTGATTAGACCAAACTCATCAACTTTAGTTTAGCCAATTTAGCATGAAAGTAGACAAGGTATCCAATATTGTCGCAACTTAGATGCGACAATATTTTTGTGGATTAATGAAAGAATTTGCACTTTATTTGTTTAAGAAGCAAATGTAAGAACTTAATTGCCCAAAATAATTGCGAGTTGAGATGCCGATGATATACTTATGGATCAAGAATTAAGTTTGCTCTTTAGTTTGTTTAAGCTGCAAATTTAATAAAAGAGTTAAAGCTCTATTTTTGTAATATGAGTTTACTCACAAATTATAAAACTTATATTTGAGTTGAATTAAGGATATTAGGGACTTGTGCTAGTATTAATAAAATCGCCTATCTAGAGGCAAATTATAAAAAGTTGAGAAAATGCACAAGTGCACTTGTCGCTTATGCCGATCGACATAAACCAATTCGGGTGAATGTTGGAGCAAGCATAATGTAGCTTGATGAGAGCAAAAGATTGAACTAGAACAATAAATTGATCCATAAAGTGACAAGGCATGTCACCTTATTGGATGTGGAAATTAAATATCAACAAATATTGAGTGCACTTATGAGATTGATAACTTCGCTCGTAATTGTACTTTGAGATGAAGGTTGGAAATTTAATTGCTCTCTTATTTGTTCGCTAATATATTCAAATCTCTCCAAGGGTGGATTGTAGATATTGATTGACTTAGCATGTGGTTGAGACTAAGCAAATGTGTATGACTATTATCGAGATGTGCGGTATACAACGCACAAGACGATGAGGCTAAAGAAATTCACCTCAAGCTCAATAGTTGGTGTGAGCAACTTGATTTGTCGATGTAGTCTTATTTGGATAAATGCACTTGTAGAATATTTATTGAGTGAGAAGACTTGTCTATCTTTTCTTTTTGATGTTTAGCTTTAGATAGTATTTTTTTGGTCTTCTATTGATATCGTGGAACGTGAGGTTAAGATGACAACTGTATTAGCTCAAGGAGGCTTTATGGTCTAACTCGCTAAAGTCAATCTCCTCTACATATTTTCTTTCCAAATGGATAAGCTTCTTTGGAAGAATGTAAGATGACTACTTTTCCTTTAAAGCTAAGTCCACTAAATTGAGTGCAAACTTATGAGTGTGAGGAACAAATTAATCTACGCTATAAGTTAGTACATCCCCACTCTCATCGATTAGAAGCGCCAAATTACTTTTAGTGATTCTTAATAGATGGAGATGTGCTTAATAGGAGCGGTAATAGGGTGTTTAATTAGTTTGGATACATAGTTGAAGGAAATAAAGTTGCAAGTTCAATGGTGGTTCTAAACACTTTGCAGCTATTTGAGCTTGTGAAGAAGGGACAATCACTTCAAAATGGTTAGATTTATGATAGCGCAAATTGATTTGTGTATCTTGTTGTTTCCTACATCATAAAATATGTGTCCCCAAATGATTCTTCAACCTTGTATGAGCTTTAATTTGGTAACAAGCCCAAATTAGTGGTCTCGTGCTATGTAAGTTCGAGAATATATGTTCTTAAGTGGAGAATCAAGTCGTAACGATTTAGGTTTCCCTTCAAAGGGATTTCTTGAGCATATGTGAAGTCTAAAGAGATCTTAAAACTATGCTAGTTGCAATATCCTTAGGAGGCGCTTGTTTCTCTAGCAAGGATGTTGTTTTTTATACTCATCTAGTAATCGCTTGGATAGTGGGAGCGACACTAAGACAAAGTGGGAGCTAGTGTCTCACATGCAAGGCATTCTCAAATTCCACGAGTAAAAGGAGTGAAATATGAAATATTTCCCATCATCTATATGAGATTGAGTGGGTATCATTCACAATTACTTTTGTGGATGTTGATGAGTCGATAGAATATGTGACTTCACTTGATGCCCTAAGTGGATAGTTGTTGCGAAAGAGAAGATGAGTCAACAAACTAAGAATAAAGTCTAAGAGCTTGTTAATATTCTCAGATCAGATGCAAGACCATTTGCAACATGTGGTTTTGAAAGGTCGGTGCAATATAAATGGGTTGATTAACATGTGCGTAGCTTGAATAAGGAAGAAATGTTAATGCCTAAAAGAAATGCGTACATTTTTTAGACGTTCTCCCTAAGTGGTGAGATTGCCTCAATTCGCCTGATATGTTATCTATTATTGCCACTTTCGCTTTAGGTTTATCATGGATGATTGATGTTGACATTGTTTAGTGAAAGTTCAATACGGAGATCTATGTGGATTACCCGATGAATTTAATAAGTGGATTAAGAGCGCATTGATTGGCGATCAATAAGCTACATCTTGACTTGAATCATCACCGATTTCATCGTGCGATCATTTTAATAGGCCTACGATGGTCGATTAATTCACTAAACATATGTTAAGAGTTATATCTCACCGTATATGGCCAAAATTTGATGACCGGAAAGAACATGGAGTTATGTAAGCAACCCATTTATATTGCCTCTAGCAAATCATAGGCAATCTGTTAAGATATCTAAGTATTCACATGCCGACATCACAATAGCATATGCATCACTTGATAGAAACTCACTAATCACATGCATTTGCTATGTGCACATGACTTATCGAGTACGCACATAGAGCACATCAAACATTCGATCGTGCTTACATAAAACAACTAGAATTTATATTCGACATGTGGTTTTAGATGGTCACGTGCTTACATATTTTTAGTCAAGAAATGATATCTTGAATAAGAAAAAAATTCTAGCCGGTTTATGTAAGAACGGTCGAATGTTTGATGTGCTCTATGTGCGTGCTTTCGATAAGTCATATACTTAGCAAGATGTGATTGGTGAGTTTCTATCGAAGTGATGCATACGCTATTGTGATGCCGGCATGTGAATACTTAGATATCTTAACAGATTGGCCTATGATTTGCCAGAGGCAAATTTGGCATCTTGAAATGATGCGCATTGCGCGCTCATCCATGATGTATTTTGTTATTTTTGTGATAGTAAAACCACTTTGATGTATGGTTTGGGCGCCAAACATGGATGGTAGACCAAACATATTTACTCGAGGCTTTACTTCACTTAAGAGTTTTTGCACATAGTTAATATTGTTATTAGGCATAATTCTATGAGCGGTGTGGGTGCGATCCCTTTTATGAGCCTTTGTTTGGAGAAATACTCCAAAGGCATGTTAGTCATTAGGGATTAAGTAGAATTGATCATGTGGCCTATGAGAACATATTGTGATTAATGAGATATGTTGGATTCTCATTATGTCTTTGGTACTAAATTTGTGAGTTGTCACCGGACTTTGATTGGCCCTCTCACACCCGCAAAACGCGCCCGCGCTAAAAGAGGGAGCATGATGAGACTTAAATTATTGTGTCGCATAAGAAGGTTTGTGAATGATGATCGCTTCGTGCTAGAGCAATGAGGAAGGTTAATAAGTATAATTAATAGTCGCCGTAACTAGAGGTTAAGATGAGACCGAGTTGGTCGATTATGAAGTATGTCCAAACTTCATAAAAGCCTGTTTGTAGCTGAATGTGCGAACTATCGTATGACACTTTGAGGAAGATACGAGTAGTACGCAGGTCGGACGCTTGAATAGCGGCCGGATTAAGATTTGTGTGATGTCTAGAGCGTAACATACCTAAATTGAGAGGAAGCTCCAACATAACATGTATTCATACTACATGTGCTTTGAGACGATCGCTTATGGAAAAGTGACTAAATGAGTCCTCCTTTGTCACCGTGTGAGCATATTATTTTCTTGTACCCTTTGGGACATTGGATCATGTAATGAGGAGTAAGCTTGATGACGCTACTTTAGCATGTATCTAATGGCCATGTGTGATTTGGTCTTGCGGAGCATGTCTAGAAAAGTCACAAGACCAAGCTAATTGGTATATGGGGCCAAAGGAGGAATCAAGTTGGTAACACATTTATGTTCTATGATTTATAGCTCGGCGACTATGTCAAAATGTGTTTGACTAGTCATGAATATAGAAATATATTTGAGTGAGTCGATCATGCTTTATTTATTTCATTATGGGCTCTAGAGATGTTTGACTAGGTGCGACCACTTGATTTGGGGTACACAACGAGTTATTGAGTTGTAGGGTTATGTTAGTTTGGTGATGACTTAATATAACTCTCCTCACCTATACTTTCTCGCTTGGTTGCATGTCTTATTCCCTATATGAAAGAAGAGACGTGAGTGAGAACTATGAGGTTGTAATTCAAATGAGTCCAAATCGAATATGTATGAGTGGGAGATATTGGGTGCAATTAGGTTGCATCCATATTTGAGATAATCGAGTCCTATTTAGATGAGTTTTATCTAAAACCTCTCCCATTAGGGCCGATCGATATGGGATTGAGATATATATTGATATCTCTCCCTACATTATAAGGATAATTGAAAAAATCGTCTCCTCATATAAAAAGAATAATCTCTCTCCTAAAATTTCTCTCCACGGTTTTTACGCTGGAGCAACACCAAAGTTCTCCAAGGTTTAAGGTGTGCATAACAAAGTGAATAACTCTTGTAGTTATTTACACCAACAAGAAAGGGCGATTCGTGGTTCAACCAATCTACGGGGTTCGCTTCGTTGTTCGGGTTCAACCAAAGAAAAGACTTGTAGATGAATTAATCATGGATCAAAAGGAGGCTTGTAGACGGGCTCAATCCTCGACTATGTAGATCGATAGTTCCACCGTAAACATGTATACTCGATCCACACTTTATGTGTAAATATGTGGTTTTTTATGATTTGGTCCATATTTGCTAACGAAATATGTTATGCCACATTATAGTTTTATATCGTTGCACATTCTTGGTTTATAATGTGGCCCATTATAATGTGACAAGTAATGTGGCACGTTATACACCGACACGTTATAGGTTTAACAATGACACATTATTGCAATAACATGCCATGAGTTCATCATTGTAATGTGGCCATTTTAGAACATTATAAGTATTAACCACCTTGCGTTATGGACCCTTAACGTGACCCATAACATGACAATAGTTCAGACTTAAACATTTTAAAAGTTTAAAAATGGAATAATGCCACATTATATAGTTAACTTATAGATAGTTTATAACATGGCATGTTATAATTTTACTATAACGTGTACGTTATAACATTGTATAAGCTACTTTATAACATGCCATGTTATAGTTAACTTATAACGTGTTACATTATAGATAGTTTATAATGGGTCATGCTATTAGTAAACTATAACGTGGCACATTATAAGCTAACTATAATGTGGCACATTATAACCTTGCAAGAGATAAGCTACATTATAACATGCCACATTATAAGTTAACTATAACATGGCACATTATAACGTTGCACATTATAAGCTACTTTATCACCAAAGATGTGCATACACCAAAATAAATTAAGTTTCATTAGTTTATAAGTTCACTAATAATAATAAGATCAACATCGTTTATGCATACATGTCATAATAAATTAACCTACCTTTCATCATATGGATATCTCGGGCATCTTTTAGGAGTATGATCATCTACTCGTTATATTCCACATTTTTTTACCGTGTACCTATCTTGAATGATCCGATTGTGTCACTAAACACTCATGTCTTCTTCAAGCGAGAATTGACATAGTGCATTTGACACAATTATGGCCAACACCCCTACACCTTGGACAAATTTGACTCTTATGTGAATGATTGCTTGATGACTCAACAACAGATTGAACTCTATTTTGTCTAAGGCGATCGACTTGTCTTAGGTTATTCGGTGGTTTGTATTCTAATTGAAGCACCCTTGGGGTAGAACCTATTCACTCGGATAAGGAACTAACTGGTAACACTTCACCCACTCCCATTTGTTGAAGATTATTATTCTTATAAAAATGTGCAAAAATGAATAAATGTTGTGATTCGCCTTTTTGTGCGACAAAATGAACATAAAACATGATAATATAGTTAAAAAAATCAAATGAGTTTAAATGTATTATGAGATATTATGAGCATAAATTGATAACTAATTGTTGCGGATGCATGAGAGCAAGGCATCAATCTATATTCAAATTCTCAACACTTGCACATTCACGGGGCAAGTTAACCAAATAAGTCTTTGTTCCATCTTTCACCTTATACTTCACACCGTGAAGACATTGAACATCCATACTACGACATATCTTGACGTATTACATAATCTTTTAGTTGCTTCATGTGTTAAACTTGATCTCTTTCATTAGTAGAGTACGTCACTCATAAAACAATTTTTTCAATAATAGTTCGACCACACTCAAAACTGAACAAACATGCAACTTCTTGGCCCATAATAACCGATTATTAAAGATCTCGATCGAATTGGATGTCCTCGAACCCATAACATTAGCGAAACACTTACAACGAGATCATCTTTCTTCCTCCGCACGATCTAAATTCTTAAACATTGCTACTATATGATGGTCGTAGTGAGCCAAATTGTTCTCGCAGAATCGGTAAAGTGCAAAGCCCATGTTTCGCTTCCGGGTATACTTTTTTATGGTATTACTTATACTCTTATGTTGATTAGAAACAATCAACATCATGAGGGCACACATAAGCATCTTACGACCATCTCAAAACCATGTCCAAGACTCATCATTCTTAAAATCACAAATTCCAACCGCAAGTCGGAAAGTTTGTTCATTACCATCTTTTGTTACATCAACAAATAATATTTATTGGTACTTGCCTTTATGGTGTGTTCTATTAGTCACAAAAATAGGCCTTCGTGATCCGGAATACAATAATTGATTCATGTAAGGCCAAAAATACGTATTGAAATCTACTAGCAAGACTGACTTCCATCTAGTTACCGATCCAGAATTACAAAGTTAACATGTGTAAGTATGCCGAGCAATTTGAATGATTTGTTCCTATCTCCAAATATCATCCAAAAACATGATGCTTTGCACTCAATGCAACTCTATAACTCACTTTAAGCCCATGTCGAGATTCCAACTCTACCATCATATCTCTTGGCACAATGGTAGAATGTTCCACTAGTAATCTAGATGCAAATTACACACCAATTACTTTTTAATATACTTGCCTAGATTGATTTTCATTCAAACTTAACCCACATCCATGTTGTTTGTCAATTTTTCCTACTCTCCAAATACCATCCTTTCCATATCCATACATTTGAAAAGGGCACCATTCATATCTGCATATAACATAATAATAAGTCTTATCGAGCGTTCAACTTGGTACTCAACCTAATTTTCAAGGTGATACACGCCCAAAGTGCCATCTCCAACTCAACTTTGCTCATGTATGATGCTCCTTGGCACAATGTACCGTATGATGTTTCCAATCTGGCATGTTCATCATGAGGAGGTGAAACATGTGAGAATGCACCTAGAATTACCGAACCTCGTCCCGTAGGGGCTAATTTGTTTCATTCCTATTGTAATTCCATTTATTATTTTCATGGATATCTGGATGTATGTGAGTACCTTTTTCTTCACCTGTATTTTGGTTTTAATTTTCTACAAATACTTCTCTCCGTCTATGTCTCCACTCATAAAATTAAAGTCAACATGTTATTGGTCATCTTCAAATTGATTATTAGCTTTGGCGTGATACCAACATCATCGATAATATCATCATCACCAACATCACCATCATCATCATCATAATTATCACCTTCATTGTCTTTATCATTTTCATAGCTCTAGCTATCCTGTTTCTAGAAATTTGGATATATTTTAACCTCGGTCACAACCAAAAATCATCTTCAATCTTTGGAGCTATACTAGGTCCCGATCGATCGATATTATGTTCGGACAAATTTCTCAATGTTGTTCATTGAATGAGGATGAGCATGGACTAGGTTGCTCGGTATTTGGTACATTGTTATACAATGGTGTAGCCATAAAAGGTGCTCCACTAGGCCTCACTACATGACCAAACTAGTTGAAATGTGGTACACCATAAGGTTGGAAACCAATATGGTGCATGAAGTTGTAGTGAGGCCCATTGATCGTTGAAAGATCATTCCGAGTAGCCATTAGTTTTATAAAACTTCCACTAGCACCTTGTCGACTCTCAATGTTCTCAACTCGATTATGCCCGGACTGATTTTCCAACGAGATAATGTGAACTGCGTCTGAACCATCTTTCTCTCCGGGGTAACAAAAACAATAGGTAACTCGGTGTTTTCAAATGCACGTTCGATGTCACGGTCATTTTTCAACTTTAACTTTCTAATTTTATTTCCGACAATATCCACAAAAGCATACATTACACAATCATAAAGCACCTATCAACTTCAAAAACACCATAAACACTTCCTCCAATAAGTTTGAATAATGAATTTTGCCTGGCGATTCTACACATATAACCTCTTCTTCACTATATCTATAATCTAATCCTTCCCGATGGCTTCCGCATCGAACAACGATATAGCCAAAACTCATTTGCAAAAATGATATATGCATCACGTAATAATATGCTACGATATGCCATGATATAATACCACGATATGCCATGTTATATTTCTAACGTGACTTATTCTTCCACATTACCCGTACCACGTTATACGTATATTATATCATGAACACGTTATACATATAATGTGGCAGAATATGTCGCATTATAAGTGTAACATGTTCACGTTATAATTCTAATGGGACATATTATGCCACATTATTTGTACATTATATAGTGAACATGTTATACGTATAATGCAGTGAGAATATGTCACATTATAAGTATACGTGTTCACATTATACTTATAATGTGGCACTATTCTCCACGTTATACATTTATTATATCGTGAATGCATTATATATATAACGTGACATATAATGTGGCATGTTATAATTATAACGTGATATTGTACGCCATGTTTTACGTATATTATATGTTTATTGTGGCAAAATTTCTAATACGTGTCAACATGAACTCTTTTATCATTTCTAGTTGTGTATCGTGACATAGACCTACACCAAATATTTCCAAATATTGTGGCATTAAATATTATTTAAACAAGTATAAGGAATTAAGAGGAGAAGAAACATTATGTTATTTTGTTCTTGGTTTGGTATGATTAAAGAGAACCATGATTTCGTGATGCTATTCTCGTGTAGAAGAAAGAAGAGACGAGAGAGAACAATAAAGAGAATTTGGTACTTTATGGAAGAGAAAAAAAAAGGACCCACCTATTTTTACTTTTGTATTTAAGAGTCAAATGTATTTGGGTAAAAGAATAACAAAACCGGATAGAAAAGATTGTTTTTTATCTCACATATTAGAAAAGTTTTGTCTATTCAAAGTGGTTAATTTCCACAATTTGCTCTAATTCTAATGGTGAATTATGATATATGTTTTGAGTATATAATTGTAGTATATTTAATTTCTCAAAATCAATAATTGGTAAGTGAGAAACCGATGTACAAAGTGGTATTTGGAATAGGCATTGACTAGGAAAGATGAAGAGTCATCGATCACATATAATGTTTTTAATGAAGGTTAAGATAATATATTAATTTATTTGAGTTGGGAATACACATGTATGCGATCAATAAGTTGAGATGATGGGCCACACAAGCGCTCGGGCTTGGATTAGCTGGGTCAACCTAGTCCTATTCATGCACGTGCCTCGTGCCCCGACTTAGGATGGGCAAAATTTTGCTCACCGAGGATCATCTTATTGCAAAATCTTGTGAACCTTTGGCATACTCGCATGAGTATTGCACTGTGATTCATATAGGTGAATTCTCTTGTGAGAATAGAAACTAACCATTACAATCTCCTTAATGAAAACAGAGGTTACAAATCATTATTAATGGTTACAACTATTGCAATTAATAGAGAAGTTGAGACTTTTTATCCATGGTAACATATTTTCTAATAAAAATCTAGAATACCTTAATTCTTGTTGTTTCACATGTGATGAAGGACCTATAAATAGATTCTTAGACCATTTAGAAAACATATATAAACAACATTCTCTGCATATGTTATGCTATCATATATGTTCATTTTCCCAAAAGTACCCATAATCGCACTTTCCATTTCGCGCGAAAGCTTTGAGGTTCGTTGTGGTGAGACCATGCCGAAGCAAGTCATTGTATATTTGGGACATCACATTTGATTTTGTTAGCACATAGGGGACGTGTTTGTCTTCTTTGAAAGTGTTCCTACTACCTCGACTTTCTTTCCTTTTTTTTCATTGTGTTGCAACATATTCATTTGTTGTTACAAATGTTGTAGTTTTAAGTCCTATTCACGGTAATTGTTAGGTTGGATCACATCATTGGGTTAAATCGTATATTCCAATATGTTGTTACTCGAGTTGTAACAAGATTATGTTCCAAGTTTCACATTTGTGACAAGTTATGTTTCTATTGTAACAAGTTGTCGCACAAATTATGTTTTGTGATTCCATTGTAAAGTTTAAGTTTTTCAATCCTATAATCGCAAGACAAACATTTAGCATATAATGGTGTCGGCTTCTATCACCATAATCACCATTCCATTTGCTCCTACATAGAGAAAAAGACCCAAAACGTTTGCAAGTTTGACTTTCAAAAGATAGCAAATCTAAGATATTTTTCTATCTCACCACACTAAGTCTAGTGAAGTTCGTTAAGGAGGACCCTTTGATGCTTCGGAAAAAATACAAACATTAAAAGATGTGTTCCCGCACTTGGATAACAACCGAGCCGGCTATCTAGCCAAAATAACAAGTTCAATGGTAGATGCAGTCTAGGAGCATCACACCAATGAGTTTGCGGCGAAGTTGTACATACGAGAAATAAATCGTAATGAGGGTAAAAAGAAGACTGGAGAGTTCCAATTAGAAATTATGGAGAAAGGAGTTGTTCCCGAAGACAAAATAGAAATAGAACTCCTAGTACACATGTCACTCAATTATGCCTCATATGGGAACTATTGTATAAGAGATCTTTCACAAAGCTATAGTAGCGGTGCTTATCTAAAAAAGAATGACAATATGTGCTTAGGGAGATACACGAAGGATGTTGTGTCGACCATGCTAAAAACAATTTCGTACCTCTCTTTAGCTTTAGAAGCGGCGGACATGCTCACACAAACCGAGAAAAACTATGATGCCGATAATCTTAGTCGATCTAAATGTAAATGAAACTTCCACTCTCGGGTAGGCCGATTATGGTGGGGGAAGTTCTACGTGTAGGGTAGTTTTGGCCGGATATGGAAAGAATGCGAAGAATTGGTTGAACGTTGTGAGAAATGTCGAAACATGCCCATTGATCCATCAACCAATGGAAGATCGACCACCATTAATTCACCATGTCCGTTTGCGCAATGAGGAATTGACATCATAGGGAATTTCCTCAAAGCGAAAGCACGAGAAAGATCCTTTTGGTAGCAACGGATTACTTGAAAAATGAGTAGAATCAAAACCCCTAGCAAAAATTAGAGAGTAGAAATTCATGAGATTTTTATTTGAGCAAATTTGTTGTAGGTACACTGTACCCAGGATCCTGGTTTCGGATAATGGAACCTAGTTCAATGGAGCCAAGTTCCGGCATTGTCTAAATAAATGAAGATCAAACAAAGGTTTACCATGAAAGTCCATCCATAGGCCAATGGGGAGGTGGAAATGCCAAATATAATTATTGTCTAGGGCATCAAAGCTAAAATAGGAAAAAATTGGTGGAGGATGGATTGATGAACTACCCAACGTGATATGGTCATATTTGTTTGCACCTAGATCAACGACATGGGAGTTGGTGTTGAAGGAGTGATTCCTACGGAAATTGATATAAAGACCTATCGATATAGAATTTTGAAGAAGCAAATGAATGCTTGATAAAGGAAGAACTTGATCTAATTGATGAAAGGGTAGAGAAATACAAATGGTTGATTCAGGCCGCAAAAAATCGAAAAGTTAACCAAAGATAATTTCGTAATAAACTTGGTTCTATGTAGAAATGACGCTTTGAAGGCCACAGAAAATTGGAAGCTAATTGGGAAGAGCACTACAAGGTTTTCAAAGTTTTTGTTGGAAGAGCTTATAGCTTAGAAGACTGAACTGAAAGAGACCTCTCGCTCATGGAACATCCGCCATTTGAAGAAATTTTAAACAACATTTTCGTTTTTTTTCCTATTGGATCCAATTACCATTTCAGAGCATCGTATATGAAGCTTAAATCGAATAAATAAATGGGATAATTACAAAAATTACCCCTAAGATTTGACCTAATTACACAAAAACCCAGACTAACTTTAAAACTTACAAAAAGTACCCTGAGGTTTGAAATATATTTCAAAATCCCCTTCATATTTGTAAAATCATTACGCATTACCCCTTAATTTTAACACTAAATCAAACCTCGTGGGTACTTTTTGTAAGTTTTAAAGTTAGCTGGGTTTTTTGTAATTAGTCAAACCTCAGTGGTACTTTTTTAATTATCCCTAAATAAATAGATTTCCCTTTTGCATCTATTATTTATGATGAAATATATGCCACGAAAAGCCCTTGGTCTTGATTAGCATAAGATTTGAGCCAAGTCGAAATGATACCATCCGTCTTGAACAACATTAGAGCTAAGCTAGATAGCACAAGCCCTTAGTCTTAATCCGCGTAAGAGTTGGACCAAGTTGATCCGATAACATCTAGTCTTGAACATTGTAAGAGTTGGGCTAGATGACACAATCTCTTGGCCTTGATCAACATAATAGCCGGACCAAGTCAAAATGATATCATCCGCCTTGAACATTGTCGAGAGATGGATGAGATGGTAAAAGTCATTGGTCATTGATCGGTAAGAGTTGAACCAAGTCCGGATGATACCATCTCGGTCCTAAACAACGTGTGATCTAGACCAGATAGCACAAACCCTTGCTCTTAATCAACGTAAGAGCCGGATAAAATCCAATGATACCATCTCGGTCTAGAATACCATTAGAGCTGGCCAAGATGACACAAGTCATTGGTCTTGATCAACGTAAGAGCCGGACCAAATTCAATAATACCATCTAGTCTTAAACAACTTTGAGCTTGACCGGATGGCTCTAGCCTTTGAGCTTGATCAACATAAGAGATAGGTCAAGTTTATTCGAATAGTCATTTGGAAAATTTATTTTATAGATTTTGATGAATGCTATGTAAAACTTAAACTAGAAAGTTGGCACTCCATTTTCCTTGTAATTTACATTGTAATATATAGGGTACGGGAAAAGTGAGTCAAGTCACCTACGCTGGAAATACAAGAAGTCAATCAAGATCAAGTGAAGACTCCGATGTGGAAATGCAATGAGTATGGCCAAGATAGAAGATAAAGAACTCGATCAAGATGTATCACCGGTGAGGAGCAAACTGTGAAGAGTCGCTGAAGTCAACTCAAGAAGCCAAGTCTCAAGTTGAAAGTGACGGATGAGTCATCCAAGGATTGGAAGTTGACTCAAGTCACCCTGGGGTATAAAAGATCGCAATCAGTCAAGACAATCGAATGAGATCCGTTGATGTAAGTCAAGAATGTTACCTTAATGGTAACAAGTTAAAGTTGTCGAGAGATAAAGTGCTAGTTCCGTTGTGTGCAAAAGGAACAAACCAATGAGAAGACTGCAGTAAGTGTCGAAACATCGCCACGCCGCAAGACATTGAATCCGAGGAAATGTCAACATCAAGGATCGCAACAAGACAAGTCAACGAACACAAGTGACTTTTGAAATCACTATCTCTTCAATGGGTAGATTTTGAAAGTTCACTATAAAAGGCCGAGGAATTTATTGAGAAGTGGTAACCTTGACAACCCGAACCACGAACAAGAAAGCAATATTCAAGTCGTAAACCCGCAAATATTCTCAAGTATATTCAAGCAAATCCTCAAGCCCGAAACTCAAAGTAAATCGATCCAACACAAGCTATGAAGGAAAGACAACTTCAAATCATTGAAGAGAAACTTTTGAAGAATCAAAATGGGTTTAATTTCCAAGGAGGATTATAGGAAGGTTCAAGGTTGAACCAAAAGATCAAGTTATTGGAGGGCTTCGTGATCAAATCCAAGAGCTTGAGAAAGTGATCTCAAGTAGTGGCAAATACCAGTGAAGAAGGCTGGTCGGAAGAGAAGTCACCGTGTGACCAAGTCTGTCTCTCTCAGACTATTGACCACTTTGTAAAACGGATCTTTTACATAGTGGATTCCTCCAAAGAGATGGAGAAGAGAGGATTAGAAGAATTACCCCATCTTCGAACCTCTATAAAAATCAATCAGTCATTTATTTTTCAAAGACATTTACATTCCCGCATACTTACATTATATCTCACGATAAACTTATATTTGCTATCCAACCGATTAATAACCAAGTGCTAAAATCAAGTGTTAAAACAAGTTTAAAACAATTCAAAGGGTGTTAAGTCTTCCACGATAAAACCAACACTCGCCAAGTTAAGGTTCAGATTAAATAGCTGAGTTATACTATCAACAACTCTATCGAGTCCGTTGAGTGGCTAACTCTATTTGAATAACCAACTTAGCCGTCCCTCGAGGATGCAGATTGTTTGAATTAACTCGTAATATTTTAAAAGGACTAAAATCGAAAAGTTGGTAAGGTTTATTCAACCCCCTTCTAAACCTTACTCATACCCTTTAGGACCTATAATAGCATCGAACTAGGCGATAACAAAAGGGCGTTATTAAGATAGACTAAGTGAATTTTGAAAATATAAGGAAAACGGAAGTAAGATGGAATAACATCAAGAATATTTCAAGAATTTTCATCACACCGAGACAAAAATAAGTACAACCTAATAAGGTTACAATGTAAACTATGAAGAAACAACATGATCCTATACCCCTTCCCCGATCACTCTTCCGCTCCGGATCCGTAATCGGGTCCTCTCCACCTACTCATCCACAACTACGCCACCACCCACCTCCTCCTCGGGAGTACTATCGAGCTAAGAACTTGAAGTATCCTGGGGTCAAGAGGGGGAAGGAAACTTGATTGGAAAGTCGACTGTCTTTCTAATCCCACCAGCCGGCATGGTAACTCCCGAATCATGCCTCAACTAGGCAAAGGTAATGTGCTCATTAGGATTCGCAAACTAGGTACAAGGTGTAGGAAAATTGGTCCCAACAAACTTCTTTACTCGTCAGTACCCGTAAAGTCGAGGCTAGTCGATGTTGAGACACTCACTCAAAAGCCAACCAAAAGTATTCCAAAGGTTCCTGGAGCCATATCGGAAAGGTAGGTGTGGGAGTTGTGATAGTATGCCAATAGTTTCTACCTGTAAGTCTCTAGAAAATAATACCTATGAGATCGAACGAAAAGATCTAAAACCTACGTTTGTACCCCTCATTACGAGTTGTTGCCTTACTTTCGTCCATCTCACTCACTAACTTGTCGTATGGCTCTTCTTGATGTTAGAGGTTGTTTGACACTCGATCACCGGGATTGGGAGGATTCATATTTAGTGGTCTTGTTATGTAGCTCGGGATTTAGCCGTCAAATTCTCTTGAAATGCCTTGTTCTCCGAACAAGGTATGTAGCTCAGATTTAGCCGTCAAATTCTCTTGAAATGCCTTGTTCTCCGAACAACAACATTAACACATTTCTTCAAACGTGTTAACTCGTCGACCGATCGGACATTATCAATACTCCAGGTGAGCCATGTTTATAAGACTTAGAATAACCTATAATATCAAAGTTAGCATACATTAGTTAATAAAAATAAGGGAATAAGGAAGGCACATAGGTGCACCTTGCATAAGGGCATAAAACTATAATGTGCCTCACGATCGTGGGGCAACTTTGATAAATTCCGCAAATCGGAGTTGGGTATATGTGCTTTGAGGAAGGAGAGAAAATCCATTTTGTCATGATAATCAATCAATTATGAGAGGTTAGTCAAGGGGAAGAAGAGGCCTCAGTGCCGGGTCGCTTATAGATTTTCGTTGGTATAGATGCAAAGTTGACATGCCTCTGCGGAAACCGAGGAGTGCCATCCTCAAGCTTTCCCAATTTATAGAACAAAAAGAGGTATCGGCCCAATTTGTAGCGTGGATGGAGGCTAAATATATAGGGCATATTTTGTAGAAGATGTGCGGATCGATAAATAACACCATGAAATCATCCGCATGTCAAAGACAAAGGTTAGGTTAAAAACTATATTTGGAAAATGGCACAAAATGATATGGTTACCTTTGATAAGAATAGTATCATCCTTAGAAGGGCTAAGACCAAAATCGATAGCGATTGGGTATGGGAGCACATCCGGTAAGGTCATAACATTGGAGGTTTCACTCATCTAACCACCAAACCCGCTTAGACTAATCAAAGGGTGAGTTATAGAAACCTTATCTTGTTTGGGAGTGGTGTTAGTCCACTCGGTGGGAATGCCTGGGGTTGATCTAATGAGACAAAAAAGTAGTTATCTTTCCATCTTTCTAACATATTGAGGCTTAATCTAAGAACTTGGAGGGGCCCTTAGAAGTTTAGTAGAAGGAACCTTGAAGTGCTCCGACATGGAAACACCAAAAGGAAAAAATCCACACAAGGATCTACTTCCTTGTACTTTATAACTATTTTTTGGAGCATTTCTTGGAGTTTATTTTCGATAAAAAAATTGGACAACACTTTTGTTTCAGGCTCGACCGGTCGCCCTATAGGGCAACCTTGTACCTAAGTTGAGTTTTGAAACAAAAATGGGACGTATGAGAAATCGGGAGGGCGATCGGTTGACATGGAGGGCGACCGGTTGACTCGGAGGGCGACCGGTAGGGGGCGACCGATACACGGGAAGGCCCTCTCAAGTTCTGTCTTCTCTGTTTCATTTTTTAAACACCCCAACCGTCAAGATCAAGGGGGACCGGTCGAACCCCCTCCGACCGATCCCCCATGTAAAAATAGCAGCAAACTCATTTCAATCTTATCTCTCAAGCGCGACCAGTCGAACCCTGCGCATTTTCATACAAATGACTTTTCCCTAATTTGTGGGATTGATTTCTAACAGCTATAATCTTGATCTAAAATGGTTTCTTTTGCAGCAAATCACTCCCCAAGGAGGAGCCTATGTCCGAAATCAAGCCAGGCCTCTCTTATAAATAGAGGCTTCATTCAAGCAATAAGAGAGAACAATACAACACAACAAGAAATACTCAAGCAAACACTTGGTCTTATATTGTCATTATTCTTGTTGTAATTTGCCTAGCTTATCACTTTCACATTCTTGAGGTCTAGGCTATTCTTGATTACACTTGCACTCATATTTGTATCATTCAATATCGAGTTGTAATCTTGAATTTGGGTTATCATTCAACACAAGATACCCTTGTGAGTGTTCTTGTGGTAAGAACACACTTGGGTGATCTATGTGTTAGGTGTAAGAAGATTGTGGTAATCTTCTTGTTGAGGTGTTGAAGAATTTGGTATTCTTCAAGGTTGAAGATTGTGGTAATCTTCACAAGGTGCCGTTGGAGATTGTGGTGATCTTGGTGAGATTGTGGTAATCTCAAAGGTGGTGTTGAAGAAGAGTGTGGTGCTCTTCAAGGTGTTGTAAGTTGAATTTGTATTAATTGTGGTAATTAATAAAATTCTTTTTCTTTTTCAAAACCCATCCCGAATATCTTTGGGGTGGTAGTAGATTAGGCCCTAGGTGGGTTGAACTACTATAAATCGACGTGTGTTATTTACATTCTGCACCTTTATTATTGTCTTGGCGTATTTGGTTCGAAAAATAGGGCATAATCGAAAAGATGGAGATAATCTATTCACCATCCCTCTAGATTATCGTAGCGCTTGACTTACAAGTGGTATCGAGCCAAACTCTTTGGCAAGCTCGTTTCACATCGCGAGTGAAGAGGAACAATCATCGGCTACGAATGAAGCTCACCTTTCCGGCACCTCCACCACCAAGCCACCTCGATTTGATTCCAAATATTTTGCTTTTTGGAAAGAAAGAATGGAATTCTATTTACAAGGTTGCGGGTTCGATATTTGGAACATCGTCATCAATGGAGAATCCATTCCGATGAAAGACACACCATACACCTCCAAAGCTCTCAAGGAGCTCAATGATGAAGAAAAGAAAATCATCTCCTTAAATGGTAAAGCTCTCAATATTTTATATTGTTCACTTACCAATTAGGAATATGATCTTATTGTAGGAATTCGATCGGCTCATGAAGTATGACAAAAAATAGAAGCCATTCATGAAGTATATGCAAATGATAGGAGCAACTAAAAAGCATCTACTTCTCAAAGGGATACAAGGTCAAATCTAAGGAACAAGCCTTTTACAACTTCCAACTATGAAGTAGTTGAACAATGTTTTATGGGCATCGAAGAAGAAATGAGGTATGTCTTAAACCCTCTACTTCCTATGATATTGTTATACAAAATGATTATAGTGATTTGCAAAATGATTTTGATGACCTTTAAAATGAATTCCAAAGTTCACTTGTTAAGTACTAAAATTTGAAAAAAGAATTCAATGTTTTGAAAAATGATAAGGATAGTTTATTTACTTCTTATGAATCACTATCATGTGCTCACACCACCACACTTGATAAGGTTAGAAACCTTGAAAAAGAAAATAGTACTCTTGTTGAGAATTTTAATTGCATGAAAAGGATTTATCTAAATCCAACTTGAGTACCATTAAAATGACCGATATTGTTGGTATTCATAGTTGTGATAAATTGAAACAAGGACTTGGTCATAAGCCTAAAGTTGTTAATTATGTTAAAAGAAACCAAGCCCCTATGCATGTTGGTCATTATGCTCCAAAAATTATTACTTGCTTTTACCGTGGTAAAAAGGGTCATACGGTAAATACTTGTCGATAGAAATAGCTCTAATTATTGTTGGAGACTTAAAAGTCTCAAAGCTAATCCTAAAGGACCCAAACACTTGAGGGTACCACAAAACGATGTCATATTAGGTACCCGATGGAATAAAAATCAAGGAAAATTCATACCGCCTAGAAGACATCAAATGACCATCTCATTTGATCAAAGGAGAAGACATCACCACAATGAATTTCCAAGAGAAAGACATTATCAAAAATGGGAAGGACACAAAGCATGGAGATGGAGCAATTGGAAAAATTATTATCAACAAGAAGATTTTCAAAGGGGAAGATATCATCAACAATGGGAACGACACAACCCATGGAAATGGCGTAATTGGTAAACCGTATCTCCCCAATTATATATGCATTTTATTTTAGTATGCATGTTTTTATTTGTGTCTTTATTGCAAAATGAGTTTTCAAATATTTATTTCAAAATTAAGGTCTTCAATATATATTTGTGTTTTTAAACTTTTGAAAAAGGAAACCTTGTATGATGCTTATATTAAACTCTTGTATATTTGCTTAGACTTAATTGTTTTATCATCTCTTATGGATTTTTATGGCATGAGCTTACCTGTGATATATTTTATTGTTTTAGCCTACACTTGTATCATATTCATTTTGTGCTATACTTGTTTAAGATATGTGTAGGATATATATTTCCTCATCCTCTTCAAGAGATGATTAAACTATCGAGGTACGCTCATCATTGGTATTCATCCTATAGACTCGATATATTTTTGTCATATGCCTATGTGCTTGTCTTTCAAGTTATTTCAAAGTATTTCATATAAGTGCCATTAAGAGGATTTTTCGATTTTTGAAAGGCACTATTCCATAAAGCTTGTTTTATCCGAGACTTGTAAAGGATCATATTTATTTTAATAAAATATTTGAATTTTTATTCTCTTCTCAAAATTATGCATTTGATTGCTCATATTGATTCTTGTCAAAACTCTTGTTCAAATGCTTCTTTTAAATGAGGTCTCAACTATATGCTCTCGATTTTCAAATTTCAAAAGAGACCTTATATAGCTTTCTATAAGCTTATTTGAACTTACATGTTGTATTATATTCTTGATGATTTTCTTTAAGCATAGTATGTGTTACTTGCTATAATGTCTATATTATTCGATATTACTATGCTCTTGTGCAAGATGTCTTGATAAGATTTTGCAGAATTTTTGGTATTTTGGAACAAGATAAATGACCAATACAAGGTTAATAGCTCAATGGTATTGCCAAGAAGAAGGTATTGATTTTGATGATACATTTGCACCCGTAGCACATTTAGAAGCTATTCGCATTCTACTTGCCCATTCTTGTTTTAAGAAAATTTCAAGCTTTACCAAATGGATGTTAAAACCAATTTTCTAAACGATTTTTATTCTAAAAGAAGTCTATGTAAAACAACCTGGGGTTTGAAAGATTTTTATAGGCCAAAATGTTTTTTATAAAAGGCCTTATTATGTTTAAAGTAAGCACCCCATGTATGGTTTGATAGACTTGGCTATTTTTGCAAAAATGATTTTACAAGAGGTAAAGTTAATCTACTTTGTTTTTTTTTAAAGGGCAAGATTGTTTACTTTTGCAAATTTATGTTTGGAGCTACTTATGAATATTTGTGCAAGATATTTTTCTAAGTCAATGCAAGGTGAATCTAAGATAATCATGATGAGGGGAGCTAAATTGGAATTCAAATTAAACAATGCCAAGAAGGTATATACATTTCGAATCAAAATATACAAAGGAACTTTTGAAAAAGTTCGGCATTGAATAAGGAAGAATCGTGTCTACCCCTATGGCAACTAATGTCAAAATTGACAAAGATGAAAAAGACAAGTCCATGGATGAATCAAAGTATCGAGTATGATTGGTAGTTTACTTTATTTAACCGCTAGTAGACGGACATTCTTCATGCCGTATGCCTATGTGCTCATTTTCAAAGCAATCCCAAAGAATCTCATATGAGTGCCGTTAAAAGGATTTTTAGATATTTGAAGGCACTATTCAATATGGTTCATTCTATCCAAAGAATGAAAATTTTTCTCTTAAAGGTTATAGTGATTCGACTATGCGGGAAATATTGATGATCGGAAAAGTACTTCCGATCATGTCAATTTTTAGCGATTTCCTAGTTTCTTGGTTATCAAATAAGCAAAATTGTGTTTCACTTTCAACGGCCGAAGCCAAATACATTTCCACACTTTTTGTTGTACTCAACTTCTTTGGATGAAACAAACCTTAGCGGATTATAAATGCTCCTTTGAAAATGTTCCTATCTTTTGTGATAACATCTCCGCTATAAATATTGCTCAAAATCCGGTTCATCATAGCCGTACTAAACATATTGAGATTCAACATCATTTTCTAGGGATTGTGTTTCTAAACGAAAAATTGAGATATCTTTCGTACCATCTCACGATCAATTGGCGGACATTTTTACAAAACCGCTGTCTTCCGAGACTTTTGCGTCAATACGAGCTCGGTTAGGCATAATGCATATTGAATGAGGTTTACGCTTGCATTTTGCATGCTTTTAAAACTTAGGGGCGAAAAATCGGATCTTTGGTTGAAAATTCGGATTTTGGAAAATTGGTTAAGACAGTGGGCTGACTGGGAAGAGGGCAATCGGTCGCCTCAATGTCGACCGTCGCCAAAGTCTTTTTGTGGATTAAAACCGTTCTTTCTTCATACTTAGTCATTTTACCCCATTTTTGCCATTTTTCGTCCCTTCGCCAAATACACACAAATTTCACTCAAAATTTATTTTCTTGCATACATTTCATTTCTTGGACTTAATGTAGCTCGATTATCATCATCATTGCTCATCTTTACCGATTGAATGGTAAGAATTTTACTTCCTTTGCTCAATTGGGTTGAACCTCGAGTTTTTGGCTTTCTTGTAAATTTCTTGATGTAGTTGTCATATGATCATGATGAGCTTATTTATTATGATGTATTGTATTGTGCTTGGTATGATTTGGTGATGAAATTTTTTGGCTTGATTCATTTACAAGGGCTCTATACAACTTCTTTTTATCTTTTACGCCCACAAAGTGTTCGATGAAATGTCACAATGAAAATTTCAACTTCTACATGACTCTCTTGCCTTCAAATGTCCTAAATACTTCTTGAGATCATGTCTTGACAAACAAAATGAGCTTATGGGTTTCTTATGATACATTTCTCCCATTTCTTCGGATTCTAAGCCTTTTTTTTAATGGTTGATAAATCGTATCTTTGGCGCAATTTGATATACTTGTATGATGTTTTTATCATCCTAACATTCTTTTTGATGATTCCAAAGGGGGAGAAACAGGAAATTGGCTCATTAGATCAAAAAAGCTAATAAAGGCTCGACATAAAAGCTATAAGCTATGACTTCTTAAAGCCAAGTATACCTAGTCCATGGCTTGTATTATGGACTTAATTGCAATGGATTATGAGTATTTTGACAGGGGGGGATTTTTAGCTCATGATGTTTATGTGTATCTTGTAATAGCTTGTAATAGCTTGTGCTTCTAGCTTATGCAATACTTCCTATTGATGTGCTTATTGATAGGGGGAGCTATTTATAAAATGTTTTTAAACGGATAGTTTTCTCATAAAACCGGAAAATTGTTTTGTTTTTCAAATCGTCCTCGTGAAAATTGTTTTGGTTTGTAATCATCAAAAAGGGGGAGTTTGTTAGATAAATGTTTTTATCATGATTTTGATGATTTTGTTCAAATGAGTTTTTAAACCAAAACAATGTCCCTAATGTTGTCTAAATACTTCTGATCGATTTAAAATGTGTTTACTATTTTTCGGAGTATTTCTTGGAGTTTATTTTCGATAAAAAAATTGGACAACACTTTTGTTTCAGGCTCGATCGGTCGCCCTATAGGGCAACCTGCACCTGAGTTGAGTTTTGAAACAGAAAAAGGGACGTATGAGAAATCAGGGAGGGCGACCGGTTGACCCAGAGGTCGACCGGTAGGGGCGACCAGTACCTGGGAAGGCCCTCTCAAGTTCTGTCTTCTCTGTTTCGTTTTTTAAACACCCCCAACCGGTCAAGATCACGGGAGACCGGTCGAACCCCCCTCCGACCGGTCCCCCTATGTAAAAATTGTAGCAAACTCATTTCAATTTTATCTCTGCGCGACAGGTCGTTCCCCAGTTTTATCAGCAAACTATCCATTGCATTTTCAGACAGCTTTTCCCTAATTTGTGGGATTGATTTCTAACAATTATAATCTTGATTTTAAATGGTTTTTTTTGCAGCAAATCACTCCCCAAGGAGGAGCCTATGTCTGGAAATCAAGCCAAGACCTCTCCTATAAATAGAGGCTTCATTCAAGCAACAAGAGAGAACAATAAAACACAACAAGAAATACTCAAGCAAACACTTGGTCTTATATTGCCATTATTCTTATTGTAATTTGCCTAGTTTATCACTTTCACATTCTTGAGGTCTAGGTTATTCTTGATTACACTTGCACTCATATTTGTATCATTCATTATTGAGTTGTAATCTTGAATTTGGGTTATCATTCAACACAAGATATCCTTGTGAGTGTTCTTGTGGTAAGAACACACTTGGGTGATCTAGGTGTTAGGTGTAAGAAGATTGTGGTAATCTTCTTGTTGAGGTGTTGAAGAATTTGGTATTCTTCAAGGTTGAAGATTGTGGTAATCTTCACAAGGTGCTGTTGGAGATTGTGGTGATCTTCAAGTGAGATTGTGGTAATCTCAAAGGTGGTGTTGAAGAAGAGTGTGGTGCTCTTCAAGGAGTTGTAAGTTGAATTTGTATTAATTGTGGTAATTAATAAAATTCTTTTTCTTTTTCAAAACCCATCCCGGATATACTGGGGTGGTAGTAGATTAGGCCCTAGGTGGGTTGAACTACTATAAATCGATGCGTGTTATTTACATTTCGCACTATTGTCTTGGCGTATTTGGTTCGAAAAAGAGGGCATAATCGAAAAGATGGAGATAATCTATTCACCCCCCTCTAGATTATCGTAGCCGCTTGGACTTACAATATGTGGGGAAGTTATAGAAACCTGAGGTTTTGTGTGTGGATGTAGTAACCAATAGGAGGAGGGACTCCAGTGAGCAGATTTGGAGCTCCAACATTTAGCTCATCGGAGATAGACTCGTTAGTAGGTTCGTCTCTATGACTTTAGGACGAACGATCATACTCCACTGGTCTCTATTGTAGGGGATTAGAAATAGAGTATTGTGCAGTGTCGTTATGTATGATTTTTAGCGAAAAAGGTTGAGATAGTTCAGCTCTGAAATCCATAAGGTCTATAAAATTAGATTTTTGGGGACTCCTCCCAAATCTGGTTCGAGAGATCGGCATGTGGTATGATTAATTAAGAATGACGGAAAAGAAAAGGGTAAAAATCTATAAATAGATAAAATGAAAGAGAGAGAGACAGCTTCACAAAGAATAAGAATACATACCCATTGATTGGAGGAATGAAGAGAAAAAGTAGCAAGGAAGCGAATGGTCGAAGTACTCTGTGAAGAGGATGCAGAAAAGCGGCTTGGATCACAGAAAAACTTACCAAGGAGAAGATTGTTTTAGTAAAAAGATATAGGACCCAAGGGGCGTGAGTAAGGTTTAGAAGGGGGGTTGAATAAACCTTACCAACTTTTCGATTTTAGTCCTTTTAAAACTATTACAGAGTTAACTCAAACAGTTTTGTCCTTGAGGGACAACTAAATTGGTTATTCAGCTAAATTGGCCACTCAACAGACGCGATAGAGCTGTTGATAGAATAACTCGGCTATTTAACCAGTGCTTCAACTTGGCTGTGTTGGTTTTATCAGCAGAAGACTTAACACCCTTTGAATTGCTTTAAGCTTGTTTTAACACTTGATTTTTGCAATTGATTATTAATCAGTTGGATAGCAAATATGAATTTATCAGTAGATATAATATGTGACGTCATCCTTACTGTGTAGCTTTTTACTGTACTCGTCATTATTACGCTGACGTCAGCCTTAAAAACATTCCCGCTCATTTAAAACGACTGCGTTTTTGTCACTTAGTTCATAAATGTCTCAGCTTATGTCAAATATGACTCAACTCAGCTTCTCTCTTTTCATTAAGTGACTCAGCTGTTAGCTAACTTGATATAGTTGACTTTCCGATATGGCTGTTTCACTTGGCTTATGTGTCAAACTTGCTCTTTTCTCATTTTATCATCGTATATCTCTGTTGATTGAGTCTTCTTAGTGTCAACTCAGCTCAATTAACCCTAACTCATTCTTAAGCTCTTCAAATCTTGATTCACATAGAAGCTTGGTGAATATGCCAGCTAACTACTTATCAGTTGAGATGTATTCCAAAGTGATGTCTTTCTTTTCAACATGATCTCTTATAAAATGATATCTGACATCAATGTGCTTTGTCCTTGAATGCAACACAGGATTTTGTATGATTGAAATAGCACTAGTGTTATCACACATAATTGGAATTTCTTTTTCTTCAATCTCATAGTCTCTCAGTTGCTGTCTCATCCATAAGACTTGGGCTCAACAACTTCCCGCAACTATGTACTCTGCTTCAGCTATGGATGTGGCTATTGAATTTTGCTTCTTGCTAAACCATGAAACCAATATATTTCCAAGCATTTGACATGTACCTGAAGTACTCTTCCTGTAAACTCTACATCCCGCATAGTATGAGTCTGAGTAACTAATAAGCTTGAATCCACCTTCCTTTGGATACCATAAGCCAACTTCCTAGCATCCCTTCAAATACCTTATGATTCTCTTAGTCATGCAATCATGTGGCTCTCCTTTGGTGCGATTGAAATCTTGCACATACACCTACCGCAAAGGTGATGTCCGGGTCTCACGGTACATTAAGTAGAGCAGTTGATCCAATGAGTACTCTATATCTGGTTTGATCTACAGCCTTACCATCTGCATCCATGTCCATCTTGACTGATGTGTTCATTGGTATTTTCACTGAAGACTTCTCTTCCATACCAAATTTCTTCATTAAATCTCTGGTGTATTTTGTTTGACTTATGTAGGTTCTATCCTTCAATTGCTTGACTTGAAGTCCTAGGAAGAAAGTCAGCTCTCTCATCATGCTCATCTCAAATTTACCTTGCATGAGGTTTGAGAACTTATCACAAAGCTCCTTGTTTGTGGATCCATAGATGATGTCATCCACATATATTTGAACAAGCAGAATACTCTCTCCATCTTGAATTCTCAAGAGTGTTCATTAACTTTGCCTTTGGTGAATCCATTGTCGATAGAATTGAGACAATGTATCATACCATGCTCTCGGTGCTTGTTTCACCAAAGAGCTGCGACGGTTTATTTATGATTGAATATAAATGTTGCCACATTTAATACGAAGTAATTAGTGCCTTTGGAAGATTTGATCTCAGCCGTTGATCAACTTTCAAACTTTTGGAATTCTGAAACCGTCTTCTCAAGTCAGGTATAAAGAGAAATTTCATATTCTCTCTCTTCACTTTCATTCTCTTGCATTCAAAAGACTTCCAGAAATTCTCTTTGCAAACCAAACACTAGTTTTTTGTTCATATACTTAGAAATTCAAAATGGCCCCAAAACAAGCTGCTTTGGACTTTGGAAAACTTGCTGAGAAGATCCACACCGGTGCCCTGGTAGATTTTAAAGGCCTTGCCAAGCAGGCGGTGGACAAGGAATTGGCTGAGAAAATTGCCTGTCATCTGGAGAAATCTGGGCTGAAGAGATATTTCACTCTGGAGATGTCTAAAACCTTCCAAGAGGAGGTTGATATGTTCTTCGTGAACGCAGTTGTTCATGATAACTTTATTCGCTCCCATCTGCATAGGTAATTTGTCTTGAACAGCTCTTTCATCTTCATTCAGCTGTAGACTTTCTAGCTGTCTTTGAGATTCAGCTATCTCATCTTCATCTGGGTTGATAGCTCTTACTTCAGCTTCGACATAAGGACTCTTCTGCATAGTTGGCTGATTCAATTTGTCAGCTAACTTTTCAATGTCTTCTCCATTCACATTAGGTTCATCAAAAACCACACGGATAGACTCTTCTGTGACCATAGTCCTCTTATTCAGCACTCTATAGGTTTTTCTCTCAGCTGAGTATCCCAAAAAGATACCTTCATCAGCTTTAGCATCAAAAGCCTTCAAGTTATCCTTGCCATTGTTATGGATGAAATTTACATCCAAATATCCTGAAGTACCCAACATTTGGCTTTCTCCCTGTCCAAATCTCATAGGGAGTCTTGGTTAATTACATGTTGATCATGCATCTATTTTGAGTATAGCATGTTGTGTTAATGGCTTCAACCCAAAATCTCTTAGGCAATCCAGCTTTAGCTAACATGGTCCTTGCAGCTTCCTTGAGAGTTATGTTCATTCTTTCAGCTACTCCATTCTGCTGCATGTGGAGTTCTTGCTGCAGATAACTCATGAGCAATACCATTTTCAACACAATACTGAGTAATTATCCCATTGACAAACTCAGTTCCTCTATCAGACCTTATCTTTATAATGGTTTGGCTCTTTTCATTTTGAAATCTTTTCATCAGCTGAGGTAACTTCTACAAAGTGTTCTTTTTTTGCACATGAAGATTTTCCATGTATATCTTGAATAATCATCTACCACCACTAAGGTGTATTTTTTTTCCACAAGGAGGTTAAGTTGTTTGTGGCTAATTTGACAAAGTTTTTGCATCTTCCGTCCAGCAGACTCAAAGAATTAACAGGAAAAGAGTTCGATTTGGTGAAGGTATGGAAGGAAATTGCTAAGCCTGAGGGGGTTGGAAAAGTGAACTACTTTGCCATCAAAAAGTTCATTAAAAAATACTACCACAACCTGATAGATGTGGTGACCAAGTGCGTGGACATGAAATTTGGATCATTCAATCAATTGTCCCAAACTAAGCTGATCGTCATGGATGCAATCGTGGAGGAGGTTGAGGTGAACTCGAGCAAGTTCATCTATGATGAGTTGTGTCGGAATGTCCATAATATGAAGATGGTGGACGGGGAGCTTGTGCATTTCCTGGGTTATGGCCTGATTCTAGGCTACTTGATGGAGAAGAAGGGCATATCTCTCTGCAGAGGAAAGCCCTTCCATACTAACAAAAGGATGTTCAAGGCCAACCTATCAGCTGCTCAGAAGAGGGCTCATGCTAAGAAGACTGCCACTTCTGAAGGGGAATCGATCAACATATCCCCGAGGACACACGCCTCCGCTCCAGTTCGACTCCTCCTGAAACCTCGATGTTGTCATTCCCACGGTGACAAAGAAAAGAACAAGGACTACTCCTCGTAAGCCAACTGTTAAGAAGTTGAAGATCTAGTGTCACAACCACATCCATAATAAAAAAAAAATGAAAAGAAATAAAAGAGAAAGATAGTGGAGAAATTGGAGGATAATGGAGGGGAAAGTAGAGAAAAGAAAGAAAAAAAAAATAGAAAGTGGAGGAAAGTGGGGGATAATGGGAAAATAGTGGAAGAAAAGAAAGAAATAAAATTTAATGAAGGAAAGAGTGTGATAGAGAGATTGGGTAAGAGAAGAAATAAGAGAATAGAGGAAGAAAGAAAGAAAAGAAAAGAAGAGGAAAGAAAGAGAGAAAAGGAAGAATGAGAGGAAAGGAAGGAGGAAACAAAGAAAATACAAGAGATATAATTCAATTTCACGAGCATACAAAGATTAAGTCAAGTCAAATTTTCGTTTAGAATTAATAATATGTTTTCAAAGAAATGGGTGTACATTTTTCTATGATGCTGGAGTGCGTGGGAAACGGGCATGTGGGATCGGCATTTCGACAATGTGCCGCTTGGGCTAATGTTAATGCTAAAGGAAATTGGCCTTCAGGAAAAAATATTAATCGGGTTCCAAATAACAAGGCCCACTGCAACCCTGAGTAGTACAGTGTGTCACAAAGTGAGCTCGCGTCCTAAGAAAATTTTAAGAACTTATAATGAAATATTTTAATTAAAGGAAGCAAAATATCTTGGAATAAATGTTATAATATTGCATTAGGCATGCATTCATGCATGAGATTACTTGTTGAGCCTTTTAAAGCTCATTCCACAGATATTTAATATTTTCAGATGAAAACCCTAATAAGGAAGAAGATGGCGCAGCGTAGTGACTCGTGAACCCACGTCTTTCATGATTTTCATGTCTTTCAAGTTTTCTAAATAATTAAAAAAAGAGTATGAATATTAATTTCTATTTGGATGCTGATTGTCATTTCCATTTCATTGTGTATGTTTCTAGATTTCCAGTTGTTTCAATGATTAGTCGTTCTTTCCACTGTAAACTTTGAAACAAAGTAACGTTTTATTATTCCATATTTTTAAAAAATATTTGAAGTATTTCTATTATAATTACTTATTTCCGCATTAAAATTTAATAAGCTAGAAGGTGTTACATTTGTATCAGAGTCAATGCTTTTAAAATCGGTTCTATAGACTTCAAAAGTTTTTCTTTAGAAAATATTTTAAGCCAAAAAGTCATGTGTTCTAAGTCACGCTTCGAGCATTTCCCTCCGCAATTCAGTAATGATTACATTTAATTTCATTAGTAATTGATATTTTTTATTTCTATGAAATGTATGCGTGTATGAAATTGATTGTTGTTTGAATTGAATAGAATATAGAATTATTCACATTATTTTACTTCAAATTCCAATATGATTGTTATAATGATACTATTTCACATTAAGTTTTACCGTATCAGAAGAATGCTAATGATTACTTACACTATGTTAGAAAATAATATTAGAACGAAACATATGATTGCGAGAATTTAATGAACATAATAAACTGATTTCAGTTAATATAAAATAAATCGCAACACTCGCTCGACTCACCAAGACGACAATGGTTCCAAAACCAATAATGCTCAAGGGACTCCCTTGACTGTCGAGACTCTCTTGCAAGCTTTGACTACTTTTGGTGATACTAATCAGACTAGACGCGCTGACATCCCTGAAAGAAATTGGTTATCAGACTTTCTTAGGTTATCCCCGCCATCTTTGGCGGGTACCACTAATCCTATCAAAGCTGAGGGATGGCTTACTGATATGCGAAAAATCTTTTCTGTAATTGATTGTACTGACGAGGAATGTGTTAACTATGCAATGTTTGTACTGTGAGGCGATGCATATGATTGGTGGATGATGGTGCAACGTCAGATTGAGGGCGACGCTAGCCCCTTTACTTGGAAAAGGTTCACAAAAGTTTTCTATGATAAGTAATTTCTGAGGAGTGTTCGCCAACAGAAGGAAAGAGAATTTGTACAGTTGGAATAGAGGGACTATACGGTGGCTGAATATGAAGCAAAATTTTCCAAATTGTCCAAATTTGCTCCTGACTTGGTTGCTACTAAGGAATGAAGAGCGTGACGATTTGAAGAAGGGCTCCGATCCTAAATCAATCTTGCAGTGACTCCTTTTGAGCTTACTACTTATCACGAAGTTATCAACAAAGTTATGTTGGTGGAAAGGGCTCAATCATAATCAGAAAAGATGATGATCCAATAAGGAGGACCAAAGTTCAAGAAAGAGAACCCAAATGTTTGGAATAATAATGGTCAAAAAAGAAAGCAAGTACAAGTTCCACATGGTGCCTCACATAATAAAGACTATTTGCACTAAATGCGGCAAGGCACATAGAGGAGAATACTTGTTTGGTACAGGTGTTTGTTTTAATTGTAAGAAGCCTAGACACATATCATTAAACTGCCCGGAGAGGAAGAAGTCCATACAGGCTAGAGTGTTCACTATGACACAAAAAGAAGCCGAAATGTGAGACGTGGTGGCGAACAAATTAACTCTTGCAATTTTTTTTCTTTCGAATTTCATATCATTATGTTCATACATGTTTTGAGTATATAATTATTTTGTAGGATCTATGAATGTTTGTGGTATAACTGCTTATGTGTTAATTAATTCTGGTGTTTCGCACTCCTTCATGAATTCCAAATTTGCAATGAACTTTTCCAATTATGCTACTTCTTGACACTCTTTTCAAAGATATCAACTCCATCGTGGGATATCATGAACTCGACTTATTTTACACTAATTGTCCAATTTCCATTGATGGGAGAGAGTTATCCGCTAATCTTATCAAGTTGAATATTCATGACTTCGATGTCATTATAGGAATGGATTGGTTGTCCAAACATCACGCAACAATCGATTGCCAAACTCGAAGGGTAGTCATTTATTCTCTTCAGGACTCCCAATTATTCTTTCAAAGAGTCTCATCAAAACCTGTTAACCCTATCATCTTAGCTATGAAGGCCCGTAAACACCCTGAACAAAAGTTGTGAAGCCTATCTAGCCTCAATAATTAAAGTCTCAAAGGAATGTCCTCCTATTGGACAAATTGCTATTGTCTGTGAGTATCCCGATGTATTTCCTGAAGATCTACATGGTGTTCCACCAGAGAGAGATGTGGAATTTGTCATAGAATTAGTGTCTGGAATAACACCTATATCCAAGGCACCATATCGAATGGCTCATGTGGAACTGAAAGAACTTAAGGACCAACTACAAGATTTGCTCGATAAAGGATTCATTAGACCGAGTTTCTCACCTTGGGGTGCATCAGTCTTATTTGTCAAAAAGAAGGATGGGACGATGAGATTGTGTATTGATTATCGTGAATTTAATAAGGTGACATCAAGAATAAATATCCTCCTCCAAGAATTGAGGAATTATTTGACCAACTTCAGGTGGGTATTTTTCTAAAATTTGAAATTAGGCTACCATCGATTGTGTATTCGAGAAGAAGACATCCCAAAAACCTCATTTCGTTCTCGCTATGGTCACTATGAATTTCTTATGATGCCTTTTGGTTTGACCAATGCCCAACCGCATTCATGGACTTAATGAATCGAGTCTTTTCTGGTTATCTTGATCAATTTGTCATAGTCTTTATTGACGATATCCTTATTTATTCTCGGTCGAAGAAAGAACACGAACAACACTTAATACTAGTATGGCACAGACTCCGAGAGAAAAAGCTATTTGCAAAATTCAGTAAATGCGAGTTCTGGTTAGACAGTGTTCCTTTCTTGGGACATATTGTTTCTCGAGAGGGGATTTCTATAGATCCTAGCAAGGTTAAGGTGGTGAAAAATTGGCCTACACCAAATAACGTATGAGAAATACGCAACTTCCTTGGGTTAGCTGGCTACTACAGAAGATTCATTGAGGGTTTCTCTAAGATCTTCACTCCACTAACTCAACTAACGAGGAAGAACACTAAGTTTCAATGGGACGACAAGTGTGAAAAGAGCTTCGTGGAGTTGAAAGAAAGATTGACGACGGCTCCAATTCTTACACTGTCGAATGGGATTGATGGTTTCATTATCTATAGTGATGCATCATTAAAGGGTTTAGGTTGTGTTCTTATGAAACATAGGAAAGTAATTGAATACGCTTCTAGACAACTGAAGGATTATGAGAAAAATTATCCAACTCACGAACTGGATATAGCAGCTATGGTTTTTGCATTAAAAATATGGCGACAGTACTTAAAGGGGGCTAGTTGTGAAATTTACACCGATCATAAAAGTCTAATATATTTCTTCACTCAGAAAGAACTTACATGAGATAATGCAGATGGCTCAAACTAGTGAAAGACTACTATTGCATTTTCAATTACCATCTGGGTAATGCCAACGTGGTAGCAGATGCTTTGAGTCATAAAGGTCAAGGATCCATTTCTACTTTTCATGTGGTTCAACAGCCGTTGTTAAAGTACATACAAAAACTTGAGTTGGAAATTATTTCTTCAGAAAAGATGAGTTATTTGGCTACCTTGACTTTACAACCGTCAATCCTGGAAAGGATAAAAACTGCACAACTAGATGACCCAAAGTTAAACAAGATTGGTTTAGAGGTTATTGAAGGAAAGCGACATGATTATGTGATCTCAACATATGGAACTTTACGTTTGGATAATAGACTCGTAGTCCCCAACAATGAGGACTTGAACCTAGAGATTATGAAGGAAGCTCACAACTCTCCTTACTCCATTCACCCGAAGTACGAAGATGAAACATAACCTCGAAACATTTTTCATGGGTTGGCATGAAAAATGATGTGGCATAATATGTCGAGAGATGTCTTACCTGTCAACAAGTTAAGGCTGAACATCAAAGACCTTCTGGTCTTTTGCAACCATTAATGATTACTGAGTGGAAGTGGGAGCATGTTGGTAGGGATTTTGATATGGGACTATCGAAGACTAAGATGGGATTCGATTCTATCTGGGTTATAGTTGACCGTCTAACCAAGTCCACGCATTTTCTACCAGTGAAAAGGATGTATAGCATGGAGAAATATGCAGAACTGTATATAAGTGAGATAGTTCGGTTGCATGGAGTACCATTGTCCATTGTGTCAGATTGGGACCCTAAGTATATTTCCGCTTTCTGGAAAATCCTACACCAAGCTATGGGTACTAAGTTAAGTTTCAGTAAAGCTTTTCATCTACAAACTGATGGACTATCAGAGAGAATAATTCAGATACTTGAAAATAGGCTCCGAGCATGTGTGATAGATTATAGTGGTACTTGGGATAAATTTTTACCACTAGTGGAATTTTCGTACAACAACAATGCGATCGGCTTCTATCGGGATGGCTTATGAGTCTTTGTATGGAAGAAAGTGTCGATCACCAGTGCATTGGGATGAAGTGGGTGAGAGAAAACTAATAGGACCTGAGTTGGTCCAATAGACAGCTGAAGTAGTTGAGAAAATCCGACAATGAATGAAAACTGCTCGGAGCCATCAAAAGAGCTATGCTGATAAGAGAAGAAAGCCATTAGAGTTTTCTTTTGGAGATATGATTTTTCTTAAAATGGCACCAATGAAAGTTGTTATGAGGTTTGGCAAGAAAGGAAAGTTAAGTCCTCGCTATATTGGACCATTTGAAATTTTAGAGAGGATAGGTAGTTTGGCATGTCGAATTGCCTTACCACTAGCACTATATGGAGTTCACAGTATCTTCCATGTCTCGATGCTTAAGAAGTATATTCTAGATCAATCACACATTTTAAGTTACGAGTCACTCAATATTCGTGACAATCTGACATATGAAGAAACACCATTTAAAATTGAGAAGGAGCTTAGAAGAAAGAAATTTGTATTAGTAAAGGTCCTATGGAGGAATCACACTATAGAAGAGGCTACGTGGGAACACGAAGATGAGATGCGTGTTTTATATCCCCAACTATTTGGTAAGCACTGAGCTCTCAAT
Source organism: Rehmannia glutinosa (assembly GCA_016081115.2). Classification (NCBI taxonomy): domain Eukaryota; kingdom Viridiplantae; phylum Streptophyta; class Magnoliopsida; order Lamiales; family Orobanchaceae; genus Rehmannia; species Rehmannia glutinosa. The sequence goes on along the minus strand of CM071924.1, from coordinate 35,285,640 downwards.
ATACGATTTATTTTCACGCATTAGAATATTTTTATATATGGTTGTAAGTTTCGAGGACGAAACTTTTTATGAGGAGAGGAGAATGTCACAGCCACATTCATAATAAAAAAAATAAAAAGAAATAAAAGAGAAAGATAGTGGAGGAATTGGGGGATAATGGAGGGAAAAGTGGAGAAAAGAAAGAAAAAAAAATAGAAAGTGTAGAAAAGTGGGAGATAATGGGAAAAATTGTGGAAGAAAAGAAAGAAATAAAAGTTAATGAAAGAAAGAGTGTGACAGAGAGATTGGGTAAGAGAAGAAATAGGAGAGAGAAGAAGAAAGAAAGAAAAGAAAAGAAGAGGAGAGAAAGAGAGAAAAAGAAGAATGAGAGGAAAGGAAGGAGGAAACAAGAAAAATACAAGAGATATAATTCAGTTTTTGGTACAAATTATCCGAGTAGTTTGAAGGTTTCGTAATTTTTTCTTTAGCTTCATATTGAATTTGGTTAAGTTTTACTAATCCTATTGTATAATAATTTATGTATAGATTCTACTGGGTAGAAGTCGGATTTATTTTTATCATAGTTGATTTGACAAACCAGGCAAGTAATCCCTTTAGTTTCATATAAATTAGGATTTTAATTATTGTTATTCATTAAAAAAGCCTGCTACTTAATTTACTTGTATGATCCACCTACAGGCCACAATCGAGTCGCATGTATGTTAATGTATATCATATTATTATAGAAGTATAACCATGCTCATTAGGATAATAGATTAACTTACTTGTTCAAAGAACAAATGACATATATATATATATATATGTTGGGAAATTTATTGTTTAGATTTAATGAATGTCATGTAAAACTTAAACTAGAAAGTTGGCACCCCATTTTCCTTGTAATTTGTATTGTAATAGATAGGGCCGAATAAAGCTGAGTCAAGTCAGCTTTGCTTGGAAATACAAGAAGTCAACTGAAGACTAAAGTGAAGACTCTACTGAGGAACAACCGAGTATGGGCAAGAAGAAGAGTCAAGAACTCGACTAATGTTGTATCACCGAGGAACAACAGATGAAGAGTCACCAAGTCAACTCAAGGAGCCAAGTCTCAAGTTGAAGTGACAGATGAGTCATCCAATGTCCTGGAAGCTAACTCAAGTCACCTGGGAATAAAAGATCGCAATAAGTCAAGACAATTGAACGAGATCCATTGATGAAAGTCAAGAATATTACTCGTAATAGTAACCTATTAAAGTTGTCGAGATAAAGTGTTAGTTCCATTTGTGTGCAAAAGGAACGAACCAACGGGAAGACTCGCACTGTGTCGATCTGTTGTAATCTTTGCCGCAAGACATTAAATACAAGGAAATGTCAACATCAAGGATCGCAACAAGACAAGCCAACAAACACAAGTGACTTTTGAAAATCACCATCTCTTCAACGGGTAGATTTTTGAAAGTTCACTATAAAATGCTTTGAGGAATCACAATGAGAAAAGGTTACCTTGAATACCCGAACCACGAACGAGCAAGCAATATTCAAAATCAGAACCCGCAAATATTCTCAAGTTATTCAAGCAAAAATCCTCAAGCCTAAATCTCGAAGGAAATCGATCCAACACAAAGTCATGAAGGAAAGACAACTTCAAATCATTGAAGAGGAAACTTTTGAAGAATCAAAAGGGGTCTACTTTCCAAGGAGGATTGTAGGAAGGTTCAAGGTCGAACCAATCTCAAGTTATTGGAGGGCTTCGTGATTAAATTCAAGAAGCTTGAGAAAGTGAGTCAAGTAGCAAGCGCAACGCCTGCGTGAAGAAGGCCGAGCCTGGACGAGAAGCCGCTTGTGTGACCAAGGCACTTCCCAGATCGAGTCCAAGGAGCAAGTCAACTGAATGATGAAGACTTGTCTCTAGACTGATAACCACTTTGTAAACTGATCATTACCTAGTGGATTCCTCCAGAGTTGGAGAAGAGAGGAGTAGAAGAATTACCCTATCTTCGAACCTCTATAAAATTTACTTGTGTCATTTACATTTAAGCATATTTACATTCCTGCACACATATTTTATATCTGCTGATAATTTGCTATCCAACTTATAAATTACCAAGTGCTAAAGTCAAGTGTTAAAACAAAGTTAAATCAAATTCAAGGGTGTTAAGTCTTCCTCTGAAAAACTCAGCACAGCCAAGTTAAGGTTTAGATTAAACAGCTGAGTTATTCTATCAACAAATTCTATCGAGTCCATTGAGTGGCTAACTCACGATTAACTAACTTAGTTGTCCCTCAAGGACTTAGTTGTGTATTAACTCTATAATATTTTAAAAGGACTAAAATCGAAAAGTTGGTAAGGTTTATTCAACCCTCCCCCTTCTAAACCTTACTTACACCCCTTGGAACCTACAAGTGGTATCAGGGCGGTTGGTTCATTGAGCTTTCCGCACTGGTTACTGAACTAGATCTCCAATCTTTCAAAGAAACTTTTAACATTTGCACTTTCAAAAGATATTTTTATTCAGCAAAGTTATTGAAGACCCCATGGCAATTGAGACTGCCAGGGAAATGTTCAATTCCTGAGGATGTTCCTACATTGGCCGAGTCCGAGTTCGCTGAACCAATGGTGATCTATGCCTTGATTGACTCAGAAGTTGAGTTCTCCAACTTTAAAGACGATTCTTACAATCCAGTTGAATCAGATCAGGAGGCTAACTACTTGGAAGAATGAATGAAAGCCTCAAGGATGAAGTTTGTACTTGTCTATGGGTCACCCCCAATGGTTCCATCACCTGCCTGTGATGCTGCTGAGGCATCTGAGGCACAAACTACTCAAGAGGAAGAAACTATTGTTGTGAGTGAAGCTTTTGAGACAATGAGGCACGATCGCTCTGAGCTTCCACAATCAAGCATCGCTAATGAAGCTCAAACAGATGAGGCAAACAGAGCTACTAGCCATGGTGAAGAGCGAAGTATTTCCGAAGGAGGAGTGGGAATTTCCTCGCAACCTATTGGCATGTTCGAGATGGTGCAATTCCTATTTATTGAAGAGATCCCGTTCAAAGCTGACACTGCGGAGGAAGCTGCATGCTTCGATGTTCAAGTAGACCCAACTGATTTACATGTTCCAAATGAGTCGAGGATAATCCCATTTGGCCATGACTTTGAAGCTCTCCTTCCTGAGGAATCATCTCCCGAAGCAGCCGACTTCCGACGAGCCTTCCGAGCCATGTGCGAGGAGATGGAGGCCATGGTAAAAAGGTTTGTTGCACTGAATGAAAGGATAGATAATCATGATGCCACGATTTATGGGGACATCCGCGGAGCAGTGCTAAGAATCAGATATTAGGCTCAACAAACTAAGGCTCTTCACAGGGAACAAGTAGGCTACTTCAAACAGCTATTCTCAAAGTTGTTGGTCTGGGGAGCTGAACAAGTTCAATTTCAGTAGAGACAAAGGGACAACATTGGTCGCATGGAACGCAATCATCTTGCTAACATGGAGCTGCTGTAAGTATCAATGGAGAAGAAAATAGAGCACATGGAGGCGTCACTAAAAGCTAAAATAATGGACATGAAGGAACAAATGTACTCACTCCACTCTGACCAGAAAGCAGTTGACTCCATCACTCACAAAAAATTGGACTCTCTCCTTCAGTCAAATCAAATCCCTCCTACTCTCTCAACAGCAGGTGATGATGCCAAAAAGTAAGAAGATAAATCTGAGAAAACCCCATGAAAATAAATTTGAAATCTACAGGCACATGCACCTCTCTCCATTCCCATCTGCCTCAAGAATTGTCAGCTGAAGACAAAGTTGAACTTGCCTTCAAAAAGAATCAAGCTGATATATAAAGACTTGAAAGCATGCAAGATGACAGAGTAGAAAAGATCAAAGCAATTGAAGATGCAGAAGACTTGCTGAAGAAGTGCAGAGAAGATTCAGCTGAGTAGCCAAGAAGAATTTCAGTCAAGTAAAGCAGTTGTATCTTGCAAAGATACTTACAACAGAGCATCCAAGAACTCAAGGAGAAGACTCAACTTAAGGGTAAAGCGGTGAAGGACTTAGAAAAGTCAATAAGTCCATTGCAAAGAAAAGTCAAGACTTTACCCATTTTGGTAAGAGGCGGACATGCCACCTTAAAAAGATGTCTTGTTGAAAAAGCGCAAGTAGTGGGGACCATAGAACACTGCAGATCTCCTGGTGCATTTTCAGTGCACTCGCATGTGGTTAATGCCAAGGTTGGGTCAACATCAAAAGCTCTGAAACAAGACAAGTCAACGAACAAGAAGTGAAGTTTGAAATTATCTATCTCTTTAACGGACGAATTTCAAACTCTCACTATAAAAGGCTGAGGAATATTTAGAGAGAGGCACAAGATGACACAACGAATGTTGCATTAGAGAAATCTGATAAATCATGCAAATATCTACAATACTCTCTCTCAAAGCAAAAATTCTCAATCCTGCCTAAACTCAAATTGATTTTATCCAACACATTTCTATGAAAGATAGAAGATATCTTCCCAAGTTGAAGAGAAATCTGTTTTCAAAAACAAAGTGGTCTGTTCTTCCACGAAGTGAAGTAAGTTCAGTGAGGTTCAAGTTAGAACCTAGTTCAAATCCGACGGAGGGCTACGTGATCAAGTCCGAACAATTTGAAGAGCTGAAGTAGTGAGACAAAACCCTCACAAGAGCCGAGTCCCGAGTGAAGCGGTATGTGATCAAAACTTGCTCGTACTGTTTTGTATTTTTGTAACAAAGTCAAAGTTGCATCAGTAAATTCCTCATTGAGTAGAAGAAGAGTGGAGTAGAGAAATTATCCCATCCTCGAACCACTATAAATTTTTGTGTCATTACTTTCAGTATTTTAATTTCTGCATATCTATTTACTTGTGCTTATATTTGTTATCCAACTGATAATAATAAATATTAAAACAAGTATTGATAATCAATCTTAGAAAGGAAAGACTTCCATTGTTAAAAACCAAGAAAAATTAATTTATAAAAAACTAACTTCACTCAGCTGAGTTACTCTATCAACAACTCTCTTAGAGTCTGTTGAGTGGTTAACTCTCCTGCTGATGTTTGACTCAACTGTCTTCAAGAGACTTAGCTATTTTCTTGTGACAAAACTTTGAATTTGTTTAGATCGAAACATTGGCTAAATTGATTTTAACCCCCCCTCTAGACTTAGCTGGCACCCCTTGGGAACTACATAAAGCTCTTTGGAACTTTATTTGGAGAAGTTTCTATTCTTGCCTTGAATTTTGGATTTTCTCCAATTTATTTGGGGCTCAATTTGGATGACGGAGATGGGTAGTTTTATTTTAGTTTTTTTTTATCCAAGTCATGGTGAATTTGCTATGTCATGTGTCGAGTCAGCAATTAGAAGCGAAATAAATGGAATCCCCAAATTAAGAATTGATTCCCGAAAAAATTAAAATCGATGGCCAATTTAGTCCTCAAACTGCCATTTTTTTAATTATTATCTTAAATTGCAAATCGAATAAGTTAGTGTCCTTTTTTGCCACCAGCCAATAGTTACAGGACATATTTTGCAATTTAGTCATTTAATATTGCACGACACAATTAATTCGTTTTGGAATTTTTTTTATATTTTGAGATATATTTTTATGAGAGTATTTGGAGTTTGACAGGTCATAATTTCTTAAAATGCGATTTCAAGTATTGGATTGTTTTCACTTTATAAAATCGTATGTTGTTATTTTATGAAATTGTGATATTACAAATTTAAAATACGGATATGATACCATCAACTTAGTATTACTTTGCATATGTACATGTTTGAATAAACAAATTATTTCAACAAATATTAAATGTAGTGCCTATAATGGAATAAACAAATTAATCTGTACATGTTTGAAACATATATTTGTGGAATAGAATTACTTTCGTCAATTGAAAGCAATTTTAATATTATTAAATTAAAAGAAAAATTATGACTTTTTTTTTTAGTACAAAAGGAAAAAAAAAAAAAAGAAACATTATGACTTGATTAACAAGAAAAAGAGAAATAAGTTTGATATTCTACTTGATTAACAAGAAAAAGAGAACTAATTTCCTTAAACTATAAATACAGCTGTGCTCAATATAAAATTGGAGTAGTTAACTCGAAAATGCGTCTCCTCCTCACTAAACGGCTTTCCGCCGCTCTCCGGTCCTACGCCGCAACTGCTGCTTCAGCCGTGACTCCACGCAACCGTCAGAACTTCACGACTTGCACCCACCGGATCAAATTCCAGTCGTCCGGAGGAGGCCTCCTCGACTCCCCATGGTCAGCCACCCAGCTCCGCCACGCCAGATTCACCGGCGCTGATGTATGCCTCTCACCTTCACGTTGGTGAAAGTTTGGTTTTCTTTCTCCTTTTTATGGTTTTTCAACTTGTAAATTTCGATTGGAAAATCTAAAAATCGTTGGCGCAATGGTTAATTCTAATTGCCGTTTGCGATATTATCATTAGTTTTATTACGTTCCTTGTCGAATTGGAAACTTTTCCTTTCTCATTGTCTCGTTCTTTCTCGGTAAGATTCAGTTAATAGATTAGCAAACCCAGTCCTGAAAATTCTCGAATTACTCTGGACAGTGGACAGTATTTGCTCATAAGGATGCTTCAGACAGCTTTAGAATGTAAAGGAGCAATTGCACGCAATGAATTTCAACTTTGTTGCGATGGAATTTAGATAATTTGTTACTATATTTCTGAATGTTCCTAACTCAAGCAAAATGGAAAACAGATGGTGATTATAAGCTTTTTGACCATCATTATTGTCTTTTGGTCGTGGATCCACATCCTCTCCAGAAAACTCAAAGACAACTAGAATTTTTGTGATACAGTTCAAGGAAAGTCTTTAATTATTTCCAGCCAACCCATTTATGTGGATAGCATAAAATTCTCTTGGGGCATTGTAAGGAGGGCCTTGAGTTCCTTACTTTTGTGTTTCATGTTTATTTTTACTTTGTGTAGGTAAGACGAGGAAATGTTATTCAAAGAAGAGGTTAGATTTTCAACATTCATGTATAGTGATGATATTTGAATAATTAACCACACATGCTGAGAGCTTACTATGGCATGGTTTTTGGATTGCTGTTGACGCATTACAGGAAAGATTTATGAGGTAATTATTCAGCAGTAAATTTTTATGTTTTATGGTGTTATTTTCTATGGGCATTGATTATGAAGTTATTTTTATGGCGCTCAATGTGTAAACGGAATTTTGTTTAGGTGATAAAAGCGCATCATACTACCCAAGGAAGAGGAGGAGCTATAATACATGTTTCATGCTAATATTTGTAGACCATGATATCATTGGTCGTTTTCATTTATTTCTTACTCTTAATATTTGTGCCTGTAAATCGACAGTCCTTGCTGTTTCTTTTTTAGATGATTGCTCTTTTCTGCATTTTCCATTGTTCATATTTTAGATGGGAATCAAGTGACCAATTGTGTCTCATCAAATTTTTAATTTTTTCAACATATTATATGATTTTCCAATGACAGATCTTGAATTTTAATGTTTGGAAAAATTCTTCGATTTTAATTTCCGGGTGAGTTTAAATGCCTATCCAATTGAAAAAATCTTGAATTTAAATTCTTCTATTCTTCTTGGCCAAATATTGACAGGTGGAGCTCCGTGATGTCGATAGTGGAAGCAAAGTGAATGAAAGGTTGCGAACTGATGAGACATTGGAAAGTATGCACCTTTTTTTCAGAATTCTCATCAGAACGGAGAAAAAAATGCCTAATTTTGTAGTTATATTTTCTGTTAGTACTTGTTCTTTCCTAACTACTGATTCATTTTTAGGAAATTAAGGGTAATTTAATTTGAAATAACGATAAGTATTCCATTTCCATGTGTAGTTGTGCTTCTAGCTTCCTCTCTGCATCCATTGAAGTTATGTACTACATTGTGGAACAGAAGGAAACTTATTGAGGCAGAGCGAATTATAGTTAAATCTATGCATTCTTTTGGACCGACGGACTAGTATAAGATTATAAAAAAGATACAACAAGAAGAACCTAATCTACAATCTATGATGTTCCGCTCTTCCTCAGTTTCTCATTCTTCGTCATTCTCAAATGCATGGCTTCTGGTTTATGTTACATATAAGCTAGATGACTGAATTGATTAGGATTTAAGTCTTAGGAAGAATATGATTAGTCAGGGTTTGGGACTCGGGATGATCTTGACATAAAATAGTCATTTAGAATTGACGCTCACGCTATGGAGTGAATGACACTGGTAGTATTTGCTCCTGGTAAAAACCAACTTGAAGAAAGCTATTGACTTGGAGTAAGAGTTCTCTATGAAGTTCTGTAGTGACTACCATTTGAAAGGGTCTATCTTGAATTTACTTCAAATATATTATGCACTGAGGCTATCTGACTAATGTGCACATTAGGATCTATTGCAGCATATCGGGATATTTTTCTTGCTTCAGAAGTTTACATCTGTATCAACTTAATCACATGGCAGATCTTTTCTGAAATGTGTACATGTCCATTTTGCGTAGTGATCATGCACTGAATAGGCCTATGAGTACATGGAAAAGATGATTCAAGATATAACTTTCTCTATGTAATATCATGTTTGCAAACCTAACCTTCATGCTCAACCAAGGGCGCTGCTCCTGGAGTTGCCTATATAAATATCAAATCACATAATCTATTTTGAGTCCGCTGAAATGGGCTGTATTATGCAGAGATATTTGTTCAGGAGAAGTCATTGACATACCTTTACACTGATGATGAAACTGGAAATATTGTGCTAATGGAGTGAGTGTTTCCCTTTGCTTTCTGTTTTTGAATTAAGCATACTCTAATTTTACTAGGGTGACACGTCTGAAAGGAGTTCACTATTGTGTTTTAATCTATTACCTTTTCCCAGACCCGATACTTACAGCCAGCTTGAAGTGCCAAGACACTTATTTGGTGAATCTCATGTCTACCTTCAAGGTAATGTTATTCGACCTCCAAACTTGGGGGCACCTTTCGACTTACCTTTTACTTTCTTGTGCAATCGCCACTGCGTGCCTGCCAAACTAAAGGGACAATTAAAACATGAGAAATTAGAGATAAAGAAAGTTGTCAGAAGGAAAGCACGTATCAGCAAACCCTTGAATGCAGTTGACTTAAGTAGGCGTATAGAGAACATGTATTGATAAGAATCCTGTATAACTGTAGAAGGCATGACAAACATCTTTTCATAGAGGAATGGAACAATGTCATGGGCAGTAATTGAAGCATTTTGTTTAGCATTAAAACAAAGTGTCTGAGATTGTTTCACATGTCCTCAGCTTAATGGATTACAATTTGAAAATCTACGTGCACCAAATTAAATACATTGGTGATTGATAAAATAATTAGCACCTGCCTTTTTCCATTTTGCCATTTCAGTAATGTTATTGATAGCTGTAGCAACACAACAACGAAGAAAAGCCCGCACACACCTACATACACACAATTACAATTGGTGAAATGATTTCTCTTGTCCTCAAAAATGTTTTGTATCTTTCAACATTCAGGTTATGGGAAAGGGTGAACGAGTGTATATCTTCTTGTTTGAACAATAGCTTGTTCGACATTTTGAAGTTGCTACCCCTGCTTCACACCAATTGGATATAAAGGGATTGGAATTCGTCTTTTGTTTATAGATTACATGATAACCGGTTAATATTACTCGCTTCCAATGTGCCAATAAAATGTTTTTGCTTACACTATACACAGACGATATGGAAGTCACTGTCCAGCTTTATGATGAAAGACCATTGTCAGCATCAATTCCACACCGAGTAACATGTACTGTTGCTGAAGCAGCTGAGGCACTAAAGGGGAGTAGTAAAACCACACCGTAAGTACATTGGTTATACTGAAATGATATAACCAATGGGAAATTACACGTACCTTGGTTATAGAAACTATATAGAACATGTGATGCTTGAATTTATAACATTTTTGGATTTGGGGTGTTACACCATAGTTTGTAGTATGGAAACTGAATGTTGCCTTCTTGATTGTTTGTGTTCCTAGAACTTTAAGTATTTTACTGATTAGTTTTAACATATTTCTCTTCATTCTTCACTTTCACAGTAATAAGAGGGTTTTGTTGGATAATGGACTCGCTGTCCAGGTAATACGCTAAACAAACACTTACTTCGTTTATTTCTTCCTACAATTTGGATGATGGCCTTAATACTGTTTCGCCCGCTTCAAAATCTTTGTGGGTGGGATGTTTCAGGTTTAACTGAATTTGGAAGTCCTTTAAACTGGAAAACAATTGAGACTTCCCCCACCCCCACCCCCAAAAGGAAAAAAGAGTAATGGAGAAGAAGATTAAATTTGGAAGACAATATGATCACGTTAGTAACTATCTCATTAAAGCCATTGGGGTTGGTGAGGAATAGATGTGCCTGCTTTTATGACTTGTTAAAAACCAGCTAGGTGAGAGGGTGCTGTAAAGATTTTTTGTGCATTTTATTTGTATTCGTACTTCTAGTCTGTTTCACGTTTTGTGTTTTTGACTCTTGAAAACAAGTTTATAACATTTTCGAGAACTTTTTCCAGTGCTTTTGAGATATTTTCCGAACATAATTTCTTGAAAAAAATTAGACATGTTTACTATCAATTGTTTTATCATTCCGAAGAGCTCGTCTGTGCTAAATAAATTTGTACTCATGTAATAATGGTGCCAGACCATAACATACCAAAGCATTGCTTTAAATAAGGATAACAGAAACCTTGACCTGAATATGAGTGGCTTTGCTATCTCTGATATATTATTTACCTTCTTGTTCTTTTGCAACTGTGAGGAAAACATTTAACAACTTTTTTGGGTTTTAATGTTTTTTTCCTTATTGGCTGATACTTTCCGTGTAAAGCGAGTAATTCTGAAACTTGTGAATGAGAAAATGACATTTGTTATGCTTCGAGCTCACCATTTCTTTCTTTTGGCTTAATCATCATGTAACTGAGCATTGTTTTTCTTTGTTTTGAGCTTTTTATAAAGTTCTAGCTGGCATCTCAGTTTTGATGGTTGCATGGCCTTCTCGACGCAAAGAATGTACGATATCTTCATATGACTTTTTTGCATAACTTATAATAGGTCCCAGCTCATATTGTAGCCGGAGATAAGATTATTATCAATACCACTGACAACACTTATGCTAGCAGGTGAGTTGTAAAGCATATATTTACAATAACTAGAAGATTTTGTCTTATTCGAATAGACATTTTCATGATTTTCATTTCTCCATTTTCTCATTGTTCTCGTGTACTATTTTACAATTTCACAATTTATAGATGAAGTCCGTTATGCTGTGTGTTTCGGTCTGCCTAACAATTGCTGTCTTGTTTCTCAGGGCCTGAACAAGATATCTTCATGAACTTGTGCACAACTGGATCCTTTTGAAAGAAAGTTCCCCCGTGTTCTCGTTTTTGCAGTCATAGTTTCTTGACTGTAGTTTAAAATTTCATGAGATCTTATTATTATTATTTTCTTGGCATCCGTATAATTAGTATATATGTTAGTGCAGATTAGATTAGGGAACCGGATTTGCACTGGGATCTGGTATTTTTCACCATTTATTTCAGCAGTTCTTATATCATTAAAACCATTATCCAGTTTAATGAGTTCATGAGAGTGACAGTGTTTGCTCATGAACTAAGCAACCTTATATTGCCACCAAAAACTACTGTGAACACTAAGCTAAGGTTTCCGTGACACCCATTTGTATATAGACCTCGTGGCTTCCTCTTCATACCAAATAACAAAGGCAAAAATTTGTATGAGACGGTCTCGCGGACATAGTCCATGAGACGTATTCTACATGTATATAGGGTTCTAACCAGAACCCAAACCCATAAAAGAAATCCATGATTTTTTGTGTAATGTAAGATCCGTCTCATAAATTTAAATCAATTAGACGGTCTCATATAAGACAACCTCAATAACAAAACCTTCAATTCGCACATTGCTGCTATGATTTCGTAACTGAAAAGAATAATGATACGATGCAGGACATTAAGACAAGGGATAATAACAAAAAACACCCTCGACGTTTGGGCTAATTACAATAAACTCAGAGATTGTTGGAAATTACAAAAATATCTCAAAGTTTGATGTTGTGTTAAATTTAAGGGTTTAAATGTTATATTTCTATAAAAAAAAATTGAGAGGTGTTTGAAATGTTTTTCTCTTATATAGGAGAAAAATGTAAGACAAAATTAAACCTTAAGAGATTTTATGTAATTTTCAAAAAATTCTGATTCTTTTTTGTAATTACCACAAACCTCAAGGTTTTTTTTTAAAATTATCCCTTATGATAATACATACTAAAATATGCACGCTAGTCACGTCATAAAAGACACTAGAGAGATATATGGGGGATCCAAGAGTTAAATTATCAGAATTTTTGCTTTTAAACTATTTGTTGAATTTCTAAGGAGTAGTGGAAGTATTGATGCATACTTATACTTCTAACGTAAGAAACAAGTTCTATAATTAAGCTTTACGACTATTCTAGGTGTCGTTTTAATTAAAACCACACGTTTTGCTGAAAAGCCCTAAAAAAATCTCTTTAAAAATGAGGTTAAAAATTGAAAAAAAAACAAAAAAAAAAGTTAAATCATTTGTGTTGGAATTTGGATTGACATGGGTGTGTGCTTATATGAGAAAAATGGGTATGTATCAAATACAGAACTAACTGAAAGTTTTTTTGGCTTTCCGATATTAGTTATGTTAATGATAATTTACAATGTTAAAAATTGAAATCACAAAGGAAATGCTTGAGAAGAATTCACAAAAGCATGCTTGAACAAATCTACCATAATAATCCGAGAAAGGAATAGATTAATCTGAATTGCAGAAGCGTACCTGAATCCATTGGAGCTTGAGAAATCTTGGTTTTGGTTTGGTCTTCCAAAACAAATGGTTCTGTCTTGAGAGTTTTCTCTGCAAACTGCAAAATGTTCTGCAGAGAGAATACATAAGTTATATGGCTTAAGAACCGATGTCTTGGAGTATCTCCTTTATTTTCTATTTGGTCTCTCAACAAATAGAAAATCACCTAATAGTATCAACACATTTAATCCATGACAATTTGATACATATTTAATCCAAAATTAAAACCTTATTAGATCACTTTAGTTGGATTAAACCGTAAGACACCTATGCACATTTAATTAACATATGTTACTCCAAATTAAATATTTCCAACAATCTCCCACGTAGACTACATATTTCACCGAACAAATATGCAATAACCTTATGAGCTCAAAACCTTGTTGTCATATGAAGGGGTATCCTTAAACAATCTCGTTGATTGTTCTAATACAGGACTAAAGAGACTTTCAACACTTTATGCATGAATAAACCCATCAATAATCACATATACCAGTACAACCAAATGACATAGATCAATCATGAGAGTGCAACATGAAAATTACATGTAATGTGGATCTAATATGTCTATTTCCAACTGGTCCACCTTATTCCTTAGTGAGATCAATCATAACCAAATGTAACAGAGTGTGATAAACTGAATACATTATATATGTGCAGAAATATCCAAATACATAAAATGTGTCCAATATATTATATAGAGAAATAAAATTACAGACTCCCACTAAAGTAAAATATCCAGAAAACTGCATTACATCCATACGAGCAATATGCTCGTGAAAGACCCTGTGTGTTAATCCTTTAGTAAGCGGATCCATAATCATTGAGTCTGCCCTGATATGCTATATATATCTGACCACTCCGTACCCTTTCCTTCACAACCAGGAACTTTATGTCAATGTGCTTTGACTTAGTAGAGCTCCTGTTGTTATTAGAATATTGCACTGCCAAATTATTATCACAATACAACTTTAGTGGTCTTTCTATATTTATGATAATGCGTAGCCCAGTGACAAAATTTTGCAGCCATATTCCATGAATGGATGCCTCATAGTATGCTACAAATTTAGCTGCTTGGTAGAAGGTGCTACAAGTGTCTACTTAGCACTTATCTATGAAATGGGATCCCCCAACCAATAAGAAAATGTAGCCCGAAATGGATCTCCTACTGTATTGGCATCCAGCAAAATCAGAATCAGAATACCCTATGATCTCCAACTGATCTGGTTTTGTGTATGTGAGCATGTAATCCTTTGTTCCCTGTAAATACCTCATCACCAATTTGGTTGCTTTCCAATGATACATACAAGGGTTACTTAAATATCTGGCCAACATACCAACAACAAATGCTATATCAAGTCTTATGTGCCCCTGAGCATATATTAGACTCCCAACAACTGAAGCATAGAGGATCTTCTGCATTTACTTAATTTTCAGATTTCTTTTGGGGCATTGTCGAGACTAAACTTGTCTCCCTTAGCTATAGGTGTCTCCTGGTTTGCAGTTCTGCATGCCAAATCTTTTCAACACTTTCTCTATGTATCTTATTTGTGATAATCCAAGAATACCCCGAGAATGTTCCCGGTGTATCTGAATCCCCTGAACAAAAGAAGCTTCCCCAAGATCTTTCATATCAAATTTCATTGATAGAAATTTCTTGGTATCGTGCAATAATCTCTAGTCATTTGTGGCAAGCAGGATGTCATCCACATACAAGACAAGAAAAATACACTTACTCCCACTGAACTTGTGATACACACAATCATCAACAACATTAGTCTCAAAACCGAATAGAGACTACTACTTGATGAAACTTGTGGTACCACTGACGAGAAGATTGCTTGAGCCCATAGATGGATTTCTTTAATTTGCAAATCATAGATTTTGGGTCTCTAGACACAAAGTTTTCTGGTTGCACCATATATATCATCTCATCAATGTCACTATTGAGAAACACCGTCTTTACATTCATTTGATGCAACTCAAGGTTAAAATGTGCAACTAATGCCATATATATATATATATATATATTCTAAAAGAGTCTTTCGTGGAAACCGGAGAGAAAGTCTCTTTAAAATCAATGCATTCTTTCTGAGTAAAACCTTAAGCTACAAGGCGAGCCTTATATCTTTCCACATTACCCTTCGAGTCCCTCTTGGTCTTAAAAATCTATTTGAAACTAATAGGTTTCACACCTTCATGAGGTGATGGGACAAGATCCCAAACTTATTGTCTTACATTGACTTATACTCTTCATTCATGACATCAATCCACATTTGAGAGTTTGGATCCTGAATGGCTTGACGGAAGTTGATAGGATCATTTTCCATCAGTCCATTATTATCCTTATTTTCTTGGAGAAATACCACATAATCATCCGAAATATCATTTCTCTTCTAGTGGACCTCCTTAATGGCACTAGTTCTTGATGTTGTTGAATTTGTTTTTTCTGAACAGTTTCAACCTGAGTGGGGAGTTCTTCAATATTATCCTATTGAGGTTCCAGATCTCCTTCTCGGCTAATGACAGGAATACAAACCTAACCATCATCAGAAGCAGTAGTAGGTTCCGGATCTACTTTTCTTTATTTTGGTCTGTTTTTTCTTTAATACACTCAACACAAATATCAAGATTCGAAAAATCAAGTGTATCTAAAATACTGTTAGGAAAATTTAGGCTTAGATTTTGATGATACCATGTAATACTTAGATTAGAAAGTTGACACCCCATTTTCTATGTAACTCAACTTGTAATAGATAGGTCTGAATAAGTTGAGTTGGAGTCAGCTAAGTTGAAGATTACAAGAGTCGACTAAAGATCAAAGAGAAGACCCAACTGTGTGAAGCCAAGAGAAGGATCAGTCAAGTGGCAGAAAAGCTATCTCAGTCAGCTGACTAACATCTAAGTCATTCCAAAATGATTGGAGTCGAATGTCAAAGGGGTATGCAACAAACAAGACTTGAAGAAAGCTGAAAGAGATCCGTTGTCAACACAAGTCAAGGTTTTGTTGGAAATAGGCATGTGTCAGGCTGCTAGCAATAAAGCTGTTTTGCTGAAAGAGTGCAAAACAAAAGCAAGGAACTAATGGGATGTACCTGAAAACCTGCAGAGACTAAGGAAAAGCTGCAGTGCATTGAATTCATGGTACGATCCTTATTAGTGCTGCAAGGACAAGACAAGCCAATAACCTACGAGTGTGATTTGAAATGTATGTCTATCTCCTCAATGAACTTAATTTCAAATCTACACTATAAAAGGCTGAGAAAGCAAGTGAGAGAAGGTTACCGAGTCTATTACAATCATACAAGCAATCAAGCAATAACCTGCAAATACTCTCAAGCTTTCAAAGATATCCTCAAGCCTAAATTCAAAGGAACTCAATCCAACACATTCAGTGCAGGAAAGATTACTTCATCAGTCGAAGAGGAAATTTGTTTAAAGAAAGGGGTCTACTCTCCAAGGTTGAAGGAGAAGTAGTGAGGTTCAAGCTCGAACCAAATGCTTTAGACTCGTTAGAGGGTTGTGTGATCAAATCCAAGAGTTTGAAAGAGCTGAAGTAGCAAGATAACTATTTTAGAATATATAGTTGAGTTCCAAGAGCAGCTGGCTGTGTGATCGAAGTTGACTCGGACTGTTGACTGCTTTGTAACTAAGATCTTGTTACTTAGTGGATTCCTCCAGGAGTTCGAGAAGAGTGGATTAGAGAAATTACCCCATCCTCGAACCACTATTAAAATTGCTTGTGTTTTATTTACTTACACCACTTTTATTTCTTGCATATAATTTGTTATTTGCTGCTAAGTTATAATTGATGAACTCAACTGATAATAACAATTGCTAAAACAAGTGTTGTAAAACAAGTTTAAAACAACAAGGCTAAAAAGTCTTTTGCTGAACAAAAACTAAATCAACTGTTATTTTAAGTGTTAGCTGATACCAGCTGAGTTATACTGTCAACATCTTAGTCGAGTCTGTTGAGCGGGTAACTCTGTTGAGTAAGCCAACCTAACTATCCCTCAAGGACTAAGCTGAGTTGTGTTAAAAACTCTGAATATATTTAAAAGGACTTAATCAAAAATTTGGTAAGGTCTATTCAACCCCCCTTCTAAACCTTACTACCCCTTGAGACCTACAAGTGGTATCAGAGCGGTTGGTTCATTCAGCCTTCCGCACTGGTTATTGAACTAGATCTCATTCTTTTTCAAAAGAATCAACACTTGTGTTTTTAAAGCTTTTATTTCAAAAGCAATGTTATTATCATGGAAGCAAATCTAACTCGCATTCTTATATTTACTGTGGAAGATTTTGATGACTGAAAAATTTGTATGCAAGCTCATCTATCAGCCCTGCACGATGAGATGTCGCAAGTGATCGAAGATGGGCCACTGCAAATTCTAAAGGTCAACATGCAAGTGAAACAAAGACCTCCTGTGAAGGAGAGGATCTTTGCAGTGAGCCCAAAACCCGCTATGGTTGAAAAGCCTCGTTGTGAATGGACCAACGAAGATAGAAAGATATATAATCTTAACAATGTTGCCGAGGACATTCTTTATAAAACTTAGGATAAAGCAATATTTAATAAAGTCAAATCTTGCAAATCAACTAAAGAATTTTGGAAAAAAACTTACTTTGATTTGTGAAGGATCTGATCAAATCAAAGAAAATAAATTGACTATTGCAGTTCAAAAATTTGAAAATTTTAAAATGATTGTAGGTGAAAGTTTGGATCAACTGGATGCCAGATTTACAGAAATCACCAATGAGCTTTCAGCTCTGGGAAAGGAGTACACACAGAAAGAGATGTGTATGAAGATTCTAAGGTATCTCCCAGTTGCATGGGAAATGAATGTCATGGCCCTGAGACATTCCATGGACCTCTCCAA
This sequence comes from Rehmannia glutinosa, assembly GCA_016081115.2. NCBI lineage: Eukaryota > Viridiplantae > Streptophyta > Magnoliopsida > Lamiales > Orobanchaceae > Rehmannia > Rehmannia glutinosa. Next base: position 35,267,866 of record CM071924.1, on the reverse strand, counting down.
AACATCAAACAATGAGCTATTCTCTGACCTCAAGGCATATGAGTTTGGGCTGAGAAGAAAGGAACAAGAAGAGATAGTTGTGCCCAAGACAACTGCACTTATGGCCAATGAAGGAAAGAAAGCTGAGTCAAAGGAGACAAAAGACCAAGAGGAGATTGCCCTAATGGTAAAATGGTTTAACAAGTTCTTCAACAAGAACTACAAAAGAAACAAAGATGAATCCTAAAGAAGACACTCAGCACCCTCTAAAGCAAGGAGGACAGGCCACCCAAGAGAGTTGAACATCAAAGAACTGAATATAGAGTGTTGATAATCAGAGGACTGATAGAGATGACTTGAAAAGAGATGAGAACCTTTGTTGGAACTGCAGACAACCAGGATATTTTGCTGTTGACTGTCCTTATCCACCAGTCCACAAATAGATTAATGAAGAGGATAGAAAGATCTTCATAGAAAGAAGACAAGAAAAGAAGAAAGCGATGTTGGCTGCTGAGACTACTGAAACAGCTAAGTGCAAGGAACCAACAGACTCAGATAGTAGTAAAGCAGACTACTCAAGTGATACAGAGGAAGAGGATTTGATATGCCTCATAGCCAAAGAACAAGATTCAAAAGATCAAGAAGATGAGGTATATTTTAACTCATCCCATTCAGATTCTAGTGATAGTGATTGTGTCACAAACACCTCATCACCCACAGATCTTTATGATTCAATTGCCAAAATGATGAAAGATTTTAAGCACATCAAAACCTCACACACACTATTAAATGAGGAAAATAGCCAGCTCAAATGCCAAAACTCACAGCTGACTAAAGAGTTTAGTACTCTAAGTCACATAGTTGATGAGAATACAAACCTGAAGCGTCGAATTTGAATTACAAAATCAGCGGACTTATTTATGCTATAGAAAAGAGGGAAAAGGATCTTTTAAATGTGATTGCCTCATTCACTAAGGCATCGAAATCATTGGATGAACATATAATGACTCAGAAAGAAAGTGGGTACAAGACGTGCATATGATTCAATTCCTTTGTGCATGGGCAAGTTCCAAGAGTGATTATGGAAAAAGGGTCTTCAAGCAATGAAGGAATCCAAAAATCCAAAACACCAAATGTTGCACCAACACCCACTAAAAAAGATAATCACAACCATAATGGCCTTGGATATAAGGGAAAAGGCAAGAAGCCAGTTGAGTATGCTGTCAGGACAACTAAAACAAAATTCAGAAATGTCCATCAGCAGACTCCAAACAGGAAATACTATGTCAAAGCTAAACAGAGCTACCAAAAGCCTCAGAGATTTCAGCAAAGAAAATCATATGATGGGAATTGTAGAAACTATCCAAGCCAAGCTGATTGAAATAACCAAATGAGATATCAACCAAAACCTATGGGATACAAGCCAAAGTGGCAAAGACCTCAACCTCATCATAGGCCATTCCCAAGGCAAAAGAGCTATTATCAGCACAGATATGCACCCAGACACAAAACTCAAAAAGCACAGAAATTCCACTATTACTCCAAGAAAGCAAATGCTCAATCAAATACACATGCATATAGACAAAAGAGACAACTGCATGATCCTAAAACCCCCAATCAATTTGCTAATGTGCATTATGATTATGGAACTGATAGATGACAACCTCTTAAAGTCAGATCATTTGGCTATAGGTTGGTTGGAACATCTTATAGAACTAACCCCTCAGGACCCAGGCAAGTATGGGTACCTAAAAATTAATTTCCTTGATTGCAGGTTCAAGGGACATCTAAGTGCCAAGGAACCTGGTACATGGATAGTGGTTGTTCCAGACATATGACAGGAAACAAGAGAAATCTATCAAAATTCAAGGGAATCAATGGTGCAAAAGTCATATTTGGAGGAAATGAAGCTCCAGGGAAAATCAAAGGCTCAAGATCCACAAGGAAAAATGGATTGGAGATCACAGATGTTCCATATGTTGAAGGCCTAACTACACGAGTATTCCCGATTGATCTTCTCCTCCTTCTCTGCCTCTAAATCATTTTCCACAGTCGGCGTTTTGTGCAACGTCTGGGTTTTCTGGATTTTCGATGTGGTTGTTTTGTGCAACGTCTGGGTTTCCATTCTGAGTTGCCATTGATGGTTTCATGAATAATATGAGGGTTTTGCATTTGAAGTTAGGGTATGATTTAGTCGATGAAGGAAAATAGATAGAGAGAATGTGTGAGATGATGAATGAAGGACTGGTGGAGAGAGAGTACAGAGAGGGAAGGAGTTCGAGAGAGCGTAGAAGATTTGAGAGAGAATCACGTTCCCTTAATTTTAGGAATGTGAAAAACCACTACCCAATATAACTCTCTCCCTAATAACTGATATAAAGTTGGATCTACCAAAAAGTCTTTTTCTTCAATAAATTAATATTTAAAAAAGGACAAAAACTGATTAATCTAGACCGTTTAAAAAATAAGTCAACGCTCCAGATTTGGTCTCACATACTCACATAGCTTACGTGGACTCACCAGATCTAAATCCCAGATATGTGTATATATATATATATATTAATTTTGAAGATAAATCTCTTTTAAATATAATCCCATAACTCAGTAATTAAAATTATGTAATTAAGAATGAAAAACCATGACAATAAACATATTACCTATTTTCCTATAAGAGCCGTGTATCCCTTGAGGTTTCTCTATTTCCTTCTTTTTTGTTTATTTTCCTTTAATTACTACACACATAACATTAAATCATAATTTCATTACTAATTCAGTGATGGTTAACAGGTACCGTACAAAAATTCATTAATCAGACATAGCACCTTTAGGACCACACCCAACCGTTAAATTATATAGTCATTTACCATATTTATCAAATAAACAAAGGCTAACGACGACTTCAAAATTTCTTACCACAATTCCTCTTCATTAGTAAAATGAGTACTTCTTTCTTTTGTTACTGTTGGTTATCTGTGCCTTTCTCCTTTTTTCCCATGGTGCCATTTATGAGTGTGTGTGTGTGTATGCTTGTTAGCTAAGTGATATGCATAAATATTATCTTCTTGGTGGCTCTAAGGCAGTTTGTGTTATTCAATTAAAGAGTCATATATATCCACATGTCTTAAATCTATGTGATGTACATTACTCATATAAAAACATAAATTGATGTATTACTTTGTTTTATATATATATATATATATATATATATATAGTGTGACGTATTTAGGCATATGCATACATATATATTAATTGTATACATATACACACTCATTTATATTATCTAATAGTTATATCCATATACAAAATCATACTTGACTTGTACACATTTATAATCATATAAGATATATTTAATATATTGCAACACAATTTCATATATTTTTATGCACAAGGAGCACCTTATTTCGTAATTGCAATTTCTTATATAAATATATTTTGAGTTTATTATGTAACTCTCCCTCAAGCATTATATTAATTCTTCTAATTATCTGATAAGGGCAAAAATACGATGCAGGCCGACTGTGGTCCGTGACATTGGGCCGACTGGATGTTTGATGTTGGGCCGACCTGACCAGGCCTACGGCCCCGGACCGATCCAGCAAGGCCCATAATATTGGGCTGATCTGTTAAGCATTAAACCTTGGGTCGATCTGTGGAGGCTTGCGGTTTGAGATTGTTCTAAAGAACATCTTGAGCCGACCTCTTGGGCCCATATATAGGTGGAAGGCTTATCTATTGGGCCGACTGTTAAGGCCAAGTGCGTGGTTGTAGGGCCGTTATGAGGACTGTGTAAGATGTCTGTTGTGTTAAGCCGACTGTTATTGACCCATTGTAGTCTAAACCTCGATGTCGGAGGAAGAGGTCGGCTCGAGCCCAAGAGATGTATGAGGTCTTGAGGATGCCTTGGAAATGTAAGGGCCGCTGTCTGAGACCGACGTGTCTGAAACAGTCGGAGCTATGGTCTTACGGTGTAAAATTAGGGTTTTTATGAGATCCGATCCTAATCTAATGATGACTCGACACCAAATCGTAACGGAATCCGGATTTTACGGAAACCCTAATCTAGCTAAGGTATAAAGGCTCAAGCTCGGGTTCATTCCAACCTAATCTCATTTTTCTTGTTACATTGCTTTTCTCTCTCTAGCCTTTATTTTCCTTTCCAAGGCAATCTTTAAGCATCGGAGAGAGTGCGGAGCCCCTCCGGCCCCCTTGCGGGTTTCATGGTGGACTTTATCTAGAACGGTGATCGGCGAAGAGAGACTTTTTGGGAGCAACCAAGTGGCGCCATCTGTGGGAAATCTTGAGTAGAGACGTGAGATTCGAGTTTTGGCCATGGAAGATGTTAGGAGAAACTTGGAAGATGATCGAAACCGTGCGCATTGCCGAGATACTCCCGGGCGTAGTCACGCAGAGGATGTTCGACCTCCACCCCCACCCCCGGTGGACGGCGGAGAAGCGTGGAGTGCGAAATGCGGGAATGGGCGAAGCAGACACCTTTTATGTGCGGGGGAGTATAGATTTGGGCCCAATGTTCTTTGAAGCAGTTGGGTGGTTTCATCACTAGGGCCATGGAACAAATGGTGGAAAGACGCTTGAGGAGATGCTTCCGCCACTGCTCACTTTGTGGTCCCCCCCCAGTGCCTCCTCCTCCCCGTGGTTCCCCCTCGGTGGTCTCTCCTCTGTGGTCCACCCGGACGTCGGAGAGAGAGGTCGGCGGCTTGATGGTGGCGGAAGAGGTGCATTCATCAAGGAGGCGGAGCATGTGTCCACCGAGGAACGAGGATTGGTTGGAACGAATGGATGATCTCCATCGTGAGGTGCGAGATATTCGGAAGAGGGTTCTTTGGAGTGCCGGAGCGGCTGCGGTTGGGGTGAGGAGGGGAACTCCTTTATCGACGAGTGATGGTGGATGAGCTCGGCCTCATACCGAGCTCGAGCTTTGAGTATGATGGTACCACGCAGATCCATAGGACCACCTCTGCCATTTTGAAAATGCTTTGCTTTGCTACACAGGTTCACGGATGGCGTGATGTGTAGAGTTTTTTCCTACTACTTTGACGAAATCGGCTCAACAATGGTTTAGTCGACTTGCTCAGGCTCCATTCGAAATTTTGATGACTTGACTCGGCTTTCCTTAATCAGTTCACGAGAGTTGCCGTAAGTACCAAAAGGCGCCCACGACTCTTTTAGCATCAAACGAGAAAGAAGGAGAGGACTTGAGCTATATTCAAAGGTTTACCGCGGTAAAGTTGGAGTGTGCGTCGGCCGATCCGGAAATTTTGGCTAATGCCTTAGCTCGGGGCCGAAGGATGGGGAGTTCTTTGAATCATTAGTAATAGAGCTGCTAAGACATTCGAATGAATGTTAGGTCGGGCGGAGAAATATATTAACTTGGAAGAGGCAAGAAAAATGAAGAGAGAGGAATGAGAAAAGAGAAGAGACGGGAGGGAGGATCGGGAGGAAAATGGACCTCGGAAAAGCCGAGGTCCGAGGCAATGGGAGGAAGGCCGAGGTTTGAGAAATATCGCCATTGGCATCCCTTAGGCGAGTGCTTGTAGCTATTGAGAGGCATCCCGACTGAGGTGGCCAAAAGCGCCTGCAGAGCACCGTGAAGAAGCGAAATGTAAGGAATTTTGTAGATTTCACAATGAGTATGGGCACACAACGGTCGGTGCACACACGAGGGACGAGATCGGCGGCTCATTCAAGCGGGACATCTCGGGAATTTGTGTACATCGACAAAAAGGAGAAAAAGGGGAGTATAAGAGGGATAACAGAGGATATCACCAACCTCGGCGTGAGCCGGAGCGTAGGGGAAGGAAAGGGAGGAGCTACCTCCACCTCTGCCCCCACCTCGGCGAGGTCATCCGGATGATTGTTGGAGGACCGGCGGAAGGAGATTCGAGGCGAGCTTCGGAAATATTATGTGAGCAGCGGCACGGATCGGTGCAAGAAGCGATTGAAGGTGGAAACAGTCGGTACAGGGGGCGTATCGATTTGGACCGAGGGATTGCAAGGAGTATCGTGACGCCTCACGGTGATGCTCTTGTGATCACGGCGATTTCTAATTATGATGTGCGCGGGTATTTGTGGATACATGGAGCTCATCGAGATATCTATTCTATGATTGCTATAAGAAGATGGACCTCGAGGTCGGCTTGGAGACGGTGGACACATCATTGGTCGGATTACCGGAGGATGATCCAACCAATAGGTATGATTACTTTACTGTTTCCTTGGGTAAGGAGCCTAATCGTAAAACTAGAATGATTCGATTTTGATAGTCGATGCACCGTCCTCCTATAATGTCATGTTGGGTAGACCGATACTAAATGCTTTCCAAGCTGTGGTGTCGGTATACCATTTGAAAATGAAGTTTCTGTGGGAGAAGAAGTAGGTGAGGTCGGTGGTGATCGAGTATATGGCTAGAAAATTATATGTAGAAAGTATTCAAAGGTGGAAAAAGTGCTTTTGATGATGATAGAAACAGAGACAAGTTGATTAGGTTGGACGAGCCGTGAGCACGTCCAACTTAACGAGTAAGTGATGATGGTCAAGCTGGATCCAGGTGACCCTGATAAGGTCATCAAGGTCGGAAAGAGTTGCTGATGAATTGAGGATGAGCTGGTGGAGTTTCTAAGAGTAATGTGGATGTGTTTGCTTGGGCAGCGGAAGACCTGGTGGGGATTGATCAAGCATTCTGAACACATGCTTAATGTCAATCCGTCATATAAGCCAATGTGAAACAAAAGAAAAGGAATTTCGGCCCTAAGAAGGACGCTATAATTCGAGCGGGGTGCAAAGGTTGTTGAAAGGCACATCAAAGAAATCCAGTTTCGAATGGCTATCTAATGCGATATTGGTTCCAAAAACAGAGGATGATTGGCGCATGTGTGTGGACTTAAGGGATTTGAACCGTGCTTCCCTAAGGATTACTATCAATTGCCCCGTGATTCAGACTAGCAGAAGAGGACCAAAAAGGGGTGTGCTTCACCACCTCTTTTGGTACCTTCTGTTATGTAGTAATGCCGTCCGGGTTAAAGAATGCGGGAGCCACATACCAGAGGTTGGTGGATAAGATGTTTGGGGAGCAGCTCGGCAGGAACATGGAGGTGTACGTGGATGATATGTTGGTCAAAAGTATGAAGGTTGTGGATCATGTGCGTGACCTAGCTGAAACGTTCGACACTTTGAGAAAGTATAGAATGAAGCTGAACCCCAAGAAGTGTGCCTTTGGGGTCGGTCGGAAAGTTTACTGGGGTACATGGTGATGGAGAAAGGAATAGAGGCCAACCGGAGAAGGTCGGGGCCATCGAGAGATGGCACCACCTCGGGATGCCAAGGATGTGCGTGTTTGGGATGAGGAATGCCAAAAGGCTTTCGAGGACTTGAAAAATTACTTGGCGATCTATCATTACTAACTAAGCCATTGCTTGGTGAGCCCTTATACCTCTATCCTTCGGTAGGAGAGCGGGGGTTAGCACGTCCCGATCGGGGAGGAGAGATCGGTTCGAGGCGGTGTACTATGTCGAAAGTTTTGAGAATCTTTGAGAGCTGCGGTATGCGGAGATCGAGAAGGCAGTTTGGCCTTGGTGGTGACTGCGAGGAGACTTGGCCGTATTTCCTTTCGCATATGATAATCGTCTGAACTAATCTTTCGTTGAGAAATGTGATGAGTAAGCCCGAGGTAGCGGGGAGGCTAGTGAAGTGGGCTATTGAGCTAAGTGAGTATGATATTAAATTCGAGAACAGATCGGCCATCAAAGCTCAAGCTTTGGCAGACTTCGTTCAAGAATCAATAAGGGATGATAGCGGAGAAGGAGCTTGGGTGATTTATGTGGATGGTTCAGTAGGGAGCTCGGGATGTGGTGCTGGTATTGTCTTGATCAGCCCGCAGGGGATCGAAAATAATTTTTCGTGAGGTTGGAGTTCAAGTTATCTAATAATGAGGCGGAGTATGAAGCATTCATCAGAGGGATGCAAATGGCCATCGAGATGGGGGCTGTTGGGATGGTTGTTTACATGGATTCTCGGCTCGTCCATAAGCAAGTTATGGGAGAGTTCGGGTTAGGGAAGAGAGGATGAAGAGGTATGTTGAAGCATACCCGCTTTAGAGGAAGTGAAAGAAATCAAGATATGTCGGTCCCAAGGAAGAGAATGGTCGGGCGGATTTTCTAGCAAAGATGGCGATTCGGCCTTGGAGAATCAAGCTAAGCAGATCACACTCTTGATGGAAAAAGAAACAGTGTTGGGGTTGGAGGTCGGAGAGATTGAGGAGAAAGAAGATTGGAGGTCGGCTATTATAGTCTATCTAAAAAGAAGGGGTCTTGCCAACGGTAGGCGTGAAAGCATTTCGGCCCGAAAATTCGGGCGACACGTTTTTGTATTATCGGAGACAAGTTATATAAGAGGGCTTCTCTATGCCTTTGCTGAGGTGTTTTAGTAGAGAAGAGGGTATGTATGTGCTGAGAGAGATGCATGAAGGTTGTTGCGGGAATCACATGGGAGCAAGGGTTTTGATGAAGAAAGTCCTTAGAGCCGGATATTTTTGGCCTTACGAAGGGGAAGCGAGAGATGTTGGTGAGCATGTGAAAAATGTCAGATCCATGCACCTTTGGTACATCGACCGGCGGAGGAGCTCATGACAATGAGCTCGGCATGTCCTTTTGCAAAATGGGGAATTGATATTGTTGGTCCTTTTCCTCCGGCTTCAGGTCAGAGGAAATTCTTGATTGTGGCAATCGACTATTTTAGCAAGTGGGTGGAGGCAGAGCCTCTTGCTAAGATAAATGAGGATGCGGTGATGAAATTTATTTGGCAAAACATAGTGTGTCGGTATGGAACGCCTCGGATCTTGATATCAGATAATGGAACGCAGTTCACGGGGGCAGAAATCCGAGCTTGGTGTGAGGAATTGAAGATCAAACAAAACTTCACATCGGTGGCCCATCCACAGGCCAATGGGCAGGTGGAAGTGACTAACAGAATTCTTGTCCAAGGACTGAAAGCTCGGCTTGAGAAGGCAGGAGGAGCGTGGGTTCAAGAGCTCAGCTCGGTGCTGTGGGCTTATCGAACTAATCCAAACGAGGCAACCGGCGAGGCTCCGTTCAGCTTGGTGTATGGCATATATGCTGTGATAAGAGATTGGGATGGAAACCCACCGGGTTCAGAATTTTGATGAAAATGCTAATGAGATGTTGATCCGGGAGGCGCTGGATGCTATAAATGAGAAAAAGGAGATGGCATTTTTGCAGATGGAACGGACACGAGGAAGGATCAAGGCAGCCTATGACAAGAAAGTGAAGAAAAGGGCCTTCCAGGTCGGTGACTTGGTTTTGAGAAGGTCAGATGCTAGCAAGAATAAAGGGAAACTAGATGCGGGTGGGAAGGACCACCTCGGGTAGTGAAGGTCTTTGGCGGGAGGTGCGTCTTGGAAGAGCTCGGAGGTCGAAAACTCCCGAAGGCTTGGAACAGTTGCAATTTGAAGAAATATCACTCCAAGAATAGAGAAATATCTGATGTAATCAATTTACTCGTTTTGAATGAAATGATCAGCTGCCCTAAATTATGAGTTCGAAAAGTGGAAATGATAAAAAGTGACAAGTATTTGGAGCTCAGCTCGAGCAAATCTCCAAATACTTGGGGCCACGAGGCCATGCGAGGAGCTCGGCTCGAGCCAACTTCCTTTGAAAGTGACAAGTATTTGGAGCTCAGCACGAGCTAGTCTCCAAATAGTTGGGGCCACGAGGCCATGCGAGGAGCTCGACACGAGCCAGCTTCCTTTGAAAGAAGACAAGTATTTGGAGCTCAGCTTGAGCTAGTCTCCAAATACTTGGGGCCACGAGGCCATGCGAGGAGCTCGGCTCGAGCCAGTTTCCTTTGAAAGAAGACAAGTATTTGGAGCTCAGCTCAAGCTAGTCTCCAAATACTTGGGGCCACGAGGCCATGCGAGGAGCTCGGCTCGAGCCAACTTCCTTTGAAAGTGACAAGTATTTGGAGCTCAGCTCGAGCTAGTGTCCAAATACTTGGGGCCACGAGGCCATGCGAGGAGCTCGGCACGAGCCAGCTTCCTTTGAAAGTGATCAGCTCGAGCTAGTCTCCAAATACTTGGGGCCACGAGGCCATGCGAGGAGCTCGACTCGAGCCAGCTTCCTTTGAAAGTGACAAGTATTTGGAGCTCAACTCGAGCTAGTCTCCAAATACTTGGGGCCACGAGGCCATGCGAGGAGCTCGGCACGAGGCAGCTTCCTTTGAAAGTGACAAGTATTTGGAGCTCAGCTCGAGCTAGTCTCCAAATACTTGGGGCCACGAGGAGCACAATATGCCGATCTTTTTTGAAAAAAAAAGAGCGGAATGTACGATTTATCTAATTGCAGTCCGAGTTGTACTTTACAAAACCAAACTATGATAAAAATAAACATCGGATCAGAGATCGAGAAAATGAAATTGCAAAGAAACTTCATTGATCATTCAAAAAAAAAAAATACAAGTGCATAAGGAGAAATTACAATAGTAGAACTGAACTCCTAGCAGTAGGAGGAATATTTTCGGTGTTCAGGTCGTCCGAGGAGATGGTCACGTCATCTATAAGTGCAAGGTCGGGATCATCGTCCGGGATTTCCTGAACTTGAGGAGGGCCTTCTGGAAGCTGAGGGGTTGGGCCGACCTCAGGGGAGGCCGAGAGGGTCCTCCCGAGCCGGAGGCGAGTGGAGGATAAATAGAAAGTGCGGATAGAGATTCTATGAATACCTCCACAAGAGCAAGATTGAGACGCTCCGCCTCTTGAGAGAACACGAAGCCCTTGGGGTTAGGCAAGACCTTTCTTGGACCTCGGTGGTAATACCGCGTTCCCTATCTTTGAAGCTCACTGGTCAAAAGCAAAGCCGTAGTACTTCATGGCGGTCTGAAAGGACTTTGATGAACTCCTTGGAGCTCAAAAAGGCCTGCTTCACCCTCTCCCGAATAGCATGAACTATTGAAGAGCCTTGAGGAGGTAAGGAAACTTTGGCGACCGGCTTGATGCCCTCGGCTCGGGCTTGATCGGCATTAATCGGTGGCGGATCCGGAGATCACTTAGCTCGGTCTTGAGATCGCATTATCGATCTCGAGCCTTTATCTTGGCCTCGAGAGGCCACGGTAGCCTTATTGACTTCCTCTCTATCCTTGTATCAGTGGTTCTCCTCCAGGAGTTTAGTCTCCCGAGCTTTCAGCCGAATGCACTCCTTCTTAGAATTATTGAGCTCGGCAATATTGGAGGGATCAACAAAACCGACTCGAGCCCGGAGATCGGGGCGGCTAGTTGTGCCTCGACTTTCGAATGGTTCAAGCGAGAAGGAGCTCATCACCAAAGATCACCGAAGCTTCTCCAAGCGATTCGGTCGGGGTTTGGCGATTGCCTTGGAGCGTCTTGAATGGCAAAAGTTCCATCATTATTCTTCGAGGATGGAATTGCCTGTGAAAAAGGTCTGGTTGGGTGTATGAATAGGAGTGCGTGAGAGAGAGAGAGAGCAAAGATGGGGAGGAGCGGTGGTCTTCGCCTTCTTGGCGACCCAAGTGCTAAATGACACCCGACCTCTTGGGAAGAGGAGGTCGGATAGAAGGTTGAGCCCCGGGCTGTGAGATCGGATATCACTACGACACCCGTATCGTCGCCGAAGTAGAGGAGGCTGACCTCCCGGGGCTCGGGCGCGGCGGATCGGATGAAGGTGGGAGTGAGCCAGGAGCAATTGGTTGCTCCTCGTCATCGGCCTCGGCAACCATCTCAGCCATAAACATATCGCACAGAGAGGAAAGATTAGCCAATGAGTAACAGTAAAATAAATTAACTACAAAAATGACAATTACCAATGTCACAAGGCAAGGGGGCCACGATGGGGCTCAGCTCGAAGTAGTACAGGAGTGATGGGGCTATGAGGCGAGAAAAGTCATACTTGACCAAGGTAAGTTTATTTATTTGAGCTTGGAGATCGGGAGACCGATCTCTGGGGTTGTGTTTGCGTTGGAGAGGAAGGGTCCAGGTCTAAGCAATAGGAAACCCCCAAGCTCGGGGGGAAGAGATGAAGAAATATCTATGCTTCCAGAATTTGTTGGAGGAAGGATACTTGCTTAAAAATTGAGCATCACCTCGGGAGGTGATGTAGAAAAGACCCTTAGTGGTCGAGCTCTTTATTTGGAATAGGGCGAAAAATAGTTCCAGAGTAGGCTCTATCTCTAAGTACTTAGTCAAAATGATGAATCCGGCCAGGATACGGAAGGAGTTCGAGCTAGTTGGTTAAGGGGTACCCGGAGAACTCGGACACCCCCGTGAACAGATGGATGGGAAATGCGAGGCCACCCTCTATCGACTGTAAAAGGCTAGGGCATTGGGGGGAGGTCGGTTAGGTCGGTCAGAACGGCTAGGCAAAGAGAGTTTGAAGGTAGAAGGAATTTGAGCAGTCCTTTTTATGGTTAAGAGATTGGAGGCTGAAAGGGTGGTCTCCCTAAAGTCGTGTGGGTACACGGTAGAGGACCCGAGCTCGGAGTTCGGATCTCTATTGTGTCGAGTCGACCGACCTCGAATCCGAATCGATTCGGTGGCATCGATCCGACGGACGGACTTCCGGTGAGAGAAAGTGGTGGTGGAATAGAACTTCGTCGTTATGGCCCACCGTTCTAAATCGGCGACGATCAATGGTCCGACGGCGTCGAAGGAGAAGAAGAAGATGCCATAACAAAGAAAAAGAAAAAATTTAAGAGAAGGGGGATTACTTACTGGATGGAGATAGAGGGAAAAGTGGGCTGGAGCCTAAATCTTTGAAACTCGCCGGAATTTGAAGAATTCCACCGGAGAAGAAGGACTTGTCTGCTTGAGATAGGCTCTGGAATTCAAGAATGCAAAAGTAGTGAATGAGGAGGAAGAGGGGCTTTTATAGGAGAGGAAAGAGAATGAGGGGTTGCCTCGGTATTCGAAGGGACAAAGCACGGTTTACGAAGCATCAGAAATTTGAAAAGACGTCTCATCAATCACATCCGTGTGTCAGGTACTCGAGAGGCCAAAGGGCGGCAGGAATTTTGAAAGCCAAGAGCCGGTGGGAATGTGAAAAGTGTGAACCCTAAAAATAGGTCAGCTCGGCCTGTCAGCAACTATGGTTTAGGCGGAGACCAATCCATAGTTGGGGGAGAAAATTGATAAGGGCAAAATACGATGCAGGCGACTGGCGTGCCAGTGCGTGACATTGGGCCGACTGGATGTTTGATGTTGGGCCGACCTGACCAGGCCTACGGCCCCGGACCGATCCAGCAAGGCCCATAATATTGGGCTGATCTGTTAAGCATTAAACCTTGGGTCGATCTGTGGAGGCTTGCGGTTTGAGATTGGTCTAAGGTTTGTCTTGGGCCGACCTACTGGGCCCATAAATAGGTGGAAGGCTTATCATATTGGGTCGACCTGTTAAGGCCCAAGTACGTGGTTGTAGGGCCGTTATGAGGCTGACCTGTGTAAGGTCTGTTGTGTTAAGCCGACCTGTTATTGACCTATTGTAGTCTAAACCTGACGTCGGAGGAAGAGGTCAGCTCGAGCCCAAGAGATGTATGAGGTACTGAGGATGCCTTGGAAATGTAAGGGGGCTTCGCACAATACAAGGGACCGACGTGTCCTGAAATAGGTCGGAGCTATGGTCTTACGGGTGTAAAATTAGGGTTTTTATGAGATCCGATCCTAATCTAATGATGACTCGACACTAAATCGTAACGGAATCCCGTTTTACGGAAACCTAATCTAGCTAAGGTATAAAAGGCCCAAGCCCATGTTCATTCTAACCTAATCTCATTTTTTTTACTGTTACATTGCTTTTCTCTCTCTAGCCTTTATTTTCCTTTCCAAGGCACTGACTTAAGCATCGGAGAGGGTACGCCGGAGCCCCCCTCCGGCCCCCCTTGTGCAGGTTTCGTAGTGGACTTCATCTGGAAAGGTGATCGGCGAAGAGAGGACTTTTTTGGGAGCAACCATTATCTATTTTGTATCCCATGTCTAGATCCTATGCTCTTTCTTATTCCAATTTATAGTCTACCAATTAGATTAATGGGTCATTGGATAGTATTCTACAAGGGTTCCAGGCCTAAATATTATATACCCTCTGGATGAATGAATCATGCAATGTAATTTTGAAGCATGTAGCATAGAAGTAGCACATATATATGAACTATATCGGCCAAACATATAGCATGTAGCTTGAGTATTACATTTTACTAGTACAATCAAGATTACACTTTAAATGAAATAATACAATTCAAAAGTGCAAGTGTAATTAAGAAGGAAAGCATATCAAGCTAGATACGAAATTGTAGTACTAGGCTTAATACAACAAGAATATGAAAGCTTGAGAAATTTGTTGATTTTCTTGTTGTGTTTGTAGATTGATGTGTTGTATTAGTCCTTCAAATTCTTCAACTATTTATAGGAGAGCTTCAAGATTTGATTTCCAACATAGGCTCCTCCACTTTGAATTTTTTCTGCAAAAGAATGATCAAAAGATCTATAAAAATAGTTAAGAAATGATAAAGTGATTTTTGCTTGTAAGTGCTTAAGCAATGGATAGATTCTGCTGTCAAAATGCTTAGGGCGACCAGTCACTGTGTATAAATTTCGTAAATTTAAACTGTTGGATCAAGGTTTGACACAATTCGGCATCAAGGGCGATTGTCACTGTATAGGGCGATCGATCGCAATACATGGCGACCAATTGCTCTGGATATTGACCGTTCGCTCGAGAAACAGAGGAGTTTTAAACAAAAAAAACTTACCTTCAGGCACCAGTCGCCCTACTTGCTTCCAGCTCTCTTTTTGTGTCAAGTTTTAAAATCATTTAGGTACGGGTCTACCTATAGGGCAATCAGTCGACCTCAATACAGAGAGGTTGTCCAATATTTGTCAAAAATAAAGTTCAAGAAGTACTTCAAAAACCTTAAGAAAATCCATTTGAAATGTTTTGAAGTATTTGGACAACTTTTGTAAGTATTCTTTTTGTATGAAACTCATTTTTTATGAAATCATCAAAATCAAAATGAAAATATTTTTCTAACATCATCCTTAGTTTCACCTTTCTGTTTCTTTTGTGCTGGACCCTTATCATTAACAACTTTCTCAACATCATTTTTCTCTTTGCCCTTATCATTGGAAGTACTAGCGAGTTGAGCAATCTCAGTTCTTTCTTGCTTCAACCTTTCTTCCTCTTGCACATAGTATGAAATGAGCTCATTAAAAGTCCACATCTCCCTTTGACAATTGTAACTGACTTAAAACTGACTGAATTGTGCAAGAAATGATATGAGCACTAAATGCACGAGTAAGTCCTCAGACACCTCGAGCTTTAGTGCCCTTAACTTTGAAGCAATGTGAGACATCTTCATGATGTACTCATTTATGTTTCCCTTGCTTTTATACTTCAGTGAGATCAAGATAGCAAAAAACGTACTTGTCTCAGCCTTATCGTATTTAACAAAACGTTTTTCAATTTCCGCAAGGTACTGGCCGTAGTAACTTCCTCAAAAATTGTTCCTCGAAAGGCTTCTGGAATGCCGCATTTAATCATCATCAAGCTAACGCGATTTGAGCGTGAGCCGCTTCTCAAAGTTTCGCTTTTCCTCTATAGAACTTGCATCCGTAAGAGAAGGGGGTTGCTCAACCCTTAGCGCATAGTTCAGATCCATGCAACCCAAAATGATCAGAATGTTTTCTTTCCAATCCTTAAAATTCGACCCATTGAGCATGGGAATGTTGGTAGTGTTAGCAGAAATAGAAGTAGCATACATCATAGCTGAATAGAGAATAAAACCAAAATTAACTATCATGGTCGCATTAATTGTAATCAATCATTAAATTTAAATAAGTTGGTAACATCTCGAGGCACCTGGCACACTATTAATAGACCGTAATATTAACTTGTAAGTGGCTACCTCTTGTAGTGATCAAACACTGACAATAAATCTTGTCAAGCAATATTGTCATCATTTGAGCCGACAAATAGCTTACATGGATAACCTTATAATTGCCACGTATTTACCACCACATGTGTTTGTATATTTCGAGCCAAGTATTAATCTTCCTTAGTGCTGGTCAATACCCGTATGAATATACATAAACAGAAACTTCTAATATTTTCAATGAATAAATCTATACAAAAGAGATCACTTTGGCGACTTTTTGTGTCAACAAATTCATTTAAAGTATTAGACAAACCAATTTGGGACATGAGATGCACCAAACAAATTTAAAATAAATAATTGAATAATGTATTAGCACATACAACATATATGCAAATCTATTGGGCCAATATAAAGAAATTCACGAACTTCAGTGGAGCAAAACCTTAAAAAGCTCTTTTTTATTAAACTCTAAATGGGCTCTGAAAAGTACTTTATTCTATTGACACTACAAGAAAATAATTAAATTCCAACAACATAATTTCAACAAAATAGAAAATCGTTGGAATTTTTAAAATTCCAATGAAAATTCCAATACTACATTATATGTTGGAAAATTCCAATGAAAATTTCAATGATAAACAAAACTGTTGGAATTCAAAATTTTAACGGAAATTCTCACACCACAACAAACTATTGGAATATTCCAACAGTAATTCCAACACTAATAAAATCATTGGAATAAACTATTTAAAATACTGTTGGAATTTTAAAAGTTCCAACAGTAATTCCATCGCTAAAGCATACCATTGGAAAATTTCAACAAAAATTCCAACGATAAACAAAATGTTGGAATTAATCATTGAAATTTTCCGTTGGAGTTAATCATATTGAAACTACATAGTTAAATGTGCTTGACTTGGGACAAATTGATGATGGCTGACCTACTGGGAAGTTAAAGATATTATATAATGAGATAAAATGATTGAATATTCTAACGGATATATACAATTGGAATTACCATTGAATTAAATTCCAATGGTATAACTCTGTTGGAATAACCGTTGGAGTTTTTTCCAATGATTATATATATATATATCAATGAATATACCATTGGACTAAATTCCAATGGTATAACTCCGTTGGAATTAGTGCTGGAAAAACTGTTGGAGTTTTTTCCAACGGTTGTATATTCCAATGGATAAATATCGTTGGAAGTACAGTTGGAATATTTTTCCGTTGCAATTTTCATTGGAATTTTGCCATTCCAACATATGTGATCGGTCATCATATGTGCAACTTATGTGTTAAAACCGTGAGTCCTCCTTCTATGTTTTATTTTACAACTTTCACATCCCTTCGCCCAATTCACACACATATCATTCAAAATGATCTTTTCTTGTATTTGCTCCTAAATTGGGCTTCCTAAATACATATCTTGTCTGTATTATGCCTCTTTCTCAATCATTGGTAAGTTTGGTTCTACCTGTATCATCTCAATTCGGTTGAACCCTTGGATACTTTTTGGAATTATTGAAATTGTATGTATATGCTGAATTATTTGATGGGGATTGTTATTCTTGATGGATTATTGCATTAGAATTAGGATTGGTATTCAAATTTTTGGCCTAATTCGATATATATAAATGCCATATACATCCCTCATTATATATCTATGCATGCAATGTGTTTGATGAAATATCTCAATGAAAATTCTATCTTTAGCGTGCTCTTCTTGGACTAATTGGTTGAAACTCATATGTTAATGTAAATCTGAAGGGTGATAAAGTAAAGTCTAGAAGGGGTTGAATAGACTTTACAAACTTCTCGATTTAGTCGTTTTAAAGTCGAGTTTGATCACAAGTAAGTTGGGTCCTTGGTGGACAACTTAGTTTACTTACACAACAGAGTTAGCCACTCAACATACTGGACTGAGTTGTTGATAAGATAACTCAGCTGATTCAGTTAACTCTTTAAATATTCAGTAGACTTGGTTTTTATAGTGGAAGACTTTCACCCTTGTTTGAAATACATTTTTCAACACTTGTTTTAAGCTTGTTTATTATCAATTGACTTAGAAAACTAAACAAACAGCAATATAGATATGCAAGAATAAAAGTGCTGAATATAAAAGACACAATGCAATTTTTATAGTGGTTCGAGGATGGGGTAATTCACCTAATCCACTCTTCTCCAAACCCTGGAGGAATCACTAATGTAACTGTGACTTTGTTACAATATTGTGACAGTCCAAGCTAGGTCTTGATCACACAGCTGGTACGATCCACATCAATGCTTCAAAACAAGATAAGCCAACAACCTACGAGTGTGATTTGAAATTTATGTCTATCTATTCAATGGACATAATATCAAATGTGCAGTATAAAGAGGAAACAAGTGAGAGAAAAAAAAATGAATTTCATAAGACTATCAAGCATACAAGCAAGCAATAACCAGCAAATTCTCTCAAGATTTTCAAAGAAATCCTCAAGCCTAATTTCAAAGGAATTCAATCCAACACATTCAGTGAAAAGTTTGCTTTCTTTTGCTTGGGAAGAAGAATAGTTTTAGGAAAAAGTGAGAGAGAGAGGATTAAAAACTGTATATAAGGATTATGAAAGGACGGGTTTTTGGATTTTGAAATCGATCAAGATCAACGGCTCAGTTGCACGTAACATTGCATTTAATTTCGCATTTAATGCGGCAAGATTTATATCCAATCATATGCTTCTTTGTCTGCTTTTTGATGCACCGTCATTATTATCTTGACATCATCCTTAAAAACATTCCCGCTCATTAAAAATGACTGCGTTTTTGTCACTAAGCTCATAAATGACTCAGCTTACTCCACAAATGACTGAACTCTTCTTCTCTCTTTTCGTTTAGTGACTCAAATTTCAAATAACTCGTCTGGTGACTTTCCGATCTGGTGATTCACTTGGCTGATTCATGCAATTTTTTTGATTTTCATCTTTTCACGTTCCATCATTTCTCATTGAGTTTTCTGAGTGTCAACTCAGCTCAATTAACCCTAGCTCATGCTTAAGCTCTTCAAATCTTGATTCACATAAGGGTTTGGTGAATATGTCAGCTAACGGTTTATCTGTTGAGATGTATTCCAAAGTGATGTCTCTCTTTTCAACATGATCTCTTATAAAATGATATCTGACATCAATGTGCTTTGTTCTTGAGTGCAACACAGGATTCTGAGTGATTGCAATAGCACTTGTGTTATCACACATAATTGGAATCTCTTTTTCTTCAACTTCATAATCTCTCAGTTGTTGTCTCATCCATAAGACTTGGGCACAACAACTGCCCGTAGCTATGTACTCTGCTTCAGCTGTGGATGTGGCTATTGAGTTTTGCTTCTTGCTAAACCAGGAAACCAATCTGTTTCCAAGCATTTGACAAGTTCCTGAAGTACTCTTCCTGTCAACTCTACATCCAGCATAGCCAGAGTCTGAATAACCAATAAGCTTGAATCCACCTTCATTTGGAAACCATAAGCCAACTTCTTGGCATCCCTTCAAATATTTTAGGATTCTCTTAGGCTGCTGATCATATGGCTTTGTTTTGGTGCGATTGAAATCTTGCACATACACCTCTTTAAAGGTGATGCCTGGCACTCTTCTTGCATTAAATAGAGCGAGAGATCCAATAAGTGCTCTGTATCATGTTTGATCTGACTTTACCATCTGCATCCATGTCCATCTTGGTGATGTATTCATTGGTATTTTCACGAAAGACTTATCTTCCATACCAAATTTCTTCATTAAATCTCGGTGTACTTTGTTTGACTTATGAAAGTTCCATCCTTCAGTTGTTTTACTTGAAGTCCTAAGAAGAATGTCAGCTCTCCCATCATGCTCATTTCAAATTTGCCTTGCATGAGATTTGAGAACTTATCACACAGCTCTTTGTTTGTGGATCAAAAATGATATCATCCAAATATATTTGAACAAGCAGTATACCCTCCCCATCTTGAATTCTGAAGAGTGTTCTATCCACTTTGCCTTTGGTGAATCCATTGTCAGTTAGAAATTGAGACAATGTGTCATACCATGCTCTGGGTGCTTGTTTTAATCCATATAGAGCTTTCTTTAGCTTGTACACCTTATCTTCAATGGTCTGTTACTCAAGGCCTGGAGGTTGCTCAACATAGACTTCTTCTTCCAACAATCTATTTAAAAATGCACTTTTCACATCCATTTGATATACAATGAAGTTCTTGTGTGCAGCATGGGCAAGAAACATCCTTATTGCTTCTAATCTTGCAACAGGAGCAAATGTTTCATCAAAATCTATTCCCTCTTCTTGGCAATACCCTTTGGCTACCAATCTTGCTTTGTTTCTTACCACAGATCCTTCCTCATTCATCTTGTTTCTGAAAACCCATTTTGTGCCAATAACATTTTGATGGGTTGGTCTTTGCACCAATTCCCATACCTTGTTTCTTTCAAACTGATTCAGCTCTTCTTGCATGGCTTGAATCCAATGTGCGTCATCCAATGCTTGGAAACATCTTTTGGCTCTATTTGGGAAATAAAACAAGTAAACATTGCTTCTTGCTGAGCTTTGGATCTGGTTCTTACACCATCTCTCACATTTCTAATGACAAGCTCTGGTGGATGGTCTCTCAGCCATCTTACATCAGGTTGAAGCAAATCAGCTGGGTTGCAGCTGTGTTGTCTTGAGTAGCTCTTTCATTATCATTCAGTTGCAGATTTTATAGCTGTCTTTGAGACTCAGCTGTCTCATCTTCATCTTGATTGATTGCTCCAGCTTCAGCTTCAACATAGGGACTCTTCTGCATGGTTGGCTGATTCAGCTTATCAGCTAACTTTTCAATGACTTCTCCATTCACATTTGGTTCATCAAAAACCACATGAATGGATTCTTCTGTGACCATAGTCCTCTTGTTCAGCACTCTGTAGGCTTTACTTTCAGCTGAGTAACCCAAAAAGATACCTTCATCAGCTTTAGCATCAAAAGCCTTTAGATTATCTTTGCCATTGTTGTGGATAAAGCATTTACTTCCAAATATTCTAAAATACCCAACATTTGGCTTTCTCCTGTCCATATTTCATAGGAGTCTTTGTCGATTAATACATTAATCATGCATCTATTTTGAGTATAGCATGCGGTGTTGATGGCTTCACCAAAATCTCTTAAGCGATTCGAACTTGGCTAACATGGTCCTCGCAGCTTCTTTGAGAGTTCTGTTTCTTCTTTCTTCTACTCCATTCTGCTGTGGAGTCCTTGCTGCAGATAATTCATGAGCAATACCATTTTCAACACAATACTAAGTTACTATCCCATTGACAAACTCAGTTCCTCTATCAGACCTTATCTTTATAATGGTTTGACTCTTCTCATTTTGAACTCTTCTCATCAGCTGAGGTAACTTCTACAAGGTTTCTTTCTTTTTGCACATGAAGATTGTCCATGTATATCTTGAATAATATTCCACCACTACTAAGGTGTATTTCTTTCCACTTATGCTAGCTGGCTCAACTGGACCAAATAAGTCCATATGCAACATATGCAATATTCTTGTTGAAGATTAACTTGACTTCTCTTTGAATGATGATTTGATCTGCTTTCCCATCTGGCATACATCACAAACACTTTCCTTCTTGTACACTGAGTTTGGCAGTCCTTCTACAAGATGACTCCTTGCAAGCTTGTTGATTGTCTTGAAGTTCAGATGACTCAGCTTCTTGTACCACAGCCAACTTGATTCGGCTATACTTTTTGCTAACAGACAAGTGCTTGGTGTGGCAGTTGATCAATCTACCACGTACATGTTCTTTTGTCTGGATCCTTGCAACACTACTTCATTTGATTCAATGTCTTTAATTTGGCACACTCCCATATTGAATCCAACATTATAGCCACTTGTCCACGAGTTGGGCGATGCTTAACAGGTTGAAGTTGAGGCCTTCAACATATGCAACATCTGTGATTTCTAATCCATTTTTCTTGATGGATCCAGATGCCTCTTATTTCCCACGAGCTTCATTTCCCCAAATATGACTTTTGCGCCTCTAATCTCCTTGAATTTTGACAAATTCTTCTTGTTCCCTGTCATGTGTCCGGAACAGCCACTATCTATGTACCGGTTTCTTTGGAAAATTTCTTAGGGGCTTTAGGTTCATACAATTGTCTCTTTTGTCTATATGCTGTGTGTGTGTTTTAGCAATTGCCTTCTTTGGATAGTTGTGATATTTACGAGTGTAGTGCCTGGGTGCATATGTGTCTTGATGATAGCTCTTTTGCCTTTGGAATGACCTTTCTTGAGTTCTATGCCTTTGCGATTTGGGCTTGTATTCCATAGGTCTTTCTTTGATATTTCACATTATTCCAATCAAGCGGCTTGGTAGTTTCTACCTTTCCCATCATATGTGTTTCTTTGATAAAACTTACAGGGTTTTGGTAGCTCTGTTTATTCTTCACGAGTACTCTTCTTCATTTGGAGTTTCTTTGAGGAACTTTCTTTGGATTTCTTCTCATCTGTCCTCTCAAAGATACTCAATGCCTCTGCATTTTCCTTTTCATTTATATCAAAGGCCAGTTTGTTTGTGATTGTGCTTTGGAGTAAATGTGGGTGCAACATTTGGTGTCTTGGATTTTTGAGATGCTTCATTACTTGAAGATCCTTTTTCCAAAATCACTCGGAAGTTTGATTTGTGCACAAAGGAATTGAATCTATGCATCTTATCTCCACACTCTTTTTGGCTCATAATAAGGTCATCCAATGATTTAGATGCCTTTGTAAATGATGCAATCACATTTTTGAGATCATTCTCCCTCTTTTCTACAGCAACTATCTCTGCTATGAGTTTTGCATTCTCGGCCTTGACTCTTTGTTCTCATCGGCTATGTGACTTAGAGTACTCGGCTCCTTAGTCACCGTGTGAGTTTTGGCTTTAATTTGGCTTTTTTCCTCATTTAATAGTGTGTGTGAGGATTTAATGTGCTCAAAGTCTTTCATCATTTTGCCTAATGAATCATAAAGATCGAGTGGGTGATGAAGTGTGTGTGTCACAATCACTATCACTAGAATGAGTGAGATGAGTTAGAGTGTACCTCATCTTCTTGGTCGAGGTTGATCTTGTTCTTTAGCCATTAGACAGATCATTGCTTCTTCTTCAGAGTCACTTGAGTAGTCAGCTTCACTATTTTCTGAGTCTGCTGCTTCTTTTAACTTAGTTGTCTCAGCAGTCTCTGTAGCCAACATGGCCTTTTTATTCTCTTGTCTTCTTTCTTTGAAGACTCTTCTTTCTTCTTCATTCATGTATTTATTGACTACATGATATGAACAGTTAATAGCAAAGTGTCCTGGTTGTCTACAGTTCCAACACAGGTTCTCAGCTCTTTGATTTGCTCTTTTCGTTCTTGGGTTATCAGCTCTCTGATATTCAACCTTTTGATGCTCAGCTCTCTTGGGTGGCCTATCTTCCCTTGACTTGAAGGGAGTTGAATGTCTCCTAGAGGATTCAGCCTTGTTTATTTTGTAGTTCTTGTTGAAGAACTTGTTGAATCTTTTAACCATAAGGGCAATCTCTTCCTGGCCAATGACTTCCTTGACTTCAGCTCTCTTCCCATCCTTGACTATAAGTGCAGCTGTTTTGGGTACAGCTGTCTCCTCTTGATCTTTTCTTCTCAACTCAAATTCATAGGCTTTGAGGTCTGAGAATAGTTCATGATTGGATGTTTTTGATAGGTCCATCGAGTGCCTTAGAGCCATGGTCTTCATTTCCCATTCAGCTGGGAGGCTCCTTAGAATCTTCATACACATCTCCTTTTGTGTGTATTCCTTTCCAAGTGCTGAGAGCTCATTTGTGATTTCAGTGAATCTAGCATCCAGCTGATCTATTATCTCACCTACAAGCATTTTAAAGTTTTCAAACTTTTGAACAACAACAGATAATTTGTTTTCTTTAATTTGCTCTGATCCTTCACAAATTAAAGTTAGTTTATCCCTGATTTCTTTTGCTCTTTTGCATGACTTGACTTTATTGAACATTACTTTGTCCAGAGTCTTGTAGAGAATATCATTGGCCACATTGTCCAAGTTGTATCTCTTTCTGTCATCATTAGTCCATTCAATCCTTGGTTTTTCAACTAAAGTTGGTCTTGCTTCAGCCACAGCTTCTTCTCCTTCAGCTGCAGCTGCTCTCCTTGCAGCTGTGTTCACTTTCAATATTTGCAGTGGCCCATCCTCTATCACTAGCCACATTTCGTCATGTAAAGCAGATAGATGAGCCTGCATACGAATTTTCTAGTCATGAAACTTCTCAATAGTGAACATAGGAATGCGTGTCAAATTGGCTTCCATGATAATAACTTTTCTGAATATAAATAGCTTTTGAAAGAGCAAGTGTTAAAAAAAATTTCTTTGAAAGATTGGAGATCTAGTTCAAGAACTTGATCACGGAAGGCTCAATGAACCAACCGCTCTGATACCACTTGTAGGTCCCAAGGGGTGTGAGTAAGGTTTAGAAGGGGGGGTTGAATAAACCTTACAAACTATTCGATTTTAGTCCTTTTAAAATATTACAGAGTTAGTTACACAACTAAGTCCTTGAGGGACAGCTAAGTTAGTTAATCAGTAGAGTTAGCCACTCAACAGACTCGATAGGGCTATTGATAGAATAACTCAGCTGTTTAGACTAAACCTTAACTTGGCTGTGATGAGTTTTTCAGCGGAAGACTTAACACCCTTGAATTTGATTTAACTTTATTTTAACACTTGGTTTTTAGCACTTTGTTAATTATCAGTTGGATAGCAAATTATTAGCAGATATAAGGTGAGTATGCAGAAATAAAAGGCTGAAATGTAAATGGTGCAATAATTTTTGTCGATACTCCTTCAGTCGAGTCCTTGATCTTTTTTCTTGGCCATACTCAGTTGTTCCTCAGTGGAGTCTTCACTTCTCATCTTCAGTTGACTTCTTGTATTCCCAGGCATAGCTGACTTGACTCAGCTTATTCATCCCTATCTATTACAATAAGAATTAGAAGAAAAATGGGGTGCCAACTTTCTAGTCTAAGTTTTACATGGCATTCATCAAAATCTAAACAATAAATTTCCCAACACGGAGACGTCTGAGAATAAAGAGGTCTTTCTCATCATTGTCCATAGATCCGCTATCTAATGAAGACGATTCAACAATAAGAACCCGGAGATGGGTGATCGCCGCTTCCACCATCCAGACTTTATTTTTGAAAATCAAATCGAATGTGCCAGATCAGCTAGATGCCCGTGTGGTGTCACATGACCATGTGGGATACCGTGTGAACATTACATGACCATGTGAAGAGTTCGAGTGGAAATAGAGATAGAGATGTGTTACACGGTCAGATTGTGTGGGGCCACACGATCATGTGGATGACCGTGTGAAATGACATGGACCGTGTGACTTGTTTTTGACATATTTTGTTGTCCTTTTCCCATCAAAACTCTACAAGTGATCTATCACAGGACCTATATAAAGGGACGAGGGCTCTGCACGAAATAAAAAGTCATTACATCGGAAAATACACTACAGTACACAAGATCACACATATCGAAGGGCTTCTGAGAGAGGAGTGCTAAGCTACGAAGAGCACCACAAGGCCTTTCACATCTTCGGAAGCGCAAGCGTTTCGAAGGCTTGGAAGGAGGATCCATCCTGACAAGAAGGGGTTTTTTCATTCTTAGTTTAGATCTCTTGTTTGTACTTAAACCATGCCAAACTGTTGATTTCAAGTTTGTATATGAATTTTTTATCAATCATGTTGGGCTAATCTTTCGGATCCTAGGGCATAATCAAAATTGTAGATTCATGTTAAATCTTTATTGATTATTTTTTTAATTTATTTTTGTGTTCTATTTTATATTCGACTTCGTATTTTCTTGTAGATTATTGGTCCAATAATTTGCATGTCATATTTGTTAACTTAGGATTTGTAAAACTTGTGATTTTCGGTTGCTTCAATAAAATTGGAATACGATGTTAATCTAGCCTAAGTGTTTTGTATTCAATGACTGAGGAATACGACCTCGCTTGTCATTATTCTATAAACTACACTGTACACTTGCAGTATTAAGATCGAAATTATTTGGCGAACAAATTTTTTGCGCCATTGCCAGGGATTGAAAGATTCAACTTAGATATAGTGATAAGTAGTTCAATCTTATTTGAAGCAAAATTTTTGTAAATGTTTTTTATAATTTTTTTTCGATTTTTGTGAATAATTGTTTTTATTATTTTTTGATTTTTTTTGTAAACAAATTTTTATTGCTATGGTTCTAAAATTATTTTGTTGAATTCGAGACTGAAATCTTTGGAATCACAAGTAGCCTAAATCGCTACAGCAATGGGAGGCTAACATCAAAAGGGCAAATTCCCAAGCGATTCTGAACTCAATCCGAGAGAAAAGTGCAATGTCATTCGTCTTATGGATGGAACAGAATATGAGGGCTCAAAGATTTCAAATGACAAAGTTCAGCGACAGTGATGCTAGAAATCAGGGGTCTGGCTGAAGACGTAAAACGTAGCGCTTTGTGGGAGGCAAACCAAGTTATTTTGATTTTGATTTTTATTTGTGTTTTATTTTTATTTTATTTTGATCGCCTTCGTTTATTTTATTTTTAATTTGATTTTTATTACTTTATTAATGTATATTTTTAGTTTTGTTTGTATTTGTGAGTTGTTATGTAGGAGGCGTTGCGACAAACTCCGGGTTTTATAAAAAACAAAATCAAAACACAAGATCGTGTGAAATATTTCACACGGCCATGCGATATGCCTCATAGAGACCAACCACACGGGTTGTCGTGTGAAGTGCACACGGTCGTGTGGTTGGACCAAGCAGAGGACAAACAACAAGCAAAGCCCGCATGGCCCGCCCGTGTGAAATGCACATGGTTCGTGTGAACAATCTAGGTAAGTACTCTTTATGCATCCCTCTTTGTTTTGATAATTTTCTTATATGTTTGGGACGAAATATATTTTAAGTTTGGCGGATTGTCAAGAATGCGTAAATAAGTATTGTTGCATGTTTGCATTACATTTAGGATTGCATGTAGAACATAAAATTTGCATAAAAAATTAAAAAAAAAATCAATTTTTTTTAGGAATTTTCGATTTTTTGTTTTTTTTTCTAATTTAGCACGTTTAATTGCTTTTGTGTGATATAGAATCCAAAAATTCGAAAAAGTCAGAAAAGTTTCCGTATCATTTTACTATGAACATTTGATTTTATGAGATGAAATATTTTTGGTGAATAATGTGATGAATTGCTGAGGAAATGTCTTTTACTTGTTTGACATTAGTTAAGAAAATTGGGTATTTGAGCATGATGTGAAAAATAAGTCTGTGAGCTTTTGTGCCTTTAACTACTTTCATTTTTTTAAATGAATCAAAGATATATTAAAAAATGAAAAGAGTGATCCTGAACACAGGCTGTTCAGGTAGTCAAATAAACAAAAAGCAAATACAAATGCAGAAAAGTCGGAATGGTCACAAGCCGACCAGATGGCTGAATGGTTGGGGCCTCGTTAAAATCTCCTAAGGTAAAACCCACCATTGTGGGAAAAACCCTTGACAGGAAAAAGAATACCCCCCATATAATAAGCGTCCAAGAAACAAAAAACAATAAGTCGGAACGCATTATCTAACAAAGCTATAGTTAGACTGACCAAGATAATCATCTGTAAGAAAAAGTATAATATCCGGAGGAGGGATACCCCACCAAGTTGCCGAATGTTGTTTCTTGCTCAGAATATCCGCCACTCGATTACATTCTCGATAAATATGTGAAACCACCAAGTCCATCTATGAGATCAAGTGAAGAGTGTACCTCCATCTACTAAGGTGGTGCCAAGGGATAGCAATGGATCTCTTGTGAAGCAAATCCACCACATAAATGGAATCTGACTCGAGCCAGAGTTAAGTCCAACCCTTAGCAAATGAATAATGAATATCCCACATTGTCGCCATCAACTCGACCTCAAACGCATACCCAGCACCACAACGATCCACAAAGCAGCCCCGAAAGAAGCCTCTGCAGTTCCGAAAGACCCCAGAAGCTGTAAGACTACCCGGCGCCCAGAGGTACTGCCGTCCGTATTAACTTTAATCTATCCCGGGAGGGGTTTCTGCTAGTTAACCTACACGATCTTGGGAGCTTGTCTGGCATGCCCCGGAATGCGGAGGTGTTTGAGAATAAAGAGGTCTTTCTGATCATTGTCCATAGATCCGCTATCTAATGAAGACGATTCAACAATAAGTACCCGGAGATGGGTGATCACCGCTTCCACCGTCCAGACTTTATTATTGAAATCCAAATTGTCTTCGAGGTAATAGTCCCATTATCAGAATGCATCCAGACCCACGTGTCCATCAAATTTGGTGCAATAGGGACACGAAGAATGTCCCTGACGAGATCCATGTAAGCCTTAACGAATGAGAAGGTGAAGTGCCAAGCATTCATAGAAGTACGTAAAAATACTTTGCCGAAATAGATATCTATACTCGTGCGAAATACAAATTCTA
Source organism: Rehmannia glutinosa (assembly GCA_016081115.2). Taxonomy (NCBI): domain Eukaryota; kingdom Viridiplantae; phylum Streptophyta; class Magnoliopsida; order Lamiales; family Orobanchaceae; genus Rehmannia; species Rehmannia glutinosa. The sequence goes on along the minus strand of CM071924.1, from coordinate 35,239,442 downwards.
TCAGCAATGCAATAGACCAACCAGTTATCAATCCAAATTAATACCTCAGAATAGTTCCCAGGGATCCAGCGAGACTCACCTAAACAATCCTCAATACAGGGCCTAATCCCAGCCCATATCGAGGAAAGAAGAAAAGATCTCCGAATAGAACCATCCGCAGTCAAATAACATTTACGGAGAAACTGGAAGATCACAGAGTCCAAAGTCATAACATTCCATCCCAACTTCATCAGAAAAGCAGAATTAGCCACCGAAACAGAGCGGACGCCCAGCCCCCCTCCGTCCGAAGCGTACAACATCGATCCCAGTTGACGACCACCGAACCCTTGGAGTTTATGTCACCAGTCCAAATAAAGCTACGCATGGCTTGCTCCATTTTCTTAAGCAATGATCTCGGCCACTTGTAAATCATCATCGTTTGCACAAAGGAGCTAGTAATAACTGAATTGACCAGGCAGACTCTGCCAGCAAGAGAAAGAGTCATCCCTTTCCATCTGCAAAACTTCAAAATGACCTTATCAAAAACATGTTGCAATTCCGCGGCCTTCGGAGCCCCCTTAAAGATTGGAGCTCCTAGATAGACCGTAGGAAATGCCCCTAACTGGATACCCATAATATCTTGGATACGCCCGTGCACATAAGAAGATACCCGTGCACCAAAATAAACCTTCAATTTTCTTGGATTGAAGACCTGTCCCGAAATTTCAGCATGCTGTGTGAGAATCTGGAGGAGACTACAAGCATTAACCAAAGAGGCCCCATACATAATAACAATATCATTAGTGTAGAGAATCGAATACGGGAAAATAATATTCCTAGGCATAGTGAACGGCCCAAGTTGATTATGATTGTAGGTCCCAAGGGGTGTGAGTAAGGTTCAGAGGGGGGGGTTGAATAAACCTTACCAACTTTTTTGATTTTAGTCCTTTTAAAATATTACAGAGTTAACACACAGCTAAATCCTTGAGGGACAACTAAGTTAGTTAATCAGTAGAGTTAGCCACTCAACAGACTCAATAGAGCTGTTGATAGAATAACTCAGCTATTTAATCTAAATCTTAACTTGGCCGTGATGAGTTTTTCAGCGGAAGACTTAACACCCTTGAATTTGAATGAACTTTGTTTTAACACTTGATTTTAGCACTTTGTTATTTGATCAGTTGGATAGCAAATTATCAGCAGGTATGAAATATGTTTGCAGGAATGTAAATATGCTGAAATGTAAATGACACAAGTAAATTTTATAGAGGTTCGAAGATGGGGTAATTCTACTACTCCTCTCTTCTCCAACTCCCGGAGGAACCCACTAAGTAATGATCGTTTACAAAGTGGTTATCGATCGGTCTAGAGACAAGTCTTGATCATGCGGTGACTTGCTCCTTGGACTCGATCCGAGATGCCTTGGTCATACAAAGCTTCTCGTCCGACTTCGAAACTTCTTCACGCGAGCGGTTGCCTTGCTACTTCAGCTCACTTTCTCAAGCTTCTTGGATTTGATCACGAAGCCCTCCAATAACTTGAGATTGGTTCGACCTTGAACCTTCCTACAATCCCCCTTAGAAAGTAGACCCCTTTTGATTCTTCAAAAGTTTCCTCTTCAACTTTCCTTCACAGCTTGGTGTTGGATCGATTTCCTTCGAGAATTAGGCTTGAGGATTTTTCGTGTATAACTTGAGAATATTTTGCAGGTTACAATATGAGTATTGCTTGCTCGTTCGTGGTTCAGGTATTCAAGGTTAACCTTTTCTCAATGTGATTCCTCAGCCTTTTATTGTGAACTTTCAAAAATCTGCCCGTTGAAGAGATGGGCTGAATTTCAAAAGTCACTTGTGTTCGTTGGCTTGTCTTGTTGCAGTCCTTGATGTTGACATTTCCTCGTATTTAATGTCTTGCGGATTGCAACAGATATCGACACTTGCAGTGCAAGATCTTCCCATTAGTTTGTTCCTTTTGCACACAATTGGAACTAACACTTTATCTTTGACAACTTTAACAGGTTACTATTCTGAGTAACATTCTTGACTTTTATCAACGGATCTCGTTCAGTTGTCTTGACTTGACTGCAGTCTTTTATTCCCCAGGTGACTTTGAGTTAGCTTCCAACCAATGGATGACTCATCTGTCACTTCAACTTGAGACTTAGCTTCTTGAGTTGACTTAACTGACTCTTCATACAACTGTTTCATAGCCGATACTCCTTCAGTCGAGTCCTTGATCGTCTTTCTTGGCCATACTCAGTTGTTCCTTAGCGAAGTCTTCACTTCACTTCTTTAGTTGACTTCTTGTATTTCCAGGCATAGCTGACTTGACTCAGCTTATTCAGCCCTATCTATTACAATACAAATTACAAGGAAAATGGGGTGCCAACTTTCTAGTTTAAGTTTTACATGGCATTCACCAGAATTTAAACAATAAATTTCTCAACAATGATCCACCGCAGCCCCAATAAGCTTGCTCAGAACCTCCTCCGCAATGCAGAAGAGAAGAGGAGATAAAGGATCGCCCTGCCTGACTCCACGAAAGCAAGAAAAATACCCAACTGGCGACCCATTAAGCAAAATTGAAATCCTGGAAGACCGAAGAATAACCTGTATCCAATGAACAAAAGTCTCCGAGAAACCAAACCGATTGAGAATGTGTATCAAGAAGCCCCAATCTAACGTGTCAAAAGCCTTTCAGATATCAATTTTCAAGATCATATTATCATCAAGCCATCCATGCAAGACATTGAATCCTTTTAAAATTATAGAGATACAATCATGAATCTGTCTGCCTGGGATAAATCCAAATTGCGTAGGAGACACATACAGAGAAATGATAGCTCTCAAACGAGTAGCCAAAATTTTAGTAATAACCGTGAAAAGGAAATTACTCATAACAATCGGACAAAAATTGTCAATAGTGTTCGCGTCCTTAGTCTTTGGATTGAGAGCCATAAAGCTAGTGTTTAACCCTGATGGCAGGGTCGAGCTAGTAAAGAATGAACAGACCCCGTCGATAACCTCTGTTGCGATGATGTCCCAACAGTGACGATAGAAGACCCCATTGAAACCATCCGGGCCGGGAGAGCTATCTGAACCCAACTCAAAAACTGCATCCTTAATCACTGCGTCCGATGGGATAGCCGTCAAAAAGATATTATGCGCTGCCTCCACCACCGGAGAGATGACCCGATCCACCATAGAATAATCCGGGTCGGGACTCCCAACATTAGAAAAAAGCTCTGTATAGAAGGATGTGATATGATTCCCAAGAACGACCGGATCATCCAAGAAATTGCCATCAGTCATCAAACCTTGAATCCCCAAACGTCCCTCCCAAATCTTACACCGATGATGAAAAAACACAGTATTATGATCCCCATCTTTAAGCCAGTCAGAGCGCGCCATCTGTTTCATGAATTCCAACTCTAAGGGCAATGTTTTAGATAAAGCACATTGAGCTTCGAATTCCAAGCCCCGACGGGAAGCAGAGAAACCCAAAGCTTCAATCTCTGCCTGAATTTGCCGCACGTTTTCAATCTGCTTGTCCATTTGACGATTCACATCCCCAAACACTTGTTATTCCAGACCATAAAGGTTTGACGCAACCGTTTTACTTTCCACATGATACGCAAGAGAGGGTTAGGAGATGGACACGGCTGATTCCAGAAGGAGACAACCAGTTCCCGAAACAAATCATGAAAAATCCACATGCGTTGAAAGCAAAATGGAACCGGACCCTGAGTGATGGAGGATGAACAGCAAACCAAAATAGGGTGATGACCCGAGCCAATACGAGGGAGAACCAAACATTTAACCACTTGCCACAAGGAGAAGAAACGGCCAGTGGCGAGGGCACGATCCAGTTTAGCCTGAAGAAGAGAATGAGACGTACGGGTGGTGCACCAGGTAAAAGGATTACCTGTAGTCGGCACTGCAAACAAACCAGCGTCCTCCAAGAAATTCCTAAAACCCTTGCAAGAAGCCTGGGATAAAGTGCCACTACCTGATCTCTCATGATGGCCCAAAACAACATTAAAATCCCCAATAAGCAATAGATCATCCAGACCCAAATTCCACAAATCCAACCAGAGCGTGCGACGATCAATATAATTGCACAAACCATGAACCAAGCAAACATGGAAGGTCAGAGAACCCAACTGAACCTGGTGAATGAGACTGACTGGAGATCCAAACCTGTTGTAAAATAGTGATGGCGGCCGTACAGAAAACCCAAATATCTTGGCGGCCATTAGAATTAAAATTCTGAGCCACAAAACTCAAACCCAAACTGGTCCAATACGAATCTGAAACTGATGTGATGTCAACCTTAGGCTCACAAATAGCCAGAATAGACGGTTTGTGCCTTTGACATAGAGCCTTAAGAACGTTACGAGAAGCAACATTCTCAATTCCCTGGATGTTCCAGAAGATGCAATTCATTGGGACGGAGGAGAGGGGACCACCCGTGTTAACGCGCGGTATCTTCAGAAGTAGAACGTGTCTCAGAATCGACCGTGCTAGTATTGGAAACCTCATCTGCATAATTTGCCCATCATTTTGAAGGCGCAAAATCAAGCTCATTGGGCCCGGAAGGGTCCAAAATAATGGTGAGAGCATGAATAGCCAGAGATAATCCATGCTCAACGCTCTGAAGTATCCGAGTCTTGGCCGTATCAAGAGAACTATCTCGGAAAGCTCTACTAAGGGTGCGGATTGGCTTTTCCAAAGGATGTTATATTGTTAGAGGCAGACTTGTAGAAAATGAACCCACGTGTGAGACTGGAGCCTTGGGAACCAGAATGCGAGTAGGGAGAACTGGGGGTGAGTCCGTGGAATGCTGATCTGGGGCCTCACCCGAGGCAAGAGCCTCAAAAGCATTATCAAGTTGAATATCATTAGGGCAAGTGACTATGGTACAGGATGGGGAACCAGGACGCATAGTCAAAACCGTATTATCCATTGAGTTATCAATGATTTTGCCCTTGTCCGTAGCCTGCTGCATCGGGCGGTAAACCTTACGAACTTGGGACCGACCCCTTTGGGCTGATGAGTGACGTCCATCCGGAGCCCCTGAACGGCCCTGTGCTGAAGGAGGTTATCTCTCTGGAGCCAAATTTCCCGTTGAAGTAAAATGGCAGGAAGCAGTCGAGTGTCCCGTAATATTACACTTCGAGCAGAACTCAGGAAATTTCTCATAGCTAACCGACACAAATGAACACTGACCAACCCGCTCAACCATAATATGATCCTCCAATGGCTTAGCAAGATCTATGTCAACCAACACACGAATAAAGTGACCAAGGGAGCCATCTAAAGACCGCTGATCGATTTGTACCGGATTACTAATTGCACTAGCAATCCCCAAAATGGTACTGGATCCCAGTATTCCAGACTAAGCTCAAAAATCCAAACCCAAACACTAGAAACAGAGGTGTGAACCTTGTACGGGTTGAAGTCCGGAACCCAGGGAGAGAGCCGGATGGTCCCCGAATTATGCGCTGAAGTAATACGCAGTTGAGCACGAGATCGATCCTGCGCATTAGAAAATTTAATACAGAAATACCCCTTGCACAGGGGGATTAGTTTCCAATCAGAATTGATGCCCCATAGCTCGGAAAGCCGTTTATGCAAAAGCATAGTAGGCCATGGCTTGGTGCCCTTTCCTAAAATAACCCATCCAATCAACGAATAAGAGAATTCAATAAGACGTTATTGATAAACATTCTCATCAATAGTCACTGAGTAGTAATCACCTTTCCTAACTTGTTTAGGAATAGAGTTAATCTTGCCCGAAATAATATGAGAAAAGGGGGAAAATTTACCTGGGGCCGGGGGAAGAACTGAATCCATAGGGTTTGGATTACCTGAAATGACTTTAGCGAAAGAGTTACCCAAATGGTTATGAGCATTAGCGTTATGAGCCGAAAGTCGAGGGTTCGATTCATGGGGGCAGGCTATTGTGGACGTGCTTCCAGCAATTTGAGCAGCACTCTTGGGAGGACATCATGAGGGATTCCTTGAAGATGGAAGCCAGAGGCCCAGGGGTCATCACCCCCCTGGGAGGGGGCGGTCATGGAGCATGATGGTGTAGCAGGCCCCCCATAATGGCACACACGGGGGTCGGTCCCCCATGCTTAGCGGCATACATGGGGGGAATAACTTCAATTGCAGCGGATGCATTGGAGGGGGGAGCCGCCCCCTAACTTCAAAGAAAGGAGATGCAACAACAAAGGAGGTGGGGGGCTGCGTTGGAGTGGACGGCATATAAGCCTCGGGCGACACCAATCCTACGAAGGACTGCCTGGGGATTGAACCTGGAATCACTTTTGAAGGCACAAAGTTCGTAGGGGTGCCATAATAGGACAACGGAGAAGATGCAACAACCTGCAAGCCCGACTTGATGACGACAGGAGGATGGGGACTACGAGCGGTCAGCATTGCAGCCGTCGTTGAGGACGATCGTGATGGTAGGGATGACTAAAAACGAACGTGGGGAGGCAAGAAATTATTTGTTAAACCATGAAATGTTTCCAACAAGGACATGATGATGACAGTCGGCGAACACCAGCGCCGATGATCAAGATGGTCGGACGGATTAGAGCATTAGGGTTTTTCCCCGAAAAAAAAAAGATTCTTTAATATAGCATTCTATACAGTCTTGTTTTTTTTGAGTGTGGAGGGGTAAGCTACAAAGAGCACCACAAGGCCTTTCACATCTACGGAAGCACAAGAGCTTCGAATGTTTGGAAAGAGGATCCATCCTGACAAGAAGGGATTTTCTTTCTTAGTTTAGATCTCTTATTTGTACTTAAACGATGCCAAACTTTTGATTTCAAGTTTGTCTATGAATTTCTTATTAATCATGTTGGATTAATCTTTTGAATCCTATGGCATAATAAAAATATTGATTCATGTTAAATCTTTATTGATTGTATTTTTAATTGATTTATGTATTCTATTTTATGAATTCGAGTGTTTATTTTCTTGTAGATTATTTGGCTAATAATTTGCATGTCATATTTATTAGTCCAAAATTCGGGATATGAGTTTTAACAAAGACGAAAATCGAATTCAGACATAAACGGGTATAGAGTCGGGAGGCTTGTAAAAGTTTGTGGTGAGTCAGTGAATTCACAGATCTATTGGGAGTTAGTATTAATTGTTTAGTGAGGGTTTGTAGCAAATGATATTAATCTACTGTTTATTTGCTTCGGGAGGGGGAATAAACAAGTATAGGAATTGAATCCATATAAACACATGAATTAGTTTTGATAAACATTAATTGGATTTAATATTAAAGAAGCATGTTGAGATTATGTGCCTAAAGTTGCTTTTGTATTTGTTGAAAAGACTTGTTGAGTTCCAGTTTTTACAAATTTACATCTTTTATTTTTATTTATTAACTTAGGATTTATAAAACTTGTGATTTTTTGTCGTTTCAGTAAGATTGAAATACGATGTTGTTATAGACTAAGTGTTTCTTATTCAATCCTCGAGTAATACGACATTGCTTGCCATTATTCTATATTCTACAATGTACACTTGCATTATTGAGATTAAAATTATTTGGCGAACACTTGTTTATCGCATTGTCTCAAGGTTTCCCCAATCGGCTCTTGTGAGTTCTTTTTCAACATATTGATTGTTCCAATATGTTATCTTGAAATTTAACTTTTGTTCCAATATGTTATCTTCCAAAACAAACGGTTATGCCTTAAGAGTTTTTTCTGCAAACTGTAAAACGTTATGTAGAGAGAATACAAAAGTTATATGGCTTAAGAACCGCTGTCTTGGGGACCATAACCGCTTTGTATAAGTATCTCCTTAATTTTCTATTTGGTCCCTCAACAAATAGAAAATCACCTAATAGTATCTACACATTTAATCCTGTAACAATTTGATACTCTTTTTTTAACCCAAAATTAAAACATTATTAGATCACTTTAGTTGGATTAAAACATAAGACAATTATGCACATTTAGTTAACATATGTCAGAACAAATTAAATATTTCAACATTAAATTATCAGAATTTTCTTTTAAACTATTTGTTGAATTTCTAAGGAGTAGCGGAAGTATTGATGGATACTTATACTTCTAACATGTAAGAAACAAGTTCTATAATGAAGTTTACGACTATTCTATGTGTTGTTTTAAGGGTTAATTACAAAAAGTACCCTTGAGCAAGGGCGGAGCCAAGATACTTTAGCAGGGTGGGCCGATATACAAAAATGGAGTGGGTCGGATAGAACATCTAAGAAAAAATAATACAAATTAAAACTAATTTTTTTAAATTCTCACTATTTTTTTTTAAAATAAAAAGGCTGGGCCAGGGCCTAGGTTGGACCAGCCCTGTCTCCGTTGGCGCCATTGCCCTTGAGGTTTGACCTAATTACAAAAAAAATTCAGTGAACTTTCAAAATTACAAAAAATACCCTGAGGTTCTATTTTGTCTAACACTTAAACTCTTCATATATGCAAAAAATATTTCAAAATTCCCCTTCAAATTTATAAAAATATTGTATTTTACCGTTTAATTTTAACACTGAATCAAACCTCAGGGGTACTTTTTGTAATTTTAAAAGTTGGATGGATTTTTTTGTAATTAGGTCAAACCTCAGGGGTATTTTTTGTAACTATCCCTTGTTTTAATTAAAACCACACGTTTTGCAGAAAGGCCCTAAAAAATCTCTTTAAAAATGAGATTAAGAATTGGAAAAAAGTTAAGGGAGTGATTGCTTAACATTTCGTTTAATTAACTATTTTTTACTTTTAGAAAGAATAGTGTGAAAAAATTATTATAAAAAAATGAGAACGAATTTTGAGAGTGTGATTGTATATAAGATGAAAATGTGATGATAATAGTTGTTGTGATAATTTTTTTAATATAATAGTGATTAGATGTGATTGGTGATTTGAAAAATAAGAGAAAATGAATAGTGTATTTGTGATATGATTGTATAATAATGATAGTTGATGTGATATTTTTTTGTTTAAATTATAAATGGATGTGATTGATGATTTGAAAATTGAGAAAAATGAATAGTATATTTTTTGAAAATCTTAGCAAACAATCACATATTCATGCAAAATTTTATTCAAAAAAAAAAAAATTCCCAAGCAAGCGCTCCATAAATCATTTGTGTTGGATTGATATGGGTGTGTGCTTATATGCGAAAAATGGGTATGCATCAAATACAGAACTAACTGAAAGTTTTTTTGGCTTTCCGATATTAGTTATGTTAATGATAATTTGGTACAATAAATCGTAGTGTCCTAGTACCGAAATTAAAAATGCACATATTTAATTTTTATTTAGTGTTAAAAACTTATAATTCATCTTAAAAAGCTAAAGAAATACTACTCATTTACTCGCCACATTTTCTCATTTATTCTCTTTTTCATTTTTTGTTCCTTTCTTTCTTTTTTTCTTTCGTTTTTTTTTTTTGCCCTAGTTTAAATTCAAATTTTGGTACGGTCATCGAATAACATTTGGTCTGTGCGTGCGTGGATATATTCTAATCTTTTTTTTTTTTTTTTTGATGACGGGGAACCCAGCCGCTACTCTTCGAGTGCGACTGGATAAACCCTCGGGCTTGACGTCTTAGCCTCGCAAACTACGCCAACCAGGGATATATTCTAATCTAACCAATCTGCCGCGAGTCACAGGCCGAACCCACCCAAAATTGCAAAAAAAAAAAAAAAAAGAGAAAAAGCTAAAAAAAATCCATTAGTATGTTAATGATAGTCTGTGAAAATTGAAAAATATTGTAGCATTTCCTTCTTATTTCCATCTACAAGACTTTATAGGCCCAATTTAATTGCTTTGCTTGTAGAAAATTCTACACTATTAAACTAAGCTAGAACGAAATATAATCTTGCATAAGGCAATGTAAAGCTTTTCATTGTTATTAGATGAACCAGGTACTGAGCTTATATACAGAGGAGTGTAACTGAATTTGTAACAAGAGTGTAACTAACTAACAACCTGTAACAGACTAACCACTCTAACTAACTTCTGATAACAGAATTAACTATACTCTAATATACACCCAGACTTTTCTTTTTGCTGAAAGTTCAACTATGCTGATTTTAAATGATTGACTATCATCAATATGACAGTTTCCAACAACCGTTTGGTCATGCCATCCTAAAACTCCTAATCAAGAAGGATCATCATGTAAGAGTTACCAAAAAATACAGGCGGGCGCGACCCGGGCATTATGGGGCCACTAAACTATCAAACCAAACCCATCCCGAACTTTGGCGGGGTGGATTCTGCTCTACTTTTATCGAAGTAATATGAAAATCAAAATTCAATTACAATAAGAAATGAAACTAATGAAAAAGGGAAACATAATTTTCATCATGTGTTATTATCTAAACCTTCTATTGTAATTATAATCATTGACGTGCAACACATTTATTTTTTGCCAAAATATAATTACTTAAACGAAACCACAAAGAAGACGAAGACCCTAAGAAAGCTGGACCACACCGAAAAAAGAGATCTTAAAGCTGAGGACTGTCCTCAATTATATTTAACAATGCCTCCATTGCTGCTGCTATTGTAAAACAATTATTTAGATTTCGTAAAAAAAAATAAAAAAAATATTTAGAGCTTCCCCGCTGACTACTGCAGCTATGAAGTTGATTGCATGGTGTCTGAAAACGTTCCGTAGTCTTCTCCATGGCCATCTTTTTCATCTTAGGTAACAATACTGTGCCTTAGTTACAAGCATGGTTCAACTCTAAATATATTGACATGAAAAATCAGAAAATTAACTAGTTTAATTTCTTTTCTTAATTCCATTTTCAACATATATATAAGCATTTAACTAAGAACTGCAGGCCTCATATTTAGCTACAAGGTAGTGGATGTGGCACTGTTCAGTATCTTGATCACTCCATCTCACAGATGAGTGGAAAAGTCAAAATTTGCCAAAAGCTGCTACAGTTGTGAATTTACACGAAGGAACTTACGCAGTTTTACAGATTTTCTTCGCTTTTGTAGCCGATGCTGACACGGGCCTCTTCAAAATGATGGTTTGCTCCACCACCATTTACATTATTGTAAGTACATACTGAAACAGATGATGCACAGTTTTAATATTTTCAAGTAACTGATACTTACAAAATCACCATGAAAAAAAAATAAAAAAAAGAGAAGTTTTAGAATTAAAAAAAACTGCTTGTGGTTTTGATTCTATCATATATTTTTACCTAAACTGTTAGTTGAACTGGCGAAAATTTACTGATTTTATCAAGTATTTTACAGTTATATCTCTCAAATTTTCTAAATATTACAAATAATCCTATTATCTTAAATTCTACAATTATATCATCAACTTTTTTATATATTACAAATAGCGAGATGAAAAGTTGGTTATTTGCAATATTTAGAAAAGATGATAGAATTGTAAAATATTTGATTAGTAAGGAAATTTCGTCAGGTCAATTAACGGTCACTACAAGAAATGGGACTATTTGCAACCGAAGTTTTTGCAACCATATTTTGTTGAGGCAAAAGAGTTTTTTGGCGACAACAATCCGTTGTAAATAGTCTGTATTTATTTCCCGCAATACTTTTCTTCCTCCTCACTTTTTGGCTCCAATTTTTTACTTACTTTCCACCGCTGCCCGTCACGCTATCAGCACCACCTCTTTGGTTCATTTTCCCTATGATAATCACCTATTCACCTCTTCTCCCGCCGGTTGCCACCACGTTCTCCTGCCATCTCCGTCACCACCAACTCTCTCTGCGCAAAGTTTAAAATATGTCTGCGATTTGATTTCCTCTTGATCTGTCCGCGCTTTTTTCGAATTGAAGCAGAATCGAGAAAGTTTTTCTCACAAACTTTGCATATAAGTTTTTCTCACAAACTTTGCATATCCGAATGGTGAAGCTAAATACATCAATATCCTTGTAAGATTACCAACTAATTTCTCTTGCACCTCATCCATCAATGATATTTGGGAATTTGTCTGGTGTTTCATTTATTTGTTTATTTCCAGCAAGATGTAGTGAATCCGAAAATTATGGTCGTTCAGATCGAGCTCGAAGACTTAATTAGTGTAAGAATGTCTCCAACTTTTGATTAAGTTGTTCTTATATAAAAAATGTGAAGGGATAGCTCTGATTTTGGATTTTTTTCTTTGTTTGAGAAACCGAAGTATAAGGACTTGGATGGAGAATTTTTGATGCAAATCACTGAAAACACACGACGGTACATTGGATTATTTGCGGATGCAATTGATTTTTGATTGATTACTTTTACATGTGACTTTATCTTAGGAATAGCTTAAAGGTATTGACCTAGGTTTATTATGCAGGTTGGTTGCAGTGGATGTATTCCTTATACAACAACAAGCTAAATGGAATATTGGCTGATGAGATGGGTCTTGGGAAGACTGTATAGGTGCGCTAATTCTGATTAACATTGATTTGAAGTTTTTCTCATCCTTCTGAGGAATGACTGTGCATTTCTATGTTTGTGGAAGTTTATAGATGCATGTGTTAGAGATTGATTATATGTTTGCTTATGCAGGTTATGTCTTTGATTGCTTACTTGAAGGCAACTATGATCCACATCTTATTATTGTTCCTAATGTTGTTCTTGTGAACTGGAAGGTGTGTTTCTTTCTAGCTCCATTCAAAATCCTATGATTATCTTCTCCGTTGACATTTCTAATTTATGTTGTATTCCAGAGTGAGTTACACAATTGGCTTCCAACTGTTTCCTGCATATATTACGTTGGTGGGAAAGACCAAAGGTCAAAGTTGTTTTCTCAAGTAAGTAAGATAAAAATCTTTCCATTTAAATTTTAGCTTCGTAAATCTCCTTCTGTTTTAATCAATTTCCTTTTGTTTCATCTGCTGTGTGTAGGAAGTGTTAGCCCTGAAGTTTAATGTCCTTGTGACAACCTATGAGTTCATTATGTATGATCGTTCAAAACTTTCAAAAATTGATTGGAAATATATTATATTGATGTGCTCATTGACAAACCTACCTATTATTGTATACGACTGAAAATATCCGTTTTTATGAGATAGAGAATTTGAATTCCGTGATTGATCGAATTGACGAAATTACTGTTTCATCTGATATTACTTCAGAGTTGGGTTATATGCAACTTTGTGTGTTTATTTTGTGTGTTTATTTTGCAGCACCTTTTGACTAGAGACCAAAGCATTTTGTTGGAGAGTACTTGCCGGATGAGATGCACAACTAAAGCAAATAACCAATGCACTTGTACAACTGCTTTAGGCGATCAACGGGCATACCCAAAGATGACTTTAGCGGTTTAGCCTCTGTGTTTCGAACGTAGACGTCGGTAAGGATTTTTGTGAACAAATCAGCAAGATTGTGACATGAGCAAATTTGCTAAATATTTACCTCTCCATTTTTCTGAAGTTAATGTGTATGGAAAACTTTGGTGAAATATGCTTGGTCCTATCACCTTTTATGTAACTACATTTTACTTGAGCTATACATGTTGCATTATCATTAGAGTTGTCAATTTTAGCCCCCGGCCTGGGATCGCCCGACCGGGCATGATAATAGATCGGACTGGTTCTCGATTTTAGAGACCCAAAATGAGCCTTTTTTGGCCCGGCTTGTTAGCAGTTCGAAAAATCGGGCCAAGTACTGGCCGCCCGATTTTTCCTGGTGCATTTTCGTGGTTGGGCGATGGCTCAAAAACGACGACCCAATCAACTTGTTTGGCCCACTGCCTGGCCATTTTTGTTTGGCGGTGGGCCGACACGATCCGGCCTGTCCCCATTTGACACCTCTAATTATCATGATGCATAATAGTGGGAGTGTCTGTAATTGGCTTTAACTGGCAAGCATTTCGTATATGAGCTATAACTTATCTTAACCAAACACACTCTTTGCTAGCTTCATGAAGAGCAATTATCTTAGAGTGATTGGAAGAAATAGCTACTAATTTTTGTTTGATAGATTGTTATGATATAGTTGTACTGTTATAGCAAAATAAATAACCCGTTTGTGATCAAGCTTTGTGTGGATCAGGTCTATCCCGCATCGGCATAACCAACTAACCCGGTGTTAGTGCATTCCTTGGAGTAGAATAAACCCAAATTTATAGTACCACTGAGATAATAAAAAATGTATATAATACCATTATAGTGCCTTTGGGTTGACTCAGAACTATATCGCGCAATTAGATTTATAGCAAAAGCAATACATGGTCTAGTGTATTGCGCTAAATACATTAATGCTCCAATAGAATTAAGATAAGGCACTTCAGGACTCATTATCAAATTCTTTTGGCCAGAGTGGAACTTTCTCGAGATCTAAACTACGCACGACCATATGGGTACTCAAGAGATGAGCCTCATCCATATTAAATCGTTTGAGTAACCTTTCAGTATAAGCAGAATGGTGGACAAGTATCCCATTATCTTTATGCTCTAGCTCAAGACCAAGACAAATAAGTTTAGTTTTTACAAGGTCTTTAACCTCAAGCACTTTCTTTAGATATTCAGCCGCATTAGATAATTCATCAACAATCAAATTCATGTCATTGACATATACAACAATGATAGCAAATCTGATATCAGATCTTTTAATAAATTTTTTGTAACCTTCCTTGAAATATATTCATTAAGTATATGATACCACATGCGACTAGATTGCTTTAATTTATACAACGATCTTTACAGTTTGATCGAGTATAACTCATGAGAGGTGTTTGACTTTGGTATTTTATATCCATCGGGGATTTTCATATAAGTATCGATCATGAACTATTAAATGCATGTCTGGATTCTCGTGGACAACCATACTAATAAGGTGTAGGTCCTGGCGGGGTGTAAGTGTAAGGTTTAGAAGGGGGTTGAATAAACCTTACCAAATTTTCGATTTAGTCCTTTTAAATATTCGAGTTAATACTACACACTGTGTCCTTGATGGACAACCAATTTAGTTAATCAAGAGAGTTAGTTTCTCAAATGGACTCAACCGAGCCGTTGATGGAATAACTCAAATTGTTTAACTCAACTTTGTGGTTTTGTTTTATTGAAGACTTAACACCCTAAAGTTTGATTTAAGCAAGAATTTAGTGCTTGGTTTAGTACTTATAAATTATCAAGTGGATAGCAAATATGTCACAGAATTAAACAATTAAGATGCGAGAAATTAAAGTCTTTGAAATGTAAATGACACAATGAAATTTTTATAGAGGTTCAAGATGGGGTAATTCTTCTACTCCTCTCTTCTCCAACTCCTGGAGGAATCCACTAGGTAATGATCGGTATACAAAGTGGTAATACCCGGATACAAGTCTTGATCACACAACTTGATCCTTTGGGACTCGGTCTGAGACGCCTTGATCACTCGGTGACTTATCGTGCGACTCGGCTTCTTCACAGGCAAACCTTGCTACTACACTCACTTGCTCAAGCTCTTTGGATTTGATCACGAAGCCCTCCAAAAGCTTAAGACTTGGTTCGACCTTGAACCTTCCTTCCTACAATCCTTCGTGGAATGTAGACCCTTGATTTTTCAAGATTTTCCTCTTCAACTGATTGAAGTTATCTCTCCTTCACATGTGAGTGTTGGATTGATGTTCTTCGTAGTGTAGGCTTGAGGATTGAGAATGTTTTAGATTTTCTAATAATTGCTTGAACATTTTTAGTTCAGTCTCAGAATTTGTGTCTCTCGTGTGTCCCTTATTCTCAAATAAACTCCTCGGCCTTTTATAGTGATCTTTCAAAAATTTGCCCGTTGAAGAGATAGGCTTATTTTTGAAAGTCATTTGCGATCGTTGGCTTGTCTTGTTGCGATCCTTGGAATTTCCATTTCCTCGTATGAATTATTCTTTTACCTTTTCGAGTTCGACACGGTGTAGTGCTTCCCATTGGTTCATTCCTTTTGCACGCTTCGGGGTCGAGCACTCAGAAAGGTGGTATGGAGATATTACTTGTTTAAGTAAATCTCTTGATTTAAAAACGGATCTTTTACGATTATCTCGACTTGACCGCATTTCCATACTTTCCCCAGGTGACTTAGAGTCGACTTCCAATCATGGATGACTCTTCTCCGTCACTTCAACTTGAGACTTGGCTTTTCTTGAGTTGACTTGACCGATACTCCACTCACCAGTATCTCACCGCTTCTTGATAGAGTTCCCGTCTACTCTTCTTTGCCATACTCAAATGTCTCGCAATGAGTCTTCCTCTAGTCTTGATTGTCTTCTTGCATGTTAGGGCGTAGGCGACTTAACTCGGCTTGGCCACTCTATTTATTACAACGTTTTACAACAAGAATTGGGGTGCCAACTTTCTATTCTAAGTTTTACATGGCATTCATCAAAATCTAAACAATAAATTTCCTAACAATTTCCCCTTTTTGATGATGCCAAAACTTAAACCATTCAAAAATGCAAATAGCAAAGATACATACTGAGATAGTGTATTGACATAGAATGTATGCGCAGAATCAATCCTTTTATTGATCATAACATTCTTGTTCTTTTACACAATCAATTTACAAGGTGTATCGAGCACATATTTGTCTACACAGAAAAATAAAGAATTTATAGCTTTATTTCGTAAGACTTACATTGTATGTATTTACATAATAAAATACACGAAGGGGTGGACAAAGAACACTTCATCTCCTTCGCCGTCTCCTTCTTTCATCTTGTTCAAGATCTTCTTCTCTTCTTCTTTTTTCTCATCGTCACCGCCTTCTTTTTCTTTTCATATGCCTTCCTGGCAGCCTTCATCTCTTCTTAATCTTTCCTGTCTTTCCTCCCATAGTTGAGTTTGTCTCTTGTTTTCTTCTTCTAATCTTTTTGCATACTCAGCGTTACTTTTAGCCACTTGCAAATTTGCTACTTGGTCACCGTGACAGACCTTGTTGGGGGTTTGTGCAATCATCAAGGTCACATCCGTCGATCCTTCCCCAACAAGCTTTCCTTTCTTTTGTTTCAACACTTCCTCACCGACTTTCCCTTCGCAAATGCTTTCTTCCTTCTCTGCGCCTTTAGGTATTCCTCTTCCCCTTTTTGGCATCATCAAAGGAGAGAGGAACGCCTGAAACAGACTTGCAAGCGGAAGTCTAGCCTCGATGGTAGAGTTCTGTCTTGAGTCTGCTGCAGAGTATGCGGCCACGAAATTGGATCGAGTAGCGTTGGACTCTCAAATCGGCTTCATCTCGGCCATGAGAAGAAGGTGAATTTTGTATTCATGGTCTCTTCCAAACGCTTGTAGATCACTCTTGTTTTGCTCACGCAGCGAGCTTAATCTCGGCAATGTGAGCTTCATGCATGTGCTCAATATGTTCTCTCGGCTTCGTTTTGCATCAAAGCATTTTCGGCTCTCCATACCAAAGCAGCTTGTTGAACAATGTCCTGAAGTATCTAACTTGTTCCACACGCATTGTTTCTTTGTTGTTGCCACCATTCCCGATCCTCGATATGCCTCTTAAATCAGCAGGTGAGATTGGCATCTCTCGTTGTCGATCCGCATGTCCATAGAGGCCTCGATGCCTCTCCATCCGTTCAATCTCGTGAATAATGCCTTGAACACTTCGCGGACTTGGTGATTCTTCCGTTGCGGTGATGGCCATGCGGCAAAATCATAATCGGCTTGAACAATGGTTCTGATGGAAAAACGGAGCTAGTCCGTGATAGCGTGCGCGTTTCGTTCTCGACTCTTCATGGAGGTCGGGTACCTCCAGGAAAAAGGAAAAGATTCTATAAAGGATTCATCACCGCCAATCGGGATTTGTTCGATGATGAGCGGTGCGCGTGAAGTTCTTTTAGAATCGACTCTGCTGCGACTTGAGGAGCTGCGCAGCTGGACTCGGTTCACCGGGGTTTTGTTGTGAAGTGGACCCGCTTGCTTTGAGCCTCACTGCCTCAACAACCATTGGTCTCACCGATTTCTCCATTGAGTAGACTCGTCCTCGGCCTTATCGTGGAGCTGCGTCATCGAACGATGATGAGATTTCCATTGGTGGCTCATCATCAAAGTTAAAGGTTTGACGAGTAGTCTTGGGATCGACTTGCTCGTGCTTGGAACATCCGCACCGAAGTCTTTTGGATCTCATCACGGGGGATGACTCGCTTTTCTTCTTCGCCTTCCGATCCCGGAAAAGGTTACATCGGGATTATCCTGGGAATCATGAAGTGCGCTTATCTCCTTCTCGGATGGGTCGATGATAGCGGGAGGGATGTTCTCTCTACTTGACCTTCTTTACCCCGAGAAGTCTCAACCTCCCGTGGCCTTCATTACCTCCAGCTCTCTTCGTAGCGAGGCCTTGTCCTCCCTTTCGACAAATGTCACTGCCTTAGGGTCTTCTATGGTGGCATCCATTGGAGTCTCAACCCCATGGATTGCACTTCGCCCGCAGTGTTAACTCCTGCGGTCATTCCTTCCTCAGCCTCGACCGCATCATCGCGTCATTAGCCTTCGTGAGCGATTTGGCACCTCGCCTAAGACAGTCTCAATCGCCTCGAGCTTGTGATGGCAACTTGTTGTTCTTCTTGTGTTTGTATTTTCTCTCCTTCGCCTCCTTGATTCATTGTGGAGTCATCTCGCAGATCCTCCGACCTTGCTGCGGTGGAGGGAGTTTCCCCCGGGCGCACCACCGAGTGAGTGACTTGGAATGGGGTCACTCGTCTCCAAACTCCCTACTGCTTCGATTGAATGTTCAGCCGTTGGGGCAAAGTGGTAAAACACCTTCAATAGGGGTTGGCTCGATGGGTCCCCATTATCCCGGTTTCATCGCCAAGACCCTTATCGCCTTCTTCCGAGTGAGTCGGGAAGTGGTGGCAAGAACAACAAAGGGCGATTTGCTGAACCACTCCCATTGGATCAATTTCGATTGTGTTCGAGGACTCTCCTGGTCCTCCCATCAATCTTTGCTCGTGAAGGATTCTCGATTCGTGCAATGCTTGCTACATTTGCAACTATTCTCAGCGGGCAAAGCATTCTCCTGGATCCTCATCACCGCCGAGAAGACATCAAGGAGAGGATGTGTGTGTTCGTGGTGCCGAGATAGGGGCGGATCTTCTCACGTCTCACGTGCCTCCCGCTTTGCTTTTCTTTTTCTCCTTATCCTTGAAGATCTGCGCAGATGTCCGTGCGCTTGTCTTCATCCAAAGGCTGAGCACGGTGGTTAGTCCAAGGAAGTTTAACGGTTCCTCTTCTTCTTCTATAAACTCAAAGCCGTTGGAACTGCTCCTTGATTTACTCAACTTCCATTTCCTCCACTCACGCAGACGATTTTGGATGTCCGGGTAAGGTGGAGATAGGATCATTACATCACTATCGCCTTTATCGCCTTCTTTGTTTCAAATTTGTGTGGACTACAAAGTGTCTTCAGTTGCCTCTGTGATCGCCTTCACAGACTTGGTCAAGTTTCATCAATTACATCCGGAGACTCTACTTCTCCGAGTCTCCTGATCTGCTCCACCGGTGAGTGGTGACTCACCCGGTTTCTCAAGCTCGGAGTGTTTGATGATTCTTCTTCGTCTCCTAGTTTGTACCGAGGGATTTCTGGTTCGAGACAAAGTGTCCTCTCGAGTCTTGGGCGGGGGCCTGCTAGTGTTTTCTTCGAGGAGCCGGCCGTCTGAGCTTATCGCCTCCTCCTTTTGACGATCGGATAAGGTATTTGAGAGTCCTTCTCGACCGGCTTGGGCCTGCTGAGGAGACACGGTTGCGGGGGCAGGTGACTCTGCTGCGAGGGGCGAGATCGATTTGACTTTCTTTCTTTGCGCAGGGCAAGTTCTTCTTAATGTACCGCAGGGGCGACTTTTCTTCTTGGGTGGAGAGGAAACAACAGATCTTCAGTGGTCACCGATTCCCCTCACTCGTGTCGCCTCTCTTGCGTAGGCTCTCTTAAATGCGCCGAGAGAGATTTGCTCGGAACATCCTCTTGTTAACATGGAATGCCTTCCCATGTCTAAGAGGACTCCTTTCACCTCCATCACCGCCAATCACTAGGCCATATCCTGGGATCCTCCAAATGTGCCATCTTCCTTGAAGGATTTGTTCCCACGTTCGCGAGTCTGCTGTGACAAACTCAAATTTCGTTTATTTTCTTTTTCTCGCGATGATTGCAGCCATTACAATCAACTTTGTTTTTGACATTAGTCAAAGCTGCCAAATTTGATGTCAATACATTTGGCAACTATGTCCAACATCTTGTGATAATCCTCCTTCAAAGCTAGATCTCTTGTTTGCCGTGTACACTATTTTATCAAAGATAGTCGGGCTTGGCTATTTCTTTCCAAGCATCGGCCAAGTTTACATCGGCTTCGTTAATGTCCTGAGGCTCCTTCATTGGTAGTGAGCGATGTTCACCAAATCCTTGCGAGAGATAGTCACCGCTTTCCGCGAACATATGACTTTATTCCTTCATCGTGAATCTCGGCATTCACGTAGAATCGCGACCTCCTCCACATAGGTCATCGGATATTCTAACGTTAGAAACGGTTTCACCGCCCGTTTCAATTTTTAGCGATTTTCTTCACTAGGGTGTCGTTTACCTGTTTCACCATGCCGTCGAAATCCACAAGAGACCCGGTGTGGATTTGCTTCCCTAACTTGGTAAAATCATAGGTTGGTGCCATTTTTTTTTTCAGGATTTTATCAAAGAAAAACTAAGAGATTGATTTGAAGATAGATAGGGTGTCGAGAGAATTTTTGCCTTTGCTTTTGAGAGAAAGAGATGAACAGTTTTGGTAGTGTGAGAGAGAAACTGGACGAAAATGGTTTAAGTATGGTTTATGAAAGGACGTGCGGGTGGTTTTGAAATGTGATCAAAATCAACGGCTTAGATTTTGCACGCCTATTTAGCATTTAATGTCTCGTATTTAATGCGGCAAGATTTATATCCAATCATAAGCTTGGTGTGCAACTTTATGTCCGTACACATCATCATTATCGACGTATTCCTTAAAAACATTCCCGCTTAGTCAAAACGATCGCGTTTTTGTCACTTTGCTCATAAGTGACTCGGCTTATCCCCCTTAGCCGATTTAACTCTACTTCTCACGAGTTCTCTTAGTGACTCGGCTATCACCGACTTTCTGTAGTCAGTCTTTCCGATCTGGTGATTTATTGAAATGATTTGTGTGTTCACTATTTTTTTCACCTTTTTTGTGTTCCATTTCTTTTCTTTGATTCTTATGAGTGTCACCACTCAATTAACCCCAACTCATATTTGAGTTCTTCAAATCTTGACTCACATAATGGTTTTGTGAAGATGTCACCAATTGTTTGTCGGTTGAGATATATTCCAAGATGATGTCCTTCTTTCAACATGATCTCTTATGAAGTGATATCGACATCAATATGCTTTGTTCTTGAGTGCAACACAAGATTTTGAGTAATGGCAATTGCACTTGTGTTATCACACATGATTGGAATTTCTTTTTCTTCAACTTCATAGTCTCTCACCGCCTCATCCATAGGACTTGGGCACAACAATTTGCCTAGCCTATGTATTCTCCGTCACCAGTAGAGGTGGCTATTGAATTTTGCTTCTTGCTAAACCAGAAATCACCTGTTTCCTAGCATTTGACATGTGCCTCAAGTGCTCTTCCTGTCCACTCGCATCCAAAGATAGTCGAATCAATAGCCAATTAGCTTGAATCCACCTTCATTTGGATACCATAGGCCAACTTCTTGGCTTCCTTTCAAGTATCTCAATATTCTCTTAGTTCTTTGTCATATGGCTCTCTTTTGGAGCAGATTGAAATCTTGCACATACACCTATAGCAAAGGTGATGTCCGGCTTCTTTGTGAGATAGAGCAATGATCCATAAGTGCTCAGATCTTGTTTGATCTACAGGCTTGCCATCCGCATCCATGTCCATTTTGATGATGTATTCATTGGTATTTATACGTAAGACTTCTCCTCCATACCAAACTTCTTCATTAAATCTCTGGTGTATTTTGTTTGACTTATGAAGGTTCCATCCTTCACTTGTTTCACTTGGAGTCCAAGGAAGAATGTCGGCTCTCCCATCATGCTCATTTCAAATTTACTTTGCATGAGATTTGAAAACTTTTCACACACTCTTTGTTTGTGGATCCAAAAATGATGTCATCCACATATATTTGAACAAGCAAGATACTCTTTTTGTCTTGAATTCTCAAAAGTGTTCTATCTACTTTTCCTTTTGTGAACCCATTTTCGGTTAGGAATTGTGACAAAGTATCATACCATGCTCACGGGTGCCTGCTGTTTCAATCCATATAGAGCTTTCTTGAGTTTGTATACCTTATCTCCAAGAGTCTTCCTCGCTCAAATCCTGGAGGTTGTTCAACATACACTTCTTCTTCCAATAAACCATTTAGGAATGCACTTTTTACATCCATCGATATACAATGAAATCCTTGTGAGTCGCATAGGCAAGAAACATCCTTATAGCTTCCAATCTTGCCACATGGGCAAATGTTTCATCAAAATCTATCCCTTCTTCTTGGCAATATCCTTTGGCTACTAATCTTGCTTTGTTTCTTACCACGTAACCTTCCTCGTTCATCTTATTTCAACACCCATTTGGTGCCAATAACATTTTGATATACGGGTCTTTTCACTAATTCCCATACTTTATTTCTTTCAAACCGATTCACTCTTCTTGCATGACTTGAATCCAATGTGTGTCGTCCAATGCTTGTGACACGTCTTTTGGGCTCTATTTGCGAGATGAAGCATGTGAACATAGCTTCTTGTTGAGTTCGATCTTGTTTTGACACCTTCTTTTATATCTCCAATGACAAGTTCTCGTGGATGGTCTCTCACCATCTTACATCAGGTTGGAGTAAGTTAGCTGGATTCATCGACTTGCAAATGTGTTCTTTGGGTCGACTCTCTCGTAATCACTTAGCCGCAAATTTTCCAAATTGTTTTTGAGATTCACTATCTCATCTTCTTCTCAATTGATAATTCCAGACTTCACTTCAACATAGGGACTCTTCTATATGGTTGGATGATTCACTTATCACCGACTCTTCAATGTCTTCTCCATTTACATTTGGCTCATCGAATACCACATGAATGGATTCTTCGCAACCATAGTCCTTTTGTTGAGTACTCTGTAGCCTTTGCTTTCGATTGAGTATCCTAAGAAGATACCTTCATCGCTTTAGCATCAAAAGCCTTTAGATTGTCTTTGCCATTATTGTGGATGAAGCATTTACATCCAAATATTCTCAAATATGCAACATTTGGTTTTCTTCCACCAAATCTCATAGGGAGTCTTTGTCACCGTCCTTTTATCATACATCTTTTTGAGTGTAGCAAGTCGTGTTGATTGCTTGACCAAAAATCTTTTTGGTAACCCCGCTTGACTAACATGGTCCTTGCCGCTTCTTTGAGAGTTCTTTCTCTTCTTTCTCGCAACTCCATTCTTTGTGGAGTTCTTGTCGCCGATAGTTCATGACCAATACCATTCTCAATACAATCGAGTTATTATTCCATTGACAAACTCGGTTCCTCCGTCCGATCTTATTTTGATAATGGTTTGACTCTTCTCGTTTTGAATCCTCTTCATCGCCTATGGTAGTTTTTGTAGAGTTTCTTTCTTCTTACACATAAATATTGTCAATGTATATCTTGAGTAGTCATCTACTACCACCAAGGTATATTTCTTCCCACTTATGCTAGCCGGTTCCACTGGGCCAAATAGATCCATATGTAGCGGATGCAATATTCTAGTTGAAGATGGACATGTCTTTTCTTTGAATGAAGATTTGATTTGTTTTCCTTCGACACGCTGGTCCGCATATACTCTCCTTTTTGTATACCGAGTCCGAAGTCCTTCCACAAGATTACTTCGTGCAAGCTTGTTGATCGTTTTGAAATTCGGATGACTCAACTTTTTTGTGCCGCGAGCCAACTTGATTCACCGTGCTCTTTGCTAGTAGGCAGTCTTTGGGTGTTGCGGTTGACCAATCTACTACATACATGTTCTTCTCGCCCGCATCCTTGCAACACAACTTCATTTGATTCAAGAATATCCTTGATTTGGCATACACCCATGTTGAATCCAACATTGTAACCCTTGTCACGAGAGTTGATCGATGCTCGATAAGTTGAAGTTGAGTCCTTCAACATATGCAACATCTCGTGATTTCTAATCCATTCCTATTGATGGATCCAATGCCTCTTATTTCACCGGAGCTTCATTTCCACCAAATATGACTTTTGCTCCTTTAACTTCCTTGAATTTTGACAGATTTTTCTTATTTCCTCATATATGTCCGGAACGACCACTATCCATGTACCAGGTTCCTTGGCACTTAGTTGTTCCTTGAACCTAATCAAGGAAATTAAGTTTTAGGTACCCATACTTGTGCGGTCCCGAGGGGTTAGAATTGTAAGATGATCCAACCAACTTATAGCCAAATGATTTGACTCTAAGGGTTGCCATCTATCGATGCCATAATCATAATTAATCCTGGCAAATTGCTTGGGAATTCTAGGTTCATACAAAATTGTCTCTTTTGTCCGTATGTCCGTATAATTTTTAGCAATCACCTTCTTTGGATAATTGTGGTGTCTCCGAGTGTAGTGCCTAGGTGCATGTGTGTGTCGATGAAAGCTCTTATACTTTTGGAATGGCCTTTCTTGAGTTCTAGGCCTTTGCCATTTGGGCTTATATTCCATAAGTCTATCTTTGATAGTTTACATTATTCTAATCACTTGGCTTGGATATTTTCTACCATTCCCATCATATGTATTTCTTTTATGGATTTTCTGGGTTTTTGGTAGCTCGCTTCCCTTTTACGAGTATTTTCTGTTTGGAGTTTGCTTTGAGGAACTCTGCTGAATCTCTTCTCACTGCCCTTTCAAATTTCGGCACTCAATCAAGTTGTTTTCCTTTTCCTTTATAACCAAGGCCAGTTTGCTTGTTATTGTGTTTTGGAGTGAATGTGTGTGCAACATTTAGAGTTTTGGATTTTTCGGACTCTTCATGGCTTGAAGATCCTTTTTCCAAAATTACTTTTGAGGTTTGACATAGCACGAGAGGAATTAAATCCTAAGCCTGTCTTGTCTCCATATTCTCTTTGACTCAAAATAAGATCATCCAATGATTTAGATGCCTTAGTGAATGAGGCAATAACATTTTTGAGGTCATTTTCCCTCTTCTCTCTGGCGGCAATTTCTCGCTATTAATTTAGCATTTTCAGCCTTTTAAACTTTCATTCTCATCGCCTATTTGACTTAGAGTACTCGGCTCCTTAGTCACTTTGAGTTTTGACTCTTGAGTAGGTTGTTTTCCTCATTTAATAGTGTGTGTGAGGATTTAATGTGTTCAAAATCTTTCATCATTTTGCCTAATGAATCATAAAGATCGAGTGGGTGATGAAGTGTGTGTGTCACGATCACTATCACTAGAGTCCGAGTTTGATGAGTTAGAGTGTACCTCATCTTCTTGGTCGTTGATCTTGTTCCTTGGCCATCAAGCGGATCGGGGCTTCTTCTTCGAGTCACTTGAGTAGTCACTTCACTACTCTCTCAATCACCGCTCTCTTGACTTGGTTTTCAGGCCGATCTCTGAATTCCCACCATCATTGCCTTTTTCTTTTCTTGTCTTCTTTCTCTCAAGACCTTCCTTTCTTCTTCATCCCCGTATTTGTTGACTACGGGATATGGACAAATAATGGCATAGTGACCTGGTTGTCTACGCTTCAAAGATAGATATTCAACCTTTTGATCGCTCTTTCCATTCTTGGATTGTCGCCTTTGATATTCAACTTTTTGATGATCTGTTCTCTTGGTTGGCCTATCTTCCCTTGATTTGGAGGAGCCGAGTGTCTTCTCGGAAGATTCGCCCTTTCCTCTCTTGTAGTTCTTATTGAAGAACTTGTTGAATCTTTTAACCATCGTGGCTATTTCTTCCGGATCAATGACTTCTTTGACCTCACTCTCTTCCCATCTTTAACAATTAGAGCAACTGTTTTGGGTACAAATTGTCTCTTCCTCGTCTTTTTCTTCTCGGCCAAACTCGTAGGCTTTGAGGTCCGAGAATAATTCATGGTTGGATGTCTTTGATAGGTCCATGGAATGTCTCGGTGCCATGACCTTCATTTCCCATTCACCGAAGACGTTTTAGGATCTTCATACACATTTCCTTCTCGTGTGTATATTCTTTTCCAAGTGCATACTCATTTGTGATTTCTCGTGAACCGAGCATCCAGTTGATCCAGGTTTTCTCCCGAGATCATTTTGAAGTTCTCAAATTTCTCAGTACACCACCGATAATTTGTTTTCTTTGATTTGCTCGAGCCTTCACCAATTAATGTCGGCTTGTCCCAGCATTTCTTTAGCCGTTTTGCATGATTTGACATTATTGAACATGGCTTTGTCCAAGGTTTTGTAAAGGATGTCCTTGGCTACATTTTCCAGGTTATATCTTTTTCTCGTCATCATTTGTCCATTCAGCTTCTTGGTTTTTCAACCATGACTGTCCGGGAGCAACATCCTCTTCTCCTTCAAACGCTCTTCTTCTTACAACACTGTGTTCGCTTTTTAAGATTTGCAGAGGCCCATCTTCTATCACTATCCACATCTCATCATGTAATGCTTCGACAGATGAGCCTCGCATACGAATTTTCCAATCATCAAATTCTTCAATTGTGAACATAGGGATGCGTGTCAAATTTGCTTCCATGATAATAACTTTTTAATGATAGAAAGAGTTTTGAGAGTTTAAGTACTAAAACAGACTTTGAAAAGTTTGGAGATCTAGTTCAAGAACTGCGGAGGGTTCAATGAACCAACCGCTCCGATACCACTTGTAGGTCCCAAGGGGTGTAAGTGTAAGGTTTAGAAGGGGGGTTGAATAAACCTTACCAAATTTTCGATTTAGTCCTTTTAAATATTCGAGTTAATACTACACATGTGTCCTTGATGGACACCAATTTAGTTAATCAAGAGAGTTAGTTTCTCAACAGACTCAACCGAGCCGTTGATGGAATAACTCACTGTTTAACTCAACTATGGTTTTGTTTTTCGGAAGACTTAACACCCTAAAGTCCGATTTAAGCAAGAATTTAGTGTTTGGTTTAGTACTTATAAATTATCAAGTGGATAGCAAATATGTCATGAGAATTAAACAATTAAGATGCGAGAAATTAAAGTCTTTGAAATGTAAATGACACAATGAAATTTTTATAGAGGTTCAAGATGGGGTAATTCTTCTACTCTTCTCTTCTCCAACTCTTGGAGGAATCCACTAGGTAATGATCGAGATACAAAGTGGTAATATCCGGATACAAGTCTTGATCACACAAACACTTGATCCTTTGGGACTCGATCCCTGAGACGCCTTGATCACTCGGCCTAGCTTCTCGTGCGACTCGGCTTCTTCACAAGGCAAAATGCCTTTGCTACTACAAAACCACTTGCTCAAGCTCTTTGGATTTGATCACGAAGCCCTCCAAAAGCTTAAGACTTGGTTCGACCTTGAACCTTCCTACAATCCTTCGTGGAATGTAGACCCCTTGATTTTTCAAGTATTTTCCTCTTCAACTGATTGAAGTTATCTCTCCTTCACAGGTGAGTGTTGGATTGATGTTCTTCGTAGTGTAGGCTTGAGGATTGAGAATGTTTCATTTTCTAATAATTGCTTGAACGTTTTTAGTTCAGGTCCAGAATTTGTGTCTCTCGTGTGTCCCTTATTCTCAAATAAACTCCTCAAATTTTTTTTATAGTGATCTTTCAAAAATTTGCCCGTTGAAGAGATAGGCTTATTTTTGAAAGTCACTTGCAAAGCCGTCGTTTTTGTCTTGTTGCGATCCTTGGAATTGCCATTTCCTCGTATGAATTGTTCTTTCACCTTTTCAAAGTTCGACACGGTGTAGTGCTTCCCATTGGTTCATTCCTTTTGCACGCTTCCTCGGGACCGAGCACTCCGAGAAAGGTGGTATGGAGATATTACTTGTTTAAGTAAATCTCTTGATTTACTCACAAGTGCAACGGATCTTTTACGATTATCTCGACTTGACCGCATTTCCATGCTTTCCCAGGTGACTTAGAGTCGCCTTCCAATCATTGTATGACTCTTCCGTCACTTCAACTTGAGACTTGGCTTTTCTTGAGTTGACTTGACCGATACTCCACTCACCAGTATCTCACCGCTTCTTCAATAGAGTTCCCGTCTACTCTTCTTTTGCCATACTCAACAAGCCTCGCAATGAGTCTTCCTTCTAGTCTTGATTGTCTTCTTGCATGTTAGGGCGTAGGCGACTTAACTCAGCTTGGCCACTCTATTTATTACAATGCATTTTACAACAAGAATTGGGGTGCCAACTTTCTATTCTAAGTTTTACATGGCATTCATCAAAATCTAAACAATAAATTTCCTAACATAAGGAAACGTAATGTGATTGTATCCATTACAGGTGAATATGTCTCATCATAATCAATCCCAGGTCTCTGAGAATCATTGAGCCACGAATCGATCTTTATATCTCACGACTTTATTTTTTCATTTCTCTTTCGGACAAATACCCACTTGTATCTAATGGCTTTACATTGTTTGGAGTTCGAGCAATTTACCCAATTATATTTCGTTTTTCTAGGGAAGCTAACTCGGATTTATTGCTTCCTCCCACATAGGACAATCAAACCTCTGACGGCATTCCATTATAGAACATGGTTCATTATCATAATCATCATTCATAATTTCTTGAGCAATCAAGAATGCAAAATTATCATTAATAATTATTTTATTTCGATCCCATATTTCATCACAACAGCTCATGGGATTCTTGGTGCTATCATAATTTTGTACATTTTCTGAGATATTAGGCTTTACAATTCATCTAGAGCATGCTCTGTTACGAGGAATAATATCTTTTGAGCCAATAGGTCTACCACATTTTTGTCGTGGGTTATCATCATTCATTTTCTTATGTTCATCTGGAATGATAATCCTAGCTAGATCATTTTGTAGCTGGAATATAAGACTTCATGACTTTGCTAACATCATTACATGCATCAGGAAGTCTATTAGCAATATTTTATAAATGAATGATCATATTCACTCATTTTTACATTCAGAAGTACGCGAGTCTGAATGAGATAAGTTTTGTTCATTCCAGAAGAATTCTCAACTTGTTTTTGTTTATCTAAAATAACTTTATCCCTTCCCATTGATGGGAATATTATTTCATCAAAATGACAATCCGCAAATCTAGCAATAAATAAATCTGCAGTCATTGGTTCTAAATATCGAATAATTGACGAGGAGTCAAATCCAATATATACCAAGTCTATGTTGTGGATCCATTTTTGTCCTTTGAGGTGGTGGAATTAGCACCTAAACAACATACCCGAATGTGCGTAGGTACAAAATATTCGGCTCAAAACTAAGAGTTAATTGCATAGGGGAATGCATATTATAAGGAGTGGGGTGTAATCTGATGAAAATTGACCCATGCAATTCTACATGTCCCCATGTTGCACTTGTGAGCCTCAATCTCATTAATAATGTATGAGAAATGATTTGAACTCGTTTAATTAGGAATTCTGCAAATCCATTTTGAGTATGAACATGTGCTAATGGGTGCTCAACATTAATTCTCAGTGTTGCGCAATATTTATAAAACTTTTTGATGTAAATTCTCCGGCATTATCCATTCTTATATTCCTGAAAGGGATAATAAGGGAAATATGCTTGGAGTTTAATAATAATGCAATATTTCTAGTAGATAATAGACATACGTGTGACCATCTACACGATGCATATACTAAGACCATGAAATATCTAAATGGTCCACTTGCAGGATGTATTGGTCCACAAATATCACCATGATTATGTAAAAATGATGGTGATTTATA
The DNA here is from genome assembly GCA_016081115.2 of Rehmannia glutinosa. Taxonomy (NCBI): domain Eukaryota; kingdom Viridiplantae; phylum Streptophyta; class Magnoliopsida; order Lamiales; family Orobanchaceae; genus Rehmannia; species Rehmannia glutinosa. The sequence goes on along the minus strand of CM071924.1, from coordinate 35,209,622 downwards.
ACCAACCTTTTCCATATAAGGTCTATTAAAGAGTTTTCCTTATGAACACGATTCACAAAAATAATCTTTGTACATGAACATTTTCGTGCCTTTTAATGGATGTCCATTAGTATGTTCAACAATCCTACTCATCATAGTTGTTCATTGGTGTCCTAGGAGATCATTCCATAACCCAATTATATCAGGATTCACCAGCTTCCAAGGCATGGTGGTGTAGGATTCAAAAGCTTTATCAAAATCTCGTGTTGATAACGTATTGTAAATCATTCTCTTTCACAATATAAGATATAGTAACCAAATAATATTTTGTGTATATATATATGTAGAAAGCTAATTTAAAATAACAATATGAAATGTAGTATCAAATGTTGTGTGTTATTCTTTCAATTCATGTGTCATATTTACATACAAGATTCTTAATTAATACACAAATACAATAAACGCACACTCATTAGTTAAATGTTCTTTCCTAAACCACCAATTGTATTTTAAAATGTACAAGTCTACTTATTCATAATATCAATGTGATTATTTGTAGGGATTGTCGCTATTTTTCGTTGCAGCCCGTGTTGAAAATTTTCTTGACTTCAGTGTATTTTACACTGCGTTGGTGCTGGTAACTGTTTCACATGCAACAGTAAAGGTAACATTAGAATCATTATTTGGTGATCAATTGTTAACAAAAGATGAGTCAATCACAGAAAAGGAAGAAGAAAGAGCCTATAGTCGCTGCAAGTCCTGGTGGAACTGTGTCTCTGTGTTGACTATCATTGTTGTTGTTTTTGGGCATTCACAAATTGATTCATTCAAGATACTCTCGCTAGTATCAGCAATTGCTACGGGGGCTGCCTTTATATGGTTCTTGTTAGGCACCAAATTTTATATACGCGCCAAACCAAGTGGTAGCCCTATCAGTGATGTTGTATTTGTCATATATATTGCATTGACTAAGAGAAATATCGAGTATCCACACACTCCAGACCAACTATTTCAAAACCCTAGTGGTCTTGTGCAAATTTTGCCTCACGTTTCTTGGTTGAGGTGCGTACTAACTAGACAAATACAGGGTCTGATTTGCTATTTCACATTTTTATTCCACTTCCTATTTAAATTGATTATTAGATGAATAACACTTGTCTTTGAGATAGACATGCCTACATGCATCTGTCATTCAACCGAATGATAGAGTAGGAAATAAAATAGAAACGTGAAATATGAAATTCGAATCTGACAACACAGGATCAAACTAGGCATATCTTTCTACTGTTGCCATTGCTAAATCCATGTTCATTAAATAATTACAAATAGTACCCTTGAGGTTCGACATAATTACAACTAGTACACTTGAGGTTCAACATAATACAAAAAAACTCAACTTTCTTTTAAAACTACATTTACCCCTTAACATTTGTTTTTGTTTTACAAATTACATCATTAGAGGGGTTATATGTTAAATAAATACAAACCTCAAATGAATGCTTGTAATTTTTTTAAGAGATCATATTTTTAATTTTGAAAGATACTGTGTTTTTCTAATTTTTGTAATTAGGCTGAACGTAAATGTTCCTTTTGTAATTTACCCTTCAATAATTGGCAGGTGGTTGGATAAAGCAGCAATAGTTGTGCCACAAGATGAAGAAAAGCCAGGCAACATTTGGAGTGTTGAACAAGTGAAGGAAGCCAAGTATTTGTTAAAGATGGTTCCCATTTGGACAACATTCCTCACATTTAGTGTAGTATCCGCCACAGGGAGCACTTTCTTTATTGAAGAAGCCACAAGCATCAATGAGGATTTTCCAATTTTGTTATTCATAATTTTGCAGAGATTTACAAAATTCATGGTCGCTGAAATATCCAACTACGTACTTGAAAAGCTTGAAAACAAAAGGAATATAGGACAAAAGTTGATGCTTGTGAGAATGGGCATTGGGATGGTATGTTGTGTGGTATGCTGCATAGTAGCTTGGATAAATGCACGTCATTGGTTGCATTTAGTGAATATACACCCAATTAAACCCCAGGATTATATGAGTGTTTATAGACTAACTCCACAATATATATTGTTGGGAGTCATGGGAGGACTTTCTGGAGATGGGCTTGAGAATTTCTTTAATTCCCAAGTTTCTAAATCAATAGCCAGATACGGACCACCATTTGAAGATTGCATAGAGGGTGTTGGTAAGTTTATGAGTGTTGTTTGTATCATCGTATTGGCCAAATGGTTCAAATGGTTTAAACATGACATAAATTCCAGTCGCCTGGACAAGTTTTACGCATTGTTGGCTATATTGAGTTGTGTAAATATGATAATATATTGGTTGGTTGCGTATTGGTATGGAGATGAGAGATTTCTTGCAGAAGATGATAAGGTCGACGATATAGAGATGGCAAATTCAGTTGATCAACGATCACTCTCCAATAAAGGGCAATATAAATCTTTGTCTGCCCGAACAATTATTCTTCCTATAGGAGATAATGATCATCAGACAAAAAACATCGTCTCTGAACAAATAATATCACAAGAACATCAAGTTAGCCTGCATTTATTAAACTTGGAAACATGTCAAGAAACAACATTATCATCCAATGTGAATGATCATGAAACTGAAAAACTGGAACATGATATTACTGACTCAATGTACAAAGTTTCATTGGATGCTCCGCTACTGAGGGGGATGCGATCATTTCCACGTCCGTCCTCTAGGGGAATATACAAACGCTTCAACTCAATGCGTTGAGCTTTTCTAGCAAATTAACCTTTTGTAGTGAGCGGCGTGAATTAGTGAATCGCTCTTTTAAATATATTAGTAGAGTCTGTTAGTATTTAATAGTTTTAGCATGGGCAAAGATATTATTGGGTATGTGGTTTCCGACCAAATGGAATTGAAAATATAATTGGAGATATCAACTGCATTATGGGAGTGTTTGCAATCTCTAAAAAAAGTGATTGTCAGCTTCTAGATTTAAAATACAATTATTTTTCCCGTCTAAAAGTTGAGGATCACTTTTTTTTAGAGTTTGCAAATACTCCCTATGTAATCCTTTAATCTCACTTTTTGCACGCTGCCTTTATGAAAAATTTCGGGCATAGGCAAAAAAAATCTAATGTTATTTCTGTATTTGTGACATTTTATGGAGTTCATCGTTCGCAACCTATATAAATATTTGCACTCCATGGTAAACCCTTATCAATACTATGGAGTTGGTCTATTCCAACTTGGATAGGTTCCATCTTTCCTGATAAAATTGTATTAAACTGCCGAAAAACACAAATCAAGTAAAATTTTGTTAAAGGACCACCTACAACTTTTACTACTGTGTGGGTTAGAATTCGAGTAATGTAAAGAGGAATATTTATGTAAGCATGCTTTTCTCCACCATCATATTTAATCTGCAAAATATTATTTGTCTTTTGATTTGTTTGAGATATGAACATGGATGACTGCAAGCAGCAGCAAATAATCCAAGATATGATACTCATACCTGAATCATCATAAAAAACACTTGGACCATTTCACATTCCATAGTAAGTGAGTTGAGTTTAGGGTAAACTAGAAAACCTACCCGTAATATTTAGCTTAATTATATATATAAAAAAACCAATTATCTTTCAAAATTACAAAAACTCTTAAGGTCGTATTACGAACATACCCTTCAGATTTGTATTATTTGTTTAACAAATATGAAATATGTCCCTGTTGAGGGGTGAAATTCATAAAATAGAAACAAATATCAATAGGATATTTTATAATTTTAAAAGATAGTTGGATTTTTTTTAAAATAATAATAATTTGAACATTAAGGGTATTTATCATAAGAGAATGTATCTTGTGAGACCATCTCACGGATCTAGATCCGTAAGACAGAGCCCCACAATACTAAACCCGCAGGAAAAACCTACTGGAAAAAAAGAAATAAGAAAAATTAACCCTCAACTCTTGTCTTACGTGAACTTCTCTCTCTCTCTCTCTCTCTCTCTCTCTCTCTCTCTCTCTCTCTCTCTCTCTCTCTCTCTCTCTCTCTCGGTGTCTCTCGAACCACCACCATAGTGGGATACCAATTTCCTCACCACACTACTGCTAGTAGCTCTCTTCCATTGTGTCTTCGTCTATACAACACGTACAGTAAAAAATGTGTGTTTTCTTCTTCTTTCTGATTGTGAATAAAACAGTTTATGGATTTGTGTTTTCAAAATTGTACCAAGTTTCGATTTGTGTTTTCAAAATTGTACCAAGTTTTTGGATTTGGGTTTTCAAAATTGCATCTAGGTGATATTACATACATTTTGCAGATTGCATTTGACTTTACATGTTGATTAACTATTGTTTTATGATTTCTTCAACAAAAAGTATGGTTTCTTCCACAAAAAGTATTGGTTTTCTAACTAAAAGTATCATCTTCTACATCTTTTTTCTGTATATTTTCTTGCTTGGCTATGTGTGTATGTGTGTTTGTTGTAGATCAAATTCTTGTTGTAACTCCTAGTAGTGAAAAACAAGCTAATACATTAAACGCAGGTAATATTTAATATATTTGTGTTACTTCAACTAAAAAAGTATTACTTTTTCAATAAAAAGTATTAGATTTCAAACCAAATGTATTACATTTAGATGTTGTCACAATTATTGACTGTTAATGAAAATGTTGAAATCAATATTGCCACACAGCATGCAAGTGATGCAATGCTCCAAGGGAAGGAAACAAAGGATCAATGGGCATTTTCAAAAAAACAAGAAGAAGAGAAATAGTGACACAATAAACTCACATCCATCGAAGTAGTTTGGTTCAAAGACTCCTAATTCTCGACTCTTTTAGTAATTATTTTTGTATCAAAAATATGATAATATAGTTACATTGATTGTTTTAGTATTAAATTCTTTAGTCTCAGTGTTTTAATCTCCTTTTAGTTTAATACATTTGTAATGAGAAAATCGATACTTTGACCCAAAAATCGATATTTTTGAACAAAATATGATACTTTAATAAGGTGATTTTATGTTCTTTCATAAATTATTTATAACAAAAACTGATACTTTTAATTCAAAAATCGATACTTTTTCAACAAAAAGTGATACTTTAATCAGATAATACTTCAACAATTTTATGTTCTTGCTTTCATAAATCTTTTGAAATAAGAACTGATGCTTTTAACACAAAAATTAATACTTTTTGAACAAAAAATAATACTTTATTAAGGTGATACTTCTGCAATTTTATGTTCTTTCATAATCATTTATAACAAAAGGTGATGCTTTTATCCAAAAATCGATACTTTTTGAACAAAAAGTAACACTTTCAATCAATGCTTCTCTTTATATCCAGTCATTTAGTTCTTGTTTTTATTTTTTTTCACAATATGTACTTTGTTTTATGTTTTTGCAATTACACTGTCCATTTTGCAATCACGGATTTAATTATTATAATAGATAGATTGGTAAAAATTTGAAAATAATAATATTCAGTAACATGCACCAAAATATACTACTTGGAATACTAGTCAACGCTTGTAATGTAACATACATCATTTCACTCCCTCACCAAACTACCTGTTTTACTTTGACCCTCGCTACGACTCTTTTTTGGCGGTTTTTCTCTCCGGATCGTACAGGCAACAACGAACGCGGTTTAACCCCCGACTTCCCTTTCATTACTTCTTTCACGACGATACTATTGCAATATTAGGCAATGCTTGCAATATTAATATTACAAAAAAAATCAACACATCAAATATACAAAAAATAGAGTATGTTTCTCCAATTTGTCTGTCATCCTCTAAAGAACACTATACATCCATCAATTGGCATATTAATTTATAAATTGAAGTGCATCTTTCTTGATTTACATTTTCATTTCATTGAAATGGCTAAGAACAATTCATGCACAATAAGAAGCCCTTAATTTGTGTCATTCACTCACCTTCAATGAAAACCGAATAATATTAAGATAAGTAAATATTTTTATATAATTCAATTTTATAATAAAAAAAAGATTCATTCCTTAAGAAAATCTGGATCTGAGCAAACATGTCCCTTGAAAATTTTCATGTGGTGCATTAAGAAAACACCACAATCAATATTGGTTAAACTTCTTTGTCAAGGAAAATCGACATTCTCAAAGTATATTGCCTAACATCTTGTGCTTTGGGATGATTCTTCTCCTTCAAGAAAATACACATTTCTCTTCGATGAAAACTTTTAACCATTGAAAACTGATACTTTTATATGTTAGGAAATTTATTGTATAGTTTATGATGATGCTTAGAAAACATTGTATTAGAAAGTTGGCATACCCCAATTCTATATGTAAATTTTACTATGTAATAGTTACATAAATTAGCTGAGTCAAATAGTAGCTAAGTAGGATATGGAAAAGACTTGCTGAAGAATATAGAAGAATCAGCTGAGTCGCGGCTTAGTGGATCAGAAGACCTTTAGTCAAGTACATCAGCTAAATCTCTTAGAAAACTTATAGTAGAGTCAACCAATGAATGATGGAGATGACTCAACTCAATGAGTAAAGCAGTTGAAGGACTCAAAGTCATCTGAAAGAGTCCATTGTGTTGAAAGTCAAAGAGATTACCTGTTTGGGTGATGGAGACAAACCTGCAACCTAAAAGTGTTCCTGCTGAAAGAGTGCAAGAAACTTGAGCCAATGAGAAGCCTGCAGGATTCTGATCCTTTTTAGAAGCCTGCAAGTACCAGATTCCAATAGTAGGGTCAACATCAAAGCTGCAGAAACAATAGAAGCCAACGAACACTAAGTAAGAGTTTGAGTTTTATCTATCTCTTCAACGAACAAACTCTAAACTCCTACTATAAAAGGTTGAGAAATTTTGAGAGACAAAAAGAGAGCATTCATACACGCAAGACACAAAAATAACAAACATTCAAGCAAAAACTGCAAATACTCTCTCTCAATGAAAAAATATTCATAACCTTAAGTCTGATTCTAAGACACATTATCCAAAACTCTCACGTGGAAGATAAATGTTGTTATTCAAGGCTGAAGAGGAAAACATTTGTTAAAAGCAAATGGGTCTACCAAGAAGTGAAAGGAGTATAGCGAGGTTCAAAGTCGAACTAGAATCAAATCTGAAGGAGGATTGTGTGATCAATTCCTGAAGATTTTAAGAAATAATAGTAGTGAAGCGGTGACATGCGGCGTGAGCCCTAAGATTGGTTGGTTGTGTGATCAAAGCATTCTAGGACTGTTGTACTTTTGTAACAAAGTTAATGTTGCATTAATAAATTTCTCATTGAGTAGGAGAAGAGTGGAGTAGAAGAATTACTCCATACTCGAACCATTATAAATTCTATGTCATTTTAAATTTTGCGCTTTAATTTCTGCATTCCATTTATTTACTTCATGTGCTATCCAACTGATAATAACCATTCAAAATTATAAGTGTTGATAAACCAAGTTTTAAAAAGGTCCGCTGTAAATCAAGAAAACTTATTTTTTAAAAGTTAACTTCATTCAGCTGAGTTACTCTATCAACAACTCTCTCAGAGTCTATTGAGTGGTTAACTCTTTTGATGAAGCTTAACACAGTTGTCTTTCGAAAGACTTAGTTGTTTCTTGTAATATCTGATTTGAATAAGAATCAAAAAATTGGGTAAAGTCTATTCAACTTTACTCTGCACCCCTTGAGACCTACAAGTAGTATCAGAGTGGTTGGTTCAAAGAACCTTCTGCACTGGTTACTGAACTAGATCTCATTTCTTTTCAAAACATCAACACTTGAGTTTTCAAAAGTTTTTTTGAGTTATTATCATGGAAGTGAATATATCTCGTATTCCTATGTTTACCATTGAGGAATTTGATGAATGGAAAATTTGTATGCAAACACATCTCTCTGCACTTCATGATGAAACGTGGTTTGTCATTGAAGATGGACCCGTTAGAATCACAAAGGTGAATAAAGGTGTAAGAGCAGCAGGAGATGATGCTGAGAGAGCTGTTGAGGTTGACAAACCCATGAGCGAATGGACAAATGAGAATAGAAGTAGATACAACTTGGATAATATGGTTAAGGATATACTTGTATAAAATTTTAGATAAAGCCATGTTTAACAAAGTTAAATCTTGTACGACAACCAAAGAAATTTGAGAAAAGCTGACTCTAATCTGTGAAGGCTTAGAGAAAATACAGGAGAACAAGATTACAGTTGCAGTTCAAAAGTTTGAGAATTTCAAAATGATGTTGGAGAGTCATTAGATCAACTAGTAGATGCAAGATTTATAGAAAATCACAAATTAGTTGTCTGCGTTAGGCAACGAATATACACATAAGGAAATATGTATGAAAATTCTCAGAGCACTCCTAGCTGAGTGGGAAATCAAAGTGATGGCTCTAAGACATTCCATGGATTTGACCAAGATTTCTAACCATGAGCTATTATCTGATTTCAATGCTTATGAATTTGAGCTCAACAGGAAAGAACAAGATGAGCTAGCTACACCAAAGATAGCTGCACTGATAGCTGGAGAGTCCAAGTCAAATGACCCCAAGGACATCATTGGTGTTAGGAATTTTATTGTTTAGATTCGATGAATGCCATGTAAAACTTAGAATAGAAAGTTGGCTCCCCAATTCTTGTTGTAAAATGTATTGTAACAATTAGAGTGCCAAAGGCGAGTTAAGTCGCCTACGCCTAACATGCAAGAAGACAACAAAAGACTTGAAGGAAAACTCTGTGAGAGAGACAAACAGTGACGTCTGACAAAAGAAATGACAGAACTCGGCGAAGAAGCGGTGAGATCGGTGAGTGGAACATCGATCAAGTCAACTCAAGAGAAGCCAAGTCTCAGGCAAGTGAGAAGAGTCATCCAATGATTGGAAGTGACTCTAAGTCACCTGGGAAAGCAAGGAAATGCGATCAGTCGAGATAATCTGTAAAAGAACCGTTGCCTGAAATCAAGAGATTTACTTAAACAAGTAATATCTCCATACTACCTTTCTTGGAGTGCTCGGTCCCTGAAGCGTGCAAAAGGAATGAACCAATGGGAAGCACTACACCGTGTCGAACTCGAAAAGGTGATAAAACAATTCATACGAGGAAATGGCAATTCAAGAACGCAAGCCAACGACGCAAAGTAACTTTCAAAAATGAGCCTATCTCTTCAACGGGCAAATTTTTGAAAGTTCACTATAAAAGGCCGAGGAGTTTGTTTGAGAAGAAGGATGAATGACACACTTGAGATATACAAGCTTATCAAAAAGCAAACATTCTCAATCCTCAAGCTTACATTTCAAGTACATCAATCCAACACTTACCCGTGAAGGAAAGAGAACTTCAATCAGTTGAAGAGGAAAATACGAAAACAAAGGGGTCTACATTCCGGGAAGGATTGTAGAAAGGTTCAAGGTGAACCAAGTCTTAAGCTTTTGGAGGGCTTCGTGATCAAATCCAAAGTGCTTGAGCAAGTGAGCTGTAGTAGCAAGCTGCCTGTGAAGAAGGCCGAGTCGTCACGAGAAGCCACCGAGTGATCAAGGCGTCTCGGATCGAGTCCCAAAGGATCAAGTCGGGCCGTTGTGATCAAGACTTGTATCGGACTGTTACCACTTTGTAAACCGATCATTACCTAGTGGATTCCTCCGGGAGTTGGAGAAGAGAGGAGTAGAAGAATTACCCCATCTTGAACCTCTATAAAAATTTTATTGTGTCATTTACATTTCGAAGATTTAAATTCTGCGCACTTTTAATCGCTTATATCTGGCGATAAATTTGCTATCCATTTGATAATTTATAAGTACTAAATCAAGTCAAAACTTGCTTAATCAAACTTAAGGGTGTTAAGTCTTCCAAAAAACAAAACCACGATTGAGTCAAATTATAGCCAACAAACAGAGTTACTCTATTAACAAATGACTCAAATGATGCATTTGAGAGATTAACTTTCTTGAGTGACTAATTCGATTTGTCCATCAAGGACACAAATGTGTAGAACTCGTGATTTAAAAGGACTAAATCGAAAATTTGGTAAGGTTTATTCAACCCCCTTGGGACCTACAAGTGGTATCGGAGCGGTTGGTTCATTGAACCCTCCGCATGAGTTCTTGAACTAGATCTCCAAACTTTTCAAAAGTCTCGCTTTAGTACTTAAACTTTCAAAACTCTTTTCTATCACTAAAAGTTACTATCATGGAAGCAAATCTAACACGCATTCCTATGTTCACTATTGAAGAATTTGATGATTGGAAAATTCGTATGCGGCTCATCTATCGGCATTGCATGATGAAATGTGGATAGTGATAGAAGATGGGCCTCTCGCAAATATTAAAGGTGAACACAAAATTGCATTTAAGAGTTGCAAATCAAGGAGAAGAAGATGTTGCTCCCAGGACCGGTCATGGTTGAAAAACCAAGAACCGAGTGGACAAATGATGACAGAAAAAAGTACAACCTGGACAATGTAGCCAAGGACATCCTGTACAAAACCTTGGACAAAGCCATGTTCAATAAAGTCAAATCTTGCAAAACGGCTAAGGAAATGGGGACAAGTGACATTGATTTGTGAAGGCTCGAGCAAATCAAAGAAAACAAACTATCGGTGGCCATACGAAGTTTGAAAATTTCAAAATGCTCTCGGGAGAGAACCTGGATCAACTGGATGCTCGGTTTACGAAATTACAAATGAGTCAGTCTACACTTGGAAAGGAATATACGAGAAGAAATGTGTATGAAGATCCTAAAAAGTCTTCCACTGAATGGGAAATGAAGGTCATGGCATTGAGACACTCCATGGACCTATCAAAGACATCCAATCATGAGTTATTCTCGGACCTCAAAGCCTACGAGTTTGAGCCGAGAAGGAAAGACCAGGAAGAGACAGTTGTACCCAAAACAATTGCTCTAATTGTTAAAGATGGGAAGAGAGCCGAGGTCAAAGAAGTCATTGACCCGGAAAAATAGCCCCCGATGGTTAAAAGGTTCAACAAGTTCTTCAATAAGAACTACAAGAGAGGAAAGGGCGAATCTTCCAAAGACACTCGGCTCCCTCTAAATCAAGGGAAGACAGGCCAACCAAGAGAAAACGTATCATCAAAAAGTTGAATATCAAAGGGTGACAACTCAAGAATGGAAAGAGCCGATCAAAAAGTCAATATCTATGTTGGAACTGTAGACAACCAGGTCACTATGCAATTGATCTCATATCCTCCGTAGTCAACAAGTACAGGGATGAAGAAAAAAGAAAGGTCTTGAGAGAAAGAAGAAAGGGGAAAAAAAAAAAGGGCAATGATGGTCGCAGAGACTGGCCGAGACACCCAAGTCGGGAAGAACACTCGAGCAAGCGGTGAAGTGACTACTCAAGTGACTCGACGAAGAAGAAGCCTTGATCGCTTGATGGCCAAAGAACAAGATCAAGAAGATGAGGTACAATCTAACTCAACAAGCTCGGACACTAGTGATAGTGACCGTGACACACACACTTCATCACCTACGATCTTTATGATTCATTAGGCAAAATGATGAAAGATTTTGAGCACATTAAATCCTCACACACACTATTGAATGAGGAAAACAAAATTACTCAAAAGTCAAAACTCACAAACACCAAGGAGCTGAGTACTCTAAGTCAAATAGTCATTATTGCCTCATTCACTAAGGCATCTAAATCATTGGATGATCTTATTATGAGTCAAAGAGAATGTGGAGACAAGACAGGGCTTAGGATTTAATTCCTCTATGCTATGTCAAACCTCAAGAATAATTTTGGAAAAAGGATCTTCAAGTCATGAAGAGTCCTAAAAATCCAAAACTATAAATGTTGCACACACATTCGCTCCAAAGCACAATAATAAGCAAACCGGCCTTGGTTACAAAGGAAAAGGAAAACAACCCGTTGAGAGTCTTTGAAAGACAGTGAGAAGAGATTCACCGAGTCCTCAAAGAAACTCCAAACAGAAAATACTCAAAGAAAAAGCGAGCTACCAAAAACCCTTAAAATCCATAAAAGAAACACATATAATGGGAATGGTAGAAAATATCCAAGCCAAGTGATTGGAATAATGTGAACTATCGGCTAGACTTATGGAATACAAGCCCAAATGGCAAAGGCCTAGAACTCAAGAAAGGCCATTCCAAAAGCATAAGAGCTTTCATCAAAGACACATATGCACCTAGGCACTACACTCAAAAACACCACAATTACCCAAGGAAGGCAATTGCTAAAACATATATGCAGGCATACGAGACAAAAGAGACAATTTGTATGAACCTAGAATCCCCAAGCAATTTGCCAGGATTAATTATGATTATGGCACCGATAGATGGCAACCTCTTAGAGTCAAATCATTTGGCTATAGGTTGGTTGGATCATCTTATAATTCTAACCCCTCGGGACCCGCACAAGAATGGGTACCTAAAACTTAATTTCCTTGATTGCGGGTTCAAGGAAATGAGTGCCAAGGAACCTGGTACATGGATAGTGGTCATTCCGGACATATGACAGAAATAAGAGAAATCTGTCAAAATTCAAGGAAGTCAAAGGAGCAAAAGTCATATTTGGAGGAAATGAAGCTCCCGGTGAAATAAGAGGCATTGGATCCATCAAGAGGAATGGTTTAGAAATCACGATGTTGCATATGTTGAAGGACTAAACTTCAATTTACTAAGCATCGATCAACTTTGTGACAAGGGCTACAATGTTGGATTCAACATGGGCATATGCCAAATCAAAGACATTGAATCAAATGAAGTGGTGCTTTGCAAGGATGTAAACAGAAAAAATATGTATGTGGTGAATTGGTCAATCGCAACACCCAAAGACTGTCTACTTGCAAAGAGCACACAATCAATCAAGTTAGGTCGTGGCACAAAAAGCCGAGTCATCCGAATTTCAAAACGATCAACAAACTTGCAAGAAGTCATCTTGTGGAAGGACTTCCGGACTCGATACAAGAAGGAGAGTATATGTGACGCATGTCGAAGGAAAACAAATCAAGTCGTCATTCAAAGAAAAGACATGCCCATCCTCAACAAGAATATTGCATCTACTCCATATGGATCTATTTGGCCCAAAGTGGAACCCAGCAAAGATAAGTGGAAAGAAATACACCTTGGTGGTAGTAGATGACTACTCAAGATATACATGGACAATTTTCATGTGTAAGAAGAAAGAAACTCTACAAAAACGCCACAATCGATGAAAAGGATTCAAAATGAGAAGAGTCAAACCATTATCAAAATAAGATCGATAGAGGAACCGAGTTTGTCAATGGAATAATAACTCGATTGTATTGAGAATGGTATTGGTCATGAACTATCGGCAGCAGGACTCCACGTGAGAATGGAGTTGCGAAAGAAGAAATAGAACCCTCAAAGAAGCAAAGAAGGACCATGTTAGTGAAGCGAGTTACCAAAAGATTTTGAAATTCAAGCAATCAACACACTGCTACACTCAAAACAGATGTATGATAAATAGACAACACAAAGACTCCTATGAGATCCGGACGGAAGAAAACCAAATGTTTCATATTTCGAATATTTGGATGTAAATGCTTCATTCACAACAATGGCAAAGACAATCTAAAGGCTTTTGATGCTAAAGGCGATGAAGGTATCTTCTTAGGATACTCAACAAAGCAAAGCCTATAGAATACTCAACAAAAGAACTATGGTTACGTAAGAATCCATTCATGTAGTATTCGATGAGCCAAATGTAAATGGAGAAGACATTGAAGAGTCACTAATAAGTGAAACATCCAACCATACGAAGAGTCCCTATCTTTGAAGTCAAGCCGGGATTATCAATTCGAAGAAGATGAGATATAGTCAATCTCAAAAGCGAAAAATCTGCACTGAGTGACCACGAGAGAGTCGACCACAAAGAACACAACAAGTACGCAAGTCGATCAATCCAACTAACTCACTCCAACCTGATGTAAGATGGTGAGAGACCATCCACCGAACTTGTCATTGGAAATATAAGAGAAGGTGTCAAGACAAGATCCGAGAACTCAACAAGAAGCAATGTTCACATGCTTCATCTCGCAAATAGAGCCAAAAGATGTGTCACAAGCATCGGATGACACACATTGGATTCAAGCCATGCAAGAAGAGTCAATCAATTTGAGAGAAATAAAGTATGGGAACTAGTGCAAAGACCCATACATCAAAATGTCATTGGAACCAAATGGGTGTTCGAAATAAGATGAACGAGGAAGGTTACGGGTAAGAAACAAAGCAAGACTAGTGGCCAAAGGATATTGCCAAGAAGAAGGGATAGATTTTGATGAAACATTTGCCCCCGTAGCAAGATTGGAAGCTATAAGGATGTTTCTTGCCTATGCACTCACAAGAATTTCATTGTATATCAAATGGATGTAAAGAGTGCATTTCTAAATGGCCTATTGGAAGAAGAAGTGTATGTTGAACAACCTCCAGGATTTGAGCGAGAAGACTCTTGGAGACAAGGTATACAAACTCAAGAAAGCCCCGCACGGATTGAAACAGGCACCCGAGGCATGGTATGATACCCTGTCACAATTCCCGATCAAATGGATTCACAAAAGGAAAAGTAGATAGAACACTTTTCGAATTCAAGACAAGAAGAGTATCTTTGCTTGTTCAAATATATGTGGATGACATCATTTTTGGATCCACTAACAAAGAGTCAGTGTGAAAAATTCTCAAACCTCATGCAAAGTAAATTTGAAATGAGCATGATGGGAGAGTGACATTCTTCCTTGGACTTCAAGTGAAACAAAATTGAAGGATGGAACCTTCATAAGTCAAACAAAATACACCAGAGATTTAATGAAGAAATTTGGTATGGAGGAGAAGTCTTCGTAAAAATACCAATGAACACATCACCAAAATGGACATGGATGCGGATGGCAAGCACAGATCAAACAAGATACTGAGCACTTATTGGATCATTGCTCTATCTCACAAAATGCGAGGCCGGACATCACCTTTGTTTGTAGGTGTATGTGCAAGATTTCAATCTGCTCCAAAAGAGAGCCATATGACAAAGACTAAGAGAATATTGAGATACTTGAAAGGAAGCCAAGAAGTAGGCCTATGGTATCCAAAGGAAGGTGGATTCAAGCTAATCGGCTATTCGGACTCTGACTATCTTTGGATGCAGAGTGGACAGAAGAGCACTTCGGCACATGTCAAATGCTAGGAAACAGACTAATTTCTGGTTTAGCAAGAAGCAAAACTCACTAGCCACCTCTACAAATTGACGAGAATACATAGGCTGGGCAAAATTGTTGTGCCCAAATCCTATGGATGAGACAAAGAAATGAGAGACTATGAAGTTGAAGAAAAAGAAAATCCAATCATGTGTGATAACACAAGTGCAATTGCAATCACTCATAATCGTGTGTTGCACTCAAGAACAAAACATATTGATGTCGGATATCACTTCATAAGAGACCATGTTGAAAAGAAGGACATCATTCTCGAATATATCTCAACCGATAAACAACTAGCCGACATCTTCACAAAACCATTATGTGAGTCAAGATTTGAAGAACTCAAACATGAGTTGGGGCTAATTGAGCTAAGCCGAGACACGAAAGAATCAAAGAAAAGAAATGGAACAGAAAGAAGGTCAAAAAGAGCCGAAAACAAAAATCACTCGAGAAATCACCAGATCGGAAGTCACTATACCAAGTCACCGATAATTTGGAGTCACTAAGAGAAATGTGAGAAGCGAAATTAAATCACCTAAGAGATAAGTTGAATAACTTATGAGCAAAGTGACAAAAACGCAATCGTTTTGACTTAGCGGGAATGTTTTAAGAGACACGTCAAAGATAATGATGATGTGTATAGACATAAAGTTGCACACCAAGCCTATGATTGGATATAAATGTTTGCGCATTAAATACGAGACATGAATCGCTCAATATGCGTGCGAAATCCAAGCCGTTGATTTCGATCACAATTCAAAACCGTCTGCGTCGCCCTTTCATAAAACCATATTTAAACCATTTTCGCCCGTTTCTCTCTCACACTTCTAAAAAACTGTTCATCTCATTCTCTCAAAAGCAAAGGCAAAACACTCTCGAAACCCTATCAATCTGAAAATCATTTTCTCGAGTTTTTTCCTTGAAATAATTCCCGAGAAATGGCACCAACTTATGACTTTACCAAGTTGGGAAAGCAAATCCACACCGGTTCGACGGTGGATTTCGACGAATGGTGAAGCGAGGGGTCCGACGACACCCTGGTAAAGAAAATCGCCGAGAAGTTGGAAACGCCCGGGCTAAAACCGCTTTCTAACGCCGAACATCCTATGACCTATGTGGAGGAGGTCGCACAATTCTCGTGAATGCTTTGAGATTCACGATGAAGGAATCAAGTCATCTTCACGGGGAAGCAAATGACTATCAACGCCAAGAGATTTGGTGAATATTGCTCACTACCCGCCAAGGAGCAAATCGAGATTAAGGAAACGATGTCAACTTGGGCACGCATGGAAAGAGATAGCCAAGTCCGATTGTCTTTGACAAAATAATATACACAAAGAAACAAGAGATCTAGCCAAGGAGGATTATCACAAATTGTTGGACATAGTTGCCAAGTGTATCGACATCAAATTTGGCGGCTTGACGAAATCACAAAGGCAAAGCTGACCGTGATGGCCGCAATCATCGAGAAAAGAAGATAAACCGGGCTGAGTTTATCTACGGATTTCTGCCCGAACGTGGGAACAAGTCCTTCAAAGAAGATGGGTCATTTGGAGGATCCCTAGGATATGGCCCGGTGATTGGGCGGCTATTGGAGGTGAAAGGAGTCCTTCTTAGACATGGGAAGGCTTTCCATGTTAACAAGAGGATGTTCGAGCTAACCTCTCCGGTGCTCGTGCGAGCTTACGCCAAGAGAGCCGACACTAGTGAGGGGAATCACCGACCCGAAGACACAAACTGCTTCCTCTCCACCAAGAAGAAAAGTCGCCCCTGCGCACCGCTAAGAAGATCGCCCCTGCAAAGAAAGAAAACCAAACATGCTCCCGCCCTGCGCAGCGAGTCACCCGCCTGCAGCAGCCGTGTCACTGCCCTCTGCGCAGCGCGGTCGAGAAGGACTCCCAAATACCTTCTCCGATCGTCAAAAGGAGGAGAATCGACAAGCCTAGACGGCCAGCTCTCCTCGAAACAAACACAAGCACCGCCCACCGCCCAAGACTCGAGGGACACCGCCTCCGAACTGTAAATTCCCCTGGTACAAACCAGGAGACGAAGAAGACTTGTCAAGCAGTCCGAACAGAGAAACCAAATGAGTCGATTACTCGGCTAGCACAAATACCCGAAACTACCGGAGAAGTAGAGTCTCCGGATGTAGTTGATGAAACAGCCAAGTCTCGTGGCGAAAGCGAGGCAACTCAAGACACAAACAGTAGCTCACACAAATTGGCACAAGAAGAACCAGCCCAAGCAGATAGTGATGTTATGATCCTCTCTCCACCTTACCCGGACATCCAAAATCGTCTGCGTGAGTGGAGAAAATGGAAGTCGAGCAAGTCAAGGGAACAGTTCCAACGGCCAATTCATAGAAGAAGAAGAGGAACTGCTAAATTTCCTGGATTAACTCTTTTGTGCTCCCGGCTCACGGATGAAGACAATCGCATGACATTCTGCAGATATACAAGGACAAGGAGAGAGAAAAGCAAGTCAAAGAAGCCGAAGCACGAGAGAAGGCAAGCATCGCCTATCTCCGGCCCACGAACACACACATCCTCTCCTTGATGTCTTCTCACGAAAGTGACGAGGAACCATAGAATCTTTGCTGCCCGTAAGAAGTTGCAAATGCGGCAAGCATTGCACGAATCAAGAATCCTTCACGAGCAAAGACTAATGGAGGGACCAAGAGAGTCCTCGAACACACGGTGAAATCGATCCAATGGGAGTGGTTCAAAAATAGCCATTGTTATTGCTTGCTACCACTTCCCCAAACTCACTCGAGAAGAAGCAATAAGGAGATGGCGATGAAACGGGATAGTGGGGACCCCAATCGAGCCAACCCCTATTGAAGGTGTGCTACCACCGCCCCAACGGTGAGCAATCAATCGGAACAAATGGGAGTTTGGAGACGAGTGACCCCACTCCAAGTCACTCACCGGTGCACCACCGAGGGGAAACTCCCTCCACCGCAGCAAGGTCGGAGGATGCTGAGATGACTCGACAAAGAAGCAAGGAGGAGAAGAAGAGAAATTACAATCACAAGAAGAACAAAGAAGTTGCCATCAACGAAGCTCGAGGCGATTGAGACTGCCTCAAAAGGTGCCAAGCTGCTCTGAAGGCTAATGACGCTGCGATGCGGTCGAGGCACTGAGAAGGAATGTACCACAGGAGTTAACACTGGGCGATGAAAGTGCAATCCATGGGGTTGAGACTCCAATGGATGCCATCAGAAGACCCTAAGACAGTGACACTGTCGAAAGGGAGGACCAAGCCTCGCAGCAGAGAGACTGCTGGAGGAAATGAAGGCCCACGGAGGTTGAGACTTCCCGAGGGTAAAGAGGTCAAGTAGAGAACATCCCTCCCGCAATCATCGACCCATCTCGAGAAGGAGATCGCGCACTTCATGATTCCTAGGACAACCCCGATGTCACTTTTCCGGGATCGGAAGGCGAAGAAGAAGTCGAGTCAACCCCATGACAAATCCAAAAGACTCAAATGCGGATGTTCCAGGCACGAGCAAGTCGATCCCAAGACTACTCGTCAAACCTTTAACTTTGATGATGAGCCACCACTAGAAATCTCATCATCGTCCGATGACGCTCGCGATAAGGCCGAGGACAAGTCTTGAAATGGAAAAATCACCGAGACCAACGGTTAAGACAAATGAGGCTCGCAAGCGGGGTCTACGTCACAACCAAACCCAACAACCGAGACCACCGCTCCGGCTCCTCAAGCCGCAGCAGATCGATTCCCAAAGAACTTCACGCGCACCGCTCATCATCGAACGCATCCCGATCGGCGGTGATGAATCTTTTGTGAATCTTTCCCTTTCACCGGAGATACGAGAACTCCACGAAGAGTCGAAAAATGAACAAGCACGCTATCACAAACCACCTCCTGTTCTTCCAACAGACACCATTGTTCCAAATTATTATGACTTCGATCTTTGTATGGCCATCACCGCAATGAAGAATCACCAAGTTCGAGAAGTGTTCAAGGCACTCTTTCTGCCGAAGTTGAACGGATGGAGAGGCATCAAGCCTCTTTGGACATGCGCTGGACAACAGAGATGCCACCCTTACAAATTGACTTAAGAGGCATAACAGTTCGAATAAGGGAATGGTGGCAACAAAGAAGAAACAATGCGTGTGGAATGGTGAGATACTTCGACAATTGTTCAACAAGCCATTTGTGTGGAGAGCCGAAAATGCCGATCGAAACGAAGGAGGAACACATTGAGCATATGCATGAAGCTCACACCGCCGAGATCAAGGCTGCTGCGTGAGCGAGAATGCAAATGATATACGCGTTTGGAAGAACACATGACAAGAAAATTCAGCCTTCTCATGGCCGAGATGAAGCGATTTCAAAGAATCCAACGCTACTCGTTCAATTCCGTCTTTGCATACAACGCAGCGAGACTTGAAGCAGAATTCAACCATCGAAGACTTCGACTTCATGCTTGCCAAAGATGTTCCACGGGGTTCCTCTATCCTTTGATGATGCCAAAAAGGGGAAGAGGAATACCTTAAAGCAAAGAAAATCAAGTTTGAAAAGAAAGGAGCAAATTTGAGAAGGGAAAATCACCGAGGAAGTCCTAAAACGAGAAGAAAGGAAAACTTGTTGAGGGGGAAGGATCGTGATGTAACATTGATGATTGCACAAACCCCCAACAAGGTCCTCACACACCGACATTATAAGCGGCAAACTCCCCGTGACTCGCCACTCCAACACTCTCTTTGTATCTATGGGCCGAGAAGAGAAAAGCAATTGAAGCGAGGGATGAAGGAAGTGGAAGGAAGAATGGATGCCAGGGTGATGAACATCTTGAAAGAACATGGAGGCATTCCGGTTGGACAGAGACACGTATGCCATTTCGTATGTCGGGGACGAGCCAAGATCGCTTGGCGAATTCAAAACGCTCGAATCAAGGATATTTTGCAAATATGTCCATGGCTCAAGCTTGGGACTCAGATGGGAAAAGGGTCTCACATTATGTGAAGAAGAAGTTCGACAGCAGGAGACAACCGGCATCCTCTGCTGGTCACTCCGCCTGGGCACTCACCGGAAAAGAAGACTCGAAGACAATATACGCCCGGAGGTAGAGGAAGAAGCAACGATGGAGGAAGAAGCTTGCACCTAGGCCTCGCCCAAGAACATTGAATACGTAGATCCAGGGGAAGAAAGGAGGGATCTACTTGGGCTGGAAAACTTGACCAAGTGGCAAATTTGCGAGTGGCTAAAACTAACGCCGAGTATGCAAAAAGAATAGAAGAAAAAACAAGAGACAAACTCAGGCTATGGCGGGAGAGAGACAGAAAGAATAAGAATAGATGAAGTCTAAGAAAAGCATATGAGAAGAAGAAGAAGGCAAAACTGATGACGAGAAGAAGAGAAGAAGAGAAGAAGATCTTGATCAAGATGAAAGAAGGAGACAATGAGGAGATGAAGTGTTGTTTGTCAACCCTTCGTGTATTTTATATGTAAATACATACAATGTAAGTCTTCTTCGTAATAAAGCTATAAATTTTCTATTTTTTTGTGAAGACAATTATATACTCGATACACCTTGTAAACAAATTGTGTTAAGTACAAGAATGATATGATCAATAAAAAGATTGATTCTCACATACATTCTATGTCAATACACTATCTGTATGTATCTTTGTTATTTGCATCTTTGTATGATTTAAGTTTTGGCATCATCAAAAAGGGGGAAATTGTTAGGAATTTTATTTTTAGATTTTGATGAATGCCATGTAAAACTTAGAATAGAAAGTTGGCTCCCCAATTCTTGTTGTAAAATGTATTGTAACAATTAGAGCTGCCAAGCCGAGTTAAGTCGGCCTACGCCTAACATGCAAGAAGACAATCAAGACTTGAAGGAAAACTCACGAGAGACAAATTTGAGTACGGCAAAGAAGAGCAGACAGAACTCGATCAAGAAGCAATGAGATGCAAACAGTGGAACATCAATCAAGTCAACTCAAGAGAAGCCAAGTCTCAAGTCGAAGTGACAAAGAGTCATCCATGATTGGAAGTCGACTCTAAGTCACCTGGGAAAGCAAGGAAATGTAGTCAAGTCGAGATAATCGAAAGAACCGTTTTAAATCAAGAGATTTACTTAAACAAGTAATATCTCCATACTACTTTTCTTGGAGTGCTCGATCCCTGAAGCGTTCAAAAGGAATGAACCAATGGGAAGCACTACACCGTGTCGAACTCGAAAAGGTGATAAAACAATTCATACGAGGAAATGGCAATTCCAAGAACTCGCAAGCCAACGACGCAAAGTGACTTTCAAAAATGAGCCTATCTCTTCAACGGGCAAATTTTTGAAAGTTCACTATAAAAGGCCGAGGAGTTTGTTTGAGAAGAAGGATGAATGACACACTTGAGATATACAAGCTTATCAAAAACTCGAAACATTCTCAATCCTCAAGCCTACATTTCAAGTACATCAATCCAACACTTACCTGTGAAGGAAAGAGAACTTCAATCGATTGAAGAGGAAAATATCGAAAACAAGGGGTCTACATTCCGGGAAGGATTGTAGAAAGGTTCAAGGCTTTGAACCAAGTCTTAAGCTTTTGGAGGGCTTCGTGATCAAATCCAAAGTGCTTGAGCAAGTGAGTCAGTAGTAGCAAGCGCAAACTGCCAAGAAGAAGCCGAGTCGTCGAGAAGCCACCGAGTGATCAAGGCGTCTCCAGATCGAGTCCCAAAGGATCAAGACGGTATTGTGATCAAGACTTGTATGTATCTGGACTGCTACCACTTTGTAAACTGATCATTACCTAGTGGATTCCTCCGGAGTTGGAGAAGAGAGGAGTAGAAGAATTACCCCATCTTCGAACCTCTATAAAAATTTTATTGTGTCATTTACATTTCAAAGATTTAAATTCCCGCACTTTTAACTCGCTTATATCTGCGATAAATTTGCTATCCATTTGATAATTTATAAGTACTAAATCAAGTCAGAAAACTTGCTTAATCAAACTTAAGGGTGTTAAGTCTTCCATTTGAAAAACAAAACCACATTGAGTCAAATTATAGCCAACAATTTGAGTTACTCTATTAACAAAAATGAGTCTGTTGAGAGATTAACTCTCTTGAGTGACTAATTCGATTGTCCATCAAGGACACAAATATGTAGAACTCAGTAGATTTAAAAGGACTAAATCGAAAATTTGGTAAGGTTTAATAAATTCTTCAATAAGAACTATAAAAGGAACAAATGATAGTACTCGAGAAGGCACTCAGCTCCTTCTAAAGCAAAAGAGGAAAGAACCCGCAAGAGAGCTGAGAAGAAAGTTGAAGATCTGTGCTGGAATTGCAAACAGCCAGGTCCCTTTGCAGTTGACTGCCCCTATCCACGAGTCAACAATTACATAAATGATGAAGAAAAGAAAGTCTTCAGGGAAAGAAGACAGGAAAGAAAGAAAGCAAAAATGGTTGCAGAGTCTGAGACAACCAAGTGCAAAGAGACAGTTAAGTCAGATGGCAGTGAAGCTGACTACTCTTCTGATAGTGAAGAAGAGGCTTTGATTTGTCACATGGCTAAAAAGCAAGAGGACGAGGTAAACTCTATCTCATCTGATTCAAATTCTGATGCTAGTGATTATGACACACACACACACATCATCACCTATTAATCTTTATGATCCATTATGTAAAATGATGAAAGATTTTGAGCAAATTAATTCCTCACGCACACTTTTAAATGAGAAAAACAACCATCTTGACATTTAGTGACTTTTGATTGTCCAATAAAATATATATTAAAATATCAATTAGTTAGTTATTTACTTTAGGAATTAAATTTAACTAATTTCCCAAAATATAAAATATAAATTGATATTTAATATATTATCATCATTTAGTTGGCCGTAATTTTTTTTTATCTACAAGGCCGACGTGGAAATGTAAAATTCTATTGATTAGGCTCTGCAAGAAGATAACCTGGAAACCGATCAAGAAACATCATCATCTTCCAATGTGAATGATCATGAAACAGAAAAATTAAAACCTGATATTACTGACTCTATGTATGAGGTTTCGACTTTGGTTTCAGAATCAGACAGGGATGAATCATCGGATGCTTCGCTACTGAGTGGGGTGGGATCATTTTCACGTACGTCCTCCAGGGGAATCTGTTAGATCAATATTTTTATTTTGATTTTGATGATATCATATAAAGGAGTTTTATACCAAAACAATGTTTCCAAATGTTGTCGAAATACTTCAAAATATTTTAATTAATTTTTACTAAGTTTTTGAAGTACTTGTTGAACTTTATTTTTGACAAAAGTTGGACAACTTTCCTGTAAAGAGGTCGATCGATCGCCCTATAGGGAGACCCGTACCTGAATGTGTTAAAACAAGAAAACAGAATAGAGAACTCGGAGCAGAGAGGGCGACCGGTTGCCCGGTGCCTGGGAGTTGCATTTTTGGTTTAAAACTTCTCTGTTTCTCGAGCGAACGGTCACTATCCACATCAACCGGTCCCCATAGACAGTGACAGTCACCCTAGATGCCATAATGTGTCAAAACTTTATTCAACATTTTTAAAATTTAAATTTTTCTATATAGCAACCGGTTGCTATAGCCTTTTGACAACAAATTCTATCTGTTCCAAAAACACTTCTCAGAAAATTATGGCTTAATCCTTTATTAACCATTTCTTGGAGTTATTTTGATCGTTCTTTTGTAGACAATTTTGAATTAGGAAGAGCCTATGTTGGGGATTACATCTTGGATCTGTTCTATGAATACATGAAGTATTGGAGGATCAAAACACAACACCTTACTCTACAACACAATAAGAAAAATGTCAGCAAATATATTGTTCTTCATTTTCAACATTCTTGTTGTAATAGCCTAAGCAATACACTTTCATATCTAGCTTATTATGCTTTCCTTCTTGATTACACTTGCACATTTGAGTTGCAATATTTAATACAAAGTGTAATCTTGATTGTATTTGTAAACTCATCCAAAACAAGACACACATGTTGAGTGTTTTTTTGGCAATAACACACTTGGTTGATTCACTAGGTGTTGAAGAATTTGGTGCTCTTAATTGTTATAAGTAGAGTTTGGTCATCTTCATAGGTGTTGTTGTAAAAAGAGTGTGGTGCTCTTCAAGGTGAAGTTGTAATTATTTGGTATCAATTAATAAACTTTTTTCTTTTCGAAATCCACTCGGACATACTAGGTGGTAGTGGGTTAGGCTCTAGGTGAGTTGAACCACTTTAAATCATTATGTTTATTTTTATTTTTCTATCTCATTCTTGAAGAGTTTTTCACATATTCGAAAAAGAGGCATAAATTGGAAAATCGCAAAAATCTATTCACCCCCTTCTAGATTTTCTAGCTACTTGGACCAACAATTGATATCAAAGTCAAACTCTTTGACAAGCTCATTTAATCTTTGCGATTAAAGTGGCAAACAGAAGCTATCTTACAACTGGTGCCTCAACCAACAAGCCACCTCTATTCGACGCCAACAACTATGCATTTTGGAAAGACCGAATAGAATTCTTCTTATAAGATTACGAGTTCGATATTTGGAAAGTGGTCATTAAAGGAATAGCTCAACCAACCAAGAAATTGGAGGATGGAACTATATCCCCTAAAAGTTTCAAAAGAATTCGATGAAATTGACAATAGGTTTTTCTCTCTAAACGGTAATGCTTTGAATATCTTGCATTGTTCACTTATTGTCACCGAGTATAATCGGATTAGAGGAATAAGGTTGGCCCATGAAGTATGAAAAAAATTAGAAACCATCTATGAAAAAACCAAGAAGGTTAAACAAGCTACAAAAACCATGCTTGTTAAAGACTTTGAAAACTTCATAATGTTCGAAGGTGAAGGGATTTCAAAAATAGTGGAAAGGCTAGACAACATCGTCAATCCTCTAGTGGCGCTTGGAAAAGTCATCTCCGAAGAAGACAAGGTAACTAAAATATGGAATGCTCTTCTCGGTTCTTGGTCTGAAAAGTGACAACTATCACGGAAGCTCAAAATCTTGAGACTCTCAAGTTTTATGAGCTTATTAGAAATCTACTTATTTATGAAGTCTATCTCAAAGAAAGAAAGAATTCCAAACCATCCACCTCTCAGTCGGGTATGCAATCTACACCTAAAGGCTTTGCTTCAAGTTCAAATAATTCTTATTATGTGAGTGATGAGGAAACGACTGCCCTTGTATGAAAATTTGCCAAATTTGTCAAAAAAATAAGGCAAGAAAGGCAAGAGACAATTCGTGCTTTAAATACGGAAAATCCGGGCACTTTCCAAAAATAATAAGCCGATTGTCCTAAGATGGCGGAGGAAAAACAAAAGAAGAAAAAGTTCTTTCCAAAAAAGAAAGCATTGAATGCGGATGTCAAAACATGGGATGAACTTCTTGCAACATCGGATGACAAAGAGGAAACCGAGCAAGGACTTATGGCCATAGATGATGAAAATAATGAGGTACGCTCCAACTCTTCTTCTTCTTGTTTAATTGACGAACTTCAAGGAGATTATGATGATTTACAAAATGAGTTTAGAGATATGCTTTGCAAATACAAGAGTTTGAAAAAGGATTTTAAAGATTTAAAATTAGAGAAAGATAAGTTATTTTCTACTTATGAATCTTTTGATTCCAAAAAATAACTGCTCATAAAAGAGATAGAAAATTTGAAAAAGGATGTGCAGGGTTTAAACTTAAGTACCGATAAGGTTACTAAAATTCTTGGTGCACAAAGAAGTGAGACATCAAAACTAGGGCTTGGTTATAAACCTTTTCAAGTTGATTTCAAGAAAAAGAACCAAGCTCCAACTTTTATACGTGCTAGTGGTACTAGAATGATTACTTGTTTTTATTATGGTAAACATCAACATCTTGCTAGCACTTGTAAAATTATATATTGTAATAGTCATATTTGGAGACCTAAAGGTCTCAATGCTAACCTCCATGGACCCCAACACTTTAAGGTACCTAAAAGCAAATTAATTGTAGGTACTTGGGGCAATTATAACCAAAAGAAAGAACAACTTTTTACCAACATCAAGCTTCAAGAAGAAGAAATGGTCATGTTCGGGAATGGCAAAGGCAAAATCCTTGGCAATGGAGATTTTGGTAATTCCTCTTTCTCTCTTCATGATGTTTTATCAGTAGATGGGTTTAAGTTTAATTTGATAAGTGTAAGCCAACTTCGTGACTTAAATTTTGATGTTCTTTTCAATAAAGAAAAATGTATTATTCTAAAAAATGGTAAAACTATTTGTAAACCTAGTAGAAAAGGCAATCTTTACAAGATTTGTACAAGTGATTTGGTTAGTCAAAATGTTTCTTGTCTTGTCGGTAGCAATGATTTAACTAGTTTATGGCATAGGCGATTTGGACATGTTGGATACAAAAATTTACAAACCATTTACAAAAACCAACATGTCAAAGGACTGCCAAAATTGAATTTTGAAAACCTTAGCTTATGTGACACTTGTCAAAAGAACAAATTTGTTAAAAGTAGTTTTAAGCCCAAAAACGAAATTTCCACAACCAAACCTCTACAACTTCTTCATCTAGACTTGTACGGGGATATTGGCACGTCTAGTCTAAGTGAAAAATATTACACTTTCGTTATAGTTGATGATTTTTCTAGATATACTAGAGCTATTTTTCTTGCAAATAAAAGTGATGTCGCTAATGAGTTTGCTAAGTTGTGTAGACTTATAGGGAATGAGAAAGAAGATACTATTAAATCTATAAGTAGTGATCGAGTAGGTGAATTTGATGGTGAATTCAGAATCTTATGCGAAACCAAGGGATATGCACATAATTTTTCGGCTCCGAGAACTCCTCAACAAAATGGTGTAGCTGAAATTCATCATGAAATGTGTCGGTCTATGCTCAATGAGTTTTTTCTTCCAAAATATTTTTGGGCCGAAGCCGTGAACACTGCATGCTACGTTATAAATCGAGTATATCTTCATCCAAAGTTAAACAAAACTCCATATGAGCTTTGGAAAGAAAGAACACCAAATATTAGCTATTTCAAAATATTTGGTTGCAAGTGTTTTATCTTGAACACCAAGGATAAATTAGACAAACTTGATCCTAAGGCCGATGAAAGAATATTTATGGGGTACTCGACTAAGAGCAAGGCATATCGGGTATATAACAAGACAAGCTTGATGGTTGAAGAGTTTATACACGTCAAATTCAATGAAACCTACGGTGTTGAAAGAATCCCAAATGATGATAGTGATGAAGAAGACGAAGTTGGATCAATTGTTCCAAACTACACTCATGATGATCAACCTTCTACCTCAAATATTCAACAAGAGGATAAGGGTGACACTTTGGATCTTCCCGTTGCACAAAAATTCAAAGAAGATCATCCAGTAGATCTTATAATTGGAGATCCACTCGACAAGGTAATGACTAGAAGGAAATTTTTCAAAAAAGCTCTAATATCTCAAAAGGAGCCAAAGAATTCTAAAGAAGCCATTGAAGACGAAGATTGATTCTAGAGATGCAAGAAGAGCTAAATCAATTTGAAAGGAATGATGTTTGGGAACTTGTGTCTTGTCTCCACCTCACACTGTCATTGGAACAAAATTGGTATTCCTGAACAAACTCGATGATCAAGGTAATATCGTTCGAAATAAAGAAAGGTTAGTAGCCCAAATTTATTGTCAAGAAGGTATTGACTATGATGAAACTTTTCAACCCATAGCACGTTTAGAGGCTATTCGTATCTTGCTTGCTTATTCTTGTTTCAAAAATTTCAAACTTTACCAAATGTATGTGAAATCCGCTTTTCCAAATGGTTTTATTCAAGAAGAAGTCTATGTTAAACAACCTCTAGGGTTTGAAAAATTTTCTAGGCCAAATGATGTTTATAAACTCAAAAAGGATTTGTATGGTTTAAAACAAGCACCCCAAGCTTGGTATGATAGACTAAGTTCTTTTCTTCTAGAAAATAGTTTTACAAGAGGTAAAGTTGACACCACTCTCTTTGTTTTTGAAAAAGGTCAAGATAGCCTCTTTGTTCAAATTTATGTTGATGATATTATTTTTGGTGCTACTAATGAATCTTTGTGCAAGAAATTTTCTAAGTTGATGCGAAGTAAATTTGAGATGAGTATGATAGCATAACTCAATTTCTTCCATGGACACACTACTAAAAAAATGCCAATAGACAACGGTTTTAATCCGCTGTCTATTAGTAAAACAACCGCTGTTAGAGCCACTAGTGTTAAAAGCATGAACTTTTGACAGTGGCTGAGAACCGGTGTCGTTTCCTATAAAGACACCAATTTTAAAACACTATCTTAGAGATGAAATATCTGCTTTCTAAGACCCTGATGTTAAAATATTATGTTTTTGACACCGGTTTCGAACCGTTGTCTTTTGATGAATAGACATTGAGCATTCACACTGGTTTTATACCGTTGCCGTTTCCTATAAAAACACCTATTTTAAACCGCTGTCTTAGAGATGAAATATCTGCTTTCTAAGACCCTGATGTTAAAAGTTTATGATTTTTACACCGATTTAGGCTGTCTTTTGATGAATAGACATCGTGCATTGACACTGGTTTCATACCGTTGTCATTTCCAAGCTTGTTCGTTTTCGCAAAAACAGCGGTTCAAAGCTGATGTCTGACATATCAAACGTAACAAATGTCTTTTGTATGAAATTTAAATTTGTAACCACTAGATATAATAGAAAGCTGCAAAAAAATCTATATCAATAAGCAATTCATCATGAAATCAGATTCCACCAACTATCATGAAATTCACTACCAATTAAACATGAAATCCAATTCCACCAACCAACAAAAAGTGTAATACTAAAGTCCAACAAAAAGTACTAGTAGTGAAGTTATCTTTCAATAAAGCAACTACAAATTCATAATTCAATTCCATCAACCAACAAAAGGGCTATATACATTCAACTAAAGACAACAAAATCTAGATCAACATTGCTCTTGTCATTCAAGCTTTCCAAAATGTTCTAACTATCCATGAGAGCATCCATTCTTTTAAGTACCTAAACAAAATAATACTACAATAATCAAACGGTTATTTGACTACATATAGGGAGTGTTTGCAAACTCCAGAAAAAGTTATTATTAGCTTCCACCTGAAAAATATAACAATTTTTTCCATGTAGAAGCTGAGAATATTTTTTTTAGAGCTTGCAAACACTCCCATAATCGAAAAAAGAAAGCTGCCAACTTATTATAATCCTTGTAGAATACATGATAAGCCTCTAAACCACTGTTCAAAATACCGTACCGTACCGGCCGGTTCAACCGGTTATACCGGATACCGGTGGTCGGACCGGTACGGTAAGGTCCTAATAACCGTTTTAACGGTTAAACCGTCAATACCGGTCAATACCGCCAAACCGGACAATACCGCCATACCGCTTAAAACCGTTGAACCGAATTTGCTTTTTTGTTTTTGTATTTTTTTCACTTTTTTTTATAAAAATAGAATTTATAAACTTAATATTTAATATATTTATGTCATTTTTGAGCTAAATATATACATTTTTTCGTTTTAACTAAACATATACAACTTTCCCTTCTATATTAATAAATTATATTCATATTTTATATAATATAATTTTAAATAAATATTTTTATTAAAACCGGTAAAACCGGCGGTTGAACCGTCCGACCGGTTGAACCGCATACCGGTGGCTTGGCCGGGTTTGATCACCGGTGCGGTATTTAAAACACTTGCTCTAAACAATATGGGAAAACAAGCAACAACTATTCAAATCCATTTGATGAATATTTAATATCATTAAGTACTAGAAGATGCTAATCATTGAGATTTGAGAACTTACATAAACCACATAGCACCTCACCCTTTAAAATCAAAATTAATGATTCCGAGTCACATTACCTATTAGGCACACAACTTTTGGTAAAACAGAGGAAAGCTTTATTACCCATCTCTTCTAAAAATGGCATGAACCTTAGCGACTTAATATAAAGAGGAATAACAGCAGCCAAGTCATCTCTTCCCAAAATATTACATCAAAGTAAGCTGAAACAATGATTTTTAAGCAGATGCATATTAAATCCATCAAAAAATTATGAGTATTCATCAATACCTTCCTTACTAACCAAATGATCAAAGTACTAAACCAATAGTACACCAAGAGTAAGAAGATAGAGGCTATCAGACAATAAACCTGACAAACTAGCAAACAAACTTTCATGAATATATGTTATACCATAATTACAAAACAAATTATAAAATTTAAGGATATTGTGGCACTATCCATACGAGATCTTAAAGCTATTAACATGACCAGAAGGAGACAACATTAATTGACTAACCTGTTGTGCGTTCCAAGCAAAGCAATGAGCTATTCCCTTGAGATCCAATGGAAGTGGCGAGTCCTATAAAGATACAAATATCACACAAGTAAACTAAAAGTGATTGAACCAAGTAGAGTTCATATTAATTCCCATTCTTCTCACATACAGTGTTTAAAATCATGGACATCAAATCCCCAACTTTTGCTTGAATAAACAGAAAATATTGAATTTTTTAATTCAAAAACAACTGATATGATGAAATGTATTTTGGCATGCCTTGAATGGATAGTTGATCTTGAGGACATAATGCTCCCCATGAGGTTTGTCTGATCTCTGAAATGCAAAATTTCTCTAGAAGAAGAAAGAAGCACACAATATAAGGACTTCAGAGTTTAACTTTACAACATAGAAGTAAATTGCATGCCTTTTTTATTGGAATAGCAGGAATCAAGAAGTCAATTTTGGGAGCATTAACTATTTAACTCAATAAATTATGTGATGTATTATAACAACCATTTTACCAACCTTAATAGGTGCCATGCTAAGATGTCTGCGTAGCTGGATCATGAACATCCATATAATCACACCAAAATCTGTCAGCACTTAGATAGTAATTTCACAAGAGTACACCTATAGCTATTTAGCAATGAAAGAACATCTCTGTAATCAGCTCCCATTCATTAATACAAAAAACAAAATTTTAGTTTACCATTAAAGCTATAAAATAGCAAATGCTACACTACACTCACATGACACCAAAACAAAATTAAACAAAATAACTTTCTTGTATATGGTTGCTTGAACACTTCGTATGTAGCATCAGTGCACTGCAATTAACCCCACTTCTGAGTTCTGTCTTTAAAACAAAAATGAGATAACATCAAGACTTCCAAAGTTTGGAAGACTTTTAATATATTCAAGATAAGGTTCAACGGATCTGTGTATTAACCTGTAACTGAAGCCTCAACAGCTTTCAGTATTTGTTCCTCTTGTCAAGGTAATCAGTTTTAACTCCTATTACTCCACTCTCTTCTTAACATTGTTGTTTATCTTTGGCTTGTTTATGCCCTTTTCCATTATAAAATTCCTACTGTGGCAAGCTTTTGTTCCATCACTTATCCTCTGAACATAAGCTTTGTGACAAAGAAATAGATAACTCTACATATACATATTTTGATTTAAATTAACAAATACTAACTAAGAAGTCTAAATAGAGAAAAGGTATGCTTCTTGTACCTGATATAAATGTTATCCCCACCAAATGATTCTTGAACTTTTTATTTTCACTTCAACACTCGGGATTGTCTATCTTTATGCAAAATCTACTTGCCATGCATCATCAAACAAGGATCATTTTCTTCCTTTAACAACAAATTGAGCAATTGAGAATGGCAGAGAGTGCAATATCCTTTCTATTGAACCAACTTTTTGTGTGGCTCCATGTAATATCCCAGTTTTTATTTTTTAAAAAAATGAGGGTTAATTTAGAAGTTATTTTAGGGGTTAGATTAGGGGTTATTTTTAGGGGGCTTAGGGGTTAGTTATTAGAGGCTAATTTAGATTTAGGGGTTTAGGGGTTGGAATTAACTACTATAAATATGTGTATTTTCATACACAATTTTACACCACATTTCTAATAATCATAAGGTATAAATAGTTTTTCTACTTCAAATTTCATATATATATACATATATATATATTCACAATTCACAAGCCTTCTTTCAATATTTTTCACAAATTATTTCATTAATTAGTTTGATTTATTAAAATCACATATTAGTTATATAATTTTATTTAATGTTGAAAATGAAGGGGTCGAGTACTAGGACTTTTATTGTTCATTTTTTCTACATCGAATATCAGCGATTATTAAGGTAGGGATTTTTATATTATTTGTCTTTATTTAATGTTCCATGATTATACTTCATTGATTGCAATATATGTCAAGAGAAAATAAATTCATATAAGCTAGGGCCATGAAAAGGGTCCGGGATCAAACGTATCTTCGGGTGAACCCGCAATGCTATATGCGAATCGCCAATCGTCGAGAAAAAAAGAGGAAATTAATAAATTTATGGTTGTAATTATGTGAATGCTTTTCATGTTATATTAAATATTGACAGATATATCCCTACTGAGCGAGATGAAGCTCACCTCTATTATTATCATGACTTTCAGGTTGAGGATTCTGGCTGAAGATATGATGTTGTGGATGGTGGAATAAATCATGCTATATTTATATTTTAAATAATTATGATCGGACTAAATTTTAGATTTTTGTCTTTAATTTTTTCCGGTTTATGCTTGGAACAATTGTTAGATATTTAATTTGGAAGATGTAATATTATTATTATTATTATTATTATTATTATTATTATTATTATTATTATTATATTTTTTCCTTAAGAATTAAAAATTTTAAATCGACTTTTTGATTATTATTGGGATCACTTTAATTTATAAATTCGTGTTTTATTAATAATATTTTGGAGTACTTTAATTTAATAAAATTGGGTCGTTACACTCCAAGACCACGAGAACAGCTAGGAGGACTTGAACGGGAAGTTGAGTAAATCCGAGGTGAAATGGGGCACATTAGGGACTTCCTCAGAATTGCTAATTCTAAAGAAGAAAGTATCCTCAGAATTTTAGTTAATATCTTCATATTTTCTATAAATCACCACAACAATACAAAAATATATTAGCAAAATTCGAGAACAAAAGTATTGCTCAGTGGTGCAGTTTAAGGTCAATAATGTGCATCTTACGAGGCAATGAGAATTGAAGAAACACCGAGAAGCTGAAGTCTGTGCCGATTAATAGCATTCATGTATAAGAATCGGTCGATGTAGGAAACTGTTAAGTATAATGTATCCGAAAGAAGCATGTACTCCTCAGCCACCTCAACCAACCAATATATCAAAACCCCACTCATGTTTGAAGTTACATCTTTCTGAATTTTCTCCAAGTAATCTCACAACGGCCTTCTCTTAGGCTCCATCTGCATGAAAAAATTCAGAGTTATTAAAATATCCCAAACTGGAATTTCATTCAATACAATATCAAGAATAAACTCAACAAATCAATAGGGTTGGATAAAATATGCCCAATTCTTGGTCAAAAGGGGAAGGTGTAACTAGAAAAACAGGATATTTCTTTTGAACAACTTGATTTTTAGAAGCATCAATGTTAAATCGACAGCAATTTATCAGTCAATATGTCAAAATATAAATTCAATAAGCATATTCCATGAAACACCAAAAGAACACTACCATAAGCATCACCAAACAAAATATATTAACCAGAGAATCAAACTAACTTAAATCTCAGCATATTAGTGTGAAAAACTATAGCAGAACTTATTTCTTCACAACCATCACTAAAACCCCAACTAAGACAAAATCAACAAATTAAGATTCATTACTCAACCAAAATCAGATGCATTTCAACATTCACCAACTCTAAATTAACAACCGCATAGAACAAAGCCAAAAAGATTAACAAAAACCAATACTCAATAAACCCCAAAAAACCGATACCCCACGAGATTGCCATTATGTACGAAGGCAGAAATAGAAAAACAATAAACAAATAAAGAAACATACCTTGGCATGATCAAGGCAGAATGATTCTACCAGAAATAGACAAAGCTAAAACCTAAATCTGCTGGATTGGATTGGGGTGGAAGTAGTCGACGAACGCGGGGAAGTGGAGAGGGAATAGAGGGTCGACGAACGCAGGGAAGTGGAGAGGGAATAGAAGGTCTACGAACGCGGGGAAGTAGAGGGAATAGAGGCACGGCTGAGAGGTTGAAGATGGTGGGTGGTGGTGGTGGAAGAGAACGGGACATTGAGGGCCGGGGAAGGAGCATCAATGTTTTTTTTCTTTTGAGAAGAAAATAGCAGCAATTGTAATTATTAACAATAAGTAATTATTAACACCGGTTTTGAAACCGGTTACTATAGTTTCAGTAATGATTATGCATCTGTTTTATAACCGTTGTCAATAAAATTGGTGTCAAATTGCAATACTCAATATAAATAGACACTGGTTTTTAAAATCCGATGCCAAAACAGGTGTCTATTTGATAATTCTCTTTATATTGGACAGCGGTTCTGGAAACCCGCTATCTATTATCAAAAGACCGCACTACTAAGATAGTGGTTTTGTAACAAACCGGTGTTGAAAGGGAAAAGACAACAGAAAAGACGTAAAATCGCTGTCTTTATGGTGATGTCTATTTGCATTTTTCTTGTAGTGACTCCAAATCAAACAATGCTAAGAAGGTATTTACATATCTCAATCAAAGTATACTAAAGAACTTCTAAAGAAGTTCGGGATTGAAGATCGAGGTATGATTGGTAGTTTGCTTTATTTAACCGCAAGTAGACCCGATATTCTTCATGTCATATGTTTATGTGCTCGATTTCAAAGCAATCCCAAATAATCTCATTTAAATGTCGTCAAACGAATTTTTCGATATTTAAAAAGCACTATTTCTTTTGGCTTGTTTTATTCAAAGAATGAAAATTTTTCTTTAAAAAGGATATAATGACTCGGATTATGACTGAAATATTGATGATCATGAAACTACATCCAGCTCGTGTTAATTTTTAGGCGATTGCCTAGTTTCATGGTTATCAAAGAAAAATATTGTGTATCTTTATCAACAGTCGAAGCCGAATACATTTCCGCGGTATTTTATTGTACACAATTACATTAGATGAAACAAACTTCACAGAATATAAATTTTCTTTCGAAAATGTTCCTATTTTTTGTGACAATACTTCCACTATAAATATTTCTCAAAATCCGGTTCATCATAATCGAACCAAACATATTGAGGTTCGACATCACTTTTTGAGGGATTGCATTTCAAAATGAAAAATTAAGATATGCTTTGTTCCATCTCAAGATCAACTCTCGGATATTTCTATAAAATCATTAACCGCCGAGTCTCTTAACTGAATTCGAGCTCGTCTAGGCATAATGCATATTGAATAGGGTCTATGTTTGCATTTTGAGCTTTTATGATTTTGGGGTGAAAAATAAATTTTTTCAAACTTCAAAAGTCGGACATAAATATTGCACTGAAGTAGGGATCGGTCACAATCATTGTTGTAAAAATCATCCTAGGCAGCCGCCTAGGCACCTAGGTGCCCCTAGGCCGATCCGATTTTTCCCAAATCGGCCATAAAATCGTTTTGGCCGAAAATCGGCCTAGGCGCCCGCCTAGGCGGGCTAGGCGACACCAATCAGAGCTAGGCGCTTTCCTAGGCGGCCAAAAAATCGGGCCTAGGGGGGCGCCTAGGCGGGAAAAATCGGCCAAAAATCGGTAAAAAATAAAAAAATTAAAAAAAAATAAAAAAGTACAGTTTTTCATAGGCGTCCGCCTAGGCGGTCTAGGCGCTCGCCTAGGAGCCTTAGACGCTAGACGCTGGTCCGCCGCCCGACTAGCGCCTAGCAATTTCTACAACCATGGTCACAATAGAGGCCAACTGGTCGTTGTCTTCAGGCACCGGTCGCCCTCCATAGTGATCGGTCATTATATGTGCAACATATGTGTTAAAACCGTCAGTCCTCCTTCTATGTTTTATTTTACAACTTTCACATCCCTTCGCCCAATTCACACACATATCATTCAAAATGATCTTTTCTTGTATTTGCTCCTAAATTGGGCTTCCTAAATACATATCTTGTCTGTATTATGCCTCTTTCTCAATCATTGGTAAGTTTGGTTCTACCTGTATCATCTCAATTCGGTTGAACCCTTGGATACTTTTTGGAATTATTGAAATTGTATGTATATGCTGAATTATTTGATGGGGATTGTTATTCTTGATGGATTATTGCATTAGAATTAGGATTGGTATTCAAATTTTTGGCCTAATTCGATATATAAATGCCATATACATCCCTGTTCTATATCTATGCATGCAATGTGTTTGATGAAATATCTCAATGAAAATTCTATCTTTAGCGTGCTCTTCTTGGACTAATTGGTTGAAACTCATATGTTAATGTAAATCCTAAGGGGTGATAAAGTAAAGTCTAGAAGGGGGGTTGAATAGACTTTACAAACTTCTCGATTTAGTCCTTTTAAAGTCAGAGTTTGATCACAAGTAAGTTGGGTCCTTGGTGGACAACTTAGTTTACTTACACAACAGAGTTAGCCACTCAACATACTCGACTGAGTTGTTGATAAGATAACTCAGCTGATTCAGTTAACTCTTTAAATATTCAGTAGACTTGGTTTTTATAGTGGAAGACTTTCACCCTTGTTTGAATACATTTTTCAACACTTGTTTTAAGCTTGTTTATTATCAATTGACTTAGAAAACTAAACAAACAACAATATAGATATGCAAGAATAAAAGTGCTGAATATAAAAGACACAATGCAATTTTTATAGTGGTTCGAGGATGGGGTAATTCACCTAATCCACTCTTCTCCAAACCCTGGAGGAATCACTAATGTAACTGTGACTTTGTTACAATATTGTGACAGTCCAAGCTAGGTCTTGATCACACAGCTGGTACGATCCACATCAATGCTTCAAAACAAGATAAGCCAACAACCTACGAGTGTGATTTGAAATTTA
This sequence comes from Rehmannia glutinosa, assembly GCA_016081115.2. Lineage (NCBI taxonomy): Eukaryota > Viridiplantae > Streptophyta > Magnoliopsida > Lamiales > Orobanchaceae > Rehmannia > Rehmannia glutinosa. The sequence goes on along the minus strand of CM071924.1, from coordinate 35,172,547 downwards.
TGTCTATGTATTCAATGGGCATAATATCAAATGTGCAAAGATATAAGAGGAAACAAGTGAGAGAAAAAAATGAATTTCATAAAACTATCAAACATACAAGCAAGCAATAACCAACAAATTCTCTCAAGATTTTGAAAGAAATCCTCAAGCCTAATTTCAAAGGAATTCAATCCAACACATTCAAAAAGGAAACATTACTTCATCGCCTGAAGAGAAAACCTTTTAAAGAACAAAGGGGTCTACTCTCCAAGGTTGAAGGAGAAGTAGTAAGGTTCAATTTCGAACTGTGCTTTACACTCGTTGGAGGGTTGTGTGAACAAATCCAAGAGTTTGAAGGAGCCGAAGTAGCAAGACAACTGTTTTGTGAATAAGCTGAGTCCCAAGAGCAGCAGGCTGTGTGATCGAAGCTGACTCGGACTTTTTCAAAAGAATCAACACTTGAGTTTTTAAAGCTTTTATTTCAAAAGAAAAGTTATAATCATGGAAGCAAATCTAACTCATATTCCAATGTTTACTGTGGAAGAGTTTTATGACTGGAAAATTCGTATGCAGACTCATCTATCAGCCTGCATGATGAGATGTGGCTAGTGATTGAGGATGAGCCACTGCAAAGCTTAAAGCTCAACACTGCTGTGAGAAGGGTTGCTCCTGCTGAAGGAGAGATGTTGCACCAGCAAAGCCCAAACCTGCTACGGTTGATTAACCTCGTTGTGAATGGACCAACGATGACCGAAAGAGATACAACCTTGACAATGTTGCCAAAGATATACTTTATAAAACTCTTGATAAGGATATGTTTAATAAAGTCAAATCTTGCAAAACAACCAAAGAAATTTGGGAAAAACTTACCTTGATCTGTGAAGGATCTGATCAAATTAAAGAAAATAAATTAACTGTTGCAGTCCAAAAATTTGAAAATTTTAAAATGATTGCAGGTGAAAGTCTGGATCAGCTGGATGCTAGATTCACAGAAATAACCAAGGAGCTTTCAGCTCTAGGGAAGGAGTACACACAAAAGAATATGTGTATGAAGATCCTAAGGTCTCTCCCAGCTGAGTGGGAAATAAAGGTCATGGCGCTGAGACATTCCATGGATCTCACTAGAATATCAAACAATGAATTACTCTCCGATCTTAAAACATATGAGTTTGAGCTGAGAAGAAAAGAACAAGAGGAGACAGATGTACCCAAGACGACTGCACTCATAGCTGGTGAAGGAATGAGAGCTGAATCTAAGGAGACCATAGACCAAGAAGAAATTGCTCTAATGGTAAAAAGGTTCAATAAGTTCTTCAATAAGAACTATAAAAGGAACAAGGGAGAATCTTCAAGAAGACACTCAGCACCCTCCAAAGCAAGGGAGGACAGACCACCAAGAGAGCTGAACATCAAAGAACTGAGTATCATAGAGCTGATAATCAGAGGACTGATAGAGCTGACTTACAGAGAGCTGAGAACCTGTGTTGGAATTGCAGACAACCAGGACACTTTGTTGTTGACTGTCCTTGAAACAAAGAGGATAGAAAAAGTCTTTAGGGAAAGAAGACAAGAAAAGAAGAAAGCTAAGTTGGCTGCTGAGACTGCTGAAATAGCCAAGTGCAAGGAACCATCAGACTCAGATAGTAGTGAACCAGACTACTCAAGTGACACAGAGGAAGAGGCTTTGATATGCCTCATGGCTAAGGAGCAATACTCCAAAGATCAAGAAGATAAGGTACACACTAACTCATCCCATTCTGATTCAAGTATTAGTGATAGTGACACAAACACTTCATCACCCACAGATCTTTATGATTCTATTGGAAAAATGATGGAATATTTTGAGCATATAAAAACCTCTCACACTCTATTAAATGAGGAAAACAACCAACTCAAATACCAAAACTCACAGCTGGCTAAAGAGTTGAGTACTGTGATTCACATATCAGATGAGAACACCAAGCTAAAGGCTGAAATTACCAAGATCCAAGCAGACTTAGCTGCTACAGAAAGAGGGAAAAAGGATCTTAAAAATGTGATTGCTTCATTAACTATGGCATCCAAATCATTGGATGAACTTATAATGATTCAAAAAGAGAGTGGGGACCAGACATGCATTGGATTTAATTCCTTTGTGCATGACCAAGTCCTAAGAGTGGTTATGGAAAAAGGATCCTCAAACAATGAGGGAATTCAAAAATCCAAAGCACCATATGTTGCACCAACACCCACCCAAAAACACAATCACAACCATATTGGCCTTGGATACAAGGGAAAAGGCAAAAAGCCAGTTGAGCATGCTGACAGGACAGTTGAAACTAAATTCAGAAAAGTCCATCAGCAAACTCCAAACAGGAAATACTCTGTGAAATCTAAACAGAGCTACCAAAAGCCCCAAAGATTTCAGCAAAGAAAATCATATGATGGGAATGGTAGAAATTACCCAAGCCAAGCTGATTAGAATAATCAAGTAAGATATCAGCGAAGACCTATGGGATACAAGCCAAAGTGGCAAAGACCTCAACCTCATCATAGGTCATTCCCAAGGCAAAAGAGTTATAATCACTATTATCCCAAGAAAGCAAATGCTCAAACACACACACAGGCATACAGACAAAAGAGACAGTTGTATGATCCTAAAACCCCCACGCAATTTGCTAATGTGCATTATGATTATGGAACAGATATGTGGCAACCTTTTAGAGTTTGATCATCTGGCTATAGGTTGGTTGGAACACCTTATAGCACTAACCCTTCAGGACCCAGGCAAGTATGGGTACCTAAAAACTAATTTCCTCGATTGCAAGTTCAGGGAGCAGCTGAGTGCCAAGGAACCAGGTACATGGATAATGGCTGTTCCAGATATATGACAAGAAACAAGAGAAATTTGTCAAAATTCAAGGAAATCAAAGGTGCTAAAGTAATATTTGGAGGAAATAAAACTACAAGGGAAATCAAAGGCACAGGATCCATAAGGAAAAACGGATTAGAAATCACGATGTTGCATGTGTTGAAGTGTTGGGAAATTTATTTTGTAGATTTTGATGAATGCCATGTAAAACTTAAACTAGAAAGTTGGCACCCCATTTTCCTTCTAATTTTCATTGTAATAGATAGATTTGAAAAGTTGAGTCAAGTCACTAAGCCTAAAAATACAAGAAGTTAATCAAGATCAAGAAGACTCCTTGTGGAACAAATTTGAGTACGGCCAAGAAGGAAGATCAAGAACTTGATGAAGATGTATCACCGAGGAACAAATTTGTGTGAAGTGTCGATCAAAAGTCATCTCAAGAAGCCAAGTCACAAGTTGAAAGTGACAAATTGAGTCTTCAAATGATTGGAGCAGACTCAAGTCACCTGGGAAATAGGCAAAGAGACAAGAGAAGTCAATCGAAAGGAATCGGTTACGTGAAGTCAAGAACATTACTTAAAAAAGTAATACTTCCATGCGGCCAGGTCTTAAAGTGCTCGTCCCGAAGCGTGCAAAAGGAATAAACCAATGGGAAGCACTGCACCTCGTGTCAGAACCTGAAAAGCTGAACATTCATTTAATACGACGAAAGGCCTATATCTCAAGATTGAAGACCAACAAAGGACAAGCCAACGAACACTAGTGTCTTTTGAAAATCAGCCTATCTCTTCAACGAGCAGATTTTTGAAAGTTCACTATAAAAGGCTGAGGAAATTCATTGAGAAAAGGTTACCTTGATGACCTGAACCACGAACAAGCAAGCAATATTCAAACTGTAACCTGCAAATATTCTCAAAGATATTCAAGCAAATCCTCAAGCCTGAAACTCGAAGGAAATCAATCCAACACAAAGTCATGAAGGAAAGACAACTTCAAACTGTTGAAGAGGAAACTTTTGACGAATCAAAAGGGGTCTACTTTTCAAGGAGGATTGTAGATAGGTTCAAGGTCGAACCAAAGATCAAGTTATTGGAGGGCTTTGTGATCAAATCCAAGAAGCTTGAGAAAGTGAGCTGAAGTAGCAAGGCAGCTGCCCTGTGAAGAAGCTAAGTCGGAAGAGAAGCCAGCTGTGTGACCAAGGCATCTCTAGACTGAGTCAAAGGAGCAAGTCAGATGTGTGATCAAGACTTGTCTCTAGACTGAGAACCACTTTGTGAACTGATCATTACTTAGTGGATTCCTTCAGGAGTTGGAGAAGAGAGGATTAGAAGCATTACCCTATCTTCGAACCTCTATAAAAATTAACTGTGTCATTTATTTTTTCAGCACATTTGCATTTCTGCATATCTACTTTATATCTGCTGATAAATTTATTTGCTATCCTAAACTGATTAATAACCAAGTGTTAAAATCAAGTGTTAAAACAAGTTTAAAACAAATCAAAGGATGTTAAGTCTTCTGCTGATAAAACCAACATAGTCAAGTTAAGTTTCAGGTTAAACATCTGAGTTATTCTATCAACAGCTCTATCGAGTCTGTTGAGTGGCTAACTCTGCTGAATAGCTAACTTAGCTGTCCCTCAAGGACTTAGCTGTGTGTGTTAACTCTGTAATATATTAAAAGGACTAAAATCGAAAAGTTGGTAAGGTTTATTCAACCCCACTTCTAAACCTTACTCACACCCCTTGGGACCTACAAGTGGTATCAGAGTGGTTGGTTCATTGAACCTTCCGCACTGGTTACTGAACTAGATCTCTATCTTTTCTAAAAGATTTTTAACACTTGTATTTTAAAAATCTTTCATTCTTAGTAAAAATTATTATAATGGAAGCAAATCTGACACGTATTCCTATGTTCACTGTTGAGGAATTTGATGACTGGAAAATTCATATGCAGGCTTATCTATCTACTTTACATGATGAAATGTGGCTAGTGATAGAGGATGGGCCACTGCAAATGCTTAAGGTGAACACATCTGTAAGAATAGCAAACCGTAGTGCGACGGATGTGTATGATGACTCAAATGGTTGAAAAGCCAATGACCGAGTGGACCAACGATGACAGAAAGAGATACAACTTGGATAATGTGGCCAAGGACATTCTCTACAAGACATTGGACAAAGTAATGTTCAATAAAATCAAACCTTGCAAATCGCAAAAGAAATCGGGATAAATTAACTTTAATTTGTGAAGGATCCTGAGCGATTAAAGAAAATAAATTGTCTCATTCTTTGTACAAAAATTTGAAAATTTTAAAATGCTTGCAGTGAAACCTTGGATCACTGGATCTAGATTCACTCAAATCACAAATGAGCTATCAAAGACTTGGGAAAGAATATACACAAAAGAAAATGTGTATGAAGATTCTCGAGAAGCCTCCCGGTGAATGCGAAAAATGAAGGTCATGGCGCCAGACATTCAATGAACCTCACAACAACATCCAATCATGAGATATTCTCGATCTCAAAGCCTATGAGTTTGAGCTGAGAAGAAAGGAGCAAGAGGAAACAACTGTACCCAAGACAGATGCACTTATAGTCAAGGATGGAAAGAGGGCTGAAGTCAAGGAATCCATAGACCAGGAGGAGATTGCCCTGATGGTTAAAAGATTCAACAAGTTCTTCAATAAGAACTATAAAAGAAACAAGGGTGAATCCTCCAGGAGACATTCAGCTCCCTCCAAGTCAAGGGAAGACATGCCACCCAAGAGAGTTGAGCATCAAAGAGTTGAGTATCAGAGAGCTGATAACTCAAGGACAGAAAGAGCTGATCAAAGAGCTGAGAATCTATGTTGGAACTGTAGACAACCAGGACATTTTGCAATTGACTGTTCCTATCCACCAGTCAATAAATACAGGAATGAAGAAGAAAGAAAGGTCTTCAGAGAAAGAAGACAGAAAAGAAGAAAGCCATGGCAGTCGCTAAGATAGCTAAGTCTAAATAAGCGGCGGACTCGAGAGAGTAGTGAAGCTGACTACTCAAGTGATTCTCAAGAAGAAACAATGATCCGTCTTATGGCTAAAGAGCAAGATCAACTGCATCACAGAAGATGAGGTACACTCTAACTCATCTCATTCAGATTCAAGTGATAGTGATTTTGACACATACACTTCATCACCCACTAATCTTTATGATTCATTAGGCAAAATGATGAAAGACTTTGAGCACATAAAATCCTTACACACACTTATAAATGAGGAAAACAGCCAGCTCAAAAGCCAAAACTCACAGTTGACTAAGGAGCTGAGTACTCTAAGTCATATAGCTGATAAGAACAAAGAGCTGAAGGCTGAAAATACCAAACTAATAGCAGAGATATCTGCTATAGAAAAGAGAGAAAATAATCTTAAAAATGTAATTGCCTCATTAACAAAGGCATCCAAATCATTGGATGACCTTATCATGAGTTAAAAAGAATGTGGAGATAAGATAGGCATAGGATTCGATTCCTTTGTGCACAGTCAAACTCCTAGAGTGATTTTGGAAAAAGGATCTTTAATTAATGAAGCATCTCAAAAACCTAAAACACCAAATGTTGCACCCACATTCATTCCAAAGCACAATCACAAACAAACTTGCCTTGGATATAAAGGGAAAGGAAAACAAATAATTGAGTATCTTTGAGAGGGCAAAGAGAAGAAATCCAGCAGAGTTCCTCAGCAAAATCCAAATAGAAAGTACTCTGTGAAGAATAAATAGAGCTACCAAAAGCCTAGAAGTTTTATCAAAGAAACACATATGATGGGAATGGTAGAAACTACCCAAGCCAAACTGATTGGAATAATGTGAAAAATCAGCAAAGACCAATGGAATATAAGCCTAGATGGCAAAGACCTATACCTCAACAAAGGTCATTCCAAAGGTAAAAGAGATATTATCAGCACACATATGCACCCAGGCACTACACCCAAAAATATCACAACTACCCAAAGAAGGCAATTGCTAAAACACACACACAGGCATACAAACAAAAGAGACAGCTGTATGAACCTAAAGCTCCCATGTAATTTGCCAAAGTGAATTATGATCATGGCACAAATAGGTGGCAACCTCTTAGAGTAAAGTCATTTGGCTATAGGTTGGTTGGATCATCTTATAGAACTAACCCCTCAGGACCCAGGCAAGTATGGGTACCTAAAAACTAATTTCCTTGATTGCGATTCAAGGAACAGTGAAAAGCCAAGGAACCTGGTACATGGATAGTGGTCATTCCCGGACATATGACAGAAATAAGAAATATCTGTCAAGGTTCAAGGAGATTAGAGGTGCAAAAGTCATATTTGGAGGAAATGAAGCTCCAGGGGAAATCAAAGGCACGGGATCTATCAAGAAAAATTGATTGGAGATCACAGATGTTACTTATGTTGAAGGTCTAAACTTCAACCTGTTAAGCATCAGCCAACTCTGGGCTACAATGTTGAATTCAATATGGTTGTGCCAGATTAAAGTTGTTGAATCAAGTGAAATAGTGCTGCAAGGATCAAGACAGAAGAATATGTATGTGGTAGACTGTTCTACTGCCACACCAAGCACTTGTCTGTTAGCAAAAAGCACAGCCGAATCAAGTTGGCTGTGGCACAAGAAGCTGAGTCATCTGAACTTCCAGACAATCAACAATCTTGCAAGGAGTCATCTTGTGGAAGGATTGCCAGATTCAGTGTACAAGAATGAAAGTGTATGTGATGCATGCCAGATGGGAAAACTGATCAAATCTTCATTCAAGGAGAAGCCTAGTCCTTCTTCAACAAGGATATTGCATCTGTTGCATATGGATTTATTTGGTCCAGTAGAACCAGCCAACATAAGTGGAAAGAAATACACCTTAGTGATGGTAGATGATTATTCAAGATATACATGGACAATCTTCATGTGCAAAAAGAAGGAAACCTTGCAAAAGTTACCACAACTAATGAAAAGAGTTCAAAATGAAAAGAGTCAAACCATTATAAAAATAAGGTCTGATAGAGGAACTAAGTTTGTCAATGGAATAATAAACTTAGTATTGTGTTGAAAATGGTATTTCTCATGAGTTATCTGCAGCAAGAACTCCACAGCAGAATGGAGTAGCTGAAAGGAGGAACAGAACTCTCAAGGAAGCTGCAAGAACCATGTTAGCTGAAGTTGGTTTGCCTAAGAGATTTTGGGCTGGAAGCTATTAACACCTTGCTATACTCAAAATAGATGCATGATAAAATGACAATTGACCAAAACCCCTATGAGATATGGATGCGGGAGAAAGCCAAATATTGGATATTTTAGAATATTTGGATGTAAATGCTTCATCCACAACAATACCAAGGATAATCTAAAAGGCTTTTGATGCTAAAGCTGATGAAGGTATCTTTTTGGGATACTCAGTTGAGAGCAAAGCCTATAGAGTGCTGAACAAGAGGACTATGGTCACAGAAGAGTCTATCCATGTGGTTTTTGATGAACCTAATGTGAATGGAGAAGACATTGAAGAGTTAGGTGATAAGCTGAATCAACCAACTATGCAGAAGAGTCTTTATGTTGAAGCAGAAATAAGAGTAATCAGCCAAGATGAAATGAGATAGCTGAATCTCAAAGACAGATGGAATGTCTGCGACTGAATGATGATGAAAGAGCTACTTAAGACAACGCAGCTGCGAAACAGCTGAACCCAGCTGACTTGCTTCAACCTGATGTAAGATGGCTGAGAGACCATCCACCAGAGCTAGTCATTGGAGATGTTAGAGATGGTGTAAGAACCAGATCCAGATCTCAGCAAGAAGCAATGTTCACTTGTTTTATTTCCCAAATAGAGTCAAAAGATGTGTCTCAAGCAGTGGATGACACACACTGGATTCAAGCCATGCAAGAAGATCTGAATCAGTTTGAAAGGAACAAAGTATGGGAATTGGTGCAGAGACCAACCCATCAGAATGTTATTGGCACAAAATGGGTTTTCAGAAACAAGATGAATGAGGAAGGATCTGTGGTAAGAAACAAAACAAGATAGATAGCCAAAGGGTATTGCCAAGAAGAGGGAATAGATTTTGATGAAACCTTTGCTCCTTTTGCAAGATTAGAAGCAATAAGGATGTTTCTTGCCTATGCTGCTCACAAGAACTTCACTGTATATCAAATGGATGTGAAAAGTGCATTCTTAAATGGACTGTTAGAAGAAGAAGTCTATGTTGGACACCCTCCAGGTTTTGAGCAGAATACCATTGGTGATAAGGTGTACAAGCTCAAGAAAGCATTATATGGATTCAAACAGGAACCAAGAGCATGGTATGATACATTATCTCAATTCCTAACTGATAATGGATTCACCAAAGGCAAAGTGGACAGAACACTCTTCAGAATTCAAGATGGAGAGAGTATACTGCTTGTTCAAATATATGTGGATGATATTATTTTTGGATCCACAAACAAAGAGCTATGTGATAAGTTCTCAAACCTCATGCAAGGCAAATTTGAAATGAGCATGATGGGAGAGCTGACTTTCTTCCTAAGACTTCAAGTTAAGCAATTGAAGGATGGAACTTTCATAAGTCAAACAAAGTACACCAGAGATTTAATGAAGAAAATTGGCATGGAAGAAAAGTCTTATGTGAAAATACCAATGAACACATCAGTCAAGATGGACATGGATATAGATGGCAAGGTCAGATCAAACAAGATATAGAAAACTTATTGGATCATCGCTTGCTCTTTAATGACAATGAGACCAGGACATTACCTTTGTAGTTGGTGTATGTGCAAGATTTCAATCGCACCAAAGGAGAGCCACATGACCGCACTAAAGAAGAATCCTAAGATATTTGAAGGGATGCCAGGAAGTTGGCTTATGGTATCCAAAGGAAGGTGGATTCAAGCTTATTGGTTACTCAAACTCAGACTATGCAGGGTGTACAGTTGACAGGAAGAGTACTTCAGGTACATGTCAAATGCTTGCAAACAGATTGGTTTCCTAGTTTAGTAAGAAGCAAAACTCAATAGCCACATCCACAGCTGAAGCAGAGTACATAGCTGCGGGCAGTTGTTGTGCCCAAGTCTTATGGATGAGACATCAGCTGAGACATTATGAAATTGAAGAAAAAGAGATTCCAATTATGTGTGATAACATAAGTGCTATTGCAATCACTCAGAATCCTGTGTTGCATTCAAGAGCAAAGCACATTGATGTCATATATCATTTTATAAGAGATCATGTTGAAAAGAAAGACATCACTTTGGAATATATCTCAACTGATAAGCAGTTAGATGACATATTCACCAAGCCCTTATGTGAATCAAGATTTGAAGATCTCAAGCATGAGCTAGGGTTAATTGAGCTGAGTTAACACTCAGAAGACTCAGTCAGAAGAGATGTAAGATAGAAAATAAGAAATGAACAAGTTTTTCACATCAGCCAAGTGAAACAGCCATATCGGAAAGTCAGCTGTATCGAGTTAGCTGACAGCTGAGTCACTTAATGAAAAGAGAGAAGAAGAGTTATGTCATTTTTGAGATAAGCTGAGTCGTTTATGAGCTAAGTGACAAAAACACAGTCGTTCTAAATGAGCGAAAATGTTTTTAAAGATGACATCAGCGTAATAATGACGTGTATAGTCAAAAGTTGCACAGTAAGCATATGATTGGATATAAATGCTGCCGCATTAAATGCGAGGAATTAAATGCAGTTTGACGTGCTAAATCTGAGTCGTTGATCTTGATCAAAGTTCAAAAATCAAAGACATGTCCTTTCGTAACCCTTATATATTCATTTTTCCAGTTCTCTCTCTCTCTCTCTCTCACTCGGAAACTGTTCATCTTCAAGCAAAAGAAAGCAAGCCATTTTTCTCTCTTGAAAACCCTAAGTGTCCTCGAACCAGTTCTTCAAGTTTTAATCGGTAAAAATTCCTAAAAATGGCACCGAAGTTTGACTTTGTCAAGTTATCGAAGCAAATCCACTTAGGATCGTCTGTGGATTTTGAAGGCATGGTGAAGCAGGGTTCGGATGAAACCTCAGTGAAGAAGATTGCAGAAATGTTGGAAAAGTCCGGTCTTAAGGCTTTTTTTACTTTAGAGTACTCGCACACCTATCTTGAAGAGGTGGCGCAGTCACTACAAGAAAATTGACAAATTATGACGATAAAATTCGTCACCTATATATAGTTTTTCGTCACTAAAATCATTTGGTGATGAAATGTGAGCGTCGCAGCATTCGTCATAGTAGCTCCGTGGCAAAAGGTATAATTGACACTTAATGTTTTGTCACTAAATATTTACCTTTCGATGACGATAAAGGTGATCGTCACCATATTAAACATGTTTAGTGACGGATAAATTGTAACTAAAATGGTCAATATTTTGTCATATTATATTATATTTCGTCAATTAAGATTTAAGCTTCAAATGATGAAACTCTATTTCGTCACCAAAACATTGCAATACAGTGGCAAATATTATCGAATTACCCAAATTATCAAAAATTAATGACATCTTTTATTGTCACTATTAAATAACAAATTTTGTTATATTTGAAATATTAAGTCATGAAATGTATAATCAATAGTTACAAGATTATTATCGTTACTAAAGGAGTATATTTGATGACAAAATAATGCGTCTTAATAGAGAAATTTTTATGCACAAATTATACATCGTCACTTAATAAAATTTAGTGGCGACGACATGTTTTGTCATTAAAAAGTATACATTTAAGGACGAAAATAGTAAGCGTCTCAAAAAATAGAATTGCGGTGATAAAATAATTCGTCATCGTAAAAGACCTTATGGTGACAAAGATATCATCACAAGATGTATACAAACGGTGACAAAAGAATCGTCATGAATGATTATTTTTAAGTGACAAATTATTTTGATGTCCTTTAATGAATTTAATATGACATCAGTTGAATCTAATTTACGACAATGTTATTCGTCATGAAAGGCGCATTTTATTGACCAAATATAATGTCACTAAATGAATGTGTACAGTGACACCTTAATTAGTCATAAAGAATTTTTTTAATGACATAATATTTCAACGTGATTAATTGGTTAATTCTTTAATGACGACCCTCATAGTCATGCAACGAACATGAGGAAAAAAATAGATATATAATCACCAAATAATATATTTTGTTTAGGAGTTACTATGAATTACTTTTTCACAATTCATCATTTACACTGTGTGAAAAATTTATGACGAACAAATCAAGATTTCTTATTCATGTACATTTTAATAAATATTTTTGAAGTGCTATATATTGAAAATCTATGAATTCTTAAGATTATACCAATTTTTTAGAGTATTATGATGCAATTTAAAACTTAACTACACAGGCAAATGGAATAAAAGAACCAAATACATAGAGGTAGAATAAAATTAGTTATAAATATAAAGTGATAATATCCATGTTTGATATCTCAAATATAAAAAGCATAATAGTCGATATCCAAATCAAGAGACTACTTATGATAAAAAAAAAGAATCCAACATATCTTATTTTCAAATTGCTAAATTTTTTCATACTCCAATATGCCAAATTGAAAAACTCCACGTGAAGAACCCATAGCAACCATATATGAAAAGTCACCTGCACATTTTAAACATATATACATATATTAGTAAAAAAACTTGAAATTAACATTAAAAACTCACTTAATGGTTACAACAAATATGTTGATTTTAATTTGACATATATGGGCTAAAGCAAGTCAAGAAGTCTGATTACTTACATGAAAGTTTTCAGCTTAGAGATTCATATTTATCCCATGTGCAGCCATTAATTGCATAAGCTTGTTGATACTTGCGCCTTGCTGACCCACTTGATTTCTTAAATCAGTTACTTCTGTTTCAAAATCATCCACTTGTGTCTTAAGCTCATTCACTTGTGTTTCAGATGTGTGTAGCTTTTGTTGTGTCTCCTCAAGTTCCTTTTGGAGTTTTTGAGCAGCTAAATCATATGATGTGGTGCGTCTACTTGGAGGTTTTGGACCATATCCAAGTCCTTTAATATAACCTGATCCATGGCCAAGGACCTCCAACACTATTTCATCTGTGCTCTTTTCAGCTCCTTCTTCATTGTATTGTTCTTGTCTCTTTATCATCAACTCCTGTTTGACCATATAAAAAAAAAGGTATAATCAGTGTCAATTACATTAAATTAGAAAGAAATAAAATAAATATGTAAGTTACCCAATTCTCTTCAGCGACTTTAGACGACCAACCCTTTTTTTCTGAATGATGTGTACGCTTATACAACTCAATTCGATCACAAGGATCTCCATTCAACTCTTTCTGAGACTAAAATATAATTTAAAAAAATATCAACAAAGGTTATTCAAGTAAAATATATGTTTTTTTTAAAGATGAATCATGTATACAAATACAAAATTATAATACTTACAATTTCATGTCGTCGAACGGTAAAGGGCTTTCTGCCTGAAATATGTGGTGCTCGCACCATTCTCCTATTTTGACCATTCACAAAACTTCTACGCTGTAAAAAATAAGGAAAATGATATTCTATTGTTATCAATTTAAATTATTCAGTAAATTTATTCAGTCTTTTATTTTTATAAATTATGAGCAATCATTACAAGACCAATGAACTCCTCTATTTTGTTTAGGCACACTCTGTATTATTGTTTCTTGTTAGTTTGTCTTGTTTGATTGATTGATCAATTTGCGTCCAACTCAATATCCTAATCGTTAAATTCTGTAAAATAAAGAATTTCTGATTTTGGTTAAAAAAGTAGGTGCGAAATTTTGCCTCCAAATATTTATGTGACGAATTTAGTTTTAATGTCATAAACAATACACATTGGTGATGACATGGAAGAGTAATAATGAAGAACGTATCGGTCGTCGCAATAGAAACTTCAATAATGATGAAATATTGTAGTCACTAATATATTCATGTGATTAGTGACAGAAGTGTCACGTTGTCATCAAAGGGAATTTTCTATGACATCAAATATCGTCATCAATTACCATTCATTTGTCACTGAAAGAATTCCATCCATAAAGTAGGTGCGAAATGTTGCCTCCAAATATTTATGTGACGAATTTAGTTTTAATGTCATCAAAAATATACATTGATGACGACATAGAAGAGTTATAATGACTAAAGTAGTTGTCGTCACAATAGAAAATTCAATAATGATGAAATATTGTAGTCACTAATATATTCATGTGATTAGTGACAAAAGTATCAAGTTGTCACCAAACGGACTTTTTTTTGACATCAAATATCGTCATCAATTACCATTAATTTGTCATTTGAAAGAATTCCTCCATAAAGTAGGTGCGAAATTTTGCCTCCAAATATTTATGTGACGAATTTAATTTTAATGTCATAAAAATATACATTGATGACGACATAGAAGAGTTATAATGACTAAAGTAGTTGTCATCACAATAGAAAATTCAATAATGATGAAATATTGTCATCACTAATATATTCATGTGATTAGTGACAAAAGTATCAAGTTGTCACCAAAAGGAATTTTTGACATCAAATATCGTCATCAATTACAATTCATTTGTCATTTGAAGAATTCCTCCATAAAGTATGTCCGAAATTTTGCCTCCAAATATTTATGTGACGAATTTATTTTTAATGTCACAAAAATACACATTAGTGACGACATAGAGTAGTTATAATGACAAAAGTAGCGGTCGTCACAATAGAAAATTCAATAATGACGAAATATTGTCATCACTAATATATTCATGTGATTAGTGACAAAAATATCAAGTTCGACCAAAAGGAATTTTTGACATCAAATATCGTCATCAATTACCATTCATTTGTCAACAAAGAATTCCTCCATAAAGTATGTCCGAAATTTTGCCTCCAAACATTTATGTGACGAATTTAGTTTTAATGTCGTCAAAAATACACATTAGTGACGACATAGAGTAGTTATAATGACAAAAGTAGCGGTCGTCACAATATAAAAGGCATTAATGACGACTTTACAATTTCATCATTCTTAAAGAACAAATGGTGACAAAATCAATTTCGTGGAATGAAATTTCGTCATAAAATATATGATTTCTTGTAGTGAGTTCTACGTGAATGCGGGGGTGCAGGACGAGGGAATCAAGTCCTCTGTCCACCGCAAGGACATAATGATAATAAATGCTAAGGACCTCGCGAGCAATCGTTTGTTGCCGTCGAGGGCATGAATGAGATTTATGAAGTCGATGTTGACTTGGTCTGCTTTGCATGGAAAGAGGTAGCCAAACCAGAGTGTGCTGCTAAGGTGGTCTACACAGCTGAGAAGAAATTGCTGAAGGACGACTATCACAAGCTGATGGATGTCGTCTCTAAGTGTGTAGACATGAAGTTTGGCAGCTTCAATCAACCATCAAAAAGACTAAGCGTCGTCATGGTGCGATCATGCAGAGCAAGAAAGTCAACTGGACCGAGTTCGTGTAAAGCAGACTCTGCCAGAATGTTGTGAATAAATCATACAAGGAAGACGGATCCTTTGGAGGATCTCTCGGTTATGGCCTGGTGAGTGGCCACCTGATGGAAGTGAAGGCAATTCCCTTCAACATGGAAAACCTTTCCATGTAAATAAAAGGATGTTCGGGCCAATCTCTCGGAGCCCGTAAAGAGAGCCCACGCGAAGAGGGCGGATACAAGTGAGGGGGAATTAGCTGAACCCGAGGACACAGTTGTTATCTCTCCTCCCAAGAAGAAAGCTTCTTCCGTCCTGCGCAAAGAAAGAAACAAGATGCACCCGCCCTCGCAGCCAGAGTTACTGCCCGCCTGCGGCCGTGTCTCTCCCGCCCGCAGGCCGAGGCCGAGAAGGAACCTCAAATATCTTCTCCGGCCATAAGGAAGAAAAGGATCGCAAGCCCGGAAGGCGACTCCTCTAAGAAGGATGCCCTACCCCGCGCCCAGAAATCAAGAAGAAAAAGAACCCGAAATTCCTCTGGTTAGAACCAAAAGAAGAAGGTTAAATCAAGCTTTCGAGCGTGAAAAGACAAATTAATCACCACTCTGAGAAAGCATCGAGACTGAGACACTCGGAAGTGCAATCTCTCGAAGTAATAGATGAAACCGCAAGTCTGGAGGGTGATCAACAGAGGCCTAGAAAGACCCAGTGTGGAAGGAGAGGACAACCGAGGACAACACAACATCCGAGACAACCGAGCTTTCGTTAACAAAGTTGTCTCTCCACCTGCTACGGACGCTACTGAAGGTGAAGAGCAGTAGACCATCTTGCCTTCCATCCCAGAAAAGGAAGGACAAGAAGAGGATGAGGATGATGATGTCATCATATATTCTCCTCGTATACCCGCATATACCCGCATTATCGCCTCTATGTGAATGGAGGGCATGGAAGCTAAGCCACTCAAGGGTGTAGTTTGAATGCCCTGAGTTTATCGAAGAAGATGGGAATTGTTCCAATTTATCGGAGTCACTAAAGTGCTTCACGCCCTTGATGAAGATAACTGCCTGAATATCCTACAAATCTTCAAGGAGAAAGAACAAGCCAAAGCAAATGAGGAAGCGAAGCTCTCGAGAAAGCCGATATGTCCGCTATCGAACTCTAGATCACACTCACCCTCATCCGGATGAGTTCTCGAGAGTGATGAAGACGTGGATCCCGTTCTTTAAACGGAGAAGTCGACATTCATCAAGCTCGAGGGAATCGAGATGATGCATGAGCAACAAATGTTTAAAGGACCAAGAGAGTCCTCACAATCTCTCCCGCAGATTGACCCATTAGGAGTAGTGCAACAAATTGCCACAACCATCATCGCAGCCTACGTCCCCCAAGATTTTTCAAAAGATGGGTCCAAGGAATTGGCAATGAGACCGGGAATTTGGGCACCCAAGTTGAGCCAACCCCTACTGAAAGTGTTTTACCACCTGCCCCAACGGCTGAGCACTCAATGGAAGCAATCGCGAGTCCGGAGAAGAGTGACCCCATCATCATCCACTCACCGGTGGTGCCACCGCCGGGGAAACTCACTCCACTGCGGCAGTGCGAGGATGCTATAGATGACTCTATATTGAAGAAAGGTGGCGAAGCAAAAACCGAAAAAGAACCACAACAGATTGACATTGACGAAGCTCGGACAGTTGAGTCTGTCCCAACTGAAGTGTCAGCTGCTTTGAAGGCTAATGACACTACTGTTGCAGTCGAGGCACGGGATGAAAATGCCCTGGGAGTTAACACTCTGGCCACTGAAAGCGCAATCCAAGGGGTTGAGACTCCTATGGATGCCATCTCAAGACCCTAAGACAACATTGTTCATCGCCGAAGGAAATGTAGAAGGCCTCGCTTCTGATTGAGACTAACCGGAGGTGTTGAAGGCCCAAGGGAAGTTGAGACCTCCTTGAGTAAAGCTCAAGAGATTCCATACATCCCTCCTGTTCATAGTGCTAAATCTGAGAAGGAGATTAGTGCACTTCATGACTCCCAGGAAAATCTTAACATATCATTTCTGGGGTCTGAATATGAAGCTGAATCCACACCAGTTGCACATCAAAAGGACCCAGCTGAGGATGTTCTACCGCAGACGAATCAGTCAAGTTTCAAAGCTGCTCGTAAAACATTCAACTTTGATGATGTACCAAGTCCCCAGGTTTTATCATCATCCGATGACGCTGATGTTGCAGCCGATGACCTGGTACTTCCATTAGAAAAAACTACGAGGCCCGATTAAGACAAATGAGGCTCACCACCGCCAACCCACTCAACAAGGCCCAGTTGTACCCTAGTCATCTACGCAAGAGCTCCAACAAATGCAAAGCAAGACCGACTCCACCAAGAACATCACAGGCACAGACCGCACAATCAATCCCTTATGTGCGAGATGAATCTTTTTGAGCAAGTTTTTCCCTTTTCGATCGAGCTGCCTAACCTAGAGGAAGAGACCGCTAAAGAGAAGCGCCAATTCATCGTTCGAGAAGATCCTGTAATCCCTACTGACTCTATTGTGCCAACAAACTTTGATTTCGATGCAGAATGGCCGGCAGCTGAATCAGGTGTGACAGTTGAGATCCGTGAAGTCTTTAAGAAGATCTGTGCAGAGATTGAGAAGATCGAACGGCACCAGGCCTCACTAGATTTATGCCTGGACAATAGAGATGCCACCCTCACAGCTGATTTGAGAGGGATAGTGGTAAGGATCAGGGAGTGGTGTCAACAGCAGAGTGCAATGCGATACGAACAAGTTCGCTATTTCAAGGCATTGTATAATAAGATGCTTGTTTGGAGTGCTGACAATGCTGATATGAAGCAGAGGATGCAGGCGTATATGGAGAGATTGCATGCCTCCCACACAACAGAAATAGAGGTCCTGCGTGAATTCCATCGAAAAGAAATTATGCGTCTTGAGGAGACCATGAATGCGAAATTCAGCCTTCTGTTAGCTGAAATGAAACTAGTGGCAGCCGAGTCAAAAGCAACTCGTTCAGAATTTCGAACAGCCTATGCCGCAACAGACTTCAAGCGAACTCGCCTCTCAATGAGACTCGACTTCATGCTCACAGCATGTTCCCTGGTCCCTCTCTCCTTTGACGATGCCAAAAAGGGGGAAGAGGAGTACCTAAGGAATTTGAAAGAAGAAGCAGCAACTGAGAAGAAGATGGGAAAGGCAGCTGAGGGGGAACATTCGAAGGACCTGACTTTAATGATTGCTGAATTGTTTCAGCAGGGTCATGTGACAGCCTCAATCATCAGCAAACTTCCAGTGACTTTGCCGATCGAACACTCTGTTGTGCCCATGTCAGAGAAAAGGAAAACTGTAGAAGCAGGGATGCTAGAGTTCGATAAAAAGACGGATGCCCGCATCGAAGAAGTGATGAAATAATTTGGTGGCATTCCGACAGGGAAGGATCAAGATGCTATTCCAGATGACGGATCCGAGCCAAGATCAATTGAAGAATTTAAGACACTGGAATCCGAAGGCTATTTCCAGAAGATGTCTGTAGCCCAAGCCTGGGATCTGTACTGGGAGAAGGGTCTTAAATTGTGTGAAGAAGCTAATAAGCAGCAGACTACCAGGAGCCATTCAGTTGGTAAGCAGAAGACTCATGTACAGTATACACCCAGAGGAGGAGGAAGCAGTGGTGGAGGAAAAGGTTTTCGACCTAGACCACTACCCAAAAATATCGAATATGCAGATCCTGGAAAGAAGGGAAGGATCTATTGGGCTGGGTATGATGAAGTAGCTAATCTGGAAGTGGCTAGGAAGAATGTTGAATACGTGAGAAGACAAGAAGAGGAAAACAGAAGACAAGACCAGCTATGGCAAGAGAGGAAGCGAAAAGACGATGCTGCGAAAAGAGCTTATGAAAAGAAGAAAGAAAAATAAAGAGAGCTGATGATGACAGAGCTGAAGAGGAAAGAAGGAGGCAGCGAAGGCGATGATGTGTTGCTACGAACCCTTCATGTATTTTACTCTTGTAAATACATTTTTGTGTAAGTCATTTGTATATTCAGTAAAGTATTTTGTAATTTCTCTCTTTGTATTTGTATCCTAGCATAGATGTTTGTAATTTACTTAGATATGAGTATGCTCGGATACACTTTGTAAACAGTTGTGTAAAGGACAAGAATGCTATGATCAATAAAATTATTGATTCTCGCATACATTCTTTGTTACTGCATTGTCTGTATGTATCTTTGCCGTTTACATGTTGTTTAATGGTTTTAAGTTTTGGCATCATCAAAAAGGGGAAAATTGTTGGGAAATTTATTTTGTAGATTTTGATGAATGCCATGTAAAACTTAAACTAGAAAGTTGGCACCCCATTTTTCTTATAATTTTCATTGTAATAGATAGGGGTGGAAAAGCTGAGTCAAGTCAGCTAAGCCTGAAAATACAAGAAGTCAACTGAAGACTCCGCTGTGGAACAGCTGAGTACGACCAAGAAGAAAGATCAAGAACTTGACTGAAGATGTATCAGCTGAGGAACAACTGTGTGATGTGTCAGTCAAAGTCATCTCAAGAAGCCAAGTCACAAGTTGAAAGTGACAGTTGAGTCTCACTACAACACAAATGACATTAGGTAACACAAATTTTGTAGCACTTTACTTAAGGTACATATGTAACACATGTTTGTAAGACTTTTTAAATTACAATATTTATGTAATGATTTTGTAGCACTTTATGAATATGTAACGCTTTTATGTAACACTTTTAAATAAGTAACACTTTTTAAGTATCATTTTTTTTGGTTATCATTTTTTTTGGTTATTTCTTTTGTAACGCAAATAGGTATCACTTTATTTAAGAAGCACTTTTGGCAACACTATATTTTATTAATTGTAACACTTTTTATGCTATATTTTAGTAACACAAAATTATATAACTATCATTAAATCATGTCAACGATTTATTTAATTAATTGATGTCAAAAAATAGGTGAAGACAAAAAAAGCCACCAAACCTAAAAATTGTAGACATCGTGTACTTTTTTTTACTAAATTTTTGTTTTCTTTTTATAAAGTATTTTAGTTTTGCTTTTATTTTTTTATTTTTACGGAGGTAATTAATTCCATCGTAATACTGACGGAAAATGAGCATGTATATATTTCATTATAGTATTTATTTAATTTTTTAATTTTCACTAACGGAGAACCAATTTCATCGTTAATTTTTTTTTATTTTTTTTACTTTTTAAAAATATTACCAATGAAAATTGATGTTGTCGGTAATTATTTAGGAATTTTTCCGTCAAGTAATTTATTTTTCATTATTTATTTATTATTTAATTATTTTATTTTAACTTTTTTATCTATTGGTAAATTAATATTATATTTTTATATATTTTTTATTTTCACCTATTGAATATTGATCAATCGATAAATTTATTTTATATATTTTTGATATTTTTAATTTTTTGTGTTCTTTAATATATAACATAATATGATTTTCAAACTATATACTATATAATATAAAATTTGATATATATGGTTTATAATATAATTTAATACATATATTATATAATATAATTTTAATTATATAAAATTTATTAAATATACATATAATATATTTCTTATACAATTTTAATATATATATATATGTGTATGTGTATGTGTATATATAAAACAAAGTAAAAGTTGTAATAAGAATCAACTTAGCTTAGTGGCAAATTGTCACTTCCACACATAAAAGGTCATGGGTTCAAATCTACTTGGTGGCAAAAAACAGTATTTCGACGAAGTGCTACAAAAAAATATTACATAAGATTCATATATAACACTGTAGAAGTATTTTTTTAAAGTGTTACAAATATAAAAAGTGTTACATAAGATTCATATGTAACACATTAGAAATATTGCTTCAAAGTGTTATCAATAGGGAACTTAATGTAACACTTAGAAAATGTGTCACTAAAAGCTAATAAAAGTGATACCTTAGACTATAGGTAGCACGGGCAAGTGCAACACCATAAAAGTGCTACCTATTGTCTATAGTAACATTTTATGGCCATTAGGTAACATTTTTTGGGTGTTATCTAATATAATTTATGTTGTAGTGTCTTCAAATGATTGGAGCAGACTCAAGTCACCTGGGAAAATAGGCAGAAGCCAAGAGAAGTCAACTGAAAGGAATCTGTTGCACATAAGTCAAGAACATTACTTAAATAAGTAATACTTCCATGCTGCCAGGTCTTAAAGTGCTTGTCCCAGAAGCGTGCAAAAAGGAATAAACCAATGGAAGCACTTGGCACCTCGCGTAAGAACGTGAAAAGTGAACATTCATTTAATACAAGAAAAGGTCTACATCTCAAGATTGAAGACCAAGAAAAGACAAGCCAACGAATACTAGTGTCTTTTGAAAATCAGCCTATCCCTTCAACGGGCAAATTTTTGAAAGTTCACTATAAAAGGCTGAGGAAATTCATTGATAAAAGATTACCTTAATGACCAACCACGAACAAGCAAGCAATATTCAAATCAGAATCTGCAAATATTCTCAAAGATATTAAAGCAAACCCTCAAGCCTAAAACTCTAAGGAAATCAATCCACCACAAAGTCAGAAAGGAAAGACAACTTCAAACTGTTGAAGAGAAAACTTTTGAAGAATCAAAAGGGTCTACTTTTCAAGGAGAATTGTAGGAAGGTTCTAGGTCGAACCAAGATAAAGTTATTGGAGGGCTTCGTGATCAAATCCAAGAAGCTTGAGAAAGTGAGTCAAGTAGCAAGGCAAACGCCTGTGAAGAAGTTGAGTCGGAAGAGAAGCCACCGTGTGACCAAGGCATCTCTAGATCGAGTCAAAGGACCAAGTCACCGTGTGTGATCAAGACTTGTCTCTAGACGAGAACCACTTTGTGAACTCGATCATTACTTAGTGGGTTCCTCCAGGAGTTGGAGAAGAGAGGATTAGAAGTGGGTTCAAGACATTTACATTTCTGCATAGCTACTTTATATCTGGCGATAAACTTATTTGCTATCCTAAACCGATTAATAACCAAGTGCTAAAATCAAGTGTTAAATTAAGTTTAAAACAAATCAAAGGGTGTTAAGTGTTCCAACATAAAACCAACATAGTCAAGTTAAGTTTTAGGTTAAACAATGAGTTATTCTATCAACAAATCTATCGAGTCCGTGAGGGGCTAACTCATTTGAATAACTAACTTAGCCCCTCAAGACTTAGTTGTGTGCGTTAACTCGTAATATTATAAAAGGACTAAAATTAAAAAAATGGTAAGGTTTATTCAACGGAAAATTGCAATTTTGGTCCCATAACTTTGGGGTGTCAAAACTAGTCCCACTCGATTTTACTTTTTCAAAAACACTCGTAATTTACAAATTGTATCAAAACTAGTCCCACTCGATTTTAATTTTTCAAAAACACCCTGTAATTTACAAATTGTATCAATTTGAAGACAAATCCCACCGCCGATTCAAATTTTCGCCGGAATTCATCACGTGATAAGCACGTGGCCTGAAATTTTGGGGATTTCTCACCCTCTTTGACACGGTGGAAATAAAATGCTAACATGGAAAGAGATTTGGAGGGAAAAAAACTCGTCACCACCATTTTCCCCCAAAAAATATGCCCAATTACGGGGTTTTGACGAGTTTTTTTCCCCTCCAAATCTCGGTGACGAGTTTTTTTCCCCCCTCAAATCTCTTTCCACGCTGGCATTTTATTTCCACCGTGTTAAGGAGGGTGAGAAATCCCTAAAATTTCAGGTCACGTGACGAATTCCAGCGAAAATTCCAATCGGTGGTGGGATTTGTCTTCAAATTGATACAATTTGTAAATTAGAGGGTGTTTTTGAAAAAGTAAAATCGAGTGGGACTTATTTTGATACAATTTGTAAATTACAGGGTGTTTTTGAAAAAGTAATATCGAGTGGGACTAGTTTTGACACCCCCCTTCTAAACCTTACTCACACCCTTTGGTACCTACATGAAGGCCTCAACTTCAATCTGCTAAGCATCAACCAACTCTGTGACAAAGGATATAATGTTGGAGTCAATATGGGTGTCTGGCAAATCAAGGATGTTGAATCAAATGAAATTATTCTTCAAGGATCAAGGAAGAAGAACATGTATGTAGGGGATTTGTCAACTACTACACCAAGCACGTCTGCTATCAAAGAACACAACCGAATCAAGTTGGTTGTGGCATAAGAAGTTGAGTCACCTGAATTTCAAGACAATCAACAAGCTTGCAAGGAGTCATCTTGTGGAAGGATTGCCAGACTCAGTATACAAGAAGGAAAGCATTTGTGATGCATGCTAGATGCGAAGCAAATTAAATCATCTTTCAAGGATAAGCTAAGTCCTTCTTCAACCAGGATATTGCATCTATTGCATATGGATTTATTTGGTCCTATTGAACCAGCTTGAATGGGTTGAAAGAAATACACCTTAGTGGTGGTGGATGATTATTCAAGATACACATGGACAATCTTTATATGTAAAAAGAAGGAAAATTTGCAGAGATTGCCTCAGCTAATGATAAGAGTTGAAAATGAGAAGAGTCAGACCATTATAAAGATAAGGCCAGACAGGGGAACTGAGTTTGTTAATGGGATTATAACTCAGTATTGCATTGAGAATGGTATTGCTCATGAATTGTCAGCTGCAAGAACTCCACGGCAGAATGAAGTTGCTGAAAGAAGGAACAGAACTCTCAAGGAAGCTGCAAGAACCATGTTAGTTGAAACAGGATTGCCTAAGAGATTATGGGTTGAAGCCGTCAACACTGCTTGCTACACTCAGAATAGGTGTATGATTAACAAGCAATTGTCCAAATCTCCCTATGAAATTTGGACAGAGAGGAAGCTAAACATTGGATATTTTCGAATCTTTGGATGCAAGTGCTTCAAAGGACAATCTAAAAGCTTTTGATGCTAAAGATGATGAAGGTATCTTTTTGGGATATTCAGCTAAAAGTAAAGCTTATAGAGTGCTAAACAAAAGGACTATGGTCACAGAAGAGTCTATCCATGTGGCTTTTGATGAACCAAATGTTAATGGAGAAGACATAGATGAGTTAGCTGAAAAGAAGAATCAGCCAACTATTCAGAAGAGTCCCTATGTTGAAGTAGATGTAAGAGAACTCAACCCTGATAAAGATGAGATAACTGATTCTCAGAGACAACTGGAAGGTCTGCAGCTGAAGGATGATGAAGAAGTTGTTCAAGACAACTTAGCTGTGAGATGGTTGTATCCAACAAACTTATTCCAACCAGATGTGAGATGACTGAGAGACCATCCATCTGAGTTAATCATTGGAAATGTTAGATATGGAGTAAGAACCAGATCCAGAGCCCAACATGAAGCTATGTTTACTTGTTTCATGTCCCAGATAGAGCCTAAAGAAGTGTCTCAAGCATTGAATGGCACACATTGGATTCAAGTCATGCGGGAAGAGTCAATCGAGTTTAAAAGAAACAAAGTTTGGGAATTAGTTCAAAGACCTACCCAGCAAAATGTTATTGGTACTAATTGGGTATTTAGAAACAAGATGAATGAGGAAGGATCTGTTGTAAGAAACAAAGCAAGATTGGTAGTCAAAGGGTATTTCCAAGAGGAAGGTACAGATTTTGATGAAACCTTTGCTCCTGTTGCTAGATTGGAAGAAATTAGGATGTTTCTTGCTTATGTTGCACACAAGAACTTCACTGTGTATCAAATGGATGTGAACAGTGCATTTTTTTTATGGGAATTTTGGAAGAAGAAGTCTATGTGGATCAACCTCCAGTTTTTGAGCAGAAAACTATTGGAGATAAAGTCTACAAGCTCAAGAAAGCTTTGTATGGATTGAAACAAGCACCAAGAGACTGGTATGACACATTGTCCCAGTTTCTAATTGAAAATGGATTCACCAAAGGCAAGGTTGATAGAACACTCTTCCGAATTCAAGATGGAGAGAGTATATTGCTTGTTCAAATTTATGTGGATGACATCAAATTTGGATCCACAAATAAAGAGCTGTGTGACAAGTTTTCAAACCTCACTCAAGGGAAGTTTGAAATGAGCATGATGGGAGAGCTGACTTTCTTTCTAGGTCTTCAAGTCAAACAAATGGAGGATGGAACCTTCATAAGTCAAACCAAATATACCAGAGATTTAATGAAGAAATTTGGTATGGAAGAGAAGTCATCAGTGAAGATTCCCATGAATACATAAATCAAGATGTATATGGATGCAGATGGAAAAGATGTAGATCAAACCAGATATAGAGCTCTTATTGGATCATTGCTCTATTAGACAGCAAGTAGGTCAGACATCACCTTCGTTGTAGGTGTATGTGCTAGATTTCAATCTACACCAAAAGAGAGTCACATGACTGCAGCCAAGAGAATCCTAAGGTATTTGAAGGGATGCCAAGAAGTTGGCTTATGGTATCCAAAGGATGGAGGATTCAAGCTAGTTGGCTACATAGACGCAGACCATGGTGGATGTAGAGTAGACAGGAAAAGTACATCAGGTACATATCCGACGCTTGGAAATAGATTAGTTTCTTGGTTCATCAAGAAACAAATTTCAATAACTACATCCACAGCTGAAGCAGAGTAAATAGCTACAGACAGCTGTTGTGTCCAAGTGTTATGGATGAGGCAACAACTGAGAGACTATGATATAGAAGAAAAATAGATTCCAATTATGTGTGATAACACAAGTGCTATTGCAATAACTCAAAATCATGTATTGTATTCAAGAACCAAGCACATTGATGTCAGATATTATTTCATAAGAGATCCTGTTGAAAAGAAAGAAATCCCTTTGGAATACATCTCAACTGATAAGCAGTTAGCTGACATAATCACTAAGCCATTATGTGAATCAAGGTTTGAAGAGCTTAAAAATGAGCTAGGATTGATTGAGCTGAGCTAGAAAGCTCAGAAGAGTCAATTAGCAGAGTCAAAGAAGAGAGAATTAGAAATCAGCAAAGTTTCATTTTCCAGTCGAGTGACACAGTCAAGACGGTTAGTCAGCTGTATCGCGTTAACTGACAGCTGAGTGATCATCATGTGAAGAGAGAATCAACGTTAAGTCACTTTTGGAAGATAGTTGAGACATGTATGAGCTAATTGATAAAACACAATCATTTTCTATGAGTGGGAATATTTTTGGGCACAGCGCAATTATGGTGTCAGAATAAAGCTTGTACACATTTAGCCTATGATTGGATATAAATGTTGTTGCATTTAATGTGAGGACATTAATGCGGTTTCAAGCCTTTAATCTCAACCGTTGATCATGATCAACCTTTTCAAATTCCAAAAATTTTCCCCACACATTCCTTATATACCTAAAAATCAAATCTCTATCTCCTTACTATACACTTATCTTTCTCAAGCAAAGGGAAAGTTCTTTCTGCAACCAAGCAAAACCTCTAGTTCGTACAGTGTTCAAAGTTCAAGTTTTCACCGTTCAATTTCGGAAATGGCTCCAAGTTATGACTTTGTGAAGATGGCTGAGAAGATCCACCCCGGTTCTATGGTAGATTTTGATGGTCTGGTGAAGTAAGGGGCTGACAAAGCCCTTTCTTAGAAGAGAGCTGACAAATTGGAGAAATCTGGCCTCAAGGGATTTGTCACCATGCAGTTCTCTTAAACGTACCTTGAAGAGGTCGCCATGTTCTACGTTAACACTGAGGTTCATGATGGAGAAATAAGGTCTTCTGTCCACAACAAAGAGATTAAGATTACTGTTGCGGATTTAGCTACTCATTGTTACCTTCCTTCAAGTGGACTGAAGGAAATTGCTGAAAAATATGTCACCCTGGCTGCGGTGTGGAAGAAGATCGCCAAGCCAGAGTCAGCTGCTAAGGATGTTTATACAGCCAATAAGTCGCTCATTAAAGACGACTATCATAAGTTGATGGATGTTGTGTCGAAGTGTGTGGACATGAAATTTGGCAGCTTCAATCAGCTGTCTCGGACAAAGCTGACGGTCATGGCTGCTATTATGGAAGAAAAGAATGTGAACTGATCTGAGTTCATTTTCAACCGAATATGCTAGAACATAATAAACAAGGCGATTACTGATGACGGCTTGTTCGTCAGTTTGATGGGGTATGGCCTTGTGATTGGCCATTTGATGGAGGTGAAGGGCATTCCTCTCAGGAATGGGAAGCCTTTCCATGTCAATAAGAAGATGCTAAAGGCGAACCTCTCTGCTGCACAGAGGCAAGCCCATTCAAGAAAGGTTGACACCAGTGAAGGTGAGTCAGCTGACCCTGTCCCCGAGGACACTGCTGCAACTACAAAGGCTACCTCTCATAAGCTTGTGCAGAAGAAGAAGAAAGTTGATGTAGCAAAGCCTGTCCCTGCCCCCGCTGTCGTTGAAGACCAAGCACCTGCCCCAGCAACCGAGACTGAGAAAGATACCCGTGCACCTTCTCCAGTCATGAAGAAAAAAGCGCTCAGATGTGCCTCACAAGCCAGCTGCAGCCAAGAAGATAAAGATGGTGGAGCCAGCTGCCATCGAGGAAGCTGAAGAGGAAGAGATTCCTTTTGTGAAAACCAAGAGAAGAAGATTAGTAAAAAGATCTTTCTTGGAAAAGCCAGTTGAGTCTGGCACTCACGTTGAAAAGAGAGATCTAGCGATGTAGAGAGCAACATGGGGCAAGCAGAAGGTGGTGAGGAAACCACTGCTATAGTTGAAAAGACTGCTAATGAAGATCAACAGACTATGAAAGAGACAACTATTCATGAGACAGCTGAAGAACAAGAAGTGGAGACAGCTGACCAGTCTGAGGAGTTAGCTGTCAACTCCCCTCAAACCGATGTTAGAACAATTAAGGTGGAGAGGGCTCCCCTTAAGCCTATCTAGGAGGAGGACGATGATCTTGTAGTGATGTCCCCTGCCTATCCTAATATTCAAGAAAGGCTAAGAATCTGGAGGAACTAGAAGTTGAGCTACGCCAGGCACCAATTCCAGAGTCCTGAGCTTGTGGAAGAAGAAGAAGAGCTTATAAGCTTTCTGGGAAACATCTCTATTAGCTCAGCCCTCGACCCATATTTTTGTTCGTCAGTTCTATATTATAAGAAGGACGAGGAGAAAGCTAAAGAGAAGGCTAAGAGAAAGGCTGTTGAGGAATCTCTAAAACCTCAAGCCTGTTTCCTTACAGAATAGCCAGAGCATGCCCAACAGCTAACCAACAGTGATAGTGACGTTTAGGAAATAGACCCTACTGATATAGTGGAGAAGGCTGAGTTGAGGCAAGATTTGAAGCAACCCAAAGAGCTGCACGAGCAGAGCATGACAAAGGGCCACGGAGAATCTTCTTCCATAATGATTACTCCTAGCCCAGATATAATGGAGATGGTGAGAACAATTGATGCCACCACATCTCCTGTGCACTCCGTCGATGAATCTACCAGGGAGAATGGCGATGAAGCTAAGGAAGGTGATTTAGAGGGCACCTTAGCCAAGCCACTCCCTGAAGAAGGTGTTGAGACACCTTCCCAAATGGCTGATAACTCAAAAGGAAACATAGATGTGTCTCAGGTTTCGAGTGACCCCATTACTCGGGACTCAACTAGTGCGCCAGCTGAGAAGGAACTCAAACCACCACAGCTGGGTCGGAGGAGGCTGTGGGAGACCAAACTAAAGAGATGTTAGGATGTGAAGGTGAGACAACTTATCCACAATAGACTGGGGTTAACGAAGCTCAGATGGTTCCGAATATCTCAGCTAAAACTTCAACTGCCATGCAGGCCGATGAAGCTGTTGTTGCAACCAAGGCAAATGATGGTATTGAGGCCACGGGATTTGAGACTCTTGGCCATGAAAGTGCAATCTAAGGAGTTGAGACTCTGCCGGATGCCACCAAAGTCCCCAAAGTAGCTCTGTCTACTGAAGGAATTTCTGTCGAAGACCCTACTGCAGTTGAAACTGCAAAAGGGATAGCTGAAGGCCCATCAGCGGTTGAGACTGCTTAGGGTAATGAAGGCTTGGAAGAGGTTGAGACTTCCCTAGGTAAAAACGTAGATGAACATGTGCCAGCCCCTCCGGAAGAAATCATCGAAGAAGTGGAAATAAGTGCTCTTCATGATTCCCAAGAGAATGTTCATGTTGAATTCTTGGGAACTGACGACGAAGTTGAGTCCAGTCCAATTGAAAAATCATTCAAGGACTAAGTTGTTGAGCAGGCACTGGAAAAACGAGGCAAGCAAGTGAAAAAGCTGCTCCGGTAAATTTTACAATGGTTAATGGCCCACCTCCCATGGTGCCATCACCTTCCAATGATGTTGATGAGTCAACCGAGGATAAAACTACTCAAAAGGAAGATACTACTGATGCCGACGAGGTTGTTAAGACAACTGAGGATCAGTCAGCTCAGTAGGCTAACAGAGTTGCACAAGATGTCGATGACGCTGAAACAACTGAGGCACACAGAGCTAAAGAAATTTTGAATGAAAAGGGAAAGGCTCCACAGGTCGAGGAAGTGTAAATTCCTATTTTTCCAGAGGATCTTTTTGCTGACTATTTTCCATTCGAGGCGCATGTACACTTGGAAGCAGAGTCAGCTACTGAAGTGCGAGATACATTATCCAAGTCCCAAATTGTAGGTCCCAAGGGGTGTGAATGTAAGGTTTAGAAGGGGGGTTGAATAAACCTTACCAACTTTTTGATTTGGTCCTTTTTAAACTTGAGTTGATACTTACACATTGTGTCCTTGGTGACACCAATTTAGTTAATCAAGAGAGTTAGTCACTCAACACTGATCGAGCCGTTGATAGAATAACTCAAATTGTTAAGACCGAATTAGCTCAACTGTGGTTTGTTTTCATTGGAAGACTTAACACCCTTAATTATGGTTAAGCGAGATTTAAAGCTTGATTTAGTACTTAGAAATTATCAAGTGGATAGCAAATTTATCGACAAAGTTAAGCAAATAAGATGCAGGAATTTAAAGTCTTTGAAATGTAAATGACACGATAAGTTTTTATAGAGGTTCAAGATGGGGTAATTCTTCTACTCCTCTCTTCTCCAACTCCCCGGAGGAATCCACTAGGTATTGATCGATACAAAGTGGTAACATCCGGATACAAGTCTTGATCACATAGCCGACTTGATCCTTTGGGACTCGATGAGACGCCTTGATCACTCACCAAGGCTTCTCGTGCGACTCGGCTTCTTCACGGGCAGTCGCCTTGCTACTACTGACCCACTTGCTCAAGCTCTTTGGATTTGATCACGAAGCCCTCCAAAAGCTCAAGACTTGGTTCGACCTTGAACCTTCCTACAATCCTTCGTGGAATGTAGACCCTTGATTCTTGACTTTCCTCTTCAACTGATTGAAGTTATCTTTCCTTCACAGTGAGTGTTGGATTGATGTTCTTTGTAATGTAGGCTTGAGGATTGAGCGTTTAATAACTTGAGAATATTTCAGGTTACAAAATGTTTCTTTCCCCGCTTGTGTTCAACTCTTAGATGGTCAAGGTAACCTTCGTAACCTCCTCTCGAGTTATTCCTCGGCCTTTTATAGTGATCTTTCAAAAATCATCCGTTGAAGAGATAGGCTTATTTTTGAAAGTCACTTGTGGTCGTTGGCTTGTCTTGTTGCGATCCTTGGAATTGCCACTTCCTCGTATGAATTGTTCTTTAGCTTTTGAGCAACGACACGGTGTAGTGCTTCCCGTTGGTTTATTTCCCTTGCACGCTTAGGATCGAGCACTTCGAGAAAGGTAGCATGGAGATATTACTTGTTTAAGTAATTCTCTTGATTTACGTGGCAACGGATCTCTTTCGATTGTCTCGACTTGACGCATTTCCTTGCTTTCCCCAGGTGACTTAGAGTCGACTTCCAATCATTGATGACTCTTCCGTCACTTCAACTTGAGACTTGGCTTATCTTGAGTTGACTTGACCGATACTCCACTCACCGCATCTCACCGCTCCATCGAGTTCCCATCTTCTCTTCTTTGCCATACTCGGTTGTCTTGCAATGAGTCTTCCTTCTAGTCTCCGATTGTCTTCTTGCATGTTTGGGCATAATCGACTTAACTCAAACTTGACCACCCTATTTATTACAATGCGATTTACAACAAAAATGGGGTGCCAACTTCCTATTCTAAGTTTTACATGGCATTAATCAAAATCTAAACAATAAATTTCCCAACAATTTCTCCTTTTTGATGATGCCAAAACTTAAAACATTCGAATGTAAATAGCAAAGATACATACGATAGTGCATTCACAGGGAATGTATGCGTAGAATCAATTCTTTTATTGATCATAACATTCTTGTTCTCATTACAAATTTTTTTACAAGGTGTATCAAAGCAAACATTTATGTCTACGCAAAAATAGAAAATTTACTGATTTATTACGGAAGACTTACATATTATGTATTTACATAGTAAAATACATGAAGGGGTGGACAAAGAACACTTCATCTCCTTTCACCGCTTCCTTTCATCTTCTTCTTGATTCTGTCATCTTCTCGTCTTCTTCTCTTTTTCTCATCTTGACCTTTCTTCTTCTTTTTTTTCATATGCCTTCCTGGTAGCTTCATCTCTTCTTAATCTTTCTTGTCTCTCCTCCCAAAGTGAGTTTGTCTTTTATTTTCTTCTTCTATTCTTTTTGCATACTCAAGATTGCTTTTAGCCACTTGCGATTGGCTACTTGGTCAAGACACCAGCCCAAGAGATCCCTCCTTTCTTGCCTGGATCTATGTACTCAATGTTTTTGGGGCGAGGCTAGGTCTAAAACCTCTTCCTCCACCACGCTTCTTCCTCTTCCTCCGGGCATGTATTGTACAGACGGGGATCTTCTTCTTTCCGGTGAGTGACTAGCGGAGTGACCAAAGAGAGCGACCGCGTAGTCTCGTCGCTGTCGGCTTCTTCACATAGCGTGAGACCCTTTTCCCAAGATACAAGTCTCAAGCTTGAGCCATGGACATGTTTGCAAAATATCCTTCGAGATGCGAGCGTTTTAAATTCATCAACCGATCTTGGCTCGGTCCCGACATCCGAGATGGCGTAAGTGTCTCCGTCTTCACCGGAATACCTCCATGTTGTTTCAAGATGTCCATAACTCGGTATCCATCCTTCCTTCCACTTCCTCCATCCCCGCTTCAATTGTCTTTCTCGTTTTTCGGCCATAGATATAGCAGTGTTGGAGCTTGCAGAGTCACTTTGGGAGTTTGTCGCGATAATATCACCGTGACAAGACCTTGTTGGGGGTTTGTGCAATCATTAAGGTCACATCTCTCGATTCTTCCCCCTCAACGACTTTCATTTCTTTTTCCTTGTAACTTCCTCACCGTCTTTTCCTTCACAACGCTTCCCTCCTTTTCAAACCTTCTCGATCTCTTTAGCGCTTTAAGGTATTCCTCTTCCCCCTTTTTGGCATCATCAAAGGAGAGAGGAACCCCTGAAACATACTCGCAAGCGGGAAGTCGAGCTCACGATAGCCGAAGTTCTCGCCTCGAGTCTGGCTGCGGAGTATGCGGCACGAAATTCGGAGCGAGAAGCGTTGGACTCTCGCGAAATTAGCTTCATCTCAGCCATGAGAAGGCTGAATTTTCTATCCATGTTTTCTTCCATACGCCGGAGATCACTCTTATTTTGCTCACGCAGCCAGCTTTATCTCAAAGCGGTGTGAGCTTCATGCATGTGCTCAATGTGTTCTCTCAATTTTGTTTTTGCATCGATTCTCGGCTCTCTCCGGACAGACTTGTTGAACAATGTTCAAATATCTAGCTTGTTCCACACGCATTGTTTTCTTGTTGCCACCATTCCCCGATTAAAGCGATCAAGTTATGCCTCTCAAGTCGCAGTAAGGTTGGCATCTCTCATTATCCATCTCATGTCCATAGAGGCCTGGTGCCTCTCCATCCTGCTCAATTTAAGCAAATAATGCTTTGAACACCTCCCGAACTTCAATTTGTTTCTTCCGTTGCGGTGGACGACCACCCAACGCCAAAGTCATAGTCACCGAACGATGGTGTCGGATGGAAGGATAGGGTCAGTCTGCGGGAAGCGCGAGATCGTTCTCGACTCGTCGGGGAGGTCGGGTACCTCTAGAGAGAAAGGAAATGATTCTACAAAGGAATCATCACGCCAACGGGATTTGTTCAATGATGAAAGGTGCGCGTGAAGTTCCTTTTGGAGTCAAACTCTGCTGCGCGCCTTGGGGAGCTCGCGATGGACTCTGTTTACTGGGTCTTTTGTGAAGTGGACCCGACTTTGCCGAGCCTCACTGTCTCAACAAATTCGTCGGTCTCACCGGTTTCTCCAATTGAGTGGACTGGTCCTCGGCCTTATCGTGCGTCATCGGACGATGATGAGATTTCCATTGGTGGCTCACCATCAAAATTGAAAATTTGACGAGTAGTCTCGAGATCGACTTGCTCGTGCTTGGAACATCCTCACCGAGTGTTTTGGATCTCACACGGGGATGACTCAGCTTCTTCGTCGCCTTCCTCGATCCCGGAAAAGTTACATCGATTATCCTGGGAATCATGAAGCGCGCTTATCTCCTTTTCGATGGATCAATGATAGCAGGAGGATGTTCTCTACTTCACTTATTTACCCCGAGAAGTCTCAACCTCCCGTTGGCCTTCATTACCTCCTCGCAGCCTCAACTGCGGCGAGGCCTTGACCTCCCTTTCGACAGTGTCACTGTCTTAGGGTCTTCTCGTGGTGGCATCCATTGGAGTCTCAACCCCATGGATTGCACTTTCATCGCCAGTGTTAACTCCCGGAGTGGCTGTTTCGTCGATGTCTCGACGCATCGCAACGTCATTAGCCTTCGAGATTGGCACCTCGGCTAAGACAGTCTCAATCGCCTGAGCTTCGTTGATGATAACTTGCTTGTGTGCACAATGTTTGTTCCTTCTCCACTTCGCCTCCTAAATTCATTGTGGAGTCATCTGCAAAGATCCTCCGATCTTGCTGCAAGTGGAGGGAGTTTCCCCCTGGGCGCACCACCGAGTGACTTGGAATGGGGTCACTCGTCTCCAAACTCCCGGCTGTTTCTATTGAATGTTCAGCCATTGGGGCGGTGGGAAGACACCTTCATTAGGGGTTGGCTCGACCGTGTTCCCCACTAACCCATTTTCATCGCCAATTCCCTTAATTCCTTCTTCCGAGTGAGTCAAAGTAGTGGCGAAGAACAACGGTGGCGATTTGCCGCACTACTCCCATTAGATCGATTTCCACCGTGTTTTGGAGGACTCTCCTGGTCCCTCCATTATGCTTTTCTCATGAAGAATTCTCGATTCATGCATTACTTGCTGCATTTGCAACTCTTCTTAAAAGCGGCAGCAGATCCGATCCTCATCGATGTCGATAAGACGTCCAAGGAGATGATGTGTGTGTTCTGTGGTGCGGTGATAGGGCAGATCTTGGCCTTCTCACGTGCCTCGCCTTCCTCTCGCTGTCTCTCCTTCTCCTTATCATTGAAGATCTGCAAGATATCTTTGCGCTTTTCTTCATCCATCTTTGAGATCACAGAGGTCGATCCAAGGAAGTTCAGCCTTCCTCTTCCTCTTCTATAATTCAGGCCGTCGGAACTATTCCCTTGATCGACTCAATTTCCACTTCCTCCACTCTCGAGACGATTTTGGATGTTTGGGTAAGGTGGGGATAGGATCATCACATCACTATCATCTCTATCGCCTTCTTCTTGTGTCTCACTTGTGCGAACTCACAAACCATGTCTTGATTGCCTCTGTGACGCCTTCAACAGACTTAGTCTGTTTCATCTATAATATCCGGAGACTCTACTTCTCCAAATAGCCTCCGGTATCTTCTCTAGGCTGAGTGGTCGACTCACCCGGTTTCTCAAGCTCGAGTGCTTGATGATTCTTCTTCGTCTCTTAGTTTGTACCGGAGGGATTTCTGGTTCGAGAGAGAGTTTCTTCGAGTCTTGGGCGGCGGGGCCGTCTTGGTGTTTTCTTCTCGAGGAGCCGCCATCTTGGCTTATCGATTCTCCTCTTTTGACGATCGAAGAAGGTAGTTGAGAGTCCTTCTCGACCGCTCTTGTTGGGGCGGAGACACGGCTGCGGGGGCAGTGACTCGGCTGCGAGGCGGCAGGAGCGTTTTGTTTTTCTTTGCTGCAGAGCAACAACTTTTCTTCTTACCGCAGGGGCAAGGCAGCGATTCTCTTAGCGGCGCAGGGCGCGGCTTTCTTCTTTGGTGGAGAGGTTTGATCTCGAACATCCTCTTGTTTACATGGAACGCCTTTCCATGTCTAAGAGGACTCCTTTCACCTCCATTAGCCGCCAAGCACCAGGCCATATCCTAGGGATCCTCCAAATGCACCATCTTCCTTGAAGGATTTGTTCCCTACGTTCGCGAGTCTGCTTTGTAGACAAACTCAAATTTCATTTATTTTCCTTTCTTCAATGATCGCAACCATTACGATCAACTTTGCTTTTAATGATTGGTCAAAGTCGCCAAATTTGATGTCTATGCATTTGGCAACTATGTCCAACATTTTGTGGTAGTCCTCCTTCACCTCTTGTTTTTGTGTAAACTATTTTATCAACATAGTCGGACTTGGCTACTTCCTTCCAAGCAAAGCGACGGCCAGTTTACATCGGCCGTTGATTTCTCGATGCTCCTTCCGCTCGGTAGTGAGCGGTGTTGACCAAATCCTTGGCGAGATGGTGAACTTCTTTCCATGAACAGAGGATCTTATCCCTTCATCGTGAATCTCGGCGTTCACGTGAGAATCGTGCAACCTCATCCACATAGGTCATCGAGAACTCCATCGTCGAAATGGTTTCACCGACGTTTCAAGCTTTTCAGCGATTTTCTTTATGAGGGCGTCATCGAACCCCTGTTTGACCATGCCCTCGAAATCCACGGTCGACCCTGTGTGGATTTGCTTTCCTAGTTTGACAAAATCATAGGTTGATGCCATTTTTCAGGATTTCACCGAAAAGAAACTTAGAAATTTGATTTGAATACTAATAGGGTTTTGAGAGAGTTTTGTCTTTGCTTCTGAGATAGAAATGAACCGTTTTGGTAAAGTGAGAGAAAACAGACGAAAATGGGTTAAGTATGGTTTTACGAAAGGATGTGCGGTGGTTTTTGAAATGTGATTGAAATCAACGGCTTAGATTTTGCACGCCGATTAGCATTTAATGTCTCGAATTTAATGCGGCAAAGATTTATATCCAATCATAAGCTTTGTGTGCGGCTTTTGATCGTACACGCCATAATTATCTTTGACGTCATCCTTAAAAACATTCCCGCTTAGTAAAAACGATCGCGTTTTTGTCACTTTGCTCATAAATGACTCGGCTTATCCCTTAGCCGATTTAACTCTTTCTCGTCACGCTTCTCTCATGACTCATTTGTCACTAATTCGGTATAGTTGTCTTTCCGACATGGCTGATTTACTTAGCCGATTTTGAGAGTTCACTCTTTTTCCATTTTTGTGTTTCATTTCTTTTCTTTGAGTCTTCTGAGTGTCACCACTCAATTAACCTAACTCATGCTTGAGTTCTTCAAATCTTGACTCACATAATGGTTTTGTGAATATGTCACCAACTGTTTATCGGTTGAGATATATTCCAATATGATATCCTTCTTTTCAACATGATCTCTTATGAAGTGATATCGACATCGATATGCTTTGTTCTTGAGTGCAACACAGATTCTCGAGTGATTGCAATTGCACTTTTGTTATCACACATGATTGGAATTTCCTTTTCTTCAACTTCATAGTCTCTCAGTTCTTTGTCTCATCCATAGGACTTGGGCACAACAGCCGCCTGCAGCTATGTATTCTCTTGACTATAGAGGTGGCTATTGAATTTTGCTTCTTGCTAAACCAGGAAATTAGCCTTTGTTTCCAAGCATTTGACATGTGCCTGAGGTGTTTTTCTCTGTCAACTCGCATCCAAAGATAGTCGAGTCCGAATAGCCAATTAGCTTGAATCCACCTTCCTTTGGATACCATAAGCCAACTTCTTGGCTTCCTTTCAAATATCTCAAAATCCTCTTAGCCGATCATATGGCTCTCTTTTGGAGCAGATTGAAATCTCGCACATACACCTACAAAGAAAGGTGATGTCGCCTACTTGCCGTGAGATAAAGCAATGATCCAATAAGTGCTTTATATCTTGTTTGATCTACAGCTTGCCATCCGCATCCATGTCCATTTTGACTGATGTATTCATTGGTATTTTCACATAAGACCTCTCCTCCATACCAAATTTCTTCATTAAATCTTTGGTGTATTTTGTTTGACTTATGAAGGTTCCATCCTTCACTGTTTTACTTGGAGTCCAAGGAAGAATGTCGGTTCTCCCATCATGCTCATTTCAAATTTGCTTTGCATGAGGTTTGAAAATTTTTCACATAGCTCTTGTGTTTGTGGATCCAAAACCGATGTCATCCACATATATTTGAACAAGTAGTATACTCTTCTTGTCTTGAATTCTGAAAAGTGTTCTATCTACTTTTCCTTTTGTGAATCCATTCTCGATTAGGAATTGTGACAAAGTATCATACCATGCTCGGGTGCCTGTTTCAATCCATACAGAGCTTTCTTGAGTTTGTATACCTTATCTCCAAGAGTCTTCTGCTCAAATCCTGGAGGTTGTTCAACATACACTTCTTCTTCCAATAAACCATTTATGAATGCACTTTTTACATCCATCTCGATATACAATAAAATTCTTGTGAGTCGCATAGGCAAGAAACATCCTTATAGCTTCCAATCTTGCTACAGAGCAAATGTTTCATCAAAATCTATTCCTTCTTCTTGGAAATATCCTTTGGCTACTAGTCTTGTTTTGTTTCTTACCACAGACCCTTCCTCGTTCATCTTGTTTCGAACACCCATTTAGTACCAATAACATTTTGATGGGTGGGTCTTTGAACTAATTCCCATACTTTATTTCTTTCAAACCGATTCACTCTTCTTGCATAGCTTAAATCCAATGTGTGTCATCCAATGCTTGTAACACATCTTTAGGCTCTATTTGTGAGATAAAGCATGTGAACATAGCTTCTTGTTGAGTTCTAGATCTTGTTTTGATACCTTCTCTTATATCTCCAATGACAAGTTCTCGTGGATGGTCTCTCGGCCATCTTACATCGGGTTGGAGTAAGTTAGCTGGATTCATCGTCTTGCAAAAATGTGTTGCTTTGATCAGCTCTCTCTCGTAATCACTTAGCGCAACTTTTTCCAAATTGTTTTTGAGATTCAGCTATCTCATCTTCTTCTCGAGTTTACAATTCCAGTTTCACCAGGATAGGGATTTTTCTCGTATGTTTGGATGATTCATTTATCACCGATTCTTCAATGTCTTCTCCATTTACATTTGGCTCATCGAATACCACATGAATGGATTCCTCTCGCAACCATAGTCTTTTTGTTGAGTACTCAGAGGCTTTTCTTTCAGCTGAGTATCCCAAGAAGATACCTTCATCACTTTAGCATCGAAAGACTTTAGATTGTCTTTGCCATTGTTATGGATGAAGCATTTACATCCAAATATTCTAAAATATGCAACATTTGGTTTTCTCCCTGTCCAAGTCTCATAGGAGTCTTTGTCACCGTCTGTTTATCATACATCCGTTTTGAGTGTATCAAGTCGTGTTGATTGCTTGACCCAAAATCTTTTTGGTAACCCCGTCACTAACATGGTCCTTGCTTTGCTTCATTGAGAGTTCTATTCCTTCTTTCTCGCAACTCCATTCTCACGTGGAGTCCTTGCTGCAGATAGTTCATGACCAATGCCATTTTCAATACAATATCGAGTTATTATCCCATTGACAAACTCGGTTCCTACATCTGATCTTATTTTGATAATGGTTTGGCTCTTTTCATTTTGAATTTTCTTCATCAGCTGTGGTAGTTTCTGTAGAGTTTCTTTCTTCTTACACATGAATATAGTCCATGTATATCTTGAGTAGTCATCTACTACCACCAAGGTGTATTTTCTTTCCACTTATGCTAGCTGGTTCCACTGGGCCAAATAGATCCATATGTAGCAAATGTAATATTCTTGTTGAAGATGGCCAGTCTTTTCATTGAATGATGATTTGATCTATTTTCCCTTCGACATGCGTCACATATACTCTCCCTCTTGTATACCGAGTCCGAAGTCCTTCCACAAGATTACTTCGCAAGCTTGTTAATCGTTTTGAAATTTAGGTGACTCGGCTTTTTGTGCCACAACCAACTTGATTCAAATTGCTCTTTCTAATAGACAGTCTTTGGTGTTGCGATTGACCAATCCACGACATACATGTTCTTTTGTCGTATCCTTGCAACACAACTTCATTCGATTCATCATCCTTGATTTGGCATACACCCATGTTAAATCCAACATTATAACCCTTGTCACGAGTTGGTGATGCTTAGCAAATTGAAGTTTAGTCCTTCAACATATGCAATATCTGTGATTACTAATCCGTTCTTCTTGATGGATCCAATGGCTCTTATTTCACCTGGAGCTTCATTTCCTCCAAATATGACTTTTGCTCCTTTAACTTCCTTGAATTTTGACAGATTTTTGTTATTTCTGT
This sequence comes from Rehmannia glutinosa, assembly GCA_016081115.2. Taxonomy (NCBI): domain Eukaryota; kingdom Viridiplantae; phylum Streptophyta; class Magnoliopsida; order Lamiales; family Orobanchaceae; genus Rehmannia; species Rehmannia glutinosa. The sequence goes on along the minus strand of CM071924.1, from coordinate 35,132,745 downwards.
CATATGTCCTGAACAACAATCAAGGAAATTAAGTTTTAGGTATCCATACTTGTCCTGGGTCCCGAGGGGTTAGAATTTTAAGATGATCCAACCAACTTATAGCCAAATGATTTGACTCTAAGGGGTTGCCATCTATCGTGCCATAATCATAATTAATCTTGGCAAATTGCTTGGGGATTCTAGGTTCATATCAACATTGTCTCTTTTGTCCGTATGCCTGTATATGTGTTTTAGCAATCGCCTTCTTTGGGTAATTGTGGTGTCTCTCCGAGTGTAGTGCCTAGGTGCATATGTGTGCTTGATGAAAGCTCTTATACTTTTGGAATGGCCTTTGCTTTGAGTTCTAGGCCTTTGCCATTTGGGCTTATATTCCATAAGTCTATGCTTTGATAGTTCACATCATTCCAATCAGCTTGGCTTGGATATTTTCTACCATTCCCATCATATGTATTTCTTTTATAGATTTTCTGGGGTTTTTGGTAGCTCTGCTTTCTTCTTTACGAGTATTTTCTGTTTGTAGTTTGTGAGGAACTCGGGCTGAATTTCTTCTCACTGTCCTCTCAACGCACCCAACTGGTTGTTTTCCTTTTCCTTTATAACCAAGGCCAGTTTGCTTGTAATTGTGCTTTGGATTAAATGTGTGTGCACCATTTGGAGTTTTGGATTTTTGAGATACTTCATTGCTTGAAGATCCCTTTTCCAAAATCACTTTTGGAGTTTGACATAGCACGCAGAGGAATTAAATCTAAGCTGTCTTGTCTCCACATTCTCTTTGATTCATAATAAGATCATCCAATGATTTAGATGCCTTAGTGAATGAGGCAATTACATTTTTGAGGTCATTCTCCTCTTTTCTATGGCGATTATTTCTCGCTATTAGCTTGGCATTTTCAAATTTAAACTTTTATTCTCATCGGCTATTTGACTTAGAGTACTCGGCTCCTTAGTCACCGTGGGTTTGGGCTCTTGAGTAGGCTGTTTTACTCATTTAGTAGTGTGTGTGAGGATTTAATGTGTTCAAAATCTTTCATCATTTTGCCTAATGAATCATAAAGATCGAGTGGGTGATGAAGTGTGTGTGTCACGATCACTATCACTAGAATCGAGTTTGATGAGTTAGAGTGTACCTCATCTTCTTGGTCGAGGTTGATCTTGTTCCTTGGCCATCAAACGGATCATGGCTTCTTCTTCGTGAGTCACTTGAGTAGTCGGCCACACTACTCTCGACTCAAAGCCTATGTCTTTTGACTCAAGATTCTCTGCAGCTCAACATTGCCTTTCTTTTTCTTCTTCTTTCTCTCAAGACCTTTCTTTCTTCTTCATTCCCGTATTTGTTGACTACAGGATATGGGCAATCAATGGCATAGTGACCTGGTTGCCTACAGTTCGGCATAGATATTCAACCTTTTGATCGCCTCTTTCCATTCTTGGATTGTCACCCTTAGATATTCACTTTTTGATGATCTGTCCTCTTGGTTGGCCTATCTTCCCTTGACTTGGAGGGAGCCGAGTGTCTTCCGGAAGATTCGCCCTTGCCTCTCTTGTAGTTCTTATTGAAGAACTTGTTGAACCTTTTAACCATCAAGGCTATTTCTTCCGATCAATGACTTCTTTGACTTTAGCTCTCTTTCCATCCTTAACAATTAGAGCAAATTGTTTTGGGTACAAAATTGTCTCTTCCTCGATCTTTTCTTCTCACTCAAATTCGTAGGCTTTGAGATCCGAGAATAGTTCATGGTTGGAGGTCTTCGATAGGTCCATGGAATGTCTCGGTGCCATGACCTTAATTTCCCATTCACCGAGACTTTTTAGGATCTTCATACACATTTTCTTCTCGTGTATATTCCTTTCCAAGTGCGAGATAGCTCGTTGGTGATTTTACGTGAACCGAGCATCCAGATTGATCCAGGTTTTCTCCTGCTATCATTTTGAAATTCTCAAATTTTTGTACACCACCGATAATTTATTTTCCTTGATTTGCTCCGAGCCTTCACAAATCAATGTTAGTTTGTCCCATTTCTTTAGCCGTTTTGTATGATTTGACTTTATTGAACATGGCTTTGTCCAAGGTTTTGTAAAGGATGTCCTTGCTACATTGTCCAGGTTGTATCTTTTCATGTCATCATTTGTCCATTCGAGTTCTTGGTTTTTCAACCATAGCATTGGTCTAGGGGCAACATCCTCTTCACCTTCAAATTGCAGCTCTTTCTACAGATTGTGTTCACTTTTAAGATTTGCAATGGCCCATCCTCTATCACTATCCACATCTCATCATGTAATGCTAATAGATGAGCCTGCATATGAATTTTCCAATCATCAAATTCTTCAATTGTGAACATAGGGGTGCGTGTCAAATTTGCTTCCATGATAATAATTTTTAATGATAAAAGGAGTTTTGAAAATTTAAGTACTAAAGCAGACTTTGAAAAGTTTGGAGATCTAGTTCAAGAACTGCAACGGCGGAAGGCTCAATGAACCAACCGCTCCGATACCACTCTGCGGTCCCAAGGGGTGTGAGTGTAAGGTCTAGAAGGGGGTTGAATAAACCTTACCAACTCAACAAATTGTGTCCTTGGTGACAGCCAATTTAGTTAATCAAGAGAGTTAGTCACTCAAATGACTGATCGAGCCGTTGATAGAATAACTCATCCGTTAAGACCGAATTAGCTCAACTGTGGTTTGTTTTCAGCGGAAGACTTAACACCCTTAATTATGGTTAAGCGAGATTTAAAGCTTGATTTATTACTTAGAAATTATCAAGTGGATAGCAAATTTATCAAAAGTTAAGCAAATAAGATGCGAGAATTTAAAGTCTTTGAAATGTAAATGACACGATAAGTTTTTATAGAGGTTCAAGATGGGGTAATTCTTCTACTCCTCTCTTTCTCCAACTCTTGGAGGAATCCACTAGGTATTGATCGATACAAAGTGGTAATTGATCCCGATACAAGTCTTGATCACACAACCGACTTGATCCTTTGGGACTCGATCTGAGACGCCTTCATCACTCACCGGCTTCTCGTGCGACTCGGCTTCTTCACAGGGCGATTGCCTTGCTACTACAGCCCACTTGCTCAAGCTCTTTGGATTTGATCACGAAGCCCTCCAAAAGCTCAAGACTTGGTTCGACCTTGAACCTTCCTACAATCCTTCGTGGAATGTAGACCCCTTGATTCTTCAGTAATTTCCTCTTCAACTGATTGAAGTTATCTTTCCTTCACAGGTGAGTGTTGGATTGATGTTCTTCGTAATGTAGGCTTGAGGATTGAGCGTTTAATAACTTGAGAATATTTCAGGTTACAAAATGTTTCTTTCCTGCTTGTGTTCAATTCTTAGATGGTCAAGGTAACCTTCGTAACCTCCTCTCAGAGTTATTCCTCAGCCTTTTATAGTGATCTTTCAAAAATCTGCCCGTTGAAGAGATAGGCTTATTTTTGAAAGTCACTTGTGGTCGTTGGCTTGTCTTGTTGCAGTCCTTGGAATTGCCACTTCCTCGTATGAATTGTTCTTTAGCTTTTCAGAGCACTGACACGGTGTAGTGCTTCCCATTGGTTTATTTCCCTTGCACGCTTCTGGGACTGAGCACTTCGAGAAAGGTAGCATGGAGATATTACTTGTTTAAGTAATTATCTTGATTTCTCGTACAACGGATCTCTTTGATTGTCTCGACTTGATGCATTTCCTTGCTTTCCCCAGGTGACTTAGAGTCGCCTTCAAATCATTGGATGACTCTTGTCACTTCAACTTGAGACTTGGCTTATCTTGAGTTGACTTGATGATACTCCACTCAGCCGCATCTCACCGCTCCTTCATCGAGTTCCGTCTTCTCTTCTTTGCCATACTCAAATTGTCTTGTCATGAGTCTTCCTTCTAGTCTCCGGTTGTCTTCTTGCATGTTTGGGCATAGGCGACTTAACTCACTTGACCAAATTTCTATTTATTACAATGCGCTTTACAACAAAAATGGGGTGCCAACTTCCTATTCTAAGTTTTACACGGCATTCATCAAAATCTAAACAATAAATTTCCCAACACAAATGAAGAACTTGGAACTCCTACAGATACAATAATGGTCCCGATTGGGTTTGAGTTCGATGTTGTTTGGCCAGAAGAGTGCAGTTCACTGATGCAGACAACTTTCGCAAAGCCATCAAGTCCATTTGTATAGAAATTGAATACACGGAACATGGGCTCGTATCACTCAACCAACGACTAGACAATAGAGATGCCAACATCATAAGAGACATCTACGGAAGGGAATGGATTGGGCAGACTAAAGCACTTAGGCGTGAGCAGGTCTAATACTTTAAATCTCTCTTTGCAAAAATGGTGATCTGGAGCTCAAACAATGACAAATTCCAGCAGCATCAAAAGGACCATTTCTTTAGGATAGATCAATCTCACAAGAGCGATATGGAGTTGCTCAAAGCTTAACATAAGGTAGAACTTTAGAAAATGGAGGTCAACATGCATAAGGAGATCATGGTGCTCCAAACAGAGATGGAGTTGATGGCAGCCGAGATGATGGCTCTGCGATCCAAATTTAGAGCAGCGTACTCCAAGAGTCATGGCAAGCAGGACATGACCAATAGCAAGATTGATCTACTCCTTGGTGGAGTGTTCCCTCAATTGGCTCGACCCCTTGGTGATGATGCTAAAAAGGGGGAAGATGAAAGTAAGCAACAAAGAAGTGATAAGGATGAAAGTAAGGGGGAAGCAAGTAGTAAGGGGGAAGGTAGTGAAATGAAGAAGCCACCTCTGAAGATCATGCTTGCCAAGACCCCTCAGCAAGGTGAAGTGACAGCTTCTATTCCAGCCAACTACCTAAAGATCTATCAATTGAAGAAAAAGCTGATTTGGCGTACAAGAAGTCAAGACAAGCCATTGAAGCTGAATTTGAGAAGGTAGCTGAGAAACATTCTGGAAGAATTGAAGATTTGAAAGCAAGGTATGAAGGCCCCCCATCTGGATTGTTAAAGGACTCCCTAGCTGTGAGACCCCCTTGTGAGATTACATTGCCTGATGCAGGATCTGAACTGAGATCCCTAGAGGAGTTCCAAACTCTAAATGCTGAAGGATACTTCAAGAACATGACTCTACCCCAGGCATGGGATCTGTATTGGGAGAAAGGACTCAATTTATGTAAATCAGCTAATAGGCATCAGAGTTCGAGCAGTCAGCAGACTGGCAAAGCATCCGTACAGTACACTCCTAGAGGAGTAGCTGAGTCGCAACAAGGAAGGGGAAGATTTGGCAGTGGTGGAAGAGGCAGAGGTACTCCATCACAACCAAAACCAAAGGATGTTAGATATGTTGATCCGCAACAAAAGGGAATCAACTACTAGGCTCGGTTTGATACTCTTGCAAATATAGAAGTTGAGAGGAAGAATGAAGAGGCTAGGAGAAGACAAGAAGCTGAAAATGAAAGGCTCAACCGAGAATTGGAAGAGAGGCAGAGAAGAAAGGACCCTGCTACCAAACTAGCCTATGAAAAGAAGATGAGGGAGGAAGAAGACATGAGGAGAGCTGAGGATGAAGAGAGAAGAAGGAAGCAGCCAAGGTGTTGAAGATGGTTGAACCCCTTCAGTGTATTTTACTTAGCTGTAAATACAGAATTGTAAGTACTTGCTCGTATAGCTATTGTAAAATTTTAAAGGCTCTGATACATGTGTATAAGATTCCATAGCTCTGATACATTTGTATAGATATGTATAGCTCTGATACCGTGTATAGGTTATACGTTGAAGTTAGCTAAGTTGAAGATTACAAGACTCGACTGAGGATCGAAGAGGAGACCCAGCTGTTGAAGTAAAGTGAAGACTTAGGCAAGTGACATAAAAGCTGTCTCAGTCAGCTGACTGACAGCTTAGTCATTCCAAAATGATTGGAATCGAATGTCAAAAGGGTATGCAGTGAGACAAGACTTGAAGAAAGCTGAAAGAGATCTGTTGTCAAGACGAGTTAAGGTTTTGCTAGAAATAGGCATGTGTCAGGCTGCCAACAATAAAGCTATTTTGCTGAAAGAGTGCAAAAAGCAAGGAACCAATGAGATGTACCTGAAAACCTGCAGAAATTAAGGAAAGGCTGCAGAGCATTTAATTCATGGTACGATCAACATCAATGCTGCAAGACAAGACAAGCCAACAACCTACGAGTGTGATTTGAAATTTATGTCTATCTCTTCGACGGACATAATTTCAAATATGCACTATAAAAGGCTAAGGAATCAAGTGAGAGAAAAAAATGAATTTCATAATACTATCAAGCATACAAGCACACAATAACCAGCAAATTCTCTCAAGCTTTTCAAAGAAATCCTCAAGCCTAATTTTGAAGGAATTCAATCCAACACATTCAGTGAAGGAAAGATTACTTCATCAGTTGAAGAGGAAAACCTGTTTAAAGAACAAAGGGGTCTACTCTCTAAGGTTGAAGAAGAAATAGTAAGGTTCAAGTTGGAACCAGAAGCTTTAGACTCATTGGAGGGCTTTGTGAACATATCCAAGAGTTTCAAGGAGCTGAAGTAGCAAGACAGGTGTTTTGTGAAGAAGTTGAGTCCCAAGAGCAGCAGGCTATGTGATCGAAGCTTGCTTGGATTGTTGACTGCTTTGTAACCGAAATCAAGTTACATAGTGGATTCCTCCATGAGTTGGAGAAGAGTGGATTAGAGGAATTACCCCATCCTCGAACCACTATAAATTCTGATGTCTATTTACCTTACAACACATTTAATTCTTGCATTTATTTTATATCTGCTGCTAAGTTAAAATTGTTAAACTCTTCTGATAATAACTATTGCTAAAACAAGTGTTGTAAAACTTGTTTAAAAATCATAATGGTGAAAAGTCATCCTCTGACAAAACCAAATCAACTGTAACTCTAAGTGTTAGCTAAAAACAGCTAAGTTATAATATCAACAGCTCAATCGAGTCTATTGAGTGGATAACTTTGTTGTGTAAGCCAACCTAGTTATCCCTCAAGGACTTAGCTGATTTCTGAAAAACTCTGAAAATAATTTAATAGGACTAAATAGAAAAGTTAGTAAGGTTTATTCAAACCCCATTTCTAAACCATACACATCACCCCTTGGGACCTACAGGAAGTGAGTCAAAAGGCTTCCGTTCCCGTTCTTGGTTTGGGGGCTTCCAGGCCCCTTTTGATCTTTTTCGTAGTTGAGAAGGAGGAAGGAGTCCAAATCAATGAACATTATTGAAAGCTCGCCCTCGAGCACTGGGTTGGTCGGCCGCGTCTTTCCCTATTGTTCTATTCCCACCACGAGAAAGATGCAAGGAAGTAGTGGAATGCCATTTGTCGAGCTTTCCATCAAACGATAGGAAGACTTAGAGGGTCAGATCTCGGCCGGCTAGCAAGATCTATTTGTAAAAGGATAGTTTTGCTGGCTACGAATTTTTGAACTGTCTTTGTGAATATGAAGAGATGGGATTAAGTTTGCACGATTTCAGACCCTTTTGTTTCTATCGACGAAGCCAGCCTTACATAGAATCTTCTTTGAATTCTGTTTTTCTTTGACTTTTGACCACCAGGTTCAAACTACAAAGACGGAAAATTCTCGTGGCAAAGAGGCATTCCGTGTTGATCAATTGGGATGCATTGAGCTGCCTTTCAGTTCCTGCCTTCACCAATGGATGCCCCAATCAGCTGATCGTAGGCTACCTTAGTGTTGCATCAGTATGCATATAATTGTCCTTCCCTTTTTTGAAAATTACGTTACTATAAGAAGGGAATCAGGACATATGGAGGAATTACAACTAAATAGCGTACGCTGCATCAGATACAAGTTATAGGTACTAGAGATTGTCCCAGGAGGGAGGGAAGCACGGGGCACACGACTAACTTTAGGCATTTCCATACAGTTATGAGACCAGACATAGGAGAATTACTTTTCTAGGCTTTTCTGCTTATCATGGAGTCTATTTACCTTTATAATATTTTGTCCTATCTTTATCTCTCTTCCTCTTCTTCTCATCTTCTTCCTTTCTTTTCTTCTCATCTAGGTCGGCTCGGTTGCTTCATTGGCAAGTATTTTCTGTACATTAAGCGACGGAGCGGATAATTGGGTAACAGTGACATCCGCGATCGTGTCGGTCCCCGGGCTGGAGGCTAATCGTGCCAAGGCATCTGCTTGCATGTTGTCGGTTCTGGGAATATGTCGGACTTCCACTTTGAAATGGGAGAGTTTCCTTTTTATCAGTTTTAAATACCGAGCGATCTTTTGTTCTTTGGCCTCGTATTTACTGTTTATTTGATGGACTACCAGTTGAGAGTCACTATGCACAAGTAATCGCTTCAAGCCCATCGATGCCGCCATCTCTAACCCAGCCAGGAGCGCTTCATACTCGACCTCGTTGTTGGTTGCCGAAAACTGAAACCGCACGACCGAGCAGTAGCATTAAGTTTTGGATCGATTATCACGATCCCACCCCCTGATCGGCTTGCGGTAGAAGAGCCGTCAACAAACAATTTCCACTCCTGGTCTTCAATTATTTCTAGCTGGATTGAAGGGGTGAACTCGGCAACAAAATCAGCTAGTGCTTGTCCTTTGATTGCGGTTCGTGGCTCATATGAGATGTCGAACTGGTTGAGCTCGACGACCCACTTAATCATTCGGCCCAAAGTGTTTGGTCGGTGAAGAACTTGTTTCAGCGGATAATTAGTCAGTACTGCAATCTTATGCTCCATAAAATACGGATGGAGCTTACGAGCTGAGATAACCAATGAATATGCCAGCTTCTCCATGGGCGGAGAGCGGAGCTCGGCATCGTGCAATGCCTGGCTTGTATAGTAGATCGGGTGCTGGATAGAATTGTCCAACCTGATAAGTACCGAGCTGACGGCGTACTCGGAGACCGCAAGATATAAATACAAACTCTCACCCCGACTTGGTTTTTGCAGCACCGGGATTGAGGCTAAGTGTTGCTTGAGCGACTCGAAGGCGGCCTGCGTCTGCTCGATCCATTCGAAGTTCTTATTTTTCTTTATTATTTCTAAGAAAGGTTTGCATTTGTCTGTGGATCTTGTGACAAATCGGTTTAGAGTGACTAGATTTTTTCAACGGAGTTGGGGGCTTCGAGATCAATTATGGCTTGATTTTGTCTGGGTTGGCTTCAATTCGCCTCTGACTAACCATATAGCCCAAAAGTTTGCCCGAGCCAACCCCAAAGGTACATTTTTTCGGGTTTAACACCATGTAGTCTATGTTGGGTAAGGGGCAGCTATCTTTTGGGCACGCTTTGTTGAGGTTGGTAAAATCGACACAGAGACACCATGGTCCATTGCTCTTTTTTACTAAGATGGTTAGCCACCCAACAAGGGTAAAGGGCTTCCCTTATGAACTGATCGTCTAGCAACTTTGTGACCTTTGTCTCCAGGGCAACCTGCCTATCGGGGCCGAGCTTGTGCTGCTTTTGTATAACCGCTCGGAATGTAAGGTCGATGTTTAAATGGTGGCAGGTATGCTTAGGATCAATACCAGGCATATTAGAGTGTGTGTACGCGAAAACATTAAGATTGTTCCCAAGTAATTCAATCAATTCCGACCTAAATGGCTCTTAGAGGTCGTGGCCAATTCGCAGTTGGTGTACCCCATGTTGCTTATGGACATCTACTATGTCGATTTGTTCCACCGGTTCTACATGCTTCTGCTTCTTACTCTGCCCCTCTTTTTTCTGTAGGGGCAGTTCCTCCTCAATCGCCAGTTTTTCCTAGATCTTTGGCTTGATCTCGATCAATGGCTCTTTTCTAGGCCGTCTGCCTGGGTCGGCTTCCGTAGTGGCCCTGTCACTCTGCTCGGGTTCAGTCTTCTTCCTCGAGTTGTCTTCCGCTGTCCTACTGGATTCACCTTTTTCCACCACATTGATCTCGGTGGGTCTGAGTTTGTGAGAGCATTCACGTGATTCCCTCTGATTTCCTTTGTGAATAGCCTTCCCATCTGGAGTCGGGAACTTTACACAGAAATGATATATGGAGACGGCTGCTTTCAGATGGTATAGCAACGGCCTCCCAATGATTACATTGTACTCGGAGTCAGCATTGATAATCTTAAACGTGGTAATGACATTCCATTTATGTATTCCTTGCCCCATTTGAATGGGCAAGTCCACCTCTCCGAGTGAGACGATTCTCCCATCTCCAAAACCCAAAATACTATCATTACACGATCGAATATAACTGTCATCCAAATTTAGCCTTCTGAAAGCTCGAATATAGATGACCGATGAGTAGCTTCCTGAATCAATAAGAATTATGTGCACTGGAATGCCCAGAATAGGTGTTGTGATGACCAGGGGGTCAGAATGGGGGTGCACCACATCGTCGGCATCCATGTCAGAGAAGACAAAGCGACCCGTCGGTTGGAAGCTTGTCTTACTGCGTGGGAAGCTCCCTAATGTCGGCTTTCCTCTTTCGATTAGAGCGGCTGTCCTCGGCGTGTTGGTGTTTATCCTATTGGTGTTAGACATCATCAGAATTTCTCTTCCTTGGTTCTCATCTGGCGGCAATGGCAAGCGAGCCGAATCCGGTAGTCGCTCTGGATTCACCCCCAGAGCGATTGCTGGTGGTGGTGGTAACTCGTGGATGTACCGCTTAAGGCCACCCTGTTGTACTATACGCATTATCTCCATAATAAGGTCTCAGCACTCATCCGTCTCGTGGCCTATCGACTTGTGATAAGAAAAATACCTTCGAGCATCCAATTTGGTAGGATCCAGCCTTAAAGGAAGGGTTGGTGGTAGCAGATTAAGACCCTGTATATCATTCCATATTACTGAAGGAGTGTGAGTCAGAGCACTCCTCAGCGACGCAACTTCGGCTTGCACTTCTTGGAACGACTTATACCCAGTGGCTGGGTTCTCAGAGAAAGGCTTGAACCGTGACCCCGATCCAGAAGTAGATTCTTTTTTACCATCCTTCTTCGCGCCCCCTATTTTTTGCTCGGGACGTTGACTGGCCATGGCTTCTTCAGCGCAGATATGGTGCTCTGCCCGAATGAGAAACTCCTGAAACGAGGTCGCCCGTGATTCATGAATAGAGTAATTAAACCAAGTTTCAGGAGCGAGCCCAGCCATGGCCGCGATTAGGATTGCATCATCCGAGACGGGCTCCATCTCTCGGACCTGCTTGTTAAACCGACCTATATAACTTTTCAAATGCTCATCCTTGCCCTGTTTGATATTAACAAGGGAGTATTTTGGCGCAGCGTGAATTTTGGACGTCAAAAAATGAGTTGTAAATGTGGGCGCTAGGTCGCCCCAAGATCGAATGGACCCCTGCGGTAGGGTCCGGAACCAACGATGGGCTCGATCGCCCAGAGTCAATGGGAATGCTATGCATAGGATGGCATCACTAGGACTGTATAGCTCCATTCATGCTAAATATTTGTGGACGTAGGTGTCGGTCTCTCCGTTAAATTTTAGTGGCAAGGGGGTGGACAAAATACTGGGAGTAAACGGGGACACAACACTGGGCCAGCCCGTCACAAGGTGCGGCCTTTGATACTGAGTATCGTCGGGATTCTCTTCTAACACATCCAGACGATGACGTACGCAGTATTTCCACTTCTCGCTCGTCCAGTGGGCTAGGACCCTGAGTTTGGTTGACCCTAGCTGGCTCACTCTCCTCCGGGAATCGGAGCCTATAATTGATATATTGAGCAGGACGGATCGGATCAGGTCCTAGCCGTCCTACGAACACTGAACGGGCGCGGCGGTGGCACAAGGGTACTGGTAATGATTCCACCACCTGGCTTTGTTCTGCTGCATCATCCCGCGGTCGCCTTCTCTCACGCCTACCCCCGTGTTGTTCGTGATGGGAGCTGACTTCTTGATTCTCATTATTTTGAGGTGCGGGAACTTGAGGATTGATGTTTAGTGGAGGGTTAGATTGATGAACATTTAAGGGGTGAGGAGGCTGCGTCTGTGGGGACGTGCTCGCAAGTGTCTGAGAAATGAGTTGATTCATTTGTTGTACAAATGTGGGGTTAGCAAATAGCTGGGTAAAAGGAAGCAAAACCGCGCTCCCTGCTTCAGTTGGAGGCACAGTCTGGCCATTAGTGTTTTGGCCAGTTTGGTGATTCTGAGGTGGGTCTTGTAACTCCAAGTGGCTACGATAATCTAGAGGGGGTGAATAGATTATGCCGGTTTTTTAAAATCCGCCGTCTTTTTAGAATTAACATGCAAGAATAAAACTGTAAATGAAGAAAATAAACAACACACGTTAATTTAAAGAGCTTCACCCCACCTAGGACTACGTGCTCTACCACCCCAGTATATTCGGGATACGTTTTGAAAAGGAAAAAGAAATTTTATTAATTACCAAAATTAATACAACACCACCTTTGAAGATTACCACAATCTTCTTACAACACCTTTAAGGAGATTACCACAATCTTCCTTCAACACCTATGAAGAGTACCACACTCTTCAACAACTAAGATCCCCAAGTGTGCTCTTACCACAAGAACAACAACAAGGATATCTTGTTTTGGATGATGGGAATAATTCAAGATTACAACTCGATAATGATAATACAAATATTGAGTGCAAGTGTAATCAAGAATGAAAAGCCTAGACCTCTAGATGTGCAAGTGTAAGTACTTAGGCTAATACAACAAGAGTTTTGACAAAGTGGTTTGCTTGTATGCTTTTGCTTGTATATTGTGTTGTGTCTTGTTGCTTGAATGGTTCCTCTATTTATAGGAGAGGTCTTGTATTGATTTCCAGACATTGGCTCCTTCTTGGAGAGTGAATTCTTTGGAAAAAAAATGCAATTAAAATTAAGATATAGCAGTTAGAAATCAACCCCTTAAATTGAGGAAAAACTATCTGAAATCCCAACGGATAGTTTCTTTGTCAAAAACTATAGCGACGATCACAGATAGAAATATTTGAAGTATTTTTCACGAAATATACATAGGGCGACCGGTCACCATGGGGTTGGACCGGACCACCCCTATGTCAACCAGTTGGCATGCTCAAAAAATATATTTTCTCTTCCGTACCGTTTTCTGTTTTAAAACTCAACTCAGACACAGGATGCCCTATAGGGCGACCGGTCCAACATGAGACAGAAGTGTTGTCCAATTTTTGTCGAAAAAAAACTTCAAGAAATACTCAAAAAAGTAGTAAAAACATTTTATATCGATCGGGAGTATTTGAACAACATTTAGAAGCATTGTTTTGGTGTAAAAACTCATTTAAACAAAATCATCAAAATCATGATAAAAACATTTATCTAACAAACTCCACCTTTTTGATGATTACAAACCAAAACAATTTTAAGAAGACGATTTTGAAAACAAAACAAATTTTCCGGTCAAAGAATAAACTATCCGTTTTGAGCGACAGCAAACCATACATAATAGCCATAATGAAGGGAGTAAAAACATTTTACATAAGCTCCCCCTATCAACATGCACATCAAGAAGTAATTAATCAAAAGCTAGAAGCTTTAGCTTTTTCAATGTAAACATGAATATCATGAGCTTAGAAGCTTCCCCTGTCAAAAACAATCATTAAACATGCATATAAGTACATAATACATCCAATGTACTAAGTATTCTTCACAGCTTTTGGCTTTAAGGAGCCATAGCTTATAGCTTCTTTCGCGAGCTTATATTAGCTTATTTGAGCTAACGAGCCAATTTCATGTTTCTCCTCCTTTGGAATCATCAAAAAGAAGGTTAGCACGATAAAACATCATTCATCCATATCAAAGTGCGCAAAATAGTCGATTTATCGAGCTTTTTGAAGATGTAGGCTTAAAATCCAAAAACAAAGGGATAAGTTGATCATTTGAAATGTAAAAGCTCGTTTTACTGGTACAAACGTTTTATTTGGCTTGATTACATTTACAAGCGCTATCTTCAATTTTTAACGCCCGCCAATTGTTCGATGAATTGTTACAAAGAAAATTTCACCGATTACATGACTCTCTCGATTTTCAACACCAAATCAATTTATACAACATCCAAGCATTAACAATTAATGAGCTCATCACAAACATATATAACTTGCATCAAGAAATTAACATTGAAGCCAAGTTCTCAAGGGTTCAACCCAATTGAGATAAAAGAGTAGAATTCTTACCATTTAATCGGTTAATATGAGCAACAATGATGACAAACGAGCAAGATAAACCCCAAGATATATAATTTATGCAACAAAATTCATTTGAAGTGAAATGTGCGTGAAAATAGCATAGGGGTCGAAAAATAGGGGGAAGAGCCAAAATGGCTAAGTCTGGAAAACAGAAGGCATTTTAATCATAACATAGCAAAGGGCGACCGGTCGACCTCAACCCAATTTTCCCACTAAATCAGTCTGTTTTCAAAAATCCAAAATTTGATCCAAAAATTTAATTTTTCGCCCCTAAGTTTTAAAAACGTGCAAAATGCAAACACAGACCTCATTCAATATGCATTATGCCTAACCGAGCTCGTATTGACGCAAAAGTCTCGGAAGATAGCAGTTTTGTAAAAATGTCCGCTAATTGCTCTTGAGATGGTACGAAAGATATCTCAATTTTTCGTTTTGAAACACAATCCCTTAGAAAATGATGTCGAATCTCAATATGTTTAGTATGGTTATGATGAACCGGGTTTTGAACAATATTTATAGCGGATATGTTATCACAAAAGATAGGAACATTTTCAAAAGAACATTTGTAATCCGCTAAAATTTGTTTCATCGAAAGAAGTTGAGTACAACAAAAAGTCGCGGAAATATATTCGACTTCGGCCGTTGAAAGTGAAACACAATTTTGTTCTTTGAAAACCAAGACACTAGGCAATCGCTTAAAAATTGACATGATCCGGAAGTACTTTTACGATCATCAATATTACCCGCATAGTCCGAAACATTATAACCTTTAAGAGAAAAAATTTCATTCTTTCGATAAAATAAACCATATTGAATAGTGCCTTTCAAATATTGAAAAATCCTTTTAACGGCACTCATATGAGATTCTTTGGGATTGCTTTGAAAACAAGCACATAGACATACGACATGAAGAATGTCCGGTCTACTTGCAGTTAAATAAAGTAAACTACCAATCATACCTCGATACTTGGATTCATCAACCGACTTGCCTTTTTTATCTTTGTCAATTTTGACATTGGTTGCCATAGGAGTCGAGACGGTTCTTCCTTCTTCAGTGCCGAACTTCTTCAAAAGTTCTTTTATATATTTTTATTGCGAAATATAAATACCTTCTTGGCATTGCTTAATTTGAAGTCCAAGGAAGAAGTTGTGCTCCCATATCATGCTCATCTCAAATTCACCTTGCATCAACTTAGAAAATTTCTTGCACAAAGATTCATTAGTAGCACCAAAAATAATATCATCAACATAAATTTGCACAAGTAAGCAATCTTGCCCTTTTTCAAAACAAAGAGAGTAGTATCAACTTTACCTCTTGTAAAACCATTTTGCAAAAGAAAAGAGCTAAGTCTATCATACCATGCACGGGGTGCTTGTTTTAAACCATACAAGGCCTTTTTAAGTTTATAAACATCATTTGGCCTAGAAAAATTTTCAAACCCCGGACGTTGTTTTACTTAGACTTCTTCTTGAATAAAACCATTTAAAAATGCGGATTTAACATCAATTTGGTAAAGCTTGAAATTTTTAAAACAAGAATAGGCAAGTAAAATACAAATAGCTTCTAAACGTGCTACGGGTGCAAAAGTTTCATCATTATCAATACCTTCTTCTTGACAATAACCTTGAGCTACTAACATTGCCTTGTTACGAACAATATTGCCTTGATCATCGAGTTTGTTCCGAAATACCCATTTTGTACCAATAATTATTTGTGATGGAGGACAATGTACTAATTCCCAAACATCATTTCTTTCAAATTGATTCAACTCCTCTTGCATTTCCAAAAATCAATCCTCATCTTCAATAGCTTCCTTAGTATTTTTAGGCTCTTTTTGAGATATAAGAGATTTTTTGGCAAATTTTCTTCGAGTCATCACTTTATCAAGGGGATCACCAATAATAAGATATTTTGGGTGATCTCCCTTAAACTTCAATGCCACGGGAAGATCCGAAGTATCACCTTTGTCTTCTTTAGGAACATTTGAGGTTGATGGTTGATCATTTGAAGTTGATGTTTGATCATTTTGGGCATCATCTTGAACAATTGGTTCAACAATATCCTCTTCATCACTTTCATCATTGGGTATCCTTTCAACACCCGAGGCTTCATTGAATTTAACATGGATGGATTCTTCAACAACCATACTAGTCTTATTGTAAACCCGATATGCTTTGCTCTTGATAGAGTACCCCATAAACATTCTTTCATCGGCCTTGGGATCAAGTTTGTCCAATTGATCCTTAGTATTCAAAATAAAACATTTGCATCCAAATATTTTGAAATAACTAATATTTGGATTTCTTCCTTTGCAAAGCTCATATGGAGTTTTATTCATTTTGGGACGAAGATAAACTCGATTAATGACATAGTAAGCGGTACTTACGGCTTTGGCCCAAAAATATTATGGAAGTGAAAATTCATTGAGCATGGACCGACACATCTCTTGAAGTGTCCTATTCTGCCTTTCGGCTACTCCATTTTGTTGAGGTGTCCTTGGAGCCGAAATATTGTGTGCATATCCCTTCGTTTCACATAAGACTCTAAATTCACCATCAAATTCTCCACCTCGATCACTTCAAATAGACTTAAGAGTATCTTCCTTTTCATTCTCAATAAGTCTACACAACTTAACAAACTCATTAACAGCATCGCTTTTATATGCAAGAAAAAGAGCCCAAGTATATCTAGAAAAATCATCGACTATAACGAAAGTGTAATGTTTTCCATTTATACTAGTCGTACCAATATCCCCATACAAATCTAAATGAAGAAGTTGTAGAGGCTTGGTTGTGGAAATTTCATTTTTGGGCTTAAAACTACTCTTAACTAATTTGTTCTTTTGACAAGTGTCACATAAGCCAAGATTTTCAAATTTCAATTTGGGTAGTCCTTTTACATGTTGGTTTCTGTAAATATTTTTCAAATTCTTGTATCCAACATGTCCAAGTCGCCTATGCCATAATCTAGTTAAATCATTATTGGCGACAAGACAAGAAACATTTTTACTAACCAAATCACTTGTACAAATTTTGTAAAGATTGTCTTTCCTATTTGCTTCACGAATAATTTTATCATTTTTAAGAATAAGGCATTTTTTTTATTGAAAACAACATTATAGTTTGAATCACAAAGTTGGCTAACACTTATCAAATTGAACTTATGCCCTTCTACTAAAAGAACATTACTAAGAGAGAAAGAACAGTTACCAATTTCTCCATTTCCAAGAATTCTTCCTTTGCCATGGCCGAACATGACCATACCCTCTTCTTGGAGCTTGATGTTGGTAAAATGTTCTCTCTTTCCGGTCATATGGCGTGAACACCCACTGCCCACGAGCCATTTTGAATCCTCCATGGTTGTTATAGCCCCTATTACCTACAAATGAAGCATTTTTAGGTACCCTATAATTTTGGGGTCCATGGGGGTTAGTTTTGAGAACTTTGGGTCTCCAAAAATAGCTCAAATTGTTCTTCAATTTACAATGAGCAACATCATGACGAACTTTACCACAATAAAAGCAAATAAGATTATGGGCACTACTAGCACGTGCAAAAGTCGGACCTTGGTCATTTTTCTTTGAAATAGGTGGAAAAGGTTTATAGCCAAGTCCTAATTTAGAATGCTCACCTCTTTGTGCATCCAAAATTGTTGTAACTTTATCCGTATTTAAGTTAAAACAATGCACATCCTTTTTTAAACATTCAAGATCATTAGTGAGCGATTGTTTCTCGGTTTCAAGAGTATGGAGTTTAGTAAGAGTAATAGCATGAGCTTTATCAGGAGATTCATAAGAAGTAAACAATTTATCCTTTTCAATTTTAAGCTCTTTATGCTCCTTTTTCAAAGTTTTGTATTTAACAATCAAATTTTGAAATTCATTTTGCAATTCATCAAAATCACATTGCAATTCATCAACTAAGGAAGAAGTTGAAGAGTTAGAGTGTACCTCGTTATTTTCATCGTCTATGGCCATAAGACCATGTTCGGTTTCTCTTTCCTCGTCGGATGAGGTGAGTAGTTCATCCCAAGTTTTGACATCCACATTTAGAGCCTTCTTTTTCGGAAAAGGCTTTTTCTTCTTTTGTTCCTCCTCATCGAGTTTCGCGCAATCGGCTATGAAGTGCCCAGATTTTCCGCATTTGAAACACGAGTTGTCTCTCGGTTTTCTTGCCTTATTTTTATTCACAAATTTTTCAAATTTCCGGACAAGTGCGGTCGTCTCTTCATCATCCTCATCATTAGCATAATATGAATTATTAGAAAAAGATGCTAGGCCTTTAGGAATATTTTGCATACCCGATTGAGTGGTGGATGATTTGGAATTTTTTCTCTGCTTGAGATAGACTTCATAAATGACGAGGTTCCCGATGAGCTCATCGAACTTAAGTGTTTCGAGATTTTGTGCTTCCGTGATAGCCGTCACCTTTTCGGACCATGAGCCGGGAAGAGCGTTCAATACCTTAGTCACCTTGTCTTCTTTGGAGATGACTTTACCGAGAGCCACAAGAGGATTGACAATGTTGCCAAGCCTTTCCACCATTTTTGATATGCTTTCACCATCATGCATATTGAAGTTTTCAAAGTCTTTAACAAGCATGGTTTTTTTTGCATGTTTGACGTTCTTTGTTCCTTCATAGATTGTCTCCAATTTTTTCCAAACTTCATGTACCGACCTTATGCCTCTTATGCGATTATACTCGGTGGCGGTAAGAGAGCAATGTAAAATATTTAAGGCTTTACCGTTTAAAGAGAAAGCCATCTTGTCATTATCATCGAACTCCTTGAAAGTTTTGAGAACCGAGGTGTCGTCTTCCAATTTCTTGGTTGGTTGATCAATTCCTTCAATAACGACATTCCAAATATCAAATATCAAAGCACTCCATTCGGTCTTTCCAAATGCGTAGTTGTTGGCGTCGAATAGCGGTGGCTTGTTGGTGGAGGCGCAGGTGGTGAGATATGTTTCGTTCGTAGCCATGGATCTTTCCTCTTTACTCGGAACGAGCTAGCCAAAGAGTTTGGCCTGATACCACTTGTAAGTCCAAGTGGCTACGATAATCTAGAGGGGGTGAATAGATTATGCCGGTTTTTCAAAATCCGCCCTGTTTTTAGAATGAACAAGCAAGAATAAAACTGTAAATGCGGAAAATAAACAACACGCGTTGATTTAAAGAGCTTCATCCCACCTAGGGACTACGTGCTCTACCACCCCAGTATATCCGGGATGGGTTTTGAAAACGAAAAAGAAATTTTATTACTTACCACAATTAATACAACACCACCTTTGAATATTACTACAATCTTCTTACAACACCTTTAAGGAGATTACCACAATCTTCATTCAACATCTATGAACAGTACCACACTCCTTAACACCTAAGATCACCCAAGTGTGCTCTTACCATAAGAACAACAACAAGGATATCTTGTTTTGGATGATGGACAAAATTCAAGATTAAAACTCGATAATGATAATACAAATATTGAGTGCAAGTGTAATCAAGAATGAAAAGCCTAAACCTCAAGATGTGCAAGTGTAAGTACTTAGGCTAATACAACAAGAGTTTTGACAAAGTGTTTTGCTTGTATGCTTTTGCTTGTATGTTGTGTTGTGTCTTGTAGCTTGAATGGTTCCTCTATTTATAGGAGAGGTCTTGTATTGATTTCCAGATATTGGCTCTTTCTTGGAGAGTGAATTCTGCAAAAAAAAAATGCAATTAAAATCAAGATATAGCTGTTAGAAATCAACCCCTTAAATTGAGGAAAAGTTGTCTGAAATCCCAATGGACAGTTTGTTGTCAAAAGCCGATAGCGACTGGTCGCGCAGATAGAAAGATTTGAAGTATTTTTCACAAAAACTACATAGGGGACCGGTCACCATGGGGTTGGCCCGGTCCACCCCTATGTCAACCGGTTGGCATGCTCAAAAAATACATTACTGAAAGTTTTGTAATTCAGGAGAATGCCCAGGCACGGTCGCCCTTAGGTCGATCGGTCGCCCTCCCCATTTTCTCTTCTGTCCCATTTTCTGTTTTAAAACTCAACTCAGACACAGGATACCCTATAGGGCGACCGGTCCAACACGAGACAGAAGTGTTGTCCAATTTTTGTCGAAAATAAACTTCAAGAAATACTGCGAAAATTTAGTAAAAACATTTTATATCGATCGGGATTATTTGAACAACATTTAGAAGCATTATTTTGGTGTAAAAACTCACTTAAAAAAATCATCAAAATCATGATAAAAACATTTATCTAACAGGTCCTCAGTTGCACGGACGTTTCGGGGTGTCTGACTCATTTTTTCGAGAAAAATAAAACTAAGTTATCTTAACTTACACGACTTGAGTAGCTGGAAATTCTGACTGGACCAAGACGGCCCTCCTTCTAGCGCCAATTTGTTGACGAGTGTTTCAGGCCAACAAGGGAAATACGATAGAATTTAATACGTGGAAATCAAATAACCTCAAAGATAGGGCTAATTCTGCCTTTTTATATTGAGAGCCAAGCAGAGGTTCCTGGTCGGTTGTGCTTTTACAGCTATACTTTTACAAGTGTTTTTTCTCAGTTATCTCTCTTATCTTTTTCCTAATAAATGAAGCCTATTTATACCCATACCATTAGTGGGTTTTTAATCATCATTACATCTAGTAATAGAGTGATTACAAGGGGACACGTGTCTTTCCCTCAACATGCATGTTGGCCAAGTATTTTGGCACTTGTCGACTCGTCTTGTTATTATACTGACAAATGATAGTTTATTGGGCTAATGAGGCACTCGACCTTCCTTAGCTGGGTGGTTATCTTTCAAATCTACAGCCATAATTGTGCTGGGCGCGAGCCGAGCTCACTTCATGCCACGTCATGAGCTCGGCTGTTGATGTCATCGGCTTGGTCCTTGCTGTCCCACGGGCCCCACACCATTGCCAGCTAAATGGCCACGTGGGGTAACTTGTTGCCAGCTCGGCTCGGGTATCATCAGCTAGCAGTTGGGCATTGTCCAAATGATAAAACTCCAATGAAGACGGTTGAGTTCCAATCTAATTAACATGGATTAATTCAAATGTTTTTTTTTTAAAATGAGGGCACAAAGCTATTAGCTATATCAAAAATAATTAGAAAGAAAAAACTTTGACGAGTATGTACTCCCATAGCAGGCGCTATGGCTCCATCCTTGCTCACTAGTATGGATATTAATCTACTTATATAATAGTTTTTTTATTAGTGTTTGATAAACTTAGTATTACGATGGCGTAGTTGTTTATGATTAACTAGTTTGAATTTTAAGTATAATAATTGAAATTTATTCAATCATTTCTTGATTTCCTTTGAACGGGAAAGGAAATATCACAAATGTGGTATTAAAATCAGGAGTGGCCTTGGGGCGGTTAATGTTGTATTGCCTCACAGGCCCCTTGAGTTATGTTTATATATATATATATATGGTTGTTGTATACATATAAAGGTTGATATAAGTAATAATGTATTCAGTTGGTGGAGTAATACAGAGATATCATGCTTGAACTTTGAGGTCTAGCGTTCAATTCCATTTGTGATGCAAAAAATCAATCAGCACGTCTCTTGTGAAACGGTGTGAGACCATAAGACCGTGAGATGGTGATATTTTTAGTGTAAAAAGTGATAATTGTATAAATACCCTTAAATTAGTGTATTTATATAAGTATCACTTTTTACACTAAAAGTATCACTTTGTACACTAAAAGTATCACCATCTCACGGTCTCACACTGTCTCACATAAGTTTTTGCGAAAATCAATAGACTTTTTTTCCCCACAACTTTATTTTAATGAGATCGAAATGTTAAAGTTGGAGTATGATATTTTATATGTTAAATTAATGACATTACATTTGTAATATTGGTTTTTTTTCCAAAAACATTAGGCCCCGTCATTACACTTACTCGAACCCAGGCCACGTCATTGCGAGTAATACTCGTGGCCACTAGCTAATCCTACTGTGTTGGGAAATTAATTTTTAGATTTTGATGAATGCCATGTAAAACTTAGAATAGAAAGTTGGCACCCCATTTTTGTTGTAAATTGCATTGTAATAGATAGAAAATGGTCGAGTGAGTTAAGTCACTATGCCAAGATATGCAAGAAGTCAACCCGGAGACTAGAAGGAAGACTCCGTTGTGAGGCAAAAAGTGTAGCAAAGAAGAGAAGACAGAACTCGATCGAAGGTGCGGTGAGATGCGGTGAGTGAAGTGTCGGTCAAGTCAACTCAAGACAGCCAAGTCTCAAGTTGAAGTGACAGATGAGTCATCCAATGATTGGAAGTGACTCAAAGTCACCTGGGAAGTCAAGGAAATGCGGTCAGTCGAGATAATCGAAAGAGATCCGTTGCCAGAAGTCAAGAGAATTACTTAAACAAGTAATACTTCCATACTACCTTTCTTGAAGTGCTCACCCGAGAAGCGTGCAAAAGGAATAAACCAATGGGAAGCTCGCACTGTGTCGAACTCAAAAGCTAAAGAATCATTCATACGAGGAAATGTCAATTCCAAGGATCGCAACAAGACAAGCCAACGACCACAAGTGTCTTTTGAAAATGAGCCTATCTCTTCAACGGGCAAATTTTCAAAAGAACACTATAAAAGGCCGAGGAATCTATTTGAAAAAAAAGTTGGTTACCTTGAAAATCGAAAAACAAACACGAACAAGAAAAGCAATATATGTAACCAAAAATATTTTCAAATCATTCAAGTTCAATTCTCAAGCCTACATTACGAAGAAATCAATCTAACACTCACCGTGAAGGAAAGACGACTTCAATCGGTTGAAGAGGAAACATTTGAAGAATCAAGGGGTCTACATTCCACAGAGGATTGTAGGAAGGTTCAAGGTCGAACCAGTCTCAAGTTTTTGGAGGGCTTCGGGATCAAATCCAAGAAGCTTGAGTAAGTGGGCTGTAGTAGCAAGGCAACGCCCCGTGAAGAAGCCGAGTCGTCACGAGAAGCCACCGTGTGACCAGGGCATCTCCAGACCGAGTCCCAAAGGATCAAGTCACCAGTGTGATCAAAACTTGCATCTGGACTGTTAACCACTTTGTATATTGATCTATACTTAGTGGATTCTTCCTGGAGTTGGAGAAGAGAGGAGTAGAAGAATTACCCCATCTTCGAACCTCTATATAATCTTATTGTGTCATTTATATTTCAGCACCTTAATTTCCGCACATTACTTTAATATCTGCTGATAAATTTGCTATCCAATTGATAATCAACAAAGTGCTAAAACCAAGCATTAAAACATATTTAACCAAAATTCAAGGGTGTTAACTCTTCCACTGAAAACATATCACAGTCGAGTTAAGTCTTTAGTCAAAACAGCTGAGTTATTCTATCAATAGCTCAGTCAAGTCTGTTGAGTGACTAACTCTGCTGATTAACTAACTTAGCCGCCCATCAATGACTCAAATTGTGAAGTATTAACTCGAACGTTTTAAAAGGACTAAATCGAAAAGTTGGTAAGGTTTATTCACCCCCTTCTAAACCTTACACTCACACCCCTTGGGACCTACAAGTGGTATCAAAGCGGTTGGTCCATTGAGCCTTCCACACTGTTCTTGAACTAGATCTCCAAATTTTTTCAAAACTTGCTTTAGCACTTGATCTTTCAAAACTCTTTTATCCAAAGAAAGCTATTATCATGGAAGCAAATTTGACACGCATCCCTATGTTCACAATTGAGGAATTTGATGATTGGAAAATCCGTATGCGAGCTCATCTATCAAAGATTACACGATGAGATGTGGATAGCGATAGAAGATGGGCCACTCCAAATCTTGAAAGTAAACACACCGCAAGGAGAGTGCGGTGAAGGAGAAAGAGGATGTTGCACCTGCACTACCGATGGTTGAAAAACCAAGAGTTGAATGGACAAATGATGACGAGAAAAGATATAACTTGACAATGTAGCCAAGGACATTCTTTACAAAACTTTGGACAAAGCCAGGTTCAACAAAGTCAAATCATGCAAAACGGCAAAAGAAATATGGGACAAGCTAACTTTGATTTGTGAAGGCTCGAGCAAATCAAAGAAAATAAATTATCTATTCTTTGTACAAAAATTTGAAAACTTTAAGATGCTTGCAGGAGAAACCTTGGATCACCGGATGCTCGTTCACGAAATTACCAATGAACTATCCGCACTTGGAAAAGAATATACACAGAAGAAATGTGCATGAAGATTCAAAGAAGTCTCCCAACCGAGTGGGATATGAAAGTCATGGCCATGAGACACTCCATGGACCTATCAAAGACATCCAACCATGAGCTATTCTCGGATCTCAAAGCATACGGATTTGAGCCGAAGAAAAGACCAAGAGGAGACAATTGTGCCCAAAACAGCTGCTTTAATAGTTAATGATGGTAAAAGAGCTGAGGTCAAAGAAGTCATTGACCAAGAGGAGATAGCCCGATGGTTAAAAGGTTTAATAAGTTCTTCAACAAGAATTACAAGAGAGGCAAAGGTGAATCCTCCGAAGACACTCGGCTCCCTCAAAGCCAAGGAAAGATAGGCCAACCAAGAGAGCAGAGCATCAAAAGATTGAGTATCAAAGAGCCGACAATCCAAGGATGGAAAGAATCGATCAAAAGGTTGAAAATTTATGCTGAACTATGCAGTAACCCGGTCACTATGCCATTGATTGCCCATATCCTCGTAGTCAACAAATACAGAATGAAGAGAAAAGAAAAGTCTTCGTGAGAAAGAAGACAAGAAAAGAGAAAGGCAATGTTGGCCGGAGAGATCACGAGACAACCCAAGTCAAAAGACGCAGCAGACTCGGAGAGTAGTGAAGCAGACTACTCAAGTGACTCTAAAGAAGAAGCCTTGATCTGTCTAATGGCCAAGGAACAAAACCAACATGACCAAGAAGATGAGGTACACTCTAACTCATCACACTCAGATACTAGTGATAGTGATTGTGACACACATACTTCATCACTCACTGATCTTTATGTTTCATTAGGCAAAATGATGAAAGACTTTGAACACATTAAATCCTCACACACACTACTAAATGAAGAAAACAACCTACTTAAAAGCCAAAACTCACAGCTGACTAAGGAGCTGAGTACTCTAAGTCACATAGCTGATGAGAATAAAAGTTTAAAGGCAGAAAATGCTAAGTTAATAGCAGAGATAGCTGCTATAGAAAAGAGGGAGAATGACCTCAAAAATGTGATTGCCTCATTCACTAAAGCATCTAAATCCAATGATCTCATTATGAGTCAAAGAGAATGTGGAGATAAGACAGTCTTAGGATTTAATTCCTATGTGCTATGTTAAGCTCCAAAAGTGATTTTGGAAAAAGGATCTTCAAGTAATGAAGCATCTCAAAAATCCAAAACTCCAAATGGTGCACACACATTTATTCCAAAGCACAATCACAAGCAAACTGGCCTTGGTTACAAAGGAAAAGAAAAAACAACTGAACAGTGTCTTTGAGAGGACAAATGAGAAGAAATCCAAATGAGTTCCTCAAAGAACTCCAAATGCAGAAGTACTCCGTAAAGAAAAAATAGAGCTACCAAACAAAGCAATTGCTAAAACACATACACAGGAATTCAGACAAAAGAGACAATTGTATGAACCTAAAATCCCCAAGCAATTTGCTAAAATTAATTATGATTATGGCACTGATAGATGGCAACCTCTTAGAGTCAAATCATTTGGCTATAGTTGGTTGGATCATCTTACAATACTAACCCCTCAGACCCGCATAAATATGGGTACCTAAAACCTAATTTCCTTGATTGATTGCCAGTTCAAGGAGCACCGAAAGTGCCAAGGAACCTGGTACATGGATAGTGGTTGTTCCAGACACATGACAGGAAACAAGAAAAGTCTGTCAAAATTCAAGGAAGTTAGAGGTGCAAAAGTCATATTTGGAGGAAATGAAGCTCCAGGAGAAATAAAAGGCTTTGGATCCAACAAGAAAAATGGATTAGAAATTACAGATGTTGCATACGTTGAAGGCCTCAATTTCAACTTACTAAGCATAAGTCAACTCTGTGACAAGGGCTATAATGTTGGATTCAATATGGGAGTGTGCCAAATCAAGAACACTGAATCTAATGAAGTAGTGTTGCAAGGATGCAGACAAAAGAATATGTATGTGGTAGATTGGTCAACTACAACACCAAGCACTTGTCTGCTAACAAAAAGCACAATTTGAATCAAGTTGGGTTGGGGCACAAGAAGGTTGAGTCACCCGAACTTCAAAACAATTAACAAGCTTGCAAGGAGCAATCTCGTGGAAGGACTTCCGGACTCGATACAAGAAGGAAAGTGTATGTGATGCATGCCGGATGGGAAAGCAAATCAAATCATCATTCAAAGAAAAGACATGTCAATCTTCAACAAGAGTACTGCACCTGCTACATATGGATCTATTTGGTCCAGTTGAACCAAACTAGTATAAGTGGGAAGAAATACACCTTGGTGATAGTAGATGACTACTCGGGATACACATGGACAATATTCATGTGTAAGAAGAAAGAAACTCGCTGAAACTACTACAAATTGGTGATGAAGAGAATCCAAATGAGAAGAGTCAAACCATTATAAAAATAAGATCGACAAAGGAACTCGAGTTTGTCAATGGTATAATAACTCAAGATTGTGTTGAAAATGGTATTGGTCATGAATTATCACCGCAACGACTCCACAAAAAATGGAGTTGCGAGAAAGAAGGAACAGAACTCTCAAAGAAGCGAAAGGGACCATGTTAGTGAAGCATGATCGCTTAAAAGATTTTGGGTCAAGCAATAAACACAACATGCTATACTCAAAATAGATGCATGATAAACAGACAAAACACAAAGACTCCCTATGAGATTTGGGGAGGAGAAAGCCAAATGTTGCACATTTTAGAATATTTGGATGCAAATGCTTCATCCATAACAATGGCAAGGACAATTTAAAGGCTTTTGATGCTAAAGCTGATGAAGGTATCTTTTTGGGATACTCAGCTGAAAGCAAAGCCTACAGAGTGCTCAACAAAAGGACAATGGTTCTTGAAGAATCCATTCATGTGGTGTTTGATGAACCCAATGTAAATGGAGAAGACATTGAAGAGTCACCGATAAGTTGAATCAACCAACCATGCGAAGAGAGTCCTTATGTTGAAGCTGAAGGCGGAATTATAAACCCGGATGAAGATGAGATAGCCGAGTCTCAAAGACAAATGGGAAATATGCGGCTAAGTGATGATGAGAGAGCGATCAAAATAACACAATTTGCTGAATCCGCTAACTTACTCCAACCTCGATGTAAGATGGCTGAGAGACCATCCACCAGAACTAATCATTGGAAATGTAAGAGAAGGTGTAAAAACCAGATCCAGAACCCAACAAGAAGCTATGTTCACTTGTTTCATCTCACAAATAGAGCCAAAAGATGTGTCACGAGCATTGGATGACACACATTGGATTCAAGCCATGCAAGAAGAGCTGAATCAATTTGAAAGAAACAAAGGGTGGGAATTGGTTCAAATACCTACCCATCAAAATGTTATTGGCACTAAAAAGGGTGTTCAGAAACAAGATGAATGACGAAGGTTCTGTGGTAAGAAACAAAGCAAGATTCAAGAAGAAGGAATAGATTTTGATGAAACTTTTGCTCCTGTGGCAAGATTGGAAGCCATAAGGATGTTTCTTGCCTATGTTGCTCACAAGAACTTCACTGTATATATCAAATGGATGTAAAGAGTGCATTCCTTAATGGGTTATTGGAGGAAGAAGTATATGTTGAGCAACCTCCAGGATTTGAGCGAGAAGACTCTTGGAAAAAGGTATACAAACTCAAGAAAGCTTTATATGGATTGAAACAGCACCCGTGAGCATGGTATGATACATTATCACGTTCTCGATCGAGAACGGATTCACAAAAGGCAAAGTGGATAGAACACTCTTGAGAATTCAAGATGGGAAGAGCGTCATCGCTTGTTCAAATATATGTGGATGACATCATCTTTGGATCCACAAACAAAGAGTTGTGTGATAAATTCTCAAATCTTATGCAAAGCAAATTTGAAATGAGCATGATGGGAGAGTGACATTCTTCCTTGACTCCAAGTAAAAACAATGAAGGATGGAACCATCATAAGTCGGACAAAATATACCGAGATTTGATGAAAAAAATTGGCATGGAAGAGAAGTCTTTTGTGAAAATACCAATGAATACATCACCAAAATGGATATGGATGCGATGGCAATCCTGTGGATCAAACAAGATACGAGCACTTATTGGATCATTGCTCTATCTTATAGCAAGCGCAACCGGACATCACCTTTGCTGTAGGTGTATGTGCAAGATTTCAATCTGCTCCAAAAGAAAGCCACATGACTGCAAAACCAAGAGAATCTTGAGATATTTGAAAGGAAGCCAAGAAGTTGGCTTATGGTATCCAAAGGAAGGTGGATTCAAGCTAATTGGGTATTCAGACTCGACTTTCTCTGGATGTAGAGTTGACAGGAAGAGTACCTCATGCACATGTCAAATGCTTGGAAATAGGCTAATTTCCTAGTTTAGCAAGAAGCAAAATTCAATAGCTACCTCCACACCACCGGGACGAGAATACATAGGCTCATGGGCACAAGTTGTGCCCAAGTCTTATGGATGAGACAGCAGCTGAGAGATTATGAAGTTGAAGAAAAGGAAATTCCAATTATGTGTGATAACACAAGTGCAATTGCAATCACTCAAAATCCTGTGTTGCACTCAAGAACAAAGCACATTGATGTCAGATATCACTTCATAAGAGATCATGTTGAAAAGAAGGACATCACCTTGGAATATATCTCAACTGATAAGCAGTTAGCTGACATATTCACAAAACCATTATGTGAATCAAGATTTGAAGAACTCAAGCATGAATTAGGGTTAATTGAGCTGAGTTGACACTCAGAAGAGTCAAAGAAAAGAGATGGAACATGAAAAGATGAAAAAGGGCTGAACTCTTGAATCAGCTAAGTGAATCAGCCGGATCGGAGAATCAGCTGTGTCAAGTTAACTGACAGCTGAGTACCTATGTGCAAAGAGAGAAGAGTTAAATCAGCTAAGGAATAAGCTGAGTCATTTATGAGCAAAGTGACAAAACGCAATCGTTTTACTAAGCGGGAATGTTTTTAAGAATGACGCGTCGATAATTATGATGTGTACAATCCAAAGCTGCACACAAAGCTTATGATTGGATATAAATGCTGCCGCATTAAATGCGAGAAATTAAATGTTAATCGGCGTGCAACATCTAAGCCGTTGATCTTGATCAAATTTCAAAAACCACCCGCACGTCCTTTCATAACCCATACTTATACCGTTTCGTCCGATTTTCTCTCACTTTACCAAAACTGCTTTCATCTCTCTCTCTCTCGAAAGCAAAGAAAGAAACTTTCTCTCAAAACCCTACAAATCCTCAAGTTCATTTTCAAAGTTTTGTTCGGTAAAACATAGAGAAATGGAATCTACTCATGATTTTGTCAAGTTGGGAAAGCAAATCCACACCGGTCTCTTTTGTGGATTTCGACGGATGATCAAACAAGGTCCGACGACACCCTCGTGAAGAAGATTGCGAAAAACCGGAAAAGTCCGGATTAAAACCATTTTTGACGATGGAGTTTCCATTGACCTACGTGGAAGAGGTCGCACGCTTCTCGTGAATGCCGAAGTTCACGATGAGGGCATCAAGTCCTCTGTTCACGGAAAAGAGTTCACCATCACCGCCAAGGATCTCTCGAACATCGTTTGTTACCGGAAGGAGTGCCGAGATTTATGAAGTCGATGTTAACCTAGTCGCTGCTTGGAAGGAAGTAGCCAAGCCCGATCGTCTTTGAAGGTTATCTACACAACCGAGAAGAAGTCATGAAGGAAGACTACCACGAGCCGGATATTGTTGCCAAGTGCATTGATATCAAATTTGGAAGCTTTAATCAGCTATCCAAAACCAAACCGATCGTGATGGTTGCAATCATAGAAGAAAAGAAGGTGAATCAACAGCTGAGTTTGTATACAACGGACTCTACCGAAATATTGGGAATAAATCCGTCAAGGAGGATGGTACTTTTGGAGGATCCGGGGCCGGCCTGGTGATTGGCCGATGATGGAAGTAAAAGGAGTCCTCTTCGACATGGAAAGGAATTCCATGTTAACAAGAAGTGTTCTCTCTAATCTCCCGAGCACGAGAGAGAGCTTATGCCAAGAGAGTCGACACGAGTGAGGGGAAACAATGGTCCCGAAGAAACATATGTCTCATCATCTCCCAGGAAGAAGGCCGCCTCGAATCTAAGAAAGATTGTCGCCCTTGCAAAGAAAGAAGAAGAAAACAAAAGATGTCCCCGCCCGCAGCCGAGTCACCCGCCTCGGCCGTGTCTCCCGCCCCTGCACCATGGAGAAGGAACCGTTAATCCCTTCTCCAAAGGTGATTAAAAAGAAGAGGACTATCACAACAAGGAAGGCAAATGCCTCTAAGACAATCGCGAAGGCATTTACCTTCGACGAACCGAGGAATTAGAACCGGATATTCCTCCGGTGAAAACCAAAAGAAGAAGAAGAATCTTCAAGCGCTCCGAGCTTGAGAAACCGGGCCGAGTCACCACTCACCAAGCAAATACGGGAGACTAGCGGGAGAAGTAGAGTCTCCGAGATTATAGATGAAACGACCCAAGTCTCATTGCCGCCGATCAGAGAGGCAAATGAAGACACAAATGTAGTCGTGAGCAGTGAGACACAAGAAGTAATCGAGATATCAAATTCTCCTATTGACAGGGGTTGTATCCTCCCGCAATGTGACGCTGCGAGGTGTGGAGCACCAAAGTTTGCTACCTTCAATCCCCGAGAACGAGGGACAAAGCAGGGAGAAGATGATAAAGATGATGATGATGTAATGATCCTATCCCCACCATATCCAGACATCCAAAATCGTGCATGAGAATGGAGAAAGTGGAAAGAGTCGATCCAGAAACAGTTCAAAGACCAAATTTATTGAAGAAGAAGACGAATCGTTGAACTTTTCTCGGATTGACCAAAGTGTGGTCCAAGCACTGGATAAAGAAAAACTCGCATAGATATATTGTAGATCTTCAAAGACAAGGAGAAGCAAAGATCGGCGAGAAGCCGAAGCTCGTGAAAAGGCCGATTTGTCCCTTTATCGAACCACTGATCATACACATCCTCATCTTGACATCCTCTCTCGGGAGTGATGAGGATCCGGATCTCCGCCGCTCGAAAATTGCGTATGCAAAGCAAGCCATGGGGAATCAAGGAACCCGCATGAGCAACGGTTATTGGAAGGACTGGAGTCTTCCACATCACATACCGGAGATCGATCCGATGGGAGTGGTGCAACATATTGCCACAGTTGTTGCTGCCACCACTTTCTCCAACTCACTCGTAAGAAGGTGTTAAGGAACTGCGATGAAACCGGGATTGTGGGGACCCTAGTCGAGCCTACCCTAATGAAGGTGTCTTACCACCGCCCCAACTGAACACTCAAAGGGAACAATGGGAGTCCGAGATGAGTGACCCCATTCCAAGTCACTCACTGTGCCCGACGGAAACTCCCTCCACGGCTGCAGCAAGGTCGGAGGATGTTGCAGTGACTCCACAACGAATCTTGGAGGCGAAGTGGAGAAGGAACAACAAACGGATTCACAAAGAAGTTGTCATCGATGCAGGCTCGCATTAAGCTTAAGACGCTCACCGAAGTGCCAACTACTCGCAGCTAATAACGCCGCCGGTGCGGTCGAGGCACAGAAGGAACTGCCCGGGAGTTAACACTGGCAAAGAAAATGCAATCCATGGAGTTGAGACTCCAGTGGATGCCATCTCGAAAGACCCCAAGACACCGACACTCGCGAAGGGATCGCCGAGCCTCGCCGCGCTTGAGATCGCATGAGGTAGTGAAGGCCAACGGGAGGTTGAGACTTCGGGGTAAAGAGACGGAAGCACGAACATCCCTCCTACTATCATTGATCCATCCGAAAAGGAGATAAGTGCTCTTCACGATTCCTAAGAAAATCCCGATGTAACCTTTCTCTCGATCCGAAGGTGAAGACGGCCGAGTCATCCCCTACCGCCAATCCAAAAGACTCGGGCCGAGGATGTTCTCCCAAGCACGAGTAAGTCCGACCTTAAGGCTACTCGCCAAACCTTTAATTTTGATGATGAGCCACTTGAAATCTCATCATCGTCCGATGACGCTCGATATGGCCGAGATTAGTCAACTCATGTGGAAAAACCAGTTGAGACCGACGAAACTATTAAGACAGCTTGAGGCTCGACAAGTCAATCAACTCACAAAAGACCACAAATGAAATAGAGTCAATCACGCAGGCTCCCCAAGCAAAGATGATCGACTCCACCAGGAACTTTACGAGCACAAGTTGTCATTCAAAGCAGATTCTGTTGCCGTGATGATTCGTTTAAAGAATCATTTCCTTCTCTCTGGAAGTACTCGACCTTCCCAAGAATCACCGAGATCAAGAACGTTTCCATAAACTCCGATCCCATTATTCCAATGACACCATCGTCCCAAAGAGACTTTGACTTTGATGTCTTTGCCCGCCAAAGACAGAGTGACAAATGAGGTTGGAGAAGTGTTTAAGGCCATATTTGCAGAGATAGAGAAGATGGAGAGGCACCAGGCCTCACCGGACATGAGGCCGATAACCGAGACGCAAATCTTACCGCGATCTGCGAGGAATAATTGTCGATCCGGGAATGGTGGCAACAACAAAGAAACAATGCGCGTAGAACAAGCTCAATATTTCAGGACATTGTTCAATAAATTTCTAGTCCAAGCGGGCTGAGAATGCTGGTACGAAGACAAGAATGCAAGAGAACATCGAACGAATGCATGAATCTCACCACATAGAGATGCAGGTGTTGCGTGAATACAATAAGAAAGAGCTCTTGTGCGTAGAGGAGAACATGGATCGGAAGTTCAGCCTCCTCATGGCTGAAATGAAGCTGGTGACAGCTGAATCCAACGCCACCTGCTTCGAATTCCGTGCAGCATACTCCGCAGCAGATTCGAAGCATAACTCAGCTATCAGTCGCTTAGACGTCATGATTGCTAGCTTATTTCCAGGGGTTCCTCTCTCCTTTGATGATGCCAAAAAGGGGGAAGAGGAATACCTAAAGGCATTGAAAGGATCTGAAGCTGAAAAGGAGGACGCAATGTGAAGGGAAAGATAATCGAGAACAGAGAAGAGAGAAGAAAGGAAAATTTGTTGAGGGGGAAGGCTCGAAAGATATAACCTTGATGATTGCTAAAACCCCCCAACAAGATCTTGTCACAGCTGATATCATCAGCAAACTCCTTGTGACTCTGCCGCTCCAACATCCTGCAGTACCCATGGCTGAAAAGAGAAAGATAGTTGAAGAAGGGATGAAGGGCGTGGAAGGAAAGATGGATGCCCGAGTTATGGATATTCTCAAACAACATGGAGGCATTCCAATGACAGAGACACCTATGCCATTTCGGCGTCGGAGGCTGAATCGAGCCAAGATCCGTGATGAATTCAAGACGCCGCATCCGAGGGTTACTTCGTAAATATGTCCATAGCTCAAGCCTCGTGATTTGTATTGGGAAAAAGGGCTCAAGTTATGTGAAGAAGCCGATAGGCGGCGGACTCTTGGCGGTCAATTCTTTGGTCACTCTGCTGTCACTCACTGGGAAAAAAAAGGCCCCAAGACAATACACACCCGTGAGGAAGATGAAGAAGCAGCTGGTGGATGAAGAGGTTTCGCACTAGACCTCCGCCCAAAAACATTGAGTACATAGATCCAGGCAAGAAAGGAGGGATTTATTGGGGGGATTCGACGAAGTAGCCAACCCGCAAGTGGCTAAGAACAATGCCGAGTATGTGAAGAGGATTGAAGAAGAAAATAGAAGACAAACTCGATTGTGGGGGAAAGACAAGAAAAAAAAAGAAGAGATGAAGCCGCGTAAAAGCTTATGAGAAAAGAAGGCGGTGAAGATGAGAAGAAGAGAAAAAGGTCGAAGATGACAGAGTCAAGAAGAGGAAAGAAGGAAAAAGAGATGAAGTGTTCTTGCTTCACCCTTCATGTATTTTACTATGTAAATACATCTTTATGTAAGTCTTCAGTACATCGAATAAAATTGTATAATTTCTATACTTGCGTAGATATAGAACATCATGGTTACCTTAAATTCGGTTTAAGCTCGATACACTCAGAACAACAAAAGAACAAGAATGTTATGATCTATAAAAGATTGATTCTACGCATACATTCTGTGATTCTACATTGTCCTAGGTATCTTTGTTGTTCAATTATTTAATGAATGTTTTAAGTTTTGGCATCATCAAAAATGGGGAAATTGTTGGGAAATTAATTTTTAGATTTTGATGAATGCCATGTAAAACTTAGAATAGAAAGTTGGCACCCCATTTTTGTTGTAAATTGCATTGTAATAGATAGGGTCGAAATGAGTTAAATCACGGCTATGCCAAGATATGCAAGAAGTCAACTAGATACTAGAAGGAAGACTCCGCCGTGAGGCGGTGAGTGTAGCAAAGAAGAGAAGACAGAACTCGATCAAGGTGCAATTTGAGATGCAATTGAGTGAAGTGTCGATCAAGTCAACTCAAGACAACCAAGTCTCAAGTTGAAGTGACAGATGAGTCATCCAATGATTGGAAGTCGACTCAAGTCACCTGGGAAGTCAAGGAAATGCGGTCAAGTCGAGATAACTAAAAGAGATCCGTTGCACGTAAGTCAAGAGAATTACTTAAACAAGTAGTACTTCCATACTACCTTTCTTGAAGTGCTCGATCCCGAGGAAGCGTGCAAAAGGAATAAACCAATGGGAAGCTCGCACTGTGTCGAACTCGAAAAGTCAAGAATCATTCATACGAGGAAATGTCAATTCCAAGGATCAACAAGACAAGCCAACGACCACAAGTGTCTTTTGAAAATGAGCCTATCTCTTCAACGGGCAAATTTTCAAAAGAACACTATAAAAGGCTGAGGAATCTATTTGAAAAAAAAAAGGTTGGTTACCTTGAAAATCAGAAAACAAACACGAACAAGAAAAGCAATATTTGTAACCAAAAATATTCTCAAATCATTCAAGTTTAATCCTCAAGCCTACATTACGAAGGAAATCAATCTAACACTCACATGTGAAGGAAAGACGACTTCAATCAGTTGAAGAGGAAACATTTGAAGAATCAAGGGGTCTACATTCCACGGAGGATTGTAGGAAGGTTCCGTCGAACCGGCTCAAGTTTTTGAGGGCTTCGTGATCAAATCCAAGAAGCTTGAGCAAGTGGGTGTAGTAGCAAGGCAACCGCCCCTGCGTGAAGAAGCCGAGTCGCACGAGAAGCCACCTGTGTGACCAAGGCATCTCCGCATCGAGTCCCAAAGGATCAAGTCACCGTGTGTGATCAAGACTTGCATCTCGGATGTTAACCACTTTGTATATTGATCAATACTTAGTGGATTCCTCCAGAGTTGGAGAAGAGAGGAGTAGAAGAATTACCCCATCTTCGAACCTCTATAAAAACTTATTCTCGTCATTTACATTTCAAAGACTTTAATTTTTCGCACATTACTTTAATATCTCACGATAAATTTGCTATCCAATTGATAATCAACAAAGTGCTAAAACCAAACATTAAAACATATTTAACCAAAATTCAAGGGTTTTAAGTCTTCCAATAAAACCTATCACAATGAAAAGTCTTTAGTCAAAAACAATGAGTTATTCTATCAATGTACTCGACCAAGTCTATTGAGTGACTAACTCTGTGATTAACTAACTTAGCCGCCCATCAAGGACTCACCAAAGTATTAACTCCGAACGTTTTAAAAGGACTAAATCGAAAAGTTCGTAAGGTTTATTCAACACCCCTTGGGACCTACATACTTGTTTTTGTAACATTGATTTTAATTTCTTATTTTTTATTTTTTTTTAATGTAAATACAAGGAGCCATTTTTCTCCCGCTCCTCGAAACCAATGACAACTGTAACTAAAATGGAGGAAAAAATAAAAAGAAAAAGACGAGGAGAGACAAACAAAAAGAGAAGCAAAAAGGGAAACAATGGAGGAAATTACTTTAACTATGAGTAGTGAGTATTATACATGAGAGGAGAAGAGGAGAATGAAAAAGAGAGATTTATGAGACAAAGATTGGGGCGGAGCGCGCCACGGACCACATGGTTCATGGGAAAAGGAGGAGAAGAAGAATGCGAAAAAGAAAATTATGGAAAAAATATAATTTTAGCTATAAATATGCCATAATTTTACTTGTCAATTACACACAATAATATCAAAGAGAAATAGAAAAAATTACTTTCTCTCTACAATATTATTATCTCTCTAATATTTATTTCTTAGTATTTTGATAGTTCTATAATAATTCTCTTGTGTTCTTAAATTGTTGTTCCATAACACATTATCAACACGAGTCTCTAGCCGGTCTTTAAAGTTTTTGGTGAGTGTGGTAAGTTTTATTATTTTCTTAATTTGAAATTTCATTATGACTAACCTAGCAAAACTCGATTTCATTGCTCTTTATATAGTTCGAAAAAATTATATGTCATGGGCTTTAGATGCTGAAATTCATCTACACACTAAAGGTTTGGGTGATACTATCAAAGAAGGATAGAATGCATCTGCACAAGATAAAGCTAAAGCTATGATTTTTCTCCGTCATCATCTAGATGAAAAGTTAAAAATTGAATACCTTACAGTGAAAGATCCATCTATCCTTTGGAAAAATTTGAAGGAAATGTATGACCACCTGAAGTTGGTTATACTTCCAAAGGCCCGATATGACTGGATAAAATTGAGGTTTCAAGATTTCAAATCCGTAAGTGAGTATAATTCCATGTTATTTAAAAAAATTTCAAAATTGAAATTATGTGGAGAAAGTATTACGGATGGAGATATAATTGAAAAGACACTTTCTACTTTTCATGCTTCCGGTTTGCTCCTGCAGCAGCAATACCGAGAAAAAGGTTTCACAAAGTATTCTGACTTGATTTTGTGCCTTCTTGGCCGACAAAATAATGAATTACCGATAAAAATACGAATCCCTCCATCATCGGTTCTACTCCATTCCTCAAGTGAATGCGATTAGAGCTCAAAATTTCAATAATTCAAGAGGTCATGGAAGAGGTCGTGGTCGCGTCGTGGAAGGTTTACTCCATATAATCGTGGCGATCGGAATAATTCAAATCACGAAAATACAAGTGTTGGACCTCTAGCGCTACTTGGATTGGATTGACGATCCCCACAAACCAACATGAGTCTTTTCTAGCGCGCTTTGTCCTCACTCACGCGCACCGGAAAACTTCCCGGTCACCCATCTCATGTCTACTCCCGTGCCAAGCACGCTTAACCTCGTAGTTTCTATGTAATGGGCACCGAAAAGAAGATGCATTTGTTGGTATAGGTAGTCCAAATCATATCCTTTAAGCTATTCCTTAACTATGTAATCCAAATACTCACGAGTTCGAATCGCGGGCCGCGCCGCGCCTCTTTTAAAGCCCATTGCAGGTGATCTTTGGACCAAATCCCAACAATCCCCCCCCGGACTGGCCAAAGATCTCGGCTCCAA
The DNA here is from genome assembly GCA_016081115.2 of Rehmannia glutinosa. Taxonomy (NCBI): domain Eukaryota; kingdom Viridiplantae; phylum Streptophyta; class Magnoliopsida; order Lamiales; family Orobanchaceae; genus Rehmannia; species Rehmannia glutinosa. Next base: position 35,095,012 of record CM071924.1, on the reverse strand, counting down.
AGTGCTTGGCAACCTCCGCCGCCGCCAAACTTCCTCGCCTTCTAATGCCAACTTCTTCGGTTCAAGCATCGCGTCACGCAGCCTCTCTCGATTCCGGCCACCCAAAGAACCTACACCTTCGGGCCTAAATACACCTCGATTCCGGCCACCTGGCAACTTACCCTTCGATTCTGTCCACCCAAAGAACCTACACCTTCGATTCCTACTATTTTACCTCGATTCCGGACATCCGCAACCTACCCTTCATTCTGTCCACCCAAAGAACCTACACCTTCACTCGATCCTTTTAACTCGCTTTGGCCACCCGCAACCTACCCTTCGATTCTGTCCGTTTACCTCATTGCGCGCAAGATCTCGCTTCCACCGCTCCCGGCAACCTCCACCGCAGCGTGCTTCCAAGGGAATTCGAACTCGTGACTGCTGATACCGATTGTTGTACTCACTGCCTTACAAAGAAGTTTTCCTTCAAGCCTTCGCTTGTCTTCTTGCAAGTTGGAGCGTAGGCCGACTTAACTTAGCTTGGCCACTCTAATTGTTACAATACATTTCAAAGCAAGAATTGGGAGCTAACTTTCTATTCTAAGTTTTACATGGCACTCATCAAAATCTAAACAATAAAATTCCTAACAATTTCCCCCTTTTTGATGATGCCAAAACTTAAATCATACAAAGATGCAAATAACAAAGATACATACGATAGTGTATTGACATAGAATGTATGCGCATAATCAATCTTTTTATTGATCATATCATTCTTGTACTTAACACAATCAAGCACAAGGTGTATCGAGTATGTAATTGTCTCAAAAAAAATTATAGCATTATTACGTAAGACTTACATTGTATGTATTTACATATAAAATACACGAAGGGTTGGACAAAGAACACTTCATCTCCTTCGGCATTTGTCTCCTTCTTTCATCTTGATCAAAGATCTTCTTCTCTCTTCTTCTCTTCTTCTCGTCATCACCGCCTTCTTTTTCTTCTCATATGCCTTCCTGGCAGCTTCATCTCTCCTTATTCTTTCCCTCGTCTCTCCCGCCATAGCCGAGTTTGTCTCTTGTTTTCTTCTTCTATCCTTCTTGCATACTCGGCGTTGGTTTTGGCCACTTGCAAGTTCGCCACATGGTCAAGCCCAGCCAAAAGAGATCCCTCCTTTCTTTCCCGGATCTACGTATTCAATATTCTTGGCGAGAGGCCTGGAGTCCAAGCTTCTTCCTCCACTCGCCGCTTCTTCCTCTACCTGCGGGCGTATCTTTGCATCAGGGCCTTCTTCTTTCCAAATGAGTGCCCGGCGAGTGACCAAAGTAGAGGATCACGGTTGTCTGGCACCTCATCGCCTTCTTCACATAGTGTGAGACCCTTTTCCCAATCATGATCCCAAGCTTGAGCCAAGGACAAATTTGCAAAATAACCTTCGATTCGAGCGTTTTGAATTGGCCAATCGATCTTGGCTCTGTCCCGACATCCGAAATGGCATACGTGTCTCTGTCAACCGGAATGCCTCCGTGTTCTTTCAAAATGTTCATCACCCTGGCATCCATTCTTCCTTCCACCTCCTTCATCCCCTGCTTCAATTTCTTTTCTCTTCTCACCATAGATACAAACAGAGTGTTGGAGTGGCGAGTCACGGGGAGTTTGTCGCTTATAATGTCACCGTGATGACCCTTGGGGGGTTTGTGCAATCATCAAGGTCATATTCTTTGATCCTTCCCCCCTCGAGATTTTCCTTTCTTCGATTTCCAAATTTCCTCACCGATTTTCCTTTCTCAAATTGTTCCCTTGTCACCGCTTGCTCCTTTCTTCTCGACTTCGATTTTGTCGCTTTAAGGTATTCCTCTTCCCCTTTTTGGCATCATCAAAGGATAGAGGAACCCCAGGGAACATCTTTGGCAAGCATGAAGTCGAGTCTTCGATGGTTGAATTTTGCTTCAAGTCTCCGCATTGTATCTTTGCCGCGAATTGACATCGAGTAGCGTTGGATTCTCAAATCGGCTTCATCTCGGCCATGAGAAGGCTGAATTTTCTTGTCATGTGTTCTTCCAAACGTTGTATATCATTTGCATTACGCTCACGCAGCCAGCTTGATCTCGGCGGTGTGAGCTTCGTGCATATGTTCAATGTGTTCCCGCGGCCTTCGTTTTTTGCGTCAACATTTTCACTCTCCACACCAGCACTTGTTGAATAATTGTCCAAGTATCTCACCTCTCCACACGCATTGATTCTTCTTTGTTGCCACCATTCCCTTATCCTGATTGTGATGCCTCTCAAGTCACCAGTAAGGTTGGCATCTCTGTTGTCCGGCGCATATCCAAGGAGGCCTCGATGCCTCTCCATCTTTTCAACTTCAAAGAAAGAGTGCCTTGAACACTTCTCGTACTTGGTGATTCTTCATTGCGGTGATGGCCATACAAATGACGTCGAAATCGAAGTCGGCCGAACAATGGTGCCTGAGTGGAAAACAGAGCTGTCCGTGATAGCGTGCTTGCTCATTTTCTCCGACTCTTCGTGGAGTTCGGTATCTCCAAAGTGAGAAAGGGAAAGATTCCACAAAGGATTCATCACCGCCATCCGGGATTTGTTCGATGGTAAGCGGTGGAGGTGAAGTTCTTCTCGAATCGATCCACCGTAGCTCGAGGAGCCGAGCGGTGGTCTCTCGGTTGTTTGGTTTTGTGGTGCGATGACTCGGCTGGCCGAGCCTCAAATGTTTAATGCCTTCGTTGGTCTCACCGATTTCTCCTTTTGAGTAGACGGTCCTCGGCCTTATCGAAGCGTCATCGGACGATGATGAGATTTCCATTGGTGGCTCATCATCAAAATTAAAGGTCCGACGAGTAGTCTTGGGATCGACTTGCTCGTGCCTGGAACATCCGCACCGAGTCTTTTGGATTTGTCATGGGAGTTGACTCGCCTTCCTCTTCGCCTTCGATCCCGGGGAAAGGTGACATCGTGGTTGTCCTGGGAATCATGAAGTGCGGCGATCTCCTTCTCGATGGATCGATGGTTGCGGGAGGGATGTTCTCTACTTGGTGTGTTACCCCTGAAGTCTCAACCTCCCGTGGGCCTTCATTTCCTCCAGCGGTCTCTCTGCTGCCGCGAGGCCTTGGTCTTCCCCTTTCGGCAAAGTGTCACTGTCTTAGGGTCTTCTACAAAGGGCATCCATTGGAGTCTCAACCCCATGGATTGCGCTTTCATCGCCTGAGTGTTAACTCCCGTAGCTGTTCCTTCTGTGCCTCGATTGCATCGGAAATGTCATTAGCCTTCGTAGTCATTGGCACCTCAGTGAGACAGATCTCAATCTGCCTCGAGCTTCGTTGATGGCAACTTCTGTCATTTCTTCTTGTGTTTGAGTTTTCTTTGCTTCGCCTCCTACATTCTTTGTGGAGTCATCTGCGACATCCTCCGACCTTCTGCGGTGGAGGAGTTTCCCCCTCACCGGCGCACCACCGAGTGACTTGGAGTGGGGTCACTGCGTCTCCAAACTCCCGGCATTTGTTGCAATTGATGGTTTAGCCGTTGGGGCGGTGGTGGCACACCTTCAATAGGGGTTGGCTCGACCGGGGTCCCCACTAGCCCGGTTTCATCGCCATCTCCTTATTGCCTTCTTCCGGAGTTAGTTGGGGAAGTGGTAGCGGAACATCGGTGGCTTATTTGCTCAACCACTCCCATTGGATCGATTTCACTTGTGTTCGAGGACTCTCCTGTCCCTCCATCGGTCTTTGCTCGTGAAGGATTCTTGATTCACGCAATGCTTGCTTTGCATCCGCAATTCTTCTCCGGGGGCAGCGGATTCTCTGTTCCTCGTCACTTTCGGAGAAGACATCAAGGAGAGGATGGAAGTGTTACGTGGTGCCGAGATAGGGCAGATACTTGCCTTTTCTCGTGCTTCGGCTTCTTGACTTGCTTTTCTCTCTCCTTGTCCTTGTAGATCTCTGAGAATATTCATGCAATTGTCTTCATCTAGAGCCGAGCACAAAGAGATAATCTAAGGAAATTTAGCAGTTCCTCTTCTTCTTCTATGAATTCGGGCCGTTGGAACTGTTCCTCGACTTGCTCAACTTCCATTTTCTCCACTCACGCACGATTCTGGATGTCCGGGTAAGGTGGAGATAGGATCATTACATCACTATCTCAGCTTGGGCTGGTTCTTCTTGAGTTTGTTGTGTGAGCTACAACAGTCTTGAGTTGCCTCTGCACGATCACCTTCAATGAGACTTGGCCGTTTCATCAATTACATCCGGAGACTCTACTTCTCCGGTAGTCTCCTATATTTGTGCTAGGTGAGTAGCCGACTCACCGGTTTCTCCCCGCTCGGATTGCTTTATAAGTCTTCTTCGTCTCTTAGTTTGTACTGAGGATTTCGTTCGAGACGGTGTCCTCTCGAGTCTTGGGCGGCCGGGGCCGTGCTTGTGTTTGTTTACGAGGAGCCGGCCGTCTAGGTTTGTCGACCTCCTCTTTTTGACGATCGAGAAGGAATTTGTGAGTCCTTCTCGGCCCGCATCTGCCGCAGCGGTGACACTACCGCTGGGCAGTGACTCTGGCTGCAGGGGCGGTGACTCTACCGCTGGGCGAGGAGCATGTTTGTTTTCTTTCTTTCACGCAGGGCAAGAGATTTCTTGGCATTAGGGCAGACTTTCTTCTTGGTTGGAGAGGAGGCGGTGTGTGTCTTCGGGGTCACCGATTCCCCCTCACCGGTGTCGACTCTCTTGGCGTACGCACGCTTCGAGCACCCGGAGAGATTAGCTCGAACATCCTCTTGTTAACATGGAAGGCCTTCCCATGTCTAAGAGGTACTCCTTTCACCTCGAATAGTCGGCCAATCACTAGGCCATATCCCGAGGGATCCTCCAAATGACCCATCTTCTTTGAAGGACTTGTTTCCCACGTTTTGGCAGAAATCTGTGAGATAAACTCAGCCTATTTATCTTCTTTTCTTCGATTATTGCAGCCATCACAAATCAATTTTGCCTTTGTGATTGGTCAAAGTCGCCAAATTTGATGTCGATACACTTGGCAACAATGTCCAACAATTTGTGATAATCTTCCTTGGCTGATCTCTTGTTTTGTGTATATTATTTTGTCAAACGTCGGACTTGGCTATTTCTTTCCATCGTCAGCCAAGTTTACATCAGCCTCTTTGATCTCGAGATGCTCCCTCTGCTTGGTAGTGAGCGATTCAGCCAAATCCTTGGGCCGTGATAGTCACCGCTTCCGTGAGTGAGCAGATGACTTGATTCCTTCGTCGTGAATCTCAGCATTCACGTAGAATTGTGCGACCTCCTCCACATAGGTCATAGGATACTCGGTGTTAGAAACGGTTTCGATCTGCCGTTTCTAGCTTCTCCTCGCGATTTTCTTCACCAGGGTGTCGTCGGACCCTGCTTCACCATTCCGTCGAAATCACGGTCGAACCGGTGTGGATTTGTTTTCCCAACTTGGTAAAGTCATATGTTGGTGCCATTTCTCAGAATAATTTCAAGAAAAGTTCAAATAGATTTGAAGTTTGATAGGGTTTTAGAGTGTTTGCCTTTGCTTTTTGAGAGAGAGATTGAATGCAGTTTTTAGAAGTGTGAGAGAGAAACGGACGAAAAATGGTTTAAATATGGTTTATGAAAGGGCGTGCGACGGTTTTGAATCGTGATCGAAATCAACGGCTTGATTTCGCACGATATTGAGCGATTCATGTCTCGTATTTAATGCGGCAAAGCATTTATATCCAATCATAGGCTTGGTGTGCGGCTTTATGTCCGTACTCATCATCATTATCTTTGTGACGTGTCTTTTAAAACATTCCCGCTAAGTCAAAAACGACTGCGTTTTTGTCACTTTGCTCTTAAGTTATTCAGCTTATCTCTTAGATGATTTAACTCGCTTCTCACATTTCTCTTAGTGACTCAGGCTATCACCGACTTGGTATAGTGACTTTTCCGATCTGGTGATTCTTGAGCTAGTTTTTGTTTTCACTCTTTTTCACCCTCTTTCTGTTTCATTTCTTTTCTTTGATTCTTCTTCCGTGTCTCGGCTTAGCTCAATGAGCCCCAACTCATGTTTGAGTTCTTCAAATCTTGACTCACATAATGGTTTTGTGAAGATGTCGGCTAGTTGCTTATCGATTGAGATATATTCCAAGATAATGTCCTTCTTTTCAACATGATCTCTTATGAAATGATATCGACATCTATATGTTTTGTTCTTGAGTGCAACACAGATTTTGAGTGATTGCAATGGCACTTGTGTTATCACACATGATTGGAATTTCTTTTTCTTCAATTTCATAATCTCTCACCGTTGTCTCATCCATAGGACTTGGGCACAACAGTGCCCGCAGCCTATGTATTCGCCACCAGAGGAGGTGGCTATTGAGTTTTGCTTCTTGCTAAACCAGAAATTAGTCTGTTTCCAAACATTTGACATGTGCCTCAAGTACTTTTCTGTCCACTCTGCATCCGGATAGTCGAGTCTCGAATAGCCAATTAGCTTGAATCCACCTTCCTTTGGATACCATAGCCCTACTTCTTGGTTTCCTTTTAAGTATCTCAATATTCTCTTAGCCGCATATATGGCTCTCTTTTGGAGCAGATTGAAATCTTGCACATACACCTACAAAGAAAGGTGATGTCCGGCCGCTAGCGGTGAGATAGAGCGATGATCCAATAAGTGCTCGTATCTTGTTTGATCTCTGAGCTTGCCATCTCGTCCATGTCCATTTTGATCGATGTGTTCATTGGTATTTTTACGAGAAGACTTCTCCTCCATACCAAATTTCTTCATTAAATCTCTGGTGTATTTTGTTTGACTTATGAAGGTTCCATCCTTGATTGTTTCACTTGAAGTCCAAGGAAAAATGTCGGCTCTCCCATCATGCTCATTTCAAATTTACTTTGCATGAGGTTTGAGAATTTTCACACTCTTTGTTAGTGGATCCAAAAATGATGTCATCCACATATATTTGAACAAGCAAGATACTCTTCTTGTCTTGAATTAAAGAAAAGTGTTCTATCCACTTTTCCTTTAGTGAATCCATTTTCGATTAAGAATTGTGACAGGTATCATACCATGCTCGGGTGCCTGTTTCAATCCATACAGGGCTTTCTTGAGTTTGTACACTTTGTCTCCAAGAGTCTTCCGCTCAAATCCTGGAGGTTGTTCAACATACACTTCTTCTTCCAATAATCCATTCAGAATGCACTTTTTTACATCCATTTGATATACAATGAAATTTTTGTGAGTGCATAGGCAAGAAACATCCTTATAGCTTCCAATCTTGCTACGAGCAAATGTTTCATCAAAATATATTCCTTCTTCTTGGCAATATCCTTTGGCTACGATCTTGCTTTGTTTCTTACCACAGAACCTTCCTCGTTCATCTTATTTCTCGAATACCCATTTGGTTCCAATAACATTTTGATGTATGGGTCTTTGTACTAATTCCCATACTTTATTTCTCTCAAACTCGATTCAGCTCTTCTTGCATAGCTTGAATCCAATGTGTGTCATCCAATGCTTGTGACACATCTTTGGGCTCTATTCTGCGAGATGAAGCATGTGAACATTGCTTCTTGTTGGGTTAAGATCTTGTCTTGACGCCTTCTCTCATATCTCCAATGACAAGTTCGTGGATGGTCTCTCGGCCATCTTATGTCGTTGAAGTAAGTTAGCTGGATTCGATCGACTTGCGGTACCGTGTTCTTTGTGGGTCGACTCTCTCGTGATCACTCACCGTGCAGATTTCCCACCGCTTTTGAGATTCGACTATCTCATCTTCTTCCCTCAATTGATAATCCCCGCCTTGGCCATAGGGACTCTTCTTCGTAAGGTTGGATGTTTTGAACATCACCGACTCTTCAATGTCTTCTCCATTTATGTTTGGCTCATCGAATACTACATGAATGGATTCTTCTGTAACCATAGTTCTTTTGTTGAGTATTCTCAGGGCTTTGCTTTGGTGAGTATCCTAAGAAGATACCTCATCAGCTTTAGCATCAAAAGCCTTTAGTTTATCTTTGCCATTATTGTGGATGAAGCATTTACATCCAAATATCCTGAAATATGCAACATTTGGTTTTCTTCCAGTCCGGATCTCATAGGAGTCTTTGTCACCGCCTATTTATCATACATCTGTTTTGGGTGTAGCAGTGTGTTGATTGCTTCACCAAAAACTTTTGGTAACCCCGCTTGAAACATGGTCCTTGCTGCTTCTTTGAGGGTTCTGTTTCTTCTTTCGCAACTCCATTCTCACGCTGTGGAGTCCTTGCACTGATAGTTCATGACCAATACCATTCTCAACACAAGATCTTGAGTTATTATTCCATTGACAAACTCAGTTCCTCTATCTGATCTTATTTTGATAATGGTTTGACTCTTCTCATTTTGTATCCTCTTCATCACCGTGTGTAGCTTTTGTAGAGTTTCTTTCTTCTTGCACATGAATATTGTCCATGTATATCTTGAGTAGTCATCTACTACCACCAGGGTGTATTTCTTTCCACTTATGCTTGCTTTGGTTCCACTGGGCCAAATAGATCCATATGAAGCGTATGCAATATTCTTGTTGAGGATGGGCAAGTCTTTTCTTGGAACGACGACTTGATTTGTTTTCCCTTCCGACATGCATCACATATACTCTCCTTCTTGTATCGAGTCCGGAAGTCCTTCCACAAGATGACTTCGCTAGCTTATTAATCGTTTTGAAATTCGGATGACTCGGCTTTTTTGTGCCACAAACAACTTGATTCACCAAACAGTGCTCTTTGCTAGTAGACAGTCTTTGGGTGTAGCGATTGACCAATCCACTACATACATATTTTTCTCATGCGCATCCTTGCAAAGACAACTTCATTAGATTCAACATTTTTGATTTGGCATATTCCCATGTTGAATCCAACATTGAGCCCTTGTCGCAGAGTTGGATCGATGCTTAGTAAATTGAAGTTTAGTCCTTCAACATATGCAACATCTCAGTGATTTCTAAACCATTCCTCGGATGGATCCAATGCCTCTTATTTCACCAGGAGCTTCATTTCCTCCAAATATGACTTTGGCTCCTTTGACTTCCTTGAATTTTGACAGATTTCTCTTATTTCTGTCATATGTCCGGAATGACCGCTATCCATGTACCAGGTTCCTTGGCACTCATTTGCTCCTTGAACCCGCAATCAAGGAAATTAAGTTTTAGGTACCCATTCTTGTCTGGGTCCCGAGGGGTTAGAATTATAAGATGATCCAACCAACTCATAGCCAAATGATTTGACTCTAAGAGGTTGCCATCTATCGCTGCCATAATCATAATCAATCCTGGCAAATTGCTTGGGGAGTCTAGTTCATACAATTGCTCTTTTTGTCCAGTATGCCGCATATGTGTTTTAGCAATTGCCTTTCTTGGGTAATTGTGGTGTCTTTGAGTGTAGTGCCTAGGTGCATATGTGTCTTTGATGAAAGCTCTTATGCTTTTGGAATGGCCTTTGTTGAGTTCTAGGCCTTTGCCATTTGGGCTTGTATTCCATAAGTCTAGCCGATAGTTCACATTATTCCAAATCGGCTTGGCTTGGATATTTTCTACCATTCCCATCATATGTATTTCTTTTATGAGTTTTAAGGGATTTTTGGTAGCTCTTCTTCTTCTTACTGAGTATTTTCCGCTTGGAGTCCATTGAGGACTCGGCCAATCTCTTCTCACTGCCCTTTCAAAGACTCAACCTCAAGCTTTTTCCTTTTCCTTTGTAACCAAGGCCGCCGCTTAGTATTGTGCTTTGGATTGAAAGTGTGTGCATCATTTAGAGTTTTGGATTTTTCGGACTCTTCATGACTTGAAGATCCTTTTTCCAAAATTACTCTTGAGGTTTGACATGGCACAAAGGAATTAAATCCTAAGCCCGTCTTGTCTCCACATTCTCTTTGACTCATGATAAGATCATCCAATGATTTAGATGCCTTAGTGAATGAGGCAATAACATTTTTGAGGTCATTTTCCTTCTTTTCTATAGCAAATAGCCGCTATTAATTTAGCATTTTCAAACTTTAAACTCTTATTCTCATCAGCTATTTGACTTAGAGTACTCGGCTCCTTAGTCACTTTGAGTTTTGACTTTTGAGTAGTCAAGCTGTTTTCCTCATTCAATAGTGTGTGAGGTTTTAATGTGCTCTTTAATCTTTCATCATTTTGCCTAATGAATCATAAAGATCAAGTGGGTGATGAAGTGTGTGTGTCACAAATCACTATCACTAGTGTCCGAGCTTGTTGAGTTAGATTGTACCTCATCTTCTTGATCTTGTTCTTTGGCCATTGCTGCATCAAGGCTTCTTCTTCGTGAGTCACTTGAGTAGTCACCACCGCTTTTGCTCTCGAGTCACCGTCTCTCTTGACTTGGCCGTCTCGGCTAGATCTCTGCACCATCATTGCCTTTTTCTTCTCTTGTCTTCTTTCTCTCAAGACCTTTCTTTCTTCTTCGTTTCGCATTGTTGACTACAGGATATGAACAGTAATGGCATAGTGACCTGGTTGTCTACAATTCCAACATAGATATTCACCTTTTGCTCACTCTTTCTATTCTTGAGTTATCACCCTTTGATACTCAACTTGTTGATGATCTCGTCCTCTTGGTTGGCCTATCATCCCTTGATTTGGAGGAGCCGAGTGTCTTCCGGAGGATTCACCCTTTCCTCTCTTGTAGTTCTTGTTAAAGAACTTGTTAAATCTTTTAACCATTAGGGCTATTTCTTTCTTACGGTCAATTGCCTCTTTGACTTGACTCTCCTTCCATCTTTGACAACTAGAGCAAATTGTTTTGGGTACAAAATGTCTCTTCCTCGTCTTTCCTTCTCACCAAACTCATAGGCTTTGAGGTCCGAGAATAACTCATGGTCGGATGTCTTTGATAGGTCCATGGAATGTCTCAAGATGCCATGACCTTCATCTCCCATTCAGCCGAAGACTTTTCAGGATCTTCATACACATTTCCTTCTCGTGTATATTCCTTTCCAAGTGTAGATAGCTCATTTGTGATTTACGAATCGAGCATCCAGTTGATCCAGGTTTTCTCCGAGATCATTTTAAAGTTCTCAAATTTTTGTACAGCCACCGAAAGTTTGTTTTCTTTGATTTGCTCGAGCCTTCACAAATCAATGTCGGTTTGTCCCCATTTCCTTAGCTGTTTTGCAAGATTTCACTTTATTGATCATGGCTTTGTCAAGGTTTTGTAGAGAATATCCTTGGCTACATTGTCCAGTTGTATCTTTTTCTGTCATCATTTGTCCACTCGGTTCTTGGTTTTTCAACCATGAGTGCGTCTTGATCTTCTTTTCCCTTCACCGCAACTCTTCGTGCAACCGTGTTTTACCTTTAATATTTGCAGAGGCCCATCTTCTATCACTATCCACATCTCATCATGTAATGTCCGATAGATGAGCCTCGCATACGAATTTTCCAATCATCAAATTCTTCAATAGTGAACATAGGAATGCGTGTTAGATTTGCTTCCATGATGATAACTTTTAATGATAGAAAAGAGTTTTGAAAGTTTAAGTACTAAAGCGAGACTTTTGAAAAGTTTGAGATCTAGTTCAAGAACTGGTGCGGAGGGTTCAATGAACCAACCGCTCGATACCACTTGTTGGACCTCTAGCGCTACTTGGATTGACGATCGTCCCCCACAAACCAACATGAGTCTTTTCTAGCGCGCTTTGTCCTCACTCACGCGCACTCGGAAAACTTCCCGGGGTCACCCATCTCATGTCTACTCCGGCCAAGCACGCTAACCTCGGGAGTTTCTATGTAATGGGCACCGAGAAAAGAAGATGCATCTGTTGGTATAGGTAGTCCAAATCATATCCTTTAAGCTATTCCTTAACTATGTAATCCAGCGCTCACGAGTTCGAATCGCGGGCCGCGCCGCGCCTCTTTTAAAGCCCATTGCGGGGATCTTTGGACCAAATCCCAACAACAAGTAACCATCCGGAGTGGAAATGGGAAATGATAAGAAAGGAAAAGAGAAAGTGATAAATCCGAGAAATGGTGGAGAGAAGTGTTACCGATGCGGAATAAAAGGTCATTGGTCACGTACTTGTCGTACGGCCAAACATTTAGTGGAGCTTTATCAAGCATCACTTCGCAAGAAAGATAAAAATGTTGAAGCAAATTTCACTTCTGATCATCCTGAAGATGATAATTTTGATGACCTGAATGTAGATATTACACATCTAGATGTGGCTGATTTGTTTGAGCATCCAGAAGGAAGGATTGATCACTTAATTGGGGATGGAAATATATAAACAATGATATCTATGCTTTAAATTAGTTTCTAAAATATTTCATGTAGTTCTGTTGGTATTAAAAGATTGAGAATGTTTTGATTGTGCTTATATGAATTTTCCCCGGAAGATATATTTACGGGTTGAACTTTTTATATGAATGATAGGGTTATTGATTTTTTAGTACCTCACATATAGGCATTTTGCTGGTTTGGTACCTGACATTTTCGAGTCATCAATTTAGTACCCATACTTCACATTTTTTTATAAATTGGTACCTATTCACTTTTAATGACGAAAATGCCCCCAAGAAATATAAGTTATACTTAAAATAAATTTTTGAGTATACTTATTTAAATTTTAAAATACAATAAAATTTTAATTAATTTAATTAATAAAAAATAAAAAGGAGTTTCTAAAAATATTAAAGAGTTTTAGAAAAAATAAAATTAAAATTTGATTAATCAAAAAGAAAAAATAGTATAGTTAATTAATTTTAATAATTAAAAGAAAATTAAATAATTTAAAAATTAAAATTCAGATAGTAAATAAGAACATTTTAGCAATTTTTTATTAATATATTAATTTTTAATTAGTTTTTTAATTGAATTTTAAAAAAATAATTAATTTATTTATTTTGTTTTTTACAATTAGGAATATAATAATTTAATTTAAATAATAATAAGTTATTCTTAATTAAATTTATTTTTAAATTTAATAATTCTAATTAAAACATAACTTTTTAACAAAAATTTAAAAAACAATTGGGGGCATTTTAGTCTTTAAAAGTTAATAGGGACCAATTTATAAAAAAATGTGAAGTATGAGTACTAAATTGGTAACTCCGGAATATCAGGTATTAAACCATCAAAGTGCCTATAGGTCAGGTACTAAAAAATCAATAACCCTGAATGATATTTTATCACAATATTTTTGTTTATTATTTCAATCACAAAATATCATTATAATTCCACTAAATCATTCACCAATTCACATTCAAAATTTCTCCCCCCTAACTGTAATGTAACGGTTATGAACAATAGTTTTTGTCTATAAATATACCAACATTTCATTCAACAAATTCACACATATTCTCTCATCTCTCTAAAAACTTCACATTTCTTTCATTCCAAGAAAATGGTTAACTTAATTGTAGTTTATCTCATTAGATTGGTCTTCTTAAACATTATCCTACTCTTTGTTGGAGAATATCCTCCAGAGCATTTTTGGCTTATGATTAATCTTCATATCTTCATGGTTTTTCCTTCGTTAGCATGGGCAATTATTTTTAACATGTAATACTTAGATGATTATATATGTCTATCTCATTTATGATTTCGAATAAAATCTTTTATATTTAAATTTTTATTGTGCCTCGATATTATTATTTAAATGTTTCACAATGATCGAATTTATTTTTCTATATATGAAATCATAAAGATAATTGTGTAATATTAATTCAATGATGTTGTATTAGGTGTATATGGGAAACACCGAGAAGAAAGACTATTGTCTACTTGACAGTGGAACAACGCACTCAATATTAACGAGTAAATCATATTTCTCGAGTGTAAAACTGTGCAAGGCACAAGTTACAACTATATTTGGTCCCGTTGAGATTATTGATGGTTCCGTGAATGCAACATTAATATTGTCTAATGGTATAATCCTGCAGATTGAAAATGCATTATTATCTAGTAGATCAAAAAGAAATCTACTAAGTTTTAAAGATGTGCGTGATAATGGATATCATTTGGAGACACTAAATAACCATGATAAAGAGTGTCTATATATCACATCCTATAAAATGGGCAAGAAGAATGTCCATGAGAAATTTGAAGCGACAATTTCTGGATTATATTATATCCCAATTAAAGCCTTTGAATCTTACGCCACCATGCCTTGGAAGCTGGTAAATCCTGATATATTTAGGTTATGGCATGATCACCTATGACACCCATGAAGTACTATGATGCGTAGGATTGTTGAGCATACCAATGGACATCCATTGAAAGGTACAAAAATGTTGATATCCAAAGATTATTTCTGTGAATCGTGTTCCCAAGGAAAACTCATTACTAAACCTTCAATGGAAAAGGTTGGTTATGAATCACCATCATTTTTACAACGTATTCATGGTGATATTTGTGGACCAATACATCCAACAAGTGGACCATTTAGATATTTTATGGTCTTAATAGATGCATCATGCAGATGGTCACACGTATGTTTATTATCTACTAGAAATGTTGCATTTGCTCAATTATTAGCGCAAATTATTAAACTCTGAGCGTATTTCCCAGATTATCCTATTAAGAATATAAGAATGGATAATGCCGGAGAATTTACATCAAAAAGTGTTGATGAATATTGCGCAAAGACCGAATTAATGTTGAATATCCAAAGAGCACATGTTCATACTCGTAATGGGATGGCGAATCCCCGATTAAACGAGTTCAGGTCATTGCTCGTACATTATTAATGAGATCAAAGTTCACTAGTATAGAATGGGGTCATGCAGTATTACATGCATCAGCTCTTATCAGATTACGCCCTATTGCTTATCATATGCATTCCCCTATGCAATTAACTCTTGGTTTTGAGCCAGATATTTCACACCTATGCACTTTCGGGTGTGCTATTCAGCTGCCAATTCCACCTCCTTAGAGGAAAAAAATGGGTCCACAACGTAGACTTGGTATATACATTGGATTTGATTCTCCGTTAATTATTCGATATTTAGAACCAATGACGGGAGATTTATTTACTACTCGTTTTGCAGATTGTCATTTTAATGAAACAATATTTCCATCAATGGGAAAGGATAAAGATATATTGCAAAATGATAAACAAAATCCAGTTGAGAATCTCTCCTGGAATGAACAAAGTTTATCCTATTTGGACCCGCGTACTCCTAATTGTGAAAGTGAGGTGAGTAGAATCATTCATTTAAAGAATATTGCCAATGGACTTCTTGATGCATTTAATGATGCTAGTAAATTTACAAAGTCTCATATTCCGGCTGCGAATGTTCCATCTAGGATTATTGTTCCTGAAGAACATAAGAAAATGAATGATAATATCCCACGATAAAAACGTGGTAGACCTATTGGCTCAAAAGATATTGTTCCTCGAAAAAGAAAAAGAAAAATCGATACTAATGAGCAAGCTCCAGATGAATCTGTAGAGCCTAATATCTCAGAAAATATTCAGATTAAAAATTCGATAAAGACCGAGAACCCTTGAGCTATTGTAATGAGGTATGGGATCGAAATGAAATAATCATTGATGATAAATTTGCATTCTTGGTTGCTCAAGAAATCATTGATGATGATTATGATAGTGAACCATATTCTATAATAGAATGCCGTTAAAGGACTGATTGGCCTATGTGGGAGGAAGCAATAAAATCTGAGTTAGCTTCCCTGGAGAAACGAAATGTATTTGGAAAAATTACTCGAACTCCAGACAATGTAAATCTCATAGGATACAAATGGGTATTTGTTCGAAAAAGAAATGAGAAAATAAGGTCATGAGAGATAAAGCCCGACTCGTAGCCCAAGGATTCTCACAGAGACCTAGGATAGATTATGACGAGACATATTCACCTGTGATGGATACAATCACGTTCCGTTTTCTCATTGGTATGGTTGTCCATGAAAGTTTGTATATGCGTCTAATGGACGTAGTAACGACATATCTATATGGTTCACTGGATTCTGATATTTATATGAAAATCCCTGATGGATATAAAATGCCAAAGTCAGACACTCCTCGTGAGATATACTCGATCAAACTGCAAAGATCGTTGTGTGGATTAAAGCAATCTGGTCGCATGTGGTATCATAGGTGGAATGAATACCTTTCTAGGGAGGGTTACAAAAATAATCCTATTTGTCCATGTTTTTTTATTAAAATGTCAGATACCGGATTTGCTATCATAGCCGTATATGTCGATGACATGAATTTGATTGGCACTCCCGAAGAGTTGTCTAATGCTGCTGAATATCTAAAGAAAGAGTTTGAGGTTAAAGATCTTGGGAAAACCAAACTCTGTTTTGGTCTTGCTAGATCATAAAAATAATGGAATACTTGTCCACCAATCTGCTTATACGAAAAGATTGCTCAAACTGTTTAATATGGATAATACTCATTCCTTGAGTTCCCCTATGGTCGTACGAAGTTTAGATCCAAATAAAAATCCATTTCGACCAAAGGAGTCCGATGAAGAGATTTTAGGTCCTGAAGTACCTTATCTCAATGCTATTGGAGCATTAATGTATTTAAGACAATGCACTGCACCGTATATCGCCTTTCTTTGTCAATCTACTTGCGCGATACGATTCACAACCAACTAAGATACTCGGAATGGTATTAAACATATTTTTCGATACCTCAGTGATACTATCGATTTGGGGTTATTCTACTCATCAAAGGAATCCACTATCTCTGGATTAGTTGGTTTTGCCGATGTGGGATATAGATCAGATCCGCACAAAGCTCGATCACAATCTGGTTATGTATTTTGCTATAATGTTACAGCTATATCATGGCGATCTACCAAACAAACATTAGTGGCTACTTCTTCCAATCACTCTGAGATAATTTCTCTTCATGAAGCTGGCAAAGAATGCGTTTGGTTAAGATCTCATATATCTCATATTCGAAATAGTTATCAATTGAAGCCGATTCTGATACCGCCACTATTATTTATGAGGATAATGCAAGATGTATAATATAAGTAAGAGGAGGTTACATAAAAGGTGATAGACCAAGTATATTTCACCAAAGTTTTTCCATACACATGAACTCGAGGAAAAATGGAGAGGTGGATATTCAAAGAGATTTGCTCTCGCCATAATCTTGGCGATTTATTTACAAAATCCTTGCCGACACCAACATTCGAGAAACTAGTTTACGGCATTGGAATGAGAAGAGTCAATACGAAGCAAGATTAATGGATCAAGTTATGCAACTAATATCCTACATTTCAGGGGGAGTGAATATATCAGGCGTTGACTCTTTTTCCCTTTTGTCTGGTTTTTATCCCATTGGATTTTTCCAGCTTAAGGTTTTTAACGAGGCAACTTATTCACAAGTCAGGATTTGAGAATTTACTTTTTTTCCCTTATATCCGATTTTTTTCCCACAGGGTTTTTCCGGCTTGAGGTTTTTAACGAGGCATACTCATCCAACTTACTACAGTGCTACGTCCAACGAGGAGTGTTATAATAAATTGTACAATCTTGAATTTATACAATATGGACTTTAGCACAATATTTGTAGTTTAAAGTTGAAAATTCTTTTCACATGTGCAACTACTACATAAATTTGGTAGGTGGATTTTGGCTAATAATATGCCATAATTTTACTTGTAAATTACACACAACAATATCAAAGAGAAATAGAAAGAATTACTTTCTCTCTACAATATTATTATCTCTCTAATATTTATTTCTTAGTATTTTGATAGTTCTATAATAATTCTCTTGTGTTATTAAATTGTTGTTCCATAACAAATACAAGAATAAAGTACATGATAGTTATTTGACCATCAATGTCCATCTCATATGACATATCATAGTTTATTAGCGTCATAATATTAAATCCGAACCATTACCTAGAGTCTAGGTAATATTAATTATTAGCTATGTATATTTCCTCAAAAAAAAAAAGATATTAGCTATGTATTTCATTAAATATTATGGGCCATATTTAACAGTTGGATTTCCAGAACATGTCCTTTGATAGTCCAAACTCTGATGGACTTTTTATTAGACTTCTAAAATCCATTCGAAATGAGCCCATTTGAGTGTTGTTTTAACATATTTCCATTTCTTTTTCCTTTTTCGGTTTTCAAGTACAAAGCATATTGAATTCACTATCATTTAAAACCCTTTCTATTCTTTCCAAAAAAAAAAAGCTCTTTCTTTTAGCATATAAATGGCGACGGAACTAATTGACATTCATAATTCATGTCTCTTATTTATAAATTGTACAAATCAAAATATGATAGTTGAATTAAAAATTATTCTTGTAACTTACTAAATACATGTTATGGAAGCGGAAACACTTGCATTATTAATTGGGCTGGCTTGGGTTGCATATCTCAGAAGTGAAAGATGTTATTTTTGAGTCAGACTCGAAAATAGTAGTGGATGCTATCTACTCAGGACAAGAGGACTTATCGGACCTTAGATCTATTATATCAAATGGCGAGATTTGTCAAAAAAAAAAGCAGCCATAAGCGAACATGGTAGCTCATACACTTGCGTGCAAATCATATCACTTTGCTAGTCCTAGTATTTTTTACAATATTCCAGATTTTCTGGTCCATGTTGTTTCTTCCGATTATAATTCTGATTCAGTCGATCTAATGTAATGATTTTTCTTCTATCATGACAAAAAATCAATTTAAGATTTGACAATCAGATAGTGGTCGAACGGTTAAAATTCTCAAGCCCAGACCTTCAATTCCCGTCACCCTTCCCTCCCAGGGGACATGTACTTAAAAGGAAAAATCAATTCAGGATTCTGTTTTTGAAAAACAGAAGTTTTTAAAGTAATATTAATCATTGTTGTAAGCAATGCCTTTTGACAAATTATTGCATATTTAAAACAAACTTGATAAAAAGGAGAGGATTTCAAACCTATTGTGTTATTAAGTGTAGGTGCAACAAGTATTTGAGCCTCTAATGAAGCTCAACAGCAACATGCACCTCTTATGCTTTTTTTCCTGAATACAGAATGAAGCGCAATATATATTTGAGCTTTCAAAAAATTTCTTTCTTTTTTTCTTATTTAAGAAGAGGCGCAAGTGAATTTTGAGCTTTCAAATGAGGCTCAATCACATTATGCGCCTCTTATAAATTTTTTTATTTTACTTAATTAGGATAAGCGCAAATAGCATTTGAGCTTTCCAATTTTTTATATAAAAATACAATTGTAATAATAACTTAAGCTAATTCTGATTTAGTTAATTATATGATAATTTAAAATATGTTAATCTAAATACAAAATAAACAATGTTAATTAATATGGCAGTCCTAAATTATATGCCCTCCAGTGCCATATATGGGGGGATATTTCACTCGTGTACTCCTCTTTCGGTCATGATCCCGATAATCATCATCATACTTGGTTTTCTTAGAAGGGCATTATATTGCGTATTCTTGTAACTTTTTACAAGAAACAGAGCTTAAATGAAAAGATATCAGTTAGAAGGCCCGAACAAAAATGAAGAATGCGAAGAGAAGATCGAATAAGCGAAGAAATGGAGAAAAACAAGTCACACGGTCTGACCGTGTAACATGCACACGACCGTGTGGATAGTTCCTGTGTGTTTTTTTACACGTTCGTGCGACTTGTTCAAGGGAAGAATTTCAGAGACACATCGCACGATTTGACCGTGTGAAAGGCACATGACCATGTGGTTAGTTCAGAGCAAAAACAGAGAGCAAAACACTTTACACGTTCGGATCGTGTGAATTGCACACGGCCGTGCAATTCGTCTATCGACTGATTTTTGATTCTTTTTCCCGTCAAAACTCTACATGTGATCTCTCAAAGCACCTATATAAAGGGATCAAGGCCTTGGACAATTTTCATACTTCATACAACATACAATATATCAAAATACACTAGGATTACACAAATCAATAGTCTTCTAAGAGACGAGGGCAATTCTACGAAGAGCACCACAAGACCTTTCGCATATACGGAAGCACAAGGGTTTCAAGACTTGGAAGGATGATCCATCCTAACAAAAAAGTTTTTATTTCTTAGTTTAGATCTATTGTTTGTACTTAAACTATTTGATTTCAACTTTGTCTATGGATTTGTGATCAAATATGTTGGCTAATCATTCTAATCGTAGGGCTTACTCAAAACTGTGGATTCATGTTAAATCTATATTGATTGTTTTCTTAATTTTATTTATGTGTTCTATTATATGAATTCAAATGCTTACTTCTTGTAGGTTATTTGGCCAATAATTTGCATGTCATACTTGTTAGTTCATAATTCGGGTGATGAGTTCTAACAAACGAAAATCGAATTCAGACATAAACGTGCATACAGTCGGGAGGCTTGTAACTGTTTGTGGGGAGTACTTTAATTCAAAGATCTTTTGGGAGTTACTATTAATGGTTGAGTAGGGATGCTAGCAATTGGTATTAATCAACTGTATATTTGCTTTGGGAGGGGGAGTAAATAAATTTAGGAATTGAATCCATAGAAATACATAAACTGGTTTTGATAAGCATTAATTGGATTTAATATTGTAGAAGAATGTTGAGATTATGTGCCTAGGATTTATTTCGTATTTGTTGAAAATACTTTTGGAGTTCGGGGTTTTACATATTTACATATTTTATTTATACTTATTAATTTAGGATTAGATTAGATAATAAAATTGTGATTTTTGGGCCGCTTCAATAAAATTGGAATACGATGTTTACTATAGCCTAAGTGTTTCGTATTTAATTCCTGAGGAATACGGCATTGCTTGCCATTATCTGCTAGTTACGTTGTACACTTGCAGTATAGTGAAAAGATTTTGTAGGTCCCAAGGGGTGATGTGTAAGGTTTAGAAGGGGGGTTGAATAAACCTTACCAACTTTTTGATTTAGTCCTTTTAAAACGTTTTCAGAGTTAACTCAAATCAGCTTAGTCCTTAAGGGACAGTTAGGTTGGCTTACTCAGCAAAGTTACCCACGTAACAGACTCGACTGAGTTGTTGATAGTATAACTTAGCTGCTTTCAGCTAAACTTAGGATAACAGTTAATTTGGTTTTGTTCAGCGGAAGACTTGTCACCCTTATGATTTTAAACTTATTTTACAACACTTGTTTTAGCAATGGTTATTATGAGTCGAGTTCAACAATTTTAATTTAGCAGCAGATATAAAGTAAATGCAAGAATTAAATGTGGTGTAAAGTAAATAAGATACAAGCAATTTTTATAGTGGTTCGATGATGGGGTAATTCCTCTAATCCACTCTTCTCCAACTCCTGGATGAATCCACTAAGTAACAAGATCTTGGTTACAAAGCGGTCAACAGTTCGAGTCAGCTTCGATCACACAGCCAGCTGCTCCTGGGACTCAGCTTCTTCACAAGACAATTGTCTCGCTACTTCAGCTCCTTCAAACTCTTGGATTTGTTCACACATCTGATGAGAATCCATGGACTAAAGATCCAGTGACGGTGTCAGTTGGTCCGATGACGAGGGCTCGAGCAAGAAAGTTCAAGGATGCGCTCAATGGGTTGATCCAAGTCATTCAAAACGAGACCGAGAGTGCATTGCCGAAGGAAGAAGATGTTCGGGTGGTCCAATTCATTAGCGCCATCAACGTTCCAGAGTCCACCTCAGACTGAGCAAGCGAAGGATGCCAAGAATACAAGTCACTTTGCGTCTTGAAGACTTTGTAATCAAGTGCTCAATAGTGTTTTGTATTCGTTTATCGTAGTTAGTCGTAGTTTGATTGGTATTGAGTCATGTTGATGTTTTGGAGGCCAAGTAAACTTTTAAGGTTGCGTCTTGAGTCATTATTTCGAGTTTGGGATGAGCAGGGGACAAAATCGAACACAAGGTCCAAGGGGTGGGTGCCATGAGAAACACGGCCTAGCCGTGCTTAACTACACGGTCGTGTTTGGAAAAGTTGTCACGAACATGGCCTGGCCGTACTTATTTACACGGCCGTTTTCGGCCTGGACTTAAAAAAGTCGTGAAGAACACGACCTGGTCGTGCTTATTTGCATGGCCGTGTTCGGAAAAGACGTGGCAAACACGGCCTGGCCGTGTTCAGCAGCACGGCCATGCTTTTGGCCACGTTTTTGAGTCTGTTCAGTTTTTCGTTTCCTTTTTCGATTTGAAGTTATTTCTTAGTAGGTTTAGGGTTTTGGATCCCTTATAAGGGTGAACACTTATTATTTTTCATTAGTTATCAATTGAATTAATCTTTTACTCTCAAATTGGGTGTTTTCTCCAAGTGCTTCAAGATTTACGTTTCTTGTTGCAATTATCGACTTATCAGGTAATAATTCATAATTTCTTGTGGCGTTTTCGCATACCGAGGTTCTTGCTTTGCTAAGCAACGGGTCGAGTTTTCCACCAATCTTTAACCGAACTAGTGAAGATCTTGGGTTAACAACATATTGTTGTTGGGTCATATGCACAATTGTTGATGGGTTTGTAATGAGCTCGAGGGGAATCACAGTGGACGAAGAGAAAATTAAGGCTATTCAGGACTGGCCTAAACCCACGTCGGCCAGTCAAGTACGTAGCTTCCATGGCCTTGCGAGTTTTTATCGGAGGTTTGTACAAGACTTTAGCACTATCGCAGCTCCATTGACGGAAACGAATAAAAAGAGTGTTGCGTTTCAATGGGGAGAAGCCCAAGACAAGGCATTCGAGTTGTTAAAGAGAAACGCTAACACATGCGCCTTTGCTAGCATTTCCAGATTTTACCAAGGTCTTCGAGATCGAGTGTGATGCGTCGGGAGTTGGGATTGGAGCCATATTACTGAAAGAGAGGCGACCGATCCCATTCTTCAGTGATAAATTGAGTGGGGCGGCTTTGAACTATCCGGCGTACGATAAGGAGTTGTATCTTTGGTCCGGGCCTTGAAAACGTGGCATCACTATTTGTGTCCGAGAGAGTTCATAATCTGTACTGATCACGAGTCCCTAAAGTATCTTAAGGGACAACAAAAGTTGAACAAGCGACACGCGCACTAGCTCGAGTTCATCGAGATGTTTAGTTACATCATCCAGTACAAGCAAGGTAAGACTAATATTGTAGCAGACGCACTATCTTGAAGGTACATTGTTATCTCTACTTTAGATGATAAAATCCTTGGGTTTGAACATATTAAAGAGCTGTACTTGCATGATCTTGATTTCTCTGAGTCGTTTGTTGCATGCGAAAATGGGGCAGAGGGTAAATTTTATCGACATGATGGTTTTCTATTTCGAGTGGATAAATTGAGCATTCATGAGTGTTCATTAAGGGACTTACTAGTGAGATAATCACATGGTGAGGGACTTATGGGGCATTTTGGAGTAGCCAAAACATTAGCAGTCTTGCAAAAGCATTTTTTATTGGCCACATATGAAGCGTGGTGTTGAGCGTATTTGTACTAGATGTGTTGTACTTGCAGGCAAGCTAAGTCTCGAGTTCAAAACCAGGATCTTTACACGCCCTTACCTATTCTGACAACACCTTGGGTGGATATTTCTATGGACTTTGTTTTAGGGCTTCTGAGAACTAAACATGGGTCCGATTCTATATTTGTTATTGTAGATCACTTTTCAAAGATGGCACATTTTATTTCATGTCATAAAATTGATAATGCATCTTTAATTGCCGATTTGTTCTTTAAAGAGGTTGTGAGATTGCATGGTATGCCTAGAACCATTGTTTCGGATAGGGATGCTAAGTTCTTAAGTTACTTTTGGAAGACCTTATGGGGAAAGCTGGGAACGAAATTGTTATTTCCTACTACGTGTCATCCCCAAACAGACGGTCAAGCTAAAGTAGTAAATAGAACTTTGTCCATGTTGTTAAGGGCCATCATTGAAAAGAACATTAAAACTTGGGAAGAGTGTTTACCGCATGTTGAGTATAGGTCCCAAGGGGTGTGAGTGTAAGGTTTAGAAGGGGGGATTGAATAAACCTTACCAACTTTTTGATTTAGTCCTTTTAAAATTGTTCAAAGTTAGTTTCACAGATGCCTAAGTCCTTGATGGACACTAAGTTAGTTAACCAAAGAGTTAGCCACTCAACGATTCGACGAGCCGTTGATAGAATAACTCGATTGCTTAGTCTTATACTTAACTTGGCCGTGATAAGATTTTCAATGGAAGACTTAACACCCTTGAATTTGGTTTAAGTTTGTTTTAACACTTGTTTTAGCACTTGTTAATTATCAGTTGATAGCAAATTATCAAATGATATTAAATGATATGCGTAAAGTAAATGCTTGAAATGTAAATGACACAATAAATTTTATAGAGGTTCAAGATGGGGTAATTCTTCTACTCCTCTCTTCTCCAACTCCCGAGGAATCTACTAAGTATTGATCATAGTACGAGAGTGGTTATCGCCTCTAGATACAAGTCTTGTCACACCGCTGCGACTTGATCCTTTAGACTCGGTCGAGATGCCTTGGTCACACAAACGCTTCTCGTGACGACTTAGCTTCTTCACAGGCGCTTGCTTGCTACTACAAAACTCACTTGCTCAAGCTTCTTGGATTTGATCACGAAGCCCTCCAATAACTTGAGACTGGTTCGACCTTGAACCTTCCTACAATCCTCCTCGGATTGTAAACCCTTTGATTTTTCGTAAATTTCCTCTTCAACTTTGAAGTTGTCTCTCCTTCACAAAGTTGGTGTTGGATCGATTTCCTTCAAGTTTAGGCTTGAGGATTTGCTTGAATAACTTGAAAGTATTTGCAGGTTACAAATGAGTAAAATGCTTAAATATTCGTGGTTCAGTCTCCGCTTTCTCAAATTGATTCCTCAGCCTTTTATAGTGCTCTTTTGAAAATCTGCCAAGAGATAGGCTAATTTTCAAAAGACACTTGTGGTCGCTTGGCTTGTCTTGTTGCGCTTCTTGAAATTAACATTTTCTCGTATTGAATGAACCTTCACTTTTCGTGGTTCCGACACATGTGCGTGTTTTCCATTGGTTTATTCCTTTTGCACGCTTCAGGGATCGAAAGACTTTAAGAAAGGCAAAGATGGAAGTATTACTTGTTTAAGTAACTTTCGAACTTCTCGTAACGGATCCTTTTTCGCTTGTCTTGACTTGATCATAGCTTTTCTAACTTTCCTGTGTGACTTCTTAGTCGCCTCCCAATCATTGACGACTCATCCGTCACTTCAACTAGAGACTTGGCTATCTTGAGTTGACTTGACCGACACTTCACATAGTCAGTATCATAGTCCGCTTACTCCTTCAATGAGTTCTTGTCTTCTTTTTCTTGCTACACTCAACATGCTTCACAATGCAGTCTCGATCCTCCCATTGACTTCTTGTATATCCAGCATAGCCGACTTGACTCACCATGACAAATATCCATTACAATGCAATTTACAAAGAAAATGCGGTGCCAACTTTCTAGTCTAAGTTTTTCATGGCATTCATCAAAATCTAAACAATAATTTCCCAATAATTTCCCCCTTTGATGATGCCAAAACTTAAAACAAACATACAAAAAGTAAATAGCAAAGATACATGCAGACAATGTAGAAACATAGAATGTATGCGTAGAATCGATCTTTTATTGATCATAACATTCTTGTTCTTTACACACAAAATTGTTTACAAAATGTATCGAGCTCGTGAGCAATCATAGTGTTCTATATCTACGCAAGTATAGAAATTACACAATTTTATTTAATGTACGTAAGACTTACATACATATGCATTTACAACAAAGAAATTACATGAAGGGTGGACAAAGAACACTTCATCTCCTTCGTCTCCTTCTTTCTTCTTCTTCTTTCTTTTCGTCCCTTCCTCGCTTCTTTTCTTTTTTTTTCTTCTTCACCGCTTTTTTTTCTCATAGGCTCTTCCTCGGGCGCTTTCATCTTTTCTTTTCCTTTCTTTGTCTTCTCCGACTCTCTTCCCACAGCCTCATCTTGTCTCTTATTTTCTCGCCTTCAATCCTCTTTACATATTCAAGATTCTTCCGCCACTCTCATGTTGTCTACTACGTTATATCCAAAACCCAATAGATGCCTCATTTCTTCCCCTGGATCTATGTATTCAATATTTTTGGGTAGAGGTCTAGTCCAAACCTCTTCCTCCACCGCTTCTTCCTCTACCTCTAGGCGTGTATTGTCTTCGGGGCCTTCTCCTTCCCAAATGAGTGATCAGCAGTGTCCAAAGAGAGTGATCGACAGAGTGAGTCCGCCGCCTGTCGCCTTCTTCGCATAGCTTAAGGCTTTTTTCCAATACAAGTCCCGTGCTCGGGCTATGGACATGTTCTCGAAGTATCCCTGATTCAGCTTTTGAATTCATCAATCGATCTCGGCTGCCCCGGCATCCAAATGGCATTAGTGTCTTTGCTGTTGAATGCCTCCATATTGTTTCAAAAAAAGATGTCCATCGCACGGGCATCCATTTTTCTTTCAACCTCCTTCATCTCTACTTCTACAATTTTCCTGTTTTTCGAGACATGGGCACAAAGAGAGTGTTGGAGCAAAGGCAGAGTCATCGGAAGTTTGCTTGATGATGTCACTATGACGAGTCCTTGTTGAGGGGTTCTAGCAACCATTAAAGTCATGTCTTTCGAACCTTCCCCATCAACGGATTTTCCCTTTTTCTTCCTCCGATCCTCACCTGTCTTCTTCTTCACAAAATGCCGCTTCTTCTCAACCGCACTTTCCAACTTCTTTTTTTTTGGTATTCCTCTTCCCCTTTTTGGCATCATCAAATGAGAGAGAACCCCAGAATGTACTCACCAAAGATGAAGTCTAGGCGGTTGATAGTCGAATTATGCTTTGAATCTATCATGAGTATGCCGCATGAATTTGGAGCGGGTGGCTTTTGATTCACCGCCACTCACCTTCATTTCAGCCATGAGAAGGATGAATTTATTGTTC
Source organism: Rehmannia glutinosa (assembly GCA_016081115.2). Lineage (NCBI taxonomy): Eukaryota > Viridiplantae > Streptophyta > Magnoliopsida > Lamiales > Orobanchaceae > Rehmannia > Rehmannia glutinosa. Next base: position 35,068,151 of record CM071924.1, on the reverse strand, counting down.
ATAGTCTCCTCGATGCGCATAAGTTCTTTCTTATGGAATTCACGCAGTTAGCCAGATTTGCATTTCGGTGTTGTGAGATTCATGCATTCTATCAATGTTTTCTTGCATTCTTCTCTTCATATCAAAGATTATCGCGCTCCGGATCAACATCTTGTTATACAATGCCTTAAAGTATCGAACCTGTTCCACACGCATTGTTTGTCATTGTTGCCACCATTCCCTGGATCTTGACTATTATCCCACGCAGACGGGCAAGATTAGCATCTCTCGTTATCCACCTCATGTCCAAAGGAGGCCTAGTGCCTTTCCATCTTCTCTATCTCTCGCAAAATTGCCTTGAAGACTTCTCGAACTTCGCTTGTTACCTCCGTCTCACCGTGGCCAAGCAAAAAAAAGTTAAAGTCTCATTGGGACAATGGTATCTCGTGGGAATAATCGGATTAGGTTTGTGGAAGCGCCTCTTGTCTCGAGCCGATTCTTCATCAAGGCCCGACACCTCCAAAGGTGAGAAGGGAAATGTTTCTTCAAACGCATCATCACGGACATAGGAATCTGCTCAATGGTAACTCGTGGCCGTGATGTGCCCGGTTGAGTCGATTCTCAGCACTTTGGGAGCTCGCGCAGCTGATCGTGATTCACCTGGGTCCGTATGGTATGGACTCACCGCCGAGCCTCACCGGTTTTTCCATTTGAGTTGTCCGGTCCTCGCCATGTCGTTGGCGTCATCGAAATATGATGAGATTTGAAGAGGTGGCTCATCATCGGTTGAATGTCGGACGAGTAGCCTAAGGTCTAACTTACTCGTGCTTGGGAGAACATCCTCTCGCCGGAGTCTTTTGATTTGCAATGGGGATGACTCATCTTCATCTTCACCTTCGTATCCCGGAAAAGTTACATCGTGGTTGTCTTGGGAATCGTGAAGGGCACTTGTCTCCTTCTTAGTTGCATCAATGACAGGAGGAATGTTCTCATAAGTTTACGCTTTCTTTACCTCGGAAGTCTCAACCTCCCATAGGCCTTCACTACCTCCCGCAATCTCAATCGCAGCGAGGCCTGGACAATCCCTTCGACGCCTCACTGCCTTAGGGTCTTCGAGGTGGCATCCACCGGAGTCTCAACTCCATGGATTGCACTTTCATTGCCTGCAGTGTTAACTACCAGGGCATCCATCATGTGCCTCGACCGCATCGCCAGCCGTCATTGGCTCGCAGAGCGCTTGGCACTCACCGAGACAGTCTCAACTCGCTTGAGCCTCGTTAGTGACAACTTGTTGTGTTTCCGTTTGTTGTTCCTTCTCCACTTCGCCTCCTAGATTCTTGGTGGAGTCATCTCGCAGATTCTTCGACCTCGGCCGCAGCGGTGGAGGGAGTTTCCCCCTCGCAGGGGTTGGCTCTACTTGGGTCCCCGACCCCGCCATCGCCATTTCCTTAGAACTTTCCTCGAGTGAGCCGCAGAAGTGGTCACAACAACAACAGCTTGCAATCCGCCCCACTCCCATAGGGTCAATTTCACCGTGATTTGGAAGACTCTCCAGTCCTTCCATCAATCAAGCTTTCTCATGCATCATTCTCGATTCCCGCATGGCTTGCTGCGTTTCTAGCTCTTCTGTCGCAGCAGCAGGGTCCAGATCTTCATCACTTCCTGAGAGAGCATCGAGGTGGGGATGAGTATGCTCAGTGGTTCCAGTGAAGGGACAGATGTTGGCCTTCTCACGAGCTTCAACCTCTTCTGCCAACCTTTCCTTCTCCTTCTCTTTGAAGATATTCAAGATATCTATGCAGTTCTCTTCATCCAGTTCCTGGACCACTGTGGTCAATCCGAGGAAATTCATCATTATTCCTCTTCTTCAATAAATTTAGGTCTTTGGAACTGCTCCTTGATCGACTAACTTCCACTTCCTCCATTCTCGCATACGATTTTGGATGTCTGGATATGGTGGAGACAGCATGATCACATCATCATCATCTTCGTGTTGTCCTTTTGTCTCAGGAATGGGAGGTAGCAGAGCTTGCTGCTCTTCACTTTCGACAGCATATGTCGCGGGCGGAGACACACTCTATCGATAGGTGAATTAGTGTCTTAGCAGCCTTCGTGCTCTCGCTTGTTCTCGCTCCACACTGGTCTTTGGTTTACCTCTGGCGACGGATCGGCAGACTTGGGCTTGGGTCTTTATCTATACCTTCCGAGACTCTACTTCTCCAACAAGTCCGATATCTTTTCCACCGAAAGTTGCGACTCACTTGCTGTCTCCTGCTCGAGAGCTTGGAAATTCTTTTTCTTCTTTTGGTTTTCACCGAGAAACATCTGTTCCACTTTCTCCTGTTCGTCGGGTAAATGCCTTCGCATTGTCTTGTGAGGCACCGCCTTCCTTGTGGCGCCCCTTTCTTCCTTGATCACCGGAGAAGGTATTAATGGTTCCTTTTCCATTGCGGCTGCACGAGCAGGAGACACGGCTGCAGGGGCAGATGACTCGGCCATTGGGGCAAAGCGCGATTTTCTTTTTCTTTGTTGTAGGGGCAGTCTTCTTTGCACTGCAGGGGCAGCCTTCTTCTTGGAAGGGAGGAGACAATCAGTATCTTCAGTGGTCACCGATTCCCCCTCACTTGTATCTCGCCTCTTGGCGTAAGCTCTCTTATGTGCTACGGAGAGATTTGATCGAACATCTTTTTGTTAACATGGAATGCCTTTCCATGTTAGAGTGGAACTCCCTTCACCTCCATCAGCCGGCCAATAAGGCCATACCCTAAGGATCCTACGAAGGACCCATCTCCTCAAGGACTTGTTCCCAACATTTTGGCGAGTCTGCTGAGACGAAGTTCTCGCCCAGCTTGAATTTCTTTTCTTCCATGATCGCAAATGGCATGACAATCACCTTGTTTTTGGATAGTCAAGGTTATGGCTTCCAAACTTCATGTCTACGCATTTTGCGATGATATCCATCGCTTGTGGTAATCGCCCTTCAAATAGCCTTCTTTTCACTGTAAACCACCTTAGCAAAGACATTCTGTCCTGCCACTTCCTTCCACGCAGCTAAATACCCAGGTTTACATCACCTCCAATATTTTCGGTACACCTTCCACCGGTAGCAAGAAAACAAAGTTGTTCCGCTAAATCCTTAGCAAAGTGATTGTGAATTCTTTGCCGTGAACAAAGGACTTGATGCCCTCGTCGTGAACTTCGTGTTCACATAGAACTCGAGCGACTTCTTCAACATAAGTCATCTCGAAACTCCATTGTGAGAAAGGGTTTCACCCGCATTTCTCCACTTTCTCGCTATCTTCTTCACAAGGGTTTCATCGGACCCCTTTAATCATTCCTTCAAAATCCACAAGAGAGCCAGTGTGGATTTGTTTTCCCAACTTAACAAAATCGTAAGTAGATGCCATTTCTTGAAGATTTACCAAACGAAACTTTAGAAATTCACTTTGAGATCTCGTAGGGTTTTGAGAGAAAAGTTGCTTTCTTGCTTTGAGAGAGATGAACAGTTTGTGTAAAGTGAGAGACAAAAATGGACGAAATGGTATATATGTGGGTTATGAAAAGACGTGCATACGGTTTTTGAAATTTGATCAAGATCAACGGCTCAGTTTTAGCACGCGGATTAGCATTTAATTTCTTGCATTTAATGCGGCAGCATTTATATCCAATCATAAGCTTGGTATGCGCTTTTTGATCAGACACGCTCATAATTACGCCGACGTCATTCTTAAAAACATTCCCGCTTAGTAAAAACGACTGCGTTTTTGTCACTTTGCTCATAAATGACTTAGCTTACTTCTTAGCTGATTCAACTCTTCGTCTCTCTATTTATATAGTGACTCAGCTGTCAGCTAACTCGGTGCAGCTGACTTTCCAATACGGCTTATTCACTTAGCTGATTCAAGAGCTTCGCTCTTCTCCCATCTTTTTACGTTTCATCTCTTTTCCGTGAGTCTTCTGAGTGTTAACTCAATTCAATTAACCCTAACTCATGTTTGAGTTCTTCAAATCTTGATTCACATAATGGTTTTGTGAATATATCAGCTAATTGCTTATCAGTTGAGATGTATTCTAAGGTAATGTCCTTCTTTTCAACATGGTCTCTTATGAAATGGTATCGACATCAATGTGCTTTGTTCTCGAATGCAACATAGGATTTTGAGTGATTGCAAAAGCACTAGTTTTATCACACATAATTGGAATCTCATTTTCTTCAACTTCATAGTCTCTCACCGCCTCATCCATAGGACTTCTCGCACAACAAATGCCCGCAACTATGTACTCGCTTAGCCGTGGATGTGGCTATTGAATTTTGCTTCTTGCTAAACCAGAAATTAATCTATTTCCAAGCATCTCGACATGTACCTGCAAGTACTCTTCCTGTCAACTCTACATCCAAAGATAGTCGTAGTCCGAGTAACCAATCAGCTTGAATCCACCTTCCTTTGATACCATAAGCCAACTTCTTGGCTTCCCTTCAAATATCTTAAGATTCTTTTGTCAGTCATGTAGCTTTCTTTTGGAGCAGATTGAAATCTTGCACATACACCTACAAAGAAAGGTGATGTTTGGCCTACTTGTTGTGAGATAGAGTAGTGATCCAATAAGTGCTCAGATCCGGTTTGATCCGAGGCTCGCCATCCGCATCCATGTCCATTTTGAGCGATGTATTCATTGGTATTTTCACGAAGACTTCTCTTCCATTCCAAATTTTTTCATTAAATCTCTCGTGTACTTTGTCCGACTTATGAAGGTTCCATCCTTCGGTTGTTTTACTTGGAGTCCCAGGAAGAATGTCACTCTCCCATCATGCTCATTTCAAATTTGCTTTGCATGAGATTTGAGAATTTATCACTCAGTCTTTGTTTGTGGATCCAAAAATGATGTCATCCATATATATTTGAACAAGCAAAGTGTAGGTCCCAAGGGGTGTAAGTGTAAGATTTAGAAGGGGGTTGAATAAACCTTACCAAATTTTCGATTTAGTCCTTTTAAATCTACAGAGTTGATACTACACACCGTGTCCTTGATGGACAAAATTTAGTCACTCAAGAGAGTTAATCTCTCAACGCACTCAACCGAGCCGTTGATGGAGTAACTCACTGTTGGCTCTAAATTAACTCGGCCGTGGTTTTGTTTTCAGCTGGAAGACTTAACACCCTTAAGTTTGATTAAGCAAGAATTTAGTGCTTGGTTTAGTACTTATAAGTTATCAAGTGGATAGCAAATTTATCAAATAGATATAAACAGTTAAAAATGCAAGAATTAAAGTGCTTGAAAAGTAAATGACACAATGAAGTTTTTATAGAGGTTCAAGATGGGGTAATTCTTCTACTCCTCTCTTCTCCAACTCCCCGGAGGAATCCACTAGGTAATGATCGCTTTACAAAGTGGTAATGTCCGTATACAAGTCTTGATCACACAAATTGACTTGATCCTTTGGGACTCGATGCTGAGACGCCTTGATCACTCACCAAGCTTCTCGTGCGACTCGGCCTTCTTCACAGGGCAGCCGCTTTGCTATCGCAGCTCACTTGCTCAAGCTCTTTGGATTTGATCACGAAGCCCTCCGAAAGCTTAAGACTTGGTTCAACCTTGAACCTTCCTACAATCCTTCCCGGAATGTAGACCCTTTGTTTTCAGTATTTTCCTCTTCAACTCGATTGAAGTTATCTTTCCTTCACAGTGAGCGTGGATTGATGTTCTCCGTAATGTAGGCTTGAGGATTGAGAATATTTCATTTTTCTAATATGCTTGTATATCTCACATGTGTGTCATACTTCTTCTCAAACAAACTCCTCGGCCTTTTTATAGTGAACTTTCAAAAATTTGCCCGTTGAAGAGATAGGCTTATTTTTGAAAGTCACTTGCGTCGTTGGCTTGTCTTGTTGCGCTTCTTGGAATTGCCATTTCCTCGTATGAATTGTTCTTTCACCTTTTCGTAGTTCGACACGGTGTGGTGCTTCCCATTGTTCATTCCTTTTGCACGCTTCTCGGGATCGAGCACTCCGAGAAAGGTGGTATGGAGATATTACTTGTTTAAGTAAATCTCTTGATTTCTCGTGCAACGGTTCTTTTATAGTTATCTCGACTTGATCGCATTTTCTTGCTTTCCCCAGGTGACTTAGAGTCGCCTTCCAATCATTGGATGACTCTTCTCCATCACTTCAACTTGAGACTTGGCTTTTCTTGAGTTGACTTGACGATACTCCACTTGGTCGCATCTCACCGCTTTAGTAGAGTTCCCGTCTACTCTTCTTTGCCATACTCTGCCTCGTCACGAGTCTTCCTTCCAATCTTCGATTGTTTTCTTGCATGTTAGGCGTAGGCCGACTTGACTCCACTAAACTCTATTTATTACAATGCATTTTACAACAAGAATCGGGGTGCCAACTTTCTATTCTAAGTTTTACATGGCATTCATCAAAATCTTAAACAATAAATTTCCTAACAATTTCCCCTTTTTGATGATACCAAAACTTAAACCATTCAAAAATGCAAATAGTAAAGATACATACGATATAGTGTATTGACATAGAATGTATGCGCAGAATAAATCCGCTTTATTGATCATATCATTCTTGTTCTTTTACACAATCACAAGGTGTATCGAGCACATATTTGTCTTCACAAAAAAATAGAGAATTTATAGCTTTATTACGTAAGACTTACATTGTATGTATTTACATAATAAAATACACGAAGGGGTGGACAAAGAACACTTCATCTCCTTCGTTGTCTCCTTCTTTCATCTTGATCAAGATCTTCTTCTCTTCTTCTCTTTTCTCGTCCGTCACCGCTTTTTTTTTCTTTTCATATGCCTTCCCGGCAGCTTCATCTCTTCTTATTCTTTCCTGTCTTTCCTCCCATAGCCGAGTTTGTCTCTTGTTTTCTTCTTCTAGTCTTTTTTACATACTCGGCGTTAGTTTTAGCCACTTGTAAATTTGCTACTTGGTCAAGCCCACCCCAATAGATCCCTCCTTTCTTTCCTGGATCCACATATTCAATGTTTTTGGGCAGGCCTAGTCCAAGCTTCTTCCTCCACTATCGCTTCTTCCTCTACCTGCGGGCGATATCAGTCTCGGTCTTCTTCTTTCCAAATGAGTGACTAATGGAGTGACCAAAGGTGAGTAATCGCTAGGGTAGTCTGTCGCTCGTCGCCTTCTTCACATAACGTGAGACCCTTTTCCCAAGATAAGTCCCAAGCTTGAGCCATGACATATTTGCAAAGTATCCCCGGTTCGAGCGTTTTAAATTCATCAACTAATCGTGGCTCGTCCCGACATCCGAGATGGCATAAGTGTCTCTGCTCACCGGAATGCCTCCGTGTTCTTTCAAGATGTTCATAATTCGGCATCCATTCTTCCTTCCACTTCCTTCATCCCTACTTCAATTGTTTTTCTCTTATCGGCCATGGATATAGCAGAGTGTTGGAATGGCGAGTCACGGGGAGTTTGCCGCTTATAATGTCACCGTGATGTGACCTTGTTGGGGGTTTGTGCAATCATCAAAGTAACATCCGCCGACCCTTCCCCTCAACAAGCTTTCCTTTTTTTGTTTCAAGACTTCCTCACCGATTTTCCTTCTCACCGCTTCCTTTCTTCTCGCCTTCGATTTTAGCGCTTTAAGGTATTCCTCTTCCCCTTTTGGCATCATCAAAGGATAGAGGAACCAGGAACATGGCAAGCATGAAGTCGAGTCTTCGATGGTTGAGTTACGCTTCAGTCCGTGCGTTGTATGCGGCACGACGGAATTCGGATCGAGTGGCGTTGGATTCTCACAAATCGCTTCATCTCACCATGAGAAGGCTGAATTTTATAGTCATGTGTTCTTCCAAACGCAGTAGATCATTTGTATTTTGCTCACGCAGCAGCCTTTATCTCGGCAAAGTGTGAGCTTCATGCATATGCTCAATATGTTCTCTCACTTCGTTTTTGCATCAAAGATTTTCACTCTCCATACCAAGCCTTGTTGAACAATGTCCTCAAGAATCGACTTGTTCCACACGCATTGTTTGGTCATTGTTGCCACCATTCCCTTATTCTCGACCGTTATGCCTCTCAAGTCGGCCGTACCGGTTGGCATCTCTGTTGTCCAAATCGCATGTCCAAAGAGGCCTCGATGCCTCTCCATCCGTTCAACCTCGTGAATAATGCCTTGAACACTTCTCGAACTTCAAATGATTCTTCATTGCGGTGATGGCCATACGGCATCAAAGTCATAAGCGGCGAACAATGGTACCAAGAGAAAACGGAGTCGGGTCTCGTGATAGCGTGCGCTGCGTCATTCTCTCGACTCTTCATGGAGGTCGGGTACCTCCGTGAGAAAAAGGAAAGGATTCTATAAAAGATTCATCACCGCCACCGGGATTTGTTCGATGATGAGCGGTGCGCGTGAAGTTCTTTTAGGAATCGACCTGCCGCAGCCTTGAGGGGCCTCGCGCAGCAAAGGGTCTCGTGGTTCACCGGGTTTTGTTGTAAAGTAGACCGCTTGAGCCCTCACTGTCTTAAAAGCTTCGTTGGTCTAAGCCGATTTTTCCATTTCATGAGACTGTCCTCGGCCTTATCGGGACGTCATCGGACGATGATGAGATTTGCATTGGTGGCTCATCATCAAAGTTAAAAGTTTGACGAGTAGTCTTGGGATCGACTTGCTCGTGCTTGGAACATCCACACCGAGTCTTTTGGATTTGTCACGAGGATGACTCGCTCAACTCTTCTTCGCTTCTCGATCCTGAAAAAGTGACATCGATTGTCCTGGGAATCATGAAGTGCACTTATCTTCTTCACGCGGGTCGATGATAGCAGGAGAGATGTTCTCTACATCGCTTTCTTTACCCCGGGAAGTCTCAACCTCCCGTGGGCCTTCGCACTTCTAGCGCCCTCTACCGCAATGAGGCCTTGGTCCTCCCTTTCGACATGTCACTGCCTTAGGGTCTTCTCGTGGTGGCATCCATTGGAGTCTCAACCCCATGGATTGCACTTTCATCGCCTGTAGTGTTAACTCCCGTGGTCATTCCTTCCTCGTGCCTCGATCGCATCGCTAGCCGTCATTAGCCTTCGTGAGTAGCGGGCACTCACCGAGACAGCCTCAATCGCCTCGAGCGTGTTGATGGCAACTTGATGTTCTTCTTGTGTTTGTATTTTCTCTCCTTCGCCTCCTTGATTCGTTGGGAGTCATCTCAAAGATCCTCCGACCTTGCCGCAGCTGGAGGGAGTTTCCCCACTCGGCGCACGCACCGAGTGACTTGGAATGGGGTCACTCGTCTCCAAACTCCCTATGTTTCGATTGAATGTTCAGCCATTGGGGCGGTGGTAAAACACCTTCAATAGGGATTGGCTCGATCGGGGTCCCCATTGTCCCGTTTCATCGCCATGTCCCTTATCGCCTTCTCTACGAGTGAGTCAGGAAGTGGTGGCAGCAACAACAAAGGGCGATTTGTCAACCACTCCCATTGATCAATTTCCACCGTGTTCGATTCATGCAATGCTTGCCGATTTGCAACTCTTCTCGTGGCAAGAAGATTCTCCTGATCCTCATCACCACCGAGAAGACATCAAGGAGAGGATGTGTGTGTTCTGTGGTGCCGAGATAGGGCGTATGCTTGCCTTCTCGCGTGCCTCGCCTTCCTCGCCTTGCTTTTCTCTCCTTTTCCTTGAAAATTTGCAGGATGTCTATGCAGCTTGTCTTCATCAAGTCTTTGGGAGCACGATCTTTAGTCCAAGGAAATTTAGCGCCCTCTTCTTCTTCTATAAACTCGTGTCGTTGGAACTGTTCCTTGACTTACTCAACTTCCATTTCTCCACTCACGCAGACGATTTTGGATGTCCGGGTAAGGTGGAGATAGGATCATTACATCACTATCCGCTCTAGCGGGTTCTTTCTTGTTTCAATTGTGTGAACTACACAAATGTCTGTCTTGAGTTGCCTCTCTTGATCGCCTTCACAGACTTGGTCGTTTCATCAACTACATCCGGAGACTCTACTTCTCCAGCCTCTCAGATTCTGCTCTAGCCGAGTGGCTGACTCAAATGGTTTCTCCAAATGAGCGCTTGATAATTCGTCTTCGTCTCCTAGTTTGTACCGTAGGGATTTCTCGGTTGAGAGATGGTGTCTTCGAGTCCCGAGCGGCGGGGCCGTCTTGCCGTGTCATTTTCTCGAGGAGCGGGCCGTCGTGGCTTCTCGGTTCTCCTCTTTTGACGATCGGAGAAGGTATTTGTGAGTCCTTCTCGACCGCTGCCGCAGGGGGCAGGAGACACGGCCGCCGGGCAGTGACTCTGGCAGGCAGGGGCAGAGCATGTTTGGTTTTCTTTGTCATAGGGGGCAACAGTTCTTCTTAGCAAACCGCAGGGGCGACTTTTCTTTTCGGGTGGAGAGGAAACAAATTTGTATCTTCAGGGTCACCGATTCCCCTCACTAGTGTCGCCTCTCTTGGCGTAGGCTCTCTTCGAGCGCCTGAGAGGTTTGCTCAACATCCTCTTGTTAACATGGAATGCCTTCCCATGTCTAAGAGGGACTCCTTTCACCTCCATTAGCCGCCAATCACTAGGCCATATCCTAGGGATCCTCCAAATGTGCCATCTTCCTTGAAGGATTTGTTCCCCACGTTCGGGCAGAGTCTGCGTGACAAACTCAGCCCATTTCTTCTTTTTCGCGATGATTGCGCCATTACAATCGCTTTGCCTTTGACAAGCTTGGTCAAAGCCGCCAAATTTGATGTCGATACATTTGGCAACTATGTCCAACAAACTTGTGATAATCCTCCTTCAAAGCTTCCTCTCTTGTTTGATGTATACACTATTTTATCAAAAAGTCGGGCTTGGCTATTTTTTTCCAAGCATCGGCCAGGTTGACATCGCCGTTAATCTCGATGCTCCCTCTCTCACGGTAGTGAGCAATGTTCAGCCAAATTCTTGGCGTAGATAGTCACCGCTTTTCCGTGAATGATGACTTGATTCCTTCATCGTGAATCTCAAGCATTCACGAGAATTGTGCGACCTCCTCCACATAGGTCATCGGATATTCTAACGTTAGAAACGGTTTTAGTCCGGGCGTTTCCAACTTTTCAAAGAATTTTCTTCACTAGGTGTCGCGGACCCTGTTTCACCATTCCATCGAAATCCACCATAGAGCGGTGTGGATTTGCTTTCCTAACTTGGTAAAGTTATAAGTTGGTGCCATTTTTCAGATTATATCGAAGAAAAACTCGAAATTGATTTGAAGATTGATAGGGTTACGAGAGAAGTTTTTGCCTTTGCTTTTAAGAGAAAGAAATGAACAGCTTTAGAAGTGTGAGAGAGAAACTGGGCGAAAATGGTTTAAATATGGTTTATGAAAGGACGTGCGGGTGGTTTTTGAAATGTGATCGAAATCAACGGCTTAGATTTTGCACGCCTATTTAGCATTTAATGTCTCGTATTTAATGCGGCAAAGATTTATATCCAATCATAAGCTTGGTGTGCAGCTTTATGTCCGTACACATCATCATTATCTTTGACGTATTCCTTAAAACATTCCCGCTTAGTCAAAACGACCGCGTTTTTGTCACTTTGCTCATAAGTTGTTCAAACATCCCTTAGCCGATTTAACTCTACTTCTCACGCTTCTCTTAGTGACTCACCTATCACCGACTAAATGTCTGTCTTTCCGATCTGGTGATTTACTTTTTTTCACCCCTTTTTCACCCTCTGCTCCATTTCTCTTCTTTGATTCGTCTGAGTGTCACCAATTAGCCCCAACTCATGCTTGAGTTCTTCAAATCTTGACTCACATAGTGGTTTTGTGAAGATGTCGGCTAGTTGTTTATCGGTTGAGATATATTCCAGGATGATGTCCTTCTTTCAACATGATCTCTTATGAAGTGATATCGACATCAATATGTTTTGTTCTTGAGTGCAACACAGATTTTGAGTGATTGCAATTGCACTTGTGTTATCACACATGATTGGAATTTCTTTTTCCTCAATTTCATAGTCTCTCACTTCTTGTCTCATCCAAAGGACTTGGGCACAACACCGCCCCATGACTATGTATTCTCGCCTCACCAGAGGGTGGCTATTGAGTTTTGCTTCTTGCTAAACCAGAAATCACTGTTTCCCAAAGATTTGACATGTGCCTCAAGTGCTTTTCCTGTCCACTCGCATCCAAAGATAGTAAGAATCAATAGCCAATTAGCTTGAATCCACCTTCCTTTGGATACCATAGGCCTACTTGGCTTACTTTCAAGTATCTCAATATTCTCTTAGTCATATGGCTCTCTTTTTGGAGCAGATTGAAATCTTGCACATACACCTACAAAGAAAGGTGATGTCCGCCCGCTTTGTGAGATAGAGCAATGATCCAATAAGTGCTCAGATCTTGTTTGATCTACGTGCTTGCCATCCGCATCCATGTCCATTTTTGATGATGTATTCATTGGTATTTTCACGAAGACTTCTCTTCCATACCAAATTTTTTCATTAAATCTCTCGTGTATTTTGTCCGACTTATGAAGGTTCCATCCTTCACCGCTTTCACTTGAAGTCCAAGGAAGAATGTCGGCTCTCCCATCATGCTCATTTCAAATTTACTTTGCATGAGGTTTGAAAACTTTTGACACACTCTTTGTTTGTGGATCCAAAGATGATGTCATCAACATATATTTGAACCAAGAGAATACTTTTCTTGTCTTGAATTCTCAAAAGTGTTCTATCTACTTTTCCTTTTGTGAATCCATTTTCGCTAAGAATTGTGACAAGGTATCATACCATGCTCCGGGTGCCTGTTTCAATCCATACAGGCTTTCTTGAGTTTGTATACCTTATCTCCAAGAGTCTTCTCGCTCAAATCCTCGGAGGTTGTTCAACATGCACTTCTTCTTCCAATAGACCATTCAGAATGCACTTTTTACATCCATCGATATACAATGAAATTCTTGTGAGTGCATAGGCAAGAAACATCCTTATAGCTTCCAATCTTGCTACAGGGCAAATGTTTCATCAAAATCTATCCCTTCTTCTTGGCAATATCCTTTGGCTACTAGTCTTGCTTTGTTTCTTACCACGTAACCTTCCTCGCTTATCTTATTTCAACACCCATTTGGTGCCAATAACATTTTGATGCATGGGCCTTTGCACTAATTCCCATACTTTATTTCTTTCAAACTCAATCACTCTTCTTGCATTGCTTGAATCCAATGTGTGTCGCTCAATGCTTGTGACACATCTTTGGGCTCTATTTATAGATGAAGCATGTGAACATGGCTTCTTGTTGAGTTCGATCTTGTTTTGACACCTTCTCTTATATCTCCAATGACAAGTTCTCGTGGATGGTCTCTTAGCCATCTTACATCAGGTTGGAGTAAGTTAGCCGATTCAAATGACTTGCACCGTGTTGCCGTGGGTCGGCTCTCGTAATCACTTAGCCGCAAATTTTCCAGCTTGTTTTTGAGATTCAGCTATCTCATCTTCTTCCTCAATTGATAATTCCAAATTTCTTCCAAAGATATAGGGACTCTTCAGATGGTTGGATGATTCACTTTTATCACCGACTCTTCAATGTCTTCTCCATTTACATTTGGCTCATCGAATACTACATGAATGGATTCTTCAGAACCATAGTTCTTTTTGTTGAGTATCCTCGTAGGCTTTGCTTTCACCGAGTATCCTAAGAAGATACCTTCATCGCCTTTAGCATCAAAAGCCTTTAGGTTGTCTTTGCCATTGTTGTGGATGAAGCATTTACATCCAAATATTCTCAAATATGCAACATTTGGTTTTCTTCCAAATTCCGCATCTCATAGGGAGTCTTTGTCACCGCTATTTATCATACATCCTGTTTTGGGTGTAGTCGTGTTGATTGCTTTCAAAAATCTTTTTGGTAACCCCCGTCACCTAACATGGTCCTTGCCGCTTCTTTTTGAGGGTTCTATTTCTTCTTTCGCAACTCCATTCTCACAGGAGTCCTTGTCGCTGATAGTTCATGACCAATACCATTTTCAATACAATACGAGTTATTATTCCATTGACAAACTCGGTTCCTCTGTCGATCTTATTTTGATAATGGTTTGACTCTTCTCGTTTGAATCCTCTTCATCAAGCTTGTGGTAGTTTTTGTAGAGTTTCTTTCTTCTTACACATGAATATTGTCCATGTATATCTTGAGTAGTCATCTACTACCACCAAGGTGTATTTCTTTCCACTTATCTTTGCAGGTTCCATCGGGCCAAATAGATCCATATGAAGCGATGCAATATTCTTGTTGAGGATGGGCACGTCTTTTCTTTGAATGATGACTTGATTTGTTTTCCTTTCGGACATGCGTCACATATACTCTCCTTTTTGTATCGAGTCCGAAGTCCATCCACAAGATTACTTCGCAAGTTTGTTGATCGCTTTTGAAATTCAGGTGACTCGACTTTTTGTGCCACACCAACTTGATTCAAATTGTGCTTTTTGCTAAGAAAAAGTCAGTGCTGGTGTTGCAATTGACCAATCCACGACATACATATTCTTCTGCCTACATCCTTGCAAAGACAACTTCATTTGATTCAATATCTTTGATTTGGCATACACCCATGTTGAATCCAACATTGTAGCCCTTGTCACAAAGTTGACTTATGCTCGATGAAGTTGAAGTTGAGTCCTTCAACATATGCAACATTTGTGATTTCTAATCCATTCCTCTTGATGGATCCAATGCCTCTTATTTCACCAGAGCTTCATTTCCTCCAAATATGACTTTTGCTCCTTTAACTTCCTTGAATTTTGACAGATTTTTCTTATTTCCCCGTCATATGTCCGGAATGACCACTATCCATGTACCAGGTTCCTTGGCACTCACCGCCCCTTGAACTCGTAATCAAGAAATTAAGTTTTAGGTACCCATACTTGTCCGGTCCTGAGGGGTTAGAATTATAAGATGATCCAACCAACCTATAGCCAAATGATTTGACTCTAAGGGGTTGCCATCTATCGCCCATAATCATAAGTAATCCGGCAAATTGCTTGGGGATTCTAGTTCATACAAATTGCTCTTTTGTCCGTATGCCGCATATGTGTTTTATCAATTGCCTTTCTTGGGTAATTGTGGTGTCTTTGAGTGTAGTGCCTAGGTGCATATGTGTCTTTGATGAAAGCTCTTATACTTTTGAAATGGCCTTTGATGAGTTCTGGCCTTGCCATTTGGGCTTATATTCCTTAAGTCTATCTTTGATGGTTCACATTATTCCAATCAGCTTGCTTGGATATTTTCTACCATTCCCATCATATGTATTTCTTTTATGGATTTTCTCGGGTTTTTTGGTAGCTCGCTTCTTCTTTACGAGTATTTTCTCGTTTTGGAGTTTGCTTTGAGGACTCCCGAATCTCTTCTCACTGTCCTTTCAGCCGCACTCAATCGGCCGTTTTCCTTTTCCTTATAACCAATGCCGCTTTGCTTGTTATTGTGCTTTGGAGTGAATGTGTGTGCAACATTTATAGTTTTGGATTTTTCGACTCTTCATGGCTTGAAGATCCTTTTTCCAAATTTACTTTTGAGGTTTGACATAGCACAGGAGGAATTAAATCATAAGCCCTGTCTTGTCTCCACATTCTCTTTGACTCATAATAAGATCATCCAATGATTTAGATGCCTTAGTGAATGAGGCAATAACATTCTTGAGGTCATTCTCCTCTTTTCTATAGCAAGGCAATTTCTCGCTTATTAATTTAGCATTTTCACCTTTAGACTTTCATTCTCATCAGCTATTTGACTTAGAGTACTTAGCTCCTTAGTCAAACTTTGAGTTTTGACTTTTGAGTAGGCCGTTTTCCTCATTCAATAGTGTGTGTGAGGATTTAATGTGTTCAAAATCTTTCATCATTTTGCCTAATGAATCATAAAGATCAGTGGGTGATGAAGTGTGTGTGTCACAATCACTATCACTGTGTCCGAGTTTGATGAGTTAGATCGCACCTCATCTTCTTGGTCGGGTTGATCTTGTTCCTTGGCCATCAAGTAGATCAGGGCTTCTTCTTCGTAGTCACTTGAGTAGTCGGCTTGTTTCTCATCACTGCTCTCTTGACTTGGTACATTTTGTGCCATCTCTGCAGCCATCATTGCCTTTTTCTTTTCTTTCTTGTCTTTTTCTCTCAAGACCTTTCTTTCTTCTTCATCCCCCGTATTTGTTGACTACAGGATATGGACAATCAATGGCATAGTGACCTGGTTGTCTACAGTTCAAAGATAGATATTCAACCTTTTGATCGCTCTTTCCATTCTTGGATTGTCACTTTTGATACTCAACTTTTTGATGATCCGTTTCTCTTGGTTGGCCTGTCTTCCCTTGATTTGGAGGGAGCCGAGTGTCTTCTCGAAGATTCACCCTTTCCTCTCTTGTAGTTCTTATTGAAGAACTTGTTGAACCTCTTAACCATCGTGGCTATTTCTTCCGGGTCAATGACTTTTCGACCTCGGCTCTCTTCCCATCTTTGACAATTAGAGCAGTTGTTTTGGGTACAAATTGTCTCTTCTTGGTCTTTTCTTCTCACCAAACTCGTAGGCTTTGAGGTCCGAGAATAACTCATGGTTGGATGTCTTTGATAGGTCCATGGAATGTCTCGGTGCCATGACCTTCATCTCCCATTCACCGAAGACTTTTTAGGATTTTCATACACATTTCCTTCGTATATTCCTTTCCAAGTGCGTATAGCTCATTTGTGATTTCGTGAACCGAGCATCCAGTTGATCCAGGTTTTCCCGAGATCATTTTGAAGTTCTCAAATTTCAGACAAACACCGATAATTTGTTTTCTTTGATTTGCTTCCGAGCCTTCACAAATCAATGTCGCTTGTCCCATTTCTTTAGCCGTTTTGCATGATTTGACTTTATTGAACATGGCTTTGTCCAGGGTTTTGTAAAGGATGTCCTTGGCTACATTGTCCAGGTTGTATCTTTTTTCGTCATCATTTGTCCATTCGATTCTTGGTTTTTCAACCATGATCGTCCGGGAGCACATCTTCTTCTCCTTCACCGCAACTCTTCGTGCATGATTGTGTTCACCTTTAATATTTGCGAGAGGCCCATCTTCTATCACTATCCACATCTCATCATGTAATGCTTTGATAGATGAGCTTTCGCATACGAATTTTCCAATCATCAAATTCTTCAATAGTGAACATAGGGATGCTTGTCAAATTTGCTTCCATGATAATAACTTTTAATGATAGAAAAGAGTTTTGAAAGTTTAAGTACTAAAGCAGACTTTGAAGAGTTTGGAGATCTAGTTCAAGAACTCCGGTGCGGAGGGTTCAATGAACCAACCGCTTCCGATACCACTTGTAGGTCCCAAGGGGTGTAAGTGTAAGGTTTAGAAGGGGGTTGAATAAACCTTACCAAATTTTCGATTTAGTCCTTTTAAATCTACTGAGTTGATACTACACACCGTGTGTCCTTGATGGACAAATTTTAGTCACTCAAGAGAGTTAATCTCTCAACCGTGACTCAATCGAGCCGTTGATGGAGTAACTCGTTGTTGGCTCTAAATTAACTCGACTCGTGGTTTTGTTTTCATGGAAGACTTAACACCCTTAAGTTTGATTAAGCAAGAATTTAGTGCTTGGTTTAGTACTTATAAGTTATCAAGTGGATAGCAAATTTATCGTGAGATATAAGCGCTTAAAAATGCAAGAATTAAAGTCTTTGAAAAGTAAATGACACAATGAAGTTTTTATAGAGGTTCAAGATGGGGTAATTCTTCTACTCCTCTCTTCTCCAACTCCTGGAGGAATCCACTAGGTAATGATCAGTTTACAAAGTGGTAACAGTCCCGTGCATACAAGTCTTGATCACACAAATACTTGATCCTTTGGGACTCGATCCCGAGACGCCTTGATCACTCACCGGCTTCTCACGACTCGGCTTCTTCACAGGGCAGGCCCTTTGCCACTACAAACACTTGCTCAAGCTCTTTGGATTTGATCACGAAGCCCTCCAAAAGCTTAAGACTTGGTTCAACCTTGAACCTTCCTACAATCCTTCCCCGGAATGTAGACCCCTTGTTTTCGTATTTTCCTCTTCAACCGATTGAAGTTATCTTTCCTTCACGGTGAGTGTTGGATTGATGTTCTTCGTAATGTAGGCTTGAGGATTGAGAATATTTCGGTTTTCTAATATGATTGTATATCTCACATGTGTGTCATACTTCTTCTCAAACAAACTCCTCAGCCTTTTATAGTGAACTTTCAAAAATTTGCCCGTTTGAAGAGATAGGCTTATTTTTGAAAGTCACTTGCGCCGTTGGCTTGTCTTGTTGCGCTTCTTGGAATTGCCATTTCCTCGTATGAATTGTTCTTTCACCTTTTCGAGTTCGACACGGTGTGGTGCTTCCCATTGGTTCATTCCTTTTGCACGCTTCGGGACCGAGCACTCCGAGAAAGGTGGTATGGAGATATTACTTGTTTAAGTAAATCTCTTGATTTACGTCAACGGTTCTTTTACTGATTATCTCGACTTGATCGCATTTTCTTGCTTTCCCAAGGTGACTTAGAGTCACTTCCAATCATTGGATGACTCTTCCTCACTTCAACTTGAGACTTAGCTTTTCTTGAGTTGACTTGACCGATACTCCACTTGGCCGCATCTCACCGCTTTTCTTTAGTAGAGTTCCCCTACTCTTCTTTGCCATACTCAAATGTCTCAGAGTCTTCCTTCCATCTTGATTGTTTTCTTGCATGTTAGGCGTAGGCGACTTGACTCGGCTTGGCCACTCTATTTTATTACAATGCATTTTACAACAAGAATTGGGGTGCCAACTTTCTATTCTATGTTTTACATGGCATTCATCAAAATCTTAAACAATAAATTTCCTAACAAGCAAGATACTCTTCCCATCTTAAATTCTCAAGAGTGTTCTATCCACTTTGCCTTTTGTGAATCCATTCTCAAATCGGAATTGAGACAATGTATCATACCATGCTCTAGGTGCTTGTTTCAATCCATGTAGAGATTTCTTAAGTTTGTACACTTTATCTCCAAGAGTCTTCTCGCTCAAATCCAGGAGGTTGTTCAACATAGACTTCTTCCTCCAATAATCCATTCAAGAATGCACTTTTTACATCCATTTGATATACAATGAAGTTCTTGTGAGCGGATAGGCAAGAAACATCCTTATTGCTTCTAATCTTGCAACAGAGCAAATGTTTCATCAAAATCTATACCTTCTTCTTGGCAATATCCTTTGGCTACCAATCCCGCTTTGTTTCTTACCACGTAATCTGTCTTCATTCATCTTGTTCCTAAACACCCATTTTGTGCCAATGACATTTTGATGGGTTGGTCTTTGAACCAATTCCCACACTTTGTTCCTTTCAAACTGATTCAGCTCTTCCTGCATGGCCTGAATCCAATGTGTGTCTTCCAATGCTTGGGACACATCTTTTGGCTCTATTTGGGAAATAAAGCAATTGAACATTGCTTCTTGTTGAGCTCTTGATCTGGTTCTTACACCATCTCTTACATCTCCAATGACTAGTTCTGGTGGATGGTCTCTTAGCCATCTCACATTAGGTTGGAGTAAGTTAGCTGGATTCAGTCGTCTTGTAGCTGTGTTATCTTGAGCAACTCTCTCATCATCACTTAGTTGTACATTCTCCAGCTGTCTTTGAGATTCAGCTACATCATCTTCATCTTGGTTTATTGCTCCAGCTTCAACTTCAACATAGGGACTCTTCTACATAGTTGGTGATTCAAATTTATCATCTAACTCTTCAATGTCTTCTCCATTTATATTTGGTTCATCAAAAACCACATGGATAGACTCTTCTCGTGACCATAGTCCTTTTATTCAAGATTTATAGGCTTTGCTCTCAGCTGAGTATCCCAAGAAGATACCTTCATCAGCTTTAGCATCAAAAGCCTTTAAATTGTCTTTGCCATTATTATGGATGAAGCATTTACATCCAAATATTTTAAAATATGCAATATTTGGCTTCCTCACTGTCCCAAATCTCATAGGAGTCTTTGTCGATTGTCTATTTATCATGCATCTATTTTGAGTATAGAATGCGGTGTTTATAGCTTCAGCCCAAAATTTTTAAAGCGGCCATGCTTGACTAATATGGTCCTTGCGCTTCCTTGAGAGTTCTGTTCCTTCTTTCTGCAACTCCATTCTGTTGTGGAGTCCTTGCTGCAGCTAATTCATGAGCAATACCATTTTCAACAAAATACTGAGTTATTATCCCATTGACAAACTCGGTTCCCACCATCGCCGATCTTATCTTTATAATGGTTTGACTTTTCTCATTTTGAATTCTCTTCATCACCGTGGTAGCTTCGCAAGGTTTCTTTCTTTTTACGCATGAAAACTGTCCATGTATATCTTGAATAATCATCTACTACCACCAAGGTATATTTCTTTCCACTTATGCTAGCTAGCTCAACTGGACCAAATAAGTCCATATGTAGCGATGCAATATTCTTGTTGAACATGGACATGACTTTCTTTGAATGATGATTTGATCTCGCTTTCCCATCCGCATGCATCACAAACACTTTCCTTCTTGTACACCGAAGGGAGTCCTTCTACAAGATTACTCCTTGCAAGCTTGTTAATTGTCTTGAAATTCAAGTGACTCGGCTTTCTTGTGCCACACCAACTTGATTCGGTACTCTTTCTTTTGCTAAAGAGACAAGTGCTTGGTGTGGCAATCGACACTGTCTACCACATACATATTCTTTTGTCGCATCCTTGCAACACTACTTCATTTGATTCAAGTATCTCGATTTGGCACACTCCCATATTGAATCCAACATTATAGCCCTTGTCACGGAGTTGGGCGATGCTCAATAAGTTAAAATTGAGGCCTTCAACATATGCAACATTTGTGATTTCTAATCCATTTTTCTTGATGGATCCATTACTCTTATTTCTCATGGAGCTTCATTTCCTCCAAATATGACTTTTGCACCTTTAACTTCCTTGAATTTTGACAGATTTTTCTTGTTTCTTGTCATATGTCCGGGAATGTACCACTATCCATATACCAGGTTCCTAGCACTCACCGCTCCCTTGAACTCCGCAATCAAGGAAATCAGATCTTAGGTACCCATACTTGTCTGGGTCCTGAGGGGTTAGTGCTGTAAGATGATCCAACCAACCTATAGCCAAATGATTTGACTCTAAGGGGTTTCCATCTATCTGTGCCATAATCATAATTTACTTTAGCAAATTGCTTGGGGGCTTTAGGTTCATACAGTTGTCTCTTGTGTCTGTATGCATGTGTGTGTGTTTTAGCAATTGCCTACTTTAGATAATTGTGATATCTCTGAGTGTAGTGCTTGGGTGCGTATGAGTGTTGATAATAGCTTTGTTGCCTTTGGAATGACCTTTGCTGAGTTCTAGGCCTTTTCCATTTAGGCTTGTATTCCATAGGTCTTTGCTGATATTTCACATTATTCTAATCAGCTTGACTTGGGTAGTTTCTACCATTCCCATCATATTTGTTCCTTTTATAGAACTTCTGGGGCTTTTGGTAGCTATGTTTCTTCTTTACAGAGTACTTCCTGTTTGGAATTTGTTGAGAACTCTGGATTTCTTCTCACTGTTGTCCTCTCAAAGATACTCAATCGGTCGTTTTCCTTTTCATTTATAACCAAGGCCAGTTTGGTTGTGATTGTGCTTTGGAATGAATGTGTGTGCAACATTTGGTGTCTTGGATTTTTGAAATGCTTCATTGCTTGAAGATCCTTTTTCCAAGATCACTCTGGGAGTTTGACTATGCACAAAGGAGTTGAATCCTATGCCTGTCTTATCTCCACACTCTTTTTGGCTCATAATAAGGTCATCCAATGATTTAGATGCCTTTGTGAATGAGGCAATCACATTTTTTAGATCATTTTCTCTCTTTTCTATAGCAGCTATCTCTGCTATTAGTTTAGCATTTTCAGCCTTCAGCTTTTTGTTCTCATCAGCTATGTGACTTAGAGTACTCAGCTCCTTAGTCAGCAGTGAGTTTTAGCTTTTGAGCTGGCTATTTTCCTCATTTAATAGTGTGTGTGAGGATTTAATGTGCTCAAAGTCTTTCATCATTTTGCCTAATGAATCATAAAGATCAGGTGGGTGATGAAGTGTGTGTGTCACAATCACTATCACTAGAATCGAATGAGATGAGTTGGAGTGTACCTCATTTTCTTGGTCAGGTTGATCTTGTTCTTTAGCCATTAGACAGATTAAGGCTTCTTCTTCAGAGTCACTTGAGTAGTCAGATTCACTACTCTTTGAGTCTGCTGCTTCTTTTGACTTAGCTGTATCAGTAGTCTCAACAGCCAACATTGCCCTTTTCTTTTCTTGCCTTCTTTCTCTGAAGACTTTTCTTTCTTCTTCATTCTTCATTCCTGTATTTGTTGACTACAGGATATGAACAATCAATGGCATAGTGTCCTGGTTCTTTGCAATTCCAACACAAGTTCTCAACTTTTTGGTCAGCTCTTTCATTTCTTGGGTTGTCAGCTCTTTGATATTCGACCTTTTGATGTTCAGCTCTTTTTGGTGGCCTATCTTCCCTTGATTTGGAGGGAGCTGAGTGTCTTCTGGAGGATTCACCTTTGTTTCTTTTGTAGTTCTTGTTGAAGAACTTATTGAATCTTTTAACCATCAAGGCAATCTCCTCCTGGTCAATAACTTCTTTGGTCTCAGCTCTCTTCCCTTCCTTAACTATCAGTGCAACTGTTTTGGGCACAACAGTCTCTTCTTGATCCTTTCTTCTCAGCTCAAACTCATAGGCTTTGAGGTCTGAGAATAGTTCATGATTGGATGTTTTTGATAAGTCCATCGAGTGCCTTAGAGCCATTGTCTTCATTTCCCACTCAGCTGGGAGGCTCCTCAATATCTTCATACACTTCTCCTTCTGTGTGTATTCTTTCCCAAGTGCTGAAAGCTCATTGGTAATTTCAGTGAATCTAGCATCCAGTTGGTCCATCGTTTCACCTGCAAACATTTTAAAGTTTTCACATTTTTGAATAACAACAGATAATTTGTTTTCCTTGATTTGCTCAGATCCATCACAAATTAGGGTTAGTTTATCCCAGATTTCTTTGGCTGTCTTGCAAGATTTGACTTTGTTGAACATGACTTTGTCCAAGGTCTTGTAAAGTATATCCTTGGACACATTGTCCAAGTTGTATCGTTTTCTGTCATCATTTGTCCATTCAGCTCTTGGTTTTTCAACCATAGCTGGTCTAGGAGAAGCAGCCTCTTCTCCTTCAGTTGCAGCTTCTCTCCTTACAGTTGTGTTCACTTTCAATATTTGCAGTGGCCCATCTTCTATTACTATCCACATCTCATCATGTAAAGCTGATAGATGAGCCTGCATACGTATTTTCCAGTCATCAAATTCTTCAATGGTGAAC
This sequence comes from Rehmannia glutinosa, assembly GCA_016081115.2. Taxonomy (NCBI): domain Eukaryota; kingdom Viridiplantae; phylum Streptophyta; class Magnoliopsida; order Lamiales; family Orobanchaceae; genus Rehmannia; species Rehmannia glutinosa. Next base: position 35,044,808 of record CM071924.1, on the reverse strand, counting down.
ATAGGAATGCGTGTCAAATTTGCTTCCATGGTAATAACTTTGCTGAATGAAAAGAGTTTTTGAAAGAGCAAGTGTTAAAACTTCTTTGAGAAAATGAAGATCTAGTTCAGTAACCAGTGCGGAAGGCTCAATGAACCAACCGCTCTGATACCACTTGTAGGTCCCAAGGGGTGTGAGTGTAAGGTTTAGAAAGGGGGTTGAATAAACCTTACCAACTTTTCGATTTAGTCCTTTTATAATTGTTCGTAGTTAGTTTCACAAATAAGTCCTTGATGGACAGACTAAGTTAGTTAACCATCGAGTTAGCCACTCAATGTTGGTTTGTTGTTGATAGAATAACTCGTTGCTTAGTCTTATACTTAACTTGGGCCGTGATAAGATTTTCATTGGGAAGACTTAACACCCTTGAATTTGGTTTAAGTTTATTTTAACACTTGTTTTAGCACTTGTTAATTATCGATTGGATAGCAAATTATCGCAGATATTAAATGATATGCATAAAGTAAATGTTTGAAATGTAAATGACACAATAAATTTTATAGAGGTTCAAGATGGGGTAATTCTTCTACTCCTCTCTTCTCCAACTCCGGAGGAATCTACTAAGTATTGATCATAGTACGAGTGGTTATCGGTCTAGATACAAGTCTTGTCACACACCGACTTGATCCTTTAGGACTCGATCTGAGATGCCTTGGTCACACACAACCGCTTCTCGTACGACTTAGCTTCTTCACAGGGCAGTTGCCTTGCTACTACAACTCACTTGCTCAAGCTTCTTGGATTTGATCACGAAGCCCTCCAATAACTTGAGACTGGTTCGACCTTGAACCTTCCTACAATCCTCCTTGGAATGTAGACCCCTTTTGATTTTTCAGAAATTTCCTCTTCAACAGTTTGAAGTTGTCTCTCCTTCACAGGTTGGTGTTGGATCGATTTCCTTCGAAGTTTAGGCTTGAGGATTTGCTTGAATAACTTGAGAGTATTTGCAGGTTATAGTTCGAGTAAAATGCTTAAATATTCGTGGTTCAGGTCTGCTTCTCTCAAATTGATTCCTCAGCCTTTTATAGTGCTCTTTTGAAAATCTGCCCGTTGAAGAGATAGGCTAATTTTCAAAAGACGCTTGTGGTCGTTGGCTTGTCTTGTTGCAGTTCTTGAAATTGACATTTCCTCGTATTGAATGAACCTTCACTTTCAGGGTTATGACACAAGTGCAAAGTCTTCCCATTGGTTTATTCCTTTTGCACGCTTCTCGGGGATCGAGCACTTTAAGAAAGGCGAAATGGAAGTATTACTTGTTTAAGTAACTTTCTTGACTTCTATGCAACGGATCATTTTTCATTGTCTTGACTTGATCGCAGCTTTTCTAACTTCCCCCAGGTGACTTGAGTCGGCTCCCAATCATGGACGACTCATCCGTCACTTCAACTTGAGACTTGGCTATCTTGAGTTGACTTGACCGACACTTCACATAGTACCGTATCATAGCCGCTACTCCTTGATCGAGTTCTTGTCTTCTTTTCCTTGCTACACTCAACGCTTCACAAAGAGTCTTCATCTCGATCTCTCCAGTTGACTTCTTGTATATCCAGGCATGGCCGACTTGACTCACTAAATGACCTATCTATTACAATGCAATTTACAAAGAAAATTGGGTGCCAACTTTCTAGTCTAAGTTTTTCATGTCATTCATCAAAATCTAAACAATAATTTCCCAACATTGAGTTTGCTTATAATCGTTCTGTAGATTCTGCAGCGAAGTTTTCACCATTTGAACTTGTTTATGGTTTTAATCCGCTAACCCCATTGGATTTATCACCTTTACCTGTTTCTGAGCATGTTAACTTATATGGGCAGAAGAAAGCTGATTTTGTGAAACAATTACATGAGAAAGCAAGACTCAACATCGAACGGCAAATGGAGCAGTACACGGCGCATGCTAACAAGCATCGTAAGAAGATGGTGTTTGAATCGGGTGATTGGGTTAGGGTACATATGTGCCCCGAATGATTCCTGACCCATCGAAAGTCCAAGCTGCAGCTGCGGGGAGATGGTCCATTTCAAGTGCTTGAGCGAATCAATGACAATGCTTACAAGATTGACTTCTCGGGCGATTGTGGGATTAGTGCTTCTTTCAATGTTTTTGATCTTAGTCCATTTGATGCCAATTCGAATTTGAGGACAAATCCTTCTCAAGAGGAGGGGAATGATGAGAATCCATAGACTAAAGATCCAGTGACGGTGCCAGTTGGTCTGGTGGCGAGGGCTCGAGCAAGAAAGTTCAAAGATGCGCTCAATAGGTTGATCCAAGTCATTTAGAACGAGACCAAGAGTGCACTGCCGAATGAGGAAGATGTTCGAGTGGTCCAGTTGATTAGCATCATCAACGTTCTAGAGTCCACCTTAGACTGAGCAAGCGAAAGATGCCAAGAATACAAGTCACTTTGCGTCTTGAAGACTTTGTAATCAAGTGCTAAATAGTATTTTGTATTCGTTTATCGTAGTTAGTCGTAGTTTGATTGGTTTTGAGTCATGTTGATGTTTTGGAGTCCAAGTAAACCTTTAAGGCCGCGTTTGAGTCATTATTTCGAGTTTGGGATGAGCAGGGGACAAAATCAAAGGCAAGGTCGAAGGGCGGGTGCCGTGAGAAACACGGCCTGGCCATGCTTAACTACACGGCCGTGTTCGGAAAAGTCATCACAAACACGACCTGGCCGTGCTTATTTACACAGGCGTGTTCGGCCTGGACTCGAAAAAGTGTGAAGAACACAGCCTGGCCGTGCTTATTTGCACGACCGTGTTCGGCAAGGACGTGACGAACACGACCTGGCCGTGTTCAGCAGCACGGTCGTGCTTTTGGCCGCGTTTTTGAGTTTGTTTAGTTTTTCGTTTCCTTTTTAGATTTTAAGTTATTTTCTAGTAGGTTTAGGGTTTTGGATCCCTTATAAGGGTGAACACTTATTGTTTTTCATTAGTTATCAATTGAATTAATCTTTTACTCTCAAATTGAGTGTTTTCTTCAAGTACTTCAAGATTTACGTTTCTTGTTGCAATTATCGCCTTATCAGGCAATAACCCATAATTGCTTGTGGCGTCTTCGCATACCGAGGTTCTTGATTTGCTAAGCAACGGGTCGATGTTTCCACCCGAACTAGTGAATATTTTGGGTTAATAACATATTGTTGTTGGGTCGTATGCACAATTGTTGTTGCGATTCAACACGAATATCTCGACTACCAATATGTACAATATTTTTATAATGTTTTGAGTGGCAACACGAGAACTATTATAGATGCTACAGCTAGGGGTGCTCTACTAGGGAAATATCCGGGTGAGACACTCAAATTTTTTGGAAGAGATGGCAAACAATAGTTATTAATGGCCATCCGAGAGATCTAATATCCGATGTGCGGTGGAGGTCCAGGATGAGAAGGTTTCCATGCTCACAGAACAAGTATCCGTGCTTAATATGAAACTGGATGCGATGCATCAAGCGACTCCTAGAGATCCTGCAGTTATTAAAGAAGAGTCTAATTTTGTGGGACAACAAAGGAACTTCAACAACAACTATAGAAACAATCAGGCACCCAATTACTATCATCCGGGGCTGCGAAACCACGAGAATTTTTCATATGCTAATAACAAAAACATTTTGTAGCCACCTCCGGGTTTTACTGTGGGTAATCAAGGCAGAGCAGAGTCCAGTGATAAGAAAACATCTGTGAAAGAGATGTTATCCTCGTTTATCGGAGAAACTAGGGCTAGACTGAATAAAGATGAAGCAAAGATCTGTTTGATACATGTTTTTATCTTAATTTTGATGATTTTATTCTTACACCAAAACAATGTTTTTAATGTTGTCCAAATACTCCTAAATGATTTCAAATGGTTTCAATATTTTCCTAGAGTATTTCTTCAAGTTTTATTTCGTTAAAATTGGACAACATTTTTAATGATCTTATGTTATTAAGTTTTCACCTCAAAAACAAGGTTCCTAAATGTTGTCTAAATACTCCCGATTAATTTAAAATGTTTTTACTAAATTTTCGGAGTATTTATTAAGTTTTATTTTCGACAAAAATTGGACAACATTTTTGTCTCAAGGTCAACCGTCGATAGGGCAACCCGCATCAAGATGAATTTTGGAACAAAAATGATACGAACCTGAAAAATAGACATGTCGACCAGGTCACCTCAAGGCGTCGGCCACCACCAGTGCGACCGACTGAACGAGCGTGTGAAATTGAAACAGAACTCCCTGTCTTGATTTTTGGTCATGGTCGACGGTTGGGGTGGACGCGACGGCCGAGGTGTGTCGCGACCGTCGCCTGTTGTATTTTTTTCTATGTATTCTTCAAACATCTATTTCTCGGCCGCGGCCGTCGCCTATCTTTTGACAAAAAAAATCTCACCGTTGCTTGATGACAGACAACATTTCCTTAAAATGTGGGATTGATTTCTAACAGCTATATTCTTGATTTTAATTGTTTTTTTGTAGATTTTCAATCCCCAAGAGGAGCCTATGCTTGATCAATTGAGATACAATACAACAAGATACACTTCAAGCAAATATTTGTTCTTCATAGTTATTACTCTTGTTGTAATTTTGCCTAGCTTATCACTTTCACATCCTTGAGGTCTAGGTTATTCTTGATTACACTTTGCACTCATATTGTAATATTCATTATTGAGTTGTAGTCTTGATTTTTGGTCATCATTCAACACAAGACATCTTTGTGAGTATTCTTGTGGTAAGAATACACTTGGGTGATCTAGGTGATAGGTGTTTCAAGAGTGTGGTGCTCTTGAGGTGTTGGAGAATTTGGTATTCTTCAAGATTGAAGATTGTGGTGATCTTCAAAGGTGCCGTTGAAGGAAGATTGTGGTAATCTTCAAAGGGAGATTGTGGTAATCTCCAAAGGTGGTGTTGAAGAAGAGTGTGGTGCTCTTCAAGGTGATGTAAGTTGAGTTTGTATTAATTTTGGTGATTAATAAAATTCTTTTTCTTTTTGAAATCCATCCCGGATATACTGGGGTGGTAGAGGATTAGGCCCTAGGTGGGTTGAACCTCTATAAATCGACGTGTATTATTTACATTCCGCACCTTTATTATTGTCTTGGCTTGTCTTGCTCAAAAAAGAGGGTAAAATCGAAAAGATGGAGATAATCTATTCACCCCCCTCTAGATTATCGTAGTTGCTTGGACTTACAAGTGGTATCAGAGCCAAACTCTTTGGCAAGCTCATTTCACATCGCGAGTGAAGAGGAACGATCGTCGGCTACGAACGAAGCTCATCTTTCCGACACCTCCACCGCCAAGCCACCACTATTTGATTCCAAAAATTTTATATTTTGGAAAGAAAGAATGGAATGTTATCTACAAGGTTGCAGGTTCGATATTTGGAACATCGTCATAAATGGAGAATCTATTCTGATGATAGACACACCACACACCTCCAAAGGCTTCAAAAAACTCAATGATGAAGAGAAGAAAATCATCTCCTTAAATGGTAAAGCTCTCAATATTTTGTATTGTTCATTTACTAATTTGGTATATGAACATATTGTAGGGATTCGATCGGCTCATGGAGTATGGCAAAAATTAGAAGCCATTCATGAAGTATATGCAAATGATAGGAGCAACTCAAAAGCATCTAATTCTCAAAGGGATACAAGTTTAAATCTAAGGAACAAGCCTTTTACAACTTCCAACTATGAAGTAGTCGAACAATGTCTTATGGGCATCGAAGAAGAAAACGAGGTATGTCTTAAACCCTCTACTTCTTATGATATTGTTATTCAAAATGATTATAGTGATTTGCAAAATGATTTTGATGATCTTCAAAATGAATTCCAAGGTTTACTTGTTAAGTACAAAAATTTGAAAAAGGAATTCAATGTTTTGAAAAATGAAAAGGATAGTTTATTTACTTTCTATGAATCACTATCATGTGCTCACACCACCACACTTGATAAGGTTAGAAACCTTGAAAAACAAAATAGTACTCTTGTTGAGGATATTAATTGCATGAAAAATGATTTATCTAAACCCAACTTGAGTACCAATAAATTGTCCAATATTGTGAATGTTAATGGTTGTGATAACTTGAAAAGTAAACTTGATCATGAGCCTAATATTGTCAAGCATATGAAAAAGAATCAAGTTCCTATGCATATTAGTGATGTTACTTGTTTTTATTGCGGTAAGAAGGGTCATACGGTAAATACTTGTCGGGCTAGAAATAGCTCTAATTATTGTCGGAGACCTAAAAGTCTCAAAACTAATCCCAAAGGACCCAAGCACTTGAGGGTACCACGAAACAATGTCATTTTAGGTACTCGGTGGATTAATAATCGAAGAAAGTTCATGCCGCCAAGGAAATGTCAAATGAACATCTCATTTCATCAAAGGAGGAGAAAACAAAGTCAATTTCCAGGAAAAGGATATAATCAAAAATGGGAAGAACACAATCCTTGGAAATGGCAAAGACATCATCAACATGATTTCCAAAGAGAAGGCCACAATGCTTGGAAATGGAGTAATTGGAGAAACCATCATCAACAAGATGATTTTCAAAGGGGAAGATATCATCAACAACGGGAATGGCACAACCCATGGAAATGGCGTAATAGGTAAACCGTATCTCCCCATTTAAATATGCATTTTATTTAGTTAGTATGCATGTTTTTATTTGTGTCTCAATTGCAAATGAGTTTTCATAATTTTAAAATTAAGGTCCTCAATAAATATTTGTGTTTTTAAAATTCCTTGAAAAATGAGACCTTATATGTTGCTTTTTAACTCTTATGGATTTTTTATAGCATAAGCAATTTTTTTTCTTTCTTGCCTACACTTGTGCTATTATATCTTGTGCAAAATTTGTCTAAAGAATTGTAGGTTATATTTCTCCTATTCATTGGCTATCGTTTATTAGAGATTCTTAAACCATCGAGGTATGCTCACTCGTATTATTCTTAGAACTCGATACTATTTCATGTTTATGCACGTCTTTCAAAATATTTTATTTCAACCCCTTAAGTGCCCCTAAATGATTTTGTAATTTTTTCTTAAAAGGGCACTACTCGTTAAATCTCGTTTCTCTTGTATATGTGATTTCTCGTAACTCATATTTGTTGGATTTAGTCCACAATTATCTTTTTGCAAAGTTTTAAAACTTTTGGGGTGAAAAATCGAATTTTTGAAAAATCTGGAGAATGGAAAATTGCACTTTGGACGGTCAAAGCGGTCGGCGGCCGCTTCGCACGCCAACAACCGTCGCACCCCACTTCGACCGGTCGCCTAGGCAAAAATTTTGGGATATAACCCGTCTGTCTTCACTTTTGAAATAGAACCACAAATCCTTCAAACCCTCGTTTCACAGCTGCTATTCCCCCTTCCTCTCAAATCCTCATTTCTTCATCAATCTTTACGATTCTTGTTGCTAATCCTCTTATTTTTGCAAGAATCTTACATATATGACTCCTCCATGAAATTCCACCAGTCAAAATCCCACTTCCAAGAGAAGAAAGGGCGGAGAGGGTTCTTCGAGAAATTGGCAAGACGAAGGCTGAACAAAGGGATATTCGAGCTGACCAAAGGAACGTGGCTCAAGAACGTGATGACATTCAAAATCCCATACTCTCTCCTGCCCAAATTGCCGAGCTCATGAACAATTTCGCTCAAAAATTGCCGTTGGGCGAAAAGTAAGAAATCTTTTATATCTTTAGCTCCCCATTCTAATAACGTTCTAAATTTCATCAATAAATATGCGGCGTGGTACTATGAAAATTTGGGAATGTGTGGAAAATCGATTGCTCGGACTAATATTTGTCGTTTTAATTCATTTACTAATGAATATCCTACTATTAGAAGATTCTTTGAAGAGCAAGGTTGGATGTTTTTATGGGAGCATGCATATGTTTTGTATGATGATGATATTATCCAACATTTTTATGCAAATATGTGGGTGCAATATGATGATGATAGAAAGCCTATTGCGGTAAATTCGTTTGTAAGGGGTCGTCATTTTAGGTGGACTCCTAATGAAATTTGTCGGCTTTTACATGTTAGAGAAGGTGGTTGGGACTATTTCTCTTGTGCTATTTGGAATGATGAGATGTTGGGGGTGTCTATGAAAGAAGTTAAGACTTATTTGGGCGTATGGCCAAAATATTCATTGTTGGCGATGACACTTGAGTACCGAATTTAATCTGTTATTGTCGCCTACTGTATTTGTGGAAAGGCGGGTAAAATGCCTAGCAACATGGATTATTTTTTGACTTATAAGATTGCAGGGAACCGCTTAACTTTGGCGCTATTCTTATTCAATGTCTAATTGAGTCTATCACTCAAGGAAATAAGAAGTTTGTTATGGGCAATTGGATTTGTAAACTTCTTATACAATCGGGACTACCTTCGTCGGAGTGTAATTCGGAGGTATTTCAAAATGACTTTGACATTGATAACATCTCTCAAATGGTCACTATGCGCAAAAACATGGAAATTCGACCAACTAAGATGGCTAGAGGAAGAGGCCAAGATTCCCCTGATCCAAACAACTTCTTTGATGATGTCGAGGCCGTGAGATTGGCGGAGGAAGGCGAACCGAGCAATCCATAGGGTAATACCGTGCTCACCGCCTAGAGAGGTACACCCAAGCCGAGTATGATGATCTACGAACATATCATGAAGCTAGGTATGAGGCTTTGGAGCAAAAGACCTCCAAAATGTAAAAATCAATCGGCAAGTTGAAGAAATTCATCAAAGATCTTATTCCCTGAACTTGCTTCTCTTCGGACGAGGAATGATGTCCCCACCCCTTTACTATATTAGTATTTTCTTTCTTGTCCATGTTGTTTTTGTATTTCTTTTAACTTTCCTGTAAAACTCTTTCGTACTAATGAGATTTGCTTGTTTTCGTGAAAGGGTTAAAATAGCAAGTTAATAATGACTTATGGATGATCGTGATGGAGTATTTGATGGTAAAAGTACTCTAGTTTGGCATTGTTTGATAGTTGGTATGAAGTACTTGATGGTAAAAGTGCTTTTTTAATTTTTGCTTAAATGCATTTGAGATGCCTTGATCATGTTGTTTAGATGGATAATTTGGGACATTTGTAATGTCTAATATACTTTGCTTGATGCTTGACATGTATCACTTGATGGCTCTTTAATTTTTGCTTGATGGCATTGGTAATGCCTTGATTCTTTTTTTGGCTAAAATTATCTCAATTGGGTCAAACCCTTGAAAATTTACTTTGTTTTGAGCCTCTTATTTGATGGACATATGTTAAAAAAAATTATTTTTGGGTGATGTTATAAAAAAACTTGGCTTAAATTCTCTTACAAGGGCTATATACATTTTCTTCAAACTTTGACGCAAGTGTTCGATAAAATGTTTCAATGAAAGACTCATCACCTACATGATTCTCTTATTTTCAAAAGTCTTAAAATCTTATTGAGATCATGTTTTTTACCAACAAAATGAGCTTATGGATTTCTTATGATACATCTCTCCCATTTTTTTTGGATTCTAAGCTTAATTCTTTCAATGGTTGATAAAACGTATTGTTGGCGCATTTTGATAAACTTGTATGATGTTTTTATCATCCTAACATTCTTTTTGATGACTCCAAAGGGGGAGAAACAGGAAAATGGCCCATTAGCTCAAAGAAGCTAATAAAAGCTATAAGCTATGGCTCTTAAAAGCCATAGGTTGTGAATTATTTTTAGTCCAATTGTTGCTTGATGAACATATATACTTGTCTAATGATGTTTTGTTGACAGGGGGAGCTTATAAGCTCTTAAACAACTTGTAAAAGCTAAGCTTTTAGCTTATGGTTAATTGCTTTTACATTATTCATGATGTGATTGTTGATAGGGGAGCTTGTGCTTATTATTGAATATACTTACTCCTTACTTGGTTGCTTATGTATTTTGGAAATTTTGGTTGCTTCCAAACGGTTAGATGTTTTTACAGGAAAATCGTTTTTAAAATTGTCCTCCCAATTTTTCTAAAAATTGTTTTGGTTTGTAATCATCAAAAAGGGGGAGATTGTTTGATACATGTTTTTATCTTAATTTTGAATATTTTATTCTTACACCAAAATAATGTTTTTAATGATGTCCAAATACTCCTAAATGGTTTCAATATTTTCCGAAGTATTTCTTCAAGTTTTATTTCAGTTAAATTGGACAACATTTTTAATGATCTTATGTTATTAAGTTTTCACCTCAAAAACAAGGTTCCTAAATGTTGTCTAAATACTCCCTATTAATTTAAAATGTTTTTACTAAATTTTCGGAGTATTTATTAAGTTTTATTTTCGACAAAAATTGGACAACATTTACCTCAAGGTCAACCTGGTCCGTATAGGGCAACCCGTACACTGAAGATAAATTTTGGAACAAAAATGAGACGAACCTGAAAAATAGACAGTCGATCGGTCGCCCTGGGCGTCGACCGGTCAGTCGACTCGGCCGCGGCCGCCCATGGTGAGACCGCAGTACACGAACGTGTGAAATTGAAACAGAACTCCCCGTATTGATTTTTGGTCATGGTCGACGGTTGGGGTGGCGACCCGATCGAGGTGTACGTCGACCGGTCGCCTGTTGTATTTTTGCTATGTATTCTTCAAACGTCTATTTACTGCGGCCACGTCGCCTATCTTTGACAAAAAAATCCGTTTGATGACAGACAACATTTCCTTAAAATGTGGGATTGATTTCTAACAGCTATATTCTTGATTTTAATTGTTTTTTTTTTTTTTGTAGATTTTCAATCCCCAAGAGGAGCCTATGCTTGATCAATCATCTCCTATAAATAGAGGAAGTTTTGGAGCAACCTATACAACAATTGAGATACAATACAACAAGATACACTTCAAGCAAATATTTGTTCTTCATAGTTATTACTCTTGTTGTAATTTTGCCTAGCTTATCACTTTCACATCCTTGAGGTCTAGGCTATTCTTGATTACACTTTGCACTCATATTGTAATATTCATTATTGAGTTGTAATCTTGATTTTTGGTCATCATTCAACACAAGACATCCTTGTGAGTATTCTTGTGGTAAGAATACACTTGGGTGATCTAGGTGATAGGTGTTTCAAGAGTGTGGTGCTCTTGAGGTGTTGGAGAATTTGGTATTCTTCAAGATTGAAGATTGTGGTGATCTTCAAAGGTGCCGTTGAAGGAAGATTGTGGTAATCTTCCAAGGAGATTGTGGTAATCTCCAAAGGTGGTGTTGAAGAAGAGTGTGGTGCTCTTCAAGGTGTTGTAAGTTGAGTTTGTATTAATTTTGGTGATTAATAAAATTCTTTTTCTTTTTAAATCCATCCCTGATATCTTTGGGGTGGTAGAGGATTAGGCCCTAGGTGGGTTGAACCTCTATAAATCGGCGTGTGTTGTTTACATTCGCACCTTTATTATTGTCTTGGCTTGTCTTGCTCAAAAAAGAGGGTAAAATCGAAAAGATGGAGATAATCTATTCACCCCCTCTAGATTATCGTAGCCGCTTGACTTACAAGATCGACATGATTGAGGAATAGGTTACTCAAATGAACACAAACATGAATGCGAGATCAAGTCTTTAGAAACACAAGTAGCCCAAATCACTACATCGTCTAATGAATGGTACGAATATGAGGGCTTAAAGACTTCAAACAACACAGCTCAGCGAAAGTAATACTAAAAATCGGACGTTTGGCTGAAGACGAAAAACTAAGCGCTTTGTGGGAGGCAACCCGATTTGTTTTTATTTTTATTTGATTTTTATTGCCTTTGTTTTATTCATTTTTAATTCGATTTTGATTTTATTATTAATGTAATTTTTAGTTTTGTTTGTTTTTGTGAGTTGTTGTATAGAAGGCATCATGACAAACTCCGAGTTTTATGGAAAAAAATCGATAATAAAAACACACGACCGTGTGAAATTTCACACGACCATGCGATATGATTCACAGAGACCAACCACATGGGCTGGCCGTGTGAACTACACACGGCCGTGTGGCTGGACATAGCAGTGGGTAGACAACGCGCAGGCCGCATGGCCTGATCGTGTAAAAAACACACAGCCGTGTGAATGGTCCAGTCGAATTTTCTCTCCCTTTTAAACTCAAACACTCAAATCTTATCCCAATTTCTCCCTTACAAACCCTACCATCCCAAAATTCTCTTTCAAATACCCCAACCCATCTTCAAATTTCTTCAAATTCATCTTCAAATCTTCAAACAAAAACACAAATACTTCTTCCTTTCAAGAAACCTATCACAAATTCTTCCAATTTCTCAACTTTCTCAAGTTCTCCTTCAAGTTTGGGGGTTTTTCAAAATCAAAATTTCAGATTTTAAAAACTTCAAAACTCCATACCGATGGCTTCTAGAGGGGGAGAGAGAGGAACTAGGAGGAACACATAAAGAAAACGGGAACCAACTCCAGAGCCAAACCAAGTATGAGGTGAAGGACCCGGAATTCTACAATGTCATTCTCACATACGACACACATCGGGCTCGGTGGGAATGCTCTATCTCCGAAACATGATTTTAACAAGGTACCCCGATGAACCTACTTTTACTAATTTGGGTATGTTGGATGATTTTCGCGCTTTGTGTGGGCGTATTGATTGGCATGATTTATTGAATGGGAATTGGACTACCTATGTGGTTTGTTTGTATGAATTTTTGAGCACTTTTGAATTGGTAGTCTGGAAAAGAAATTTGATGGGCATTCGGTTTAGGCTAGCTAATGAGTCGAGTGAGTTATCTATTGATGATTTAAATGCAATTTATAGAACTCTGACTTATGAGGTTGAAGAGCATGATGATTTTGATATGCTCGAATTTTGGAAGGAGATCATGGGGAAAAGAATATATACGTCGGGTACCTCTTAGGCGTCTAGCATTAGGAACCCCATTTTTCGCTATGTGCAACGTACATTAGCGGAAACGGTGTTCACGAGGGAAGATAGTAAAGGGGTTATTCGGGTTGATGAATTGTTTATACTTTGGTGTATGGATTCGGGGACGGAGGTGGTACCCAACACTGGGGCGTTTATAGCATGCCAATTTGAGAGAGTGAGAAAGCAAGAAATGGGAGAATATGTATTGGTGGGCTAATTACTCCTGTAGCCGAGTATTTTAATGTGAGTTTTAAGGGGTATGCACGAGCCGATCGGGGGAAAAGATTGATGTGATAGTTTTATCCGCAATGAAGATGATTCAATATGATGGGCGTGATCATTGGTTGGTTCATGTAGATAGAACCAAAATTTGGTTCCCAAATTCGGACGCTACTTCGATTAGAAATAGGGATAATTGGTTATTAAGGAGAGATCAAGGGACTGTTGCTCGAGAGGAGCAAGATGAGCCTAGGCATGAGACATATAGGCCATAATCTTCTATACGAGGGGGTAGTTGGCAATGGAATTTTAGTGATAGGCTTGAAAGGGTGGAAGTAAACATGGGCACATTGATGGATGATACTTATCAGTTATCAGCGACAGTTGATGAGTATCATACTGGGTATTTGCAGCGATTTGACGCCATCACTCAGCAGCAGCAAATGTACGAGATAATATCTCGTATGGATCAATGGCACATCTCACAAGGCCACTACCCTCCACCTCCACCACCGCAGTGAGCCTGTACTTTTTTACGCATTCCTCTTTCTTTTGATAATTTCCTCATATGTTTGGAAATCATATTTTAAGTTTGGGGATTATCAAAAAATGCGTAAATAAGTATTGTTGCATTTTTGCATTGCATTTAGGATTTCATGTAGAAGCATACAAAATTTGCATAAAAATTAAAAAAAACAATCAATTTTTTTTTGTTTTTTAGCACGTTTATCGCTTTAGCACGTTTATTGCTTTTGTGTGATTTCGAAAAAAATTCAAAAAAAAAAGCTCTCGCATGATTTTACTATGAGCATTTGATTTCATGAGATGAAGTATTTTTGTGAATAATGTGATGAATTGTTGAGAAGATGTCTTTTACATGTTTAGCATTCATCGAGAAAATTGGGTATTTGAGCATGATGCGGAAAACAAGCATGTGAGCTTTTGTGCCTTAAACTACTTTTATATTATGCAGTCTTATTTTTTCTTGAGTATGTCATTCATGATTGTTTGAACTCTAGAACTTGCTTTGGTATCTTCATTAAGCCATGTGTGTGTGCAATTTTTGGAAATAATTTAAGGTCATCTTTATTTTAGCCTACTTAGTCTAAAAAGCCTACATATGAACTCATGATTCCCTAGTTAGACACTTTGAGCCTAAAACTTTTTATAGTTAGCCACATTTCGAGCTTTAAACCTAAAAATTATTTTTATCCCAAAACTTGAGCTTATAGATGATGAATAGTTTGGGGGACTTGTGGTGGAATATTGAGAAAGAATGATGGCAAAAGAAAGAGGGATGAGCAGTACTTAGGTAAATGAAAGAATAATGAAGCTCGAAAAAAAAAGAAAAAAAATTTTGAAAGTGAAAGAAAAAAATCGAGCAAAAGGAAAAATAAGAAAAAAGATAGAAAAGAGAAGAAACAAATTTCTGAAAACTTTGAAAAAATTGGAAGCTTAAAGGGAAAAGAAAATAAGGAAAAAATACCTAAGAATGAAAAACATTAAAAAAGGATGGAATTGAGTTTTAAAAAAATAAATAAATAAATTGAAATAATGATTTTTATGATGAAATTGGGTTGGTGAATTAAAAGTATGTATACTTAAGTTCTATTTGCTCAAGTCAATCACTCAATCCAAATTTTTTCTACCCTTGCCAAAGAGCATATATTACAACTAATTGAAAAGTTCTTTTTTATTCTTAAATTGTGCACACTAAAGTGGTAGAGATGTTAGACGATTTGCAAGCCTATGGTAGTTCTACATTCATTGAATTGAGTTGAGCGTATACACGTCCTATTTACTTTGAGAGTTGAGTGACACACTATTCCTTGTCACTCGCGATGTCATGTACCCGTATGAGTATTGATTATGTCGAACTTGTGATTGATGATTTCTTGATAATGAATTACATGGTTTACTTAGATATTGAGTTGAATGAGATTAAATGTTTGTATTGTTCTTGTGTGTTCTTTGTACCCTTTGAGATTATTTTTCTTAGTTTACTCGAGGACGAGCAATGGTTTAAGTTTGGGGGATTTTGATATGTGTAAAATATACGTGCATTTAGGGGCTTAAAATGATATATATTTGATGCATTTGCACGCATATTTAGTGTATTTTACTTGGTTTCCTTAGAAGAGTATGAGACTGCGTATTCTGTAACTTTTTACAAGAAACAGAGCTTAAATAAAAAGATATCAGTTAGAAAGCCCAAAGAAGATTGAAGAAGGCGAAGACAAGATCAAACACACGAAGAAAACGAAGAAAACAAGTCACACGATCTGACCGTGTAACATGCACATGACCGTGTGGATTATTCCCGTGTGTGTTTTTACACGTTCGTGTGACTTGTTCGAGGGAAGAATTTCAGAGACACATCGCACGACCTGACCGTGTGAAAGCACATGACCGTGTGATTTGTACGGAGCAAAAACACTGAGCAAAACAATTTACACGGCCGGACCGTGTGAATTGCACACGTCCGTGCGATTCGTCTGTCGGCTGATTTTTGATTCCCTTTCCCGTCAGGACTCTACAAGTGATCTCTTAAAGCACCTATATAAAGGGACCAAGGCCTTGGACGATTTTCATACTTCATACAACATGCAATACATCAAAATACACTATAATTACACAAATCAATAGTCTTCTAAGAGAGGAGACCAATTCTACGAAGAACACCACAAGGCCTTTCACAGCTACGAAAGCATAAGGGTTTCAAGACTTGGAAGGAGGATCCATCCTGACAAGAAGAGTTTTTCTTTCTTAGTTTAGATCTCTTGTTTGTACTTAATCGATGTCAAACTATTTGATTTCAACTTTGTCTATGAATTTGTTATCAAATATGTTGGGCTAATCATTCTAATCCTAGGGCATAATCAAAACTATGGATTCATGTTAAATCGATATTGATTGTTTTCTTAATTGGCTTATGTATTCTATTATATGAATTTGAATGCTTAATTCTTGTAGGTTTTTTGGCCAATAATTTGTAGGTCATATTTGTTAGTTCATAATTCGGGAGATGAGTTCTAATAAACAATAATCGAATTCAGACATAAATGTATATAGAGTCGACAGGCTTATAACTATTTGTAGGGAGTACTTCAATTCAATGATCTTTTGGGAGTTAATATTAATTGTTGAGTACGAATGCTAGCAATTGGTATTAATCAACTGTTTATTTGCTTAAGGAGGGGAAGCAAATTTAGGAATTGAACCCATAGAAATACATAAACTGGTTTTGATAAACATTAATTGGATTTAATATTGAAGAAGCATGTTGAGATTATGTGTCTAGGGTTGCTTTCGTATTTGTTGAAAAGACTTGTGGAGTTCGGGTTTTTACAAATTTACATATTTTATTTATACTTGTTAATTAGGATTAGATTAGATAATAAACTTGTGATTTTTTGGCCGATTCAATAAAATTGGAATACGATATGTACTATAGCCCAAGTGTTTCGTATTCAATCCCTGAGGAATACGAACTTGCTCGCCATTACCTGATAGCTATGATGTACACTTGCGTTATAGTGAAAAGTTTTTCACGATCATCGAGCTTGACTCTCCATCTCTATAGCCTCAGTCGTGTCCACTCGAAAATGGAACGGGTGACGTCTGAAAATCTGGATACATGTAGTTAGATGGATAGTGTTGTCTATGTGGGTACGACATGCATATACTTGTGTCAAGCAATGATGTAAATGAAGTGAACTTAGGAGTGATAAAACTTTCATAATATGTAGGCTGATGCACATATATGCCTATAGTGGGGTCCACACGCTAAGATGTATGATACATCGATGTCGATGAAACTGCCGAATATGCTGGAAGGGGACACAAATGTATGATACATTAATTTGGATGGACCTGCCAAATATGTGGGGGGATCCTGAGTGGTTAATGTCCTCCTCGCACTCGTCGTCCTCGACTCAGAAGCTCTAGTATGCTCTTGTGTAGGCTCCTCAGTGGATGGATCTATTGGTTGTTGTGCAGGCAATCCAAGAAGACATCTTATGTTGTTCATCCCATCACGAAACTCGTGCTGTAGGTGATCCACCGACTGAGGGTTATCGACACTAACTTCTCGAACATTAATCCATAATCGATCAAGTAAGGTACATTGCAAAAATACACGTTTAACCTTATCATTACATTATGCAATAAGTATGTAACAGTACAAAATACAAAAATTGCAAATATCTTATCATGGCATCACGAGCTGCTGAGTCTGCTGGCTGATATCCATATGTCATATGCAAGTTTGGCAGCGATATAAGTCGTCGGATAATGTTATTGTAGTAGTAGGCATGATAACCATCATCTATGTTGGGTAGGGGTGTAAACAGGTCGAGTCAAGTCAAGCTAAACATAATACTGTTTGAGGTTTGATTACTATAACGAATCAAGCTCAAATGAGCTTTAATCGACCCGAACACGAATCGAGCTCGAGTAGCTTGATATTTTTACACACATTTTATTCTTTTTTTACTAACTGAATCAAGCCTTACATCTAATCAAATGAAAAATATATTCAAGTTTGGTTTGTTATGTTAACGAACCAAGCTCTTATGAGCTTTTAATGATCGATCTCGAATCGAGTAGTTGGGTTCATTTTTTAGCCTTAATGCTGGGTGATGTTATTATATTGTCTGTGCTTCGCCGAAAAATATCACTAGCATTGCGCCGAAAAATTCGTCGCTGTTTTGCTGGAAAAATTTGTCGAGTTGCCTTGGCAGAAACCAATGTCGCGCAGGAAAAATGCCATTGCTGCTTCGCCAGAAAATACTAGCGCTGCCTCACCAAGAAAATTTGCCAGGCTGCCTCGCCAAAAGAATACCTCAACTACCTCGTCAGAAAAATACCGTTGTTGCCTTGCCAGAAAAATTCACCGAGCTGCCACTGGAAAACTTGTCGATGTGAAGTGAAGTGAGTGAATTTGGTGGTTTTTTATTTTGGCCATGAAGAAGAGTTGATGCCTATTTTTATAGAAGGAAAGAGGAAGGGTGCAATTATTCGGTTGTATTATTGAGGGAGAGGGGTGGTTGGGGAGTTGTTGGTGCTCTTTTGACAGATCAAAGCGAAGTTGCCAATTGCGGTTACCTTTTTGTCTGCAAGCGCATTGCATTGTTGTGCTTCATATTTTTTTTTCCGCGTCGATTAGTGGAAAATGAAACATTAGCTTGCACTTCATTGAAATATATAAAAAATTAAAAAATTCAGCTGGTGAAGGGCTTTTTGACATAATATTGCTAATTCTAAATCAAATAGACAAAATGTGGTGTTTTTAAAACCACTTGTGCATTTAAGTCTAGAAGCAAGAAATAGTTGATATGCGATTGAATGACTTTAAGGAATTAGTCATGCAATAGTTTTTCCCACAATCTTACAGGGATAAAAAGGAAAGAGAGTTTCTAAATATGCATCAAGGGACAATGATAAAGCTCGAGTATGAGAGAAAATTTAATCAATTAGTGAGATATGTTATTCACTTGACGGACATAGACCAGATGAAGGCTAAGGGTTTGTGTCAGGTTTACGTCCTGAGTTGGGCGGGGTAGTGAGTATACTGGGGAACGCATCATATTCTGCAGTGGTGGAAGGAGCTCAAATGGTTGCTTCCAATATAAGATTGGAGGGAAGTAATAAAAAGGCATATGAGGCTCCTAAAAGAAAATGGGAGGGTCCCAACAGTGGAAAGTTTGTCAATAACGGCAAACAGTAGAGAGTCAGTGATGCTCCTAATCAGCAAGGTCAGCAGGCGAGGGCACAATGCCAACAATGCGGGAAATATCATAATGGCGAGTGTTTGTTGGGAAATGATGTTTGTTACCGATGCAATCAGTCGGGCATCAGGATTGGAACTGTCAGAAATATCCTAACCAGTACCCAGAATGTACGCTATGACCGAGCAAGACGTACAAGAGGAGACTGAGACAATGACAGGTATGTTATGAGTTTTTAATATACCTGCTCTTGTACTTTTTGATAGTGGTGCTATGCATTCTTTCATATCTGCGAGATTTACTGAGGGATTGAATAATGTGATATATGAGTCTGTGGAACCTTTGGGGGTTAGCATACCATAGGGTAAAATTATAGTGGTTGAACATAGAGTAAGCGGGGTACAACTAAACATAGAGGGAAGAACTCTAGAAGCAAACCCATACGTCATAAGGATGAAGGACTTCGATGTAATCCTAGGAATGGATTAGTTAAGTCAGAACCGAGCAAACATCCGGTGTCACGAGAGGGAAATAAATTTCTATATACCTGGAAAAGCGAATTTCACTTACCATGGGACTAAATCTGGTGTTTTTCCACGAGTTATATCAGCAATGAAAGCTGTGAAGATGCTAAGGAAAGGATAATGCCAAGCATTCTTGGTGAATTTAATGATTATCCCGATGGAAGTGAAAACAGTGGCTGATATACCAATCGCCCGAGAGTACCCTAATGTTTTTCTAGAGGATTTACCTGAAATGCCACCAGATCGACATATGGAGTTCACAATTGATCTGGTGTCGGGAGCATCACCAACATCAAAGGCACCATACAGAATAGCACCTAAAGAGTTGCAAGAACTAAAGGTGCAATCACAAGAATTGCTGGATAAGGGCTATGTGAGACCAAGTTTGTCTCTATGGGGAGCATATGTATTGTTCGTTAGGAAGAAAGACGATACAATGAGGATGTGTGTTGATTATCGAGAGTTGAACAATCTCACGATCAAGAACAAATACCCCTTTACCCCGCATTGAGGATCTCTTTGATCAATTAATAGGAGCTGGAGAGATTGATCTGAGATCTGGGTATCATCAGCTGAACATCAAAGAAGCAGACATACCCAAAACAATGTTTAGAACCCGATATGGACATTATGAGTTTTATGTGATGCCATTTGGGTTAAGCAACTCACCCGTGGTCTTTATAGACTTGATGAATCGAGTATTTCATCCTTACTTCGATCAATTCATCATTGTATTCATCAATGGCATCTTGATCTATGCAAAGGATAAACAGCAGCACGAAGAGCATTTGAGAATCGTACTTGAAACACTTCGCAAAGAGAAACTTTATGCAAAGTTCAAGAAGTGTGAGTTTTGGCTGGAGCAAGTGGTGTTCTTGGATCATGTAGTTACCACCCGTGGTGTTGAAGTGGATCCAGCCAAAGTGGAGGCTATAAATGAATGGAACGTGCCATCGATGGTAAGTGAGGTATGCAGTTTCTTAGGACTCGTTGGATATTACAGACGGTTCATTGAGGGTTTTGCCAAGATTGTTGGACAAATGACCCGACTGACGAGAAAGGGAGAGAAATTCCAGTGGACTGAGAAATGCGAAACCAATTTCCAAGAGCTGAAGTGAATATTGGTTACTGCACCTATTTTGACGATACCTAATGGGCTAGAAGGGTTCTTTATTTATAGTGATGCGTCAAAATAAGGTCTCAGGTGTGTACTCATGCAGCAGGGGAAGGTGATAGCTTATGCCTCGAGGCAATTGAAGCAACATGAGCTTAACTATCCCACGCATGACTTGGAGTTAGCAGTCATTGTACACGCCCTGAAGATATGTCGACATACCTGTACGGAAGGAAATGTGATATCTATACAGATCACAAAAGTCTCAAGTACTTCTTCACACAGAAAGAATTGAACATGAGACAACGAAGATGGTTGGAGTTAGTTAAAGATTATGACTGTACAATCCACTATCACTCAGGTAAAGCCAATGTGGTGGCAGATGCCTTGAGTCAGAAGAACAGTGGTGAACTGATGAGTATGATCACGGAGCAAGAACAGTTTATCAAGGATTTCGTCAACATGAAAATTGATGTGGTAGTACCACCAACTAACACCGATGCTATCGCATATGCTATGGTGGCAGAGCCAACTTTGAGAAATCGGACCAAGGAGGCACAAACAAAGGATACGTTTTTGTGCAAAATGAGAGAGCGAGCTTTAGATGGAAATATTAGAGGTTTCGCTGAAGAACCTGACGGTATGCTTACTTAGACCATCTCCAACCCATTACACCAAATTTGGTGTAAAAACTACACCAAATTTGGTGTTTTGGTGTAATTTTATCAAAACCATCTCCAACCCATTACATCAAATCTTACACCAAATGAATATTTTATTCTTTTTCTTCATTTTATAGTAACAAAATTTATTTATTTATACAATTATTTTATTTACTTATATTTTTTTATATAGTAATGTAATTAACCATAAACTTTCATTTAATTAATATTATATTAATTAGTTATATTACTAAAATAAATATTAAAATTAATATTAGTATTTCTTTTAATTTACATTATAATTATTTGTTATTTATTAATTTATAGAAAATATTAATTAATTATTAAAATCATGTTATATAAATTAATTATATATAAAATGAGGATACAATTGGAATTTAATTTTGAGTATTTGCATTACACCAAATTTGGTGTAAATGAATAGTGTTACACCAAATTTGGTGTAATACTATTCACTACACCAAATTTGGTGTGAGGTTTAGAGTTGGGTTGGAGAGGGATTATTGCATATTTGGTGTAATAAGGTTGGATTTGAAGTTGGGTTGGAGATGCCCTTATGAAGGGAGAGTCTGTGTGCCAAAATATGAGAACTTAAGAAGGGAAATCTTGGAGGAATCTCATTGTACACCTTACACTGTACATCCGGGAGGTTCAAAGATATATTGTTACTTGAGAAATATTTTCTGGTGGAGAAACATAAAGGGCTCTATTGCATCGTTCATAGAGAGATGCATGACTTGTCAACAAATCAAAGCCAAACATCAACCATCGGGGTTGCTGCAACCACTTGAGGTCCTGGAGTGGAAGTGAGAGCATGCGACAATGGATTTTGTGACTAGTTTACCGAGGTCAAACAAAGGAAACGAAGCTATATGGGTTATTGTTGACAGATTGACGAAGACTGCTCATTTCTGCCCATTAAGATGACTTTCAGCATGGAACAGTTTGCTCAATTGTACATTGAGAAGATTGTGAGCCTACACAGGGTGCTAATTTCGATTGTATCTGACAGAGACAAAAGGTTTACATCAAATATTTGGAAATGATTGCAAAGAGCAATAGGGACGATATTATAATTCAGTACGGCTTTTCATCCCCAAACAGATGGATAGTCCGAAAGGACGATTCATACACTAGAGGATATGCTTAGAGCATGCATGTTGGATTTTGGAGAAGGTTGGGAACGACACTTGCCACTAATTGAATTCGCTTATAATAACATTTATCAGTCAACTATTGGGATGGCACCATACGAGGCATTATACGGGAGGAAGTGTAGATTGCCAATTCACTAGGATGAAGTTGGAGAGAGGAAAATTTTGGGTACGGACATTGTTAAAAGAATAGTTGAAGCTGTAGCGAAGAAAAGAGAAAGAATCAAAGTGGCACAAGATCGACAGAAGTCTTATGCCACTCCAAAAAGAAAAGAGTTACAATTTGTTGTAGGCGAGAAAGTTTTTTTAAGAGTATCGCCAATGAAAGGGATTTTCAGATTTGTTTAGAGATGAAAGCTCAATCCGAGATATGTTAGACCGAATGAAATTTTGGAGCGAGTGTGGAGGTAGCATATAGATTGGCCATGCCGCCAACAATATCGGGAATACATAATATTTTTCACGTATCCATGTTACGAAGGTATATGTAGAATCCGAGTCATGTTGTTAATTATGAGACCATAGAATTGGATAAGTATTTATCATACGAGGAGAAACCGGTGGTAATACTAGATCGTAAAGTGCACAAGTTAAGAAATCGAGACGTGGAATTAATCAAAGTGCAATGGAGTGGACATAGCCAAGAAAAGGCTACTTGGGAACGTAAGGACGACATCTTAGCGTCACATCCAGAGGTTCAATCTTTGTTAGGTAAGTTTAATTTCGAGGACGAAATTATTTTTAAGGGGGATAGTATGCAATACCCGAATTTTTTATTTGGGCTTTTTTTCTATTAAGATTGTGATTATCTTAGATTTTACTTAGTTTTAATTTATGTCTTTCACTTAAAAAAATTTCTTCTAAAAATCTTTATGCCCAAATCTCATACTTATCAATACTGCCGGAATACACCAAAACCAACCCAACAATCACAACGCCGGAAAAGAAAAACCCACGGCTTGAAATTGAGAACCCATCGAACAATCGAACACCCAAACCCTATTATTCCAGAAATCCAAAAAAAGAATAATAAATGAATGTTCATAGCCCAAAAATCCCGATCCCAGTCGCCGCCGGAAAATTCCCGAATCAGCCTAAAACTGACAATGTTCCACCCGAACTTGCTCGCAGTGTCGCCGTGTCGTGACACCCTGCTGCCGCTGGTTTGGGCGGGTAGAATCTACTGGAAGAAGAGAGAGAGAGAGAGAGAGAGAGAGAGAGAGAGAGAGAGAGAGAGAGAGAGAGAGAGAGAGAGAAAGAAGATTGGGGGGTTGGTCGAGAGAAATCAAAGAAGAGATGAGGGGGAGTGTATGCAACTTGATTTAGGGGAAAAAGAAATAAGAAAAAGGGAGGAAGAAGGATAAGGAAATAAAAGAAAAAAAAGAGAAAGAGGGAGGTTGCTAGTGATGAGACAGAAAAGAAGAGAATTAGAGAGAAATAGTAGAAAGAGAAAGAAAAAAAAAAGAGAAGGATGGGGGGTCTAATATGGGAAATAAGAAAAAGGGAAAAAGTAAGAGAGAGAGAGAGGGAGAAAAGGAAAAAGAAAAAAAAAGAGATTGAGGGGGTATATGTATGGGAAGGGGGAAAGAGAAAAAAAAAAGAATTTTGGGGATTTGGTCCCTTTTTCCATGAATTACAGAATCGCCCTCAACCCCTAAACCATCCAAATTAGCCTTTGATTTCAAATTCTACTTTCAATTCCAATTTAGCCTTCAATTCTATTTGTATATTCTATTAAGCCCCTAAATTAGAATTTTAGTTATTATTTCTAAGTTTTAAGTTTTGAGTATTTCGAGGTTTTGGCTTGTATTATGTTTTTATTGTTAGGAGATTTATCGAGTGAGGATTAGGCGTGCTTGCATCCGACACTTTTAAGTTCTACTTATTTTCAAAGCTACGTTCAAGGGGTTGTTTTCTAAACTTTTATTGTCTTTGTTAAATGCTTAGCTATTTTGCATGATGTGTTGTACAGTTGCTTTAGGCACCCATGAGCCAGGGACTCAAGAGGTCCGGGGTCGATGTATCCCTCATGTGGAACCCCTACATTGCAATCTATGTCTATATCTATGGTTTTTCAAAGAATATATGTTATGTTCTATTGGATTGTATTTGCATGTTAATGTGAGATATCTCTGCATTTAGCTTGGACAATTTTGACTCCACTGATCTATGTCGCTCACCCCATATATAACCAACTTTTCAGGTGAAGGAAATGGCGTTGGCTAATAGCGGTTGATAAGGGCAAATGATTGTCAGGCCAACTGACGAACTAGGACATTCGATCGAAATGATGAGGCCCATAAATTTTGGGGATGATCTGCAAGACTAAATAATGGGCCGATCCGTGGAGGCTTACAAAGATGAGATCGGGTCAGGGCTTATCAACTCAAGCCGACTGTCGAGGCCCGAAAGCAAGTGGTTGTGCTATGATCATAACACCGGCCTGTGTAAAGTCAGCTGTGTTGAGCCGACCTGTTGTTGACATGTTAAAGTCTAACATGACTTCAGAGGAAGAGGTCAGTTCGGCCTAAGGGATGTATGAGACACTGAGGATGCCTTGGGAGATTTAAGGGGGTTTGGCATCAATACAAGAGGTCGACGTGTTCTCGAGACAGTCAGATCCTGTCTACAGGTAAAATTAGGGTTTTTAATGAGATCCGATCCTAATCTAATGATGACTCTGACACCAAATCGTAACGGAATCCCGGATTTTACGGAAACCCTAATCCGAGCTAAGGTATAAAAGGCCCAAGCCCAGGTTCATTCTAACCTAATCTCTCACTTTTTACTGTTACATTGTTTTTTCTCTCTCTAGCCTTTGCTTCCTCCCAAGATATGCGACTTAAGCATCGGAGAGGGCACGCCGGAGCCCCTCCCCCCCTGTGCGAGTTTCTGGTGGACTTAAATGCAGGAAGGTGGCGGCGAGGAGAGGTAGTTTTTTGGGAGCAACCAGCGGTGGATATGACAAGGCCTGTGGATTTTTATGAGTATTTATTTTCAAAAAAAAAATTTATGTTGAACTATTCGATTTATGTCAAGTTGTTTAAGTCATTAGTTTTTATTTCAACTTTATTAATAATTTATAGGATTAGATGATGATTAAATTTTTGTTTATGAAATACATTATTTTCGCTGCAATTGAATTAGTTTATTTTATTTTTTAAATTATTCGTGTTCTTTTTTCATCGTTAAAATTAGGTGTATGCTTGTATATTTTATAATAGAAATTCTAGGGCGTTACAGTTATAGTCATGCACAAGTATATATTTTGCATTTATGAGCTTATTTTTTCATGAACTAATTTACAGATAAATTCTGTGAAGAGTCATGACATACGATGCATTTAAACATTATACCGTCCATTTACATATAAATAAATATAGAGAACAAATCTGAACAACACAGATTTATTGTCATGATGTAAATTCATTATATACTGTGCTTTTATGAGCTTATTTGTTTATGAACTAAATTCAGGTATATTATGTAAATAGTTAAAGCACACTATGCATTCTATGACACTCAATTGGAAAATTAAAAATAGTGAATATAATATTTAATTTATTTAACTGTTAGACACACTCTACATTCCTAATTCTAACAGTCTACTTTCCTAAAGTAATTAACTACTTACAGTGACAATAAGTATCCCCAACATTTTTATTCAATACTACAGATTACAAATTTAGAATACAGTGCATGACCCATTATATAATAAATAGCAGACTTATTAAAACTCATATGCCAACGCTATGCACTGTAGAACACAATAGAAAGAGGCAAATTCTGCAGAAAATTTCAAATAGTAAAATCAACTCCAAGGCTTCTTTGTTCAATTTGGTTAAGGATATAATCCTTCAAAAATGATTTGGGCAATGAAACTGATACTGGTCTATTTCGACATCGAATGCAAACAACTCGGAATTTTTAGTTTGTAGTGTGTGTTTCATCATACGGAGGTATGTTCATTTTTTTTCTTTGTATATCATTCTTTTTTCTCTATATATAGAACAAGTTCAAGTGCAGGTCATACCTCCCAAAATAGTTTAACGGTTCGACTCTCTTCACTGTATCTCCCAGTATATTGTGTGTTTTTCCTCAAATCATCAACATCAATGTCATAATCCCTACCTGAAAGCAACTGCAACAGAATACTTTGATCAGCATCAGAGCAAAAGCCACACTTAGAATACTTAGAATATTGAACTGCAAAAGACACACTTAACCAGGAAAACCAAGATTTTGTAAGAAAATAAAAATCTCAGATAACATGCCTCAAATTAGGTAAACCCACTCCAACTAATCTTCAAATGCAATTAGGTAAAGCAATCAGTAATACACTTTAGTCGGATAGTATAATCAGAAATCAACTCATAGATCCACACAGAGCATCCAAAACACTTTAATCCAAAAATATAGAGAACACTAATGCAGAAAATCCTCTTCACTTTTGTTTATGAACTTAGTAATAATAAATTATCATATATCAAATGTCAGCTTGTTGTTTTTACCATGTATTGCTCAAGTAAATAATGAAACACCTTAGTCTTTCATGATTGCTGCATCTCAGAAAATGCTATCTAATATGGGCCATGCATGTACTTTTTGTGTACCGCTCGAGTTGACATAAATTTCTAACTAGACATACACCCCATAGAACTCCCTATTATATGATAAAATATGTTAACCATGAAGCATTCAACATTCAACTCAATAGTTATGCAGCAACAACTCATTGCACATGAAAATAGGCATGTCACACAATTCATTGCACACCACGAAGAGAGTTAATAGTCACTCAGCAAGTATGAGTTGGATGGAAAATAAACTTTATAATGTAAACTCATGTCACTAATACAAATAAACTTATTCTACCTAATTTAACAAAATCCCCCACCACATTTTGATTATGTAATTACTACCAATATTGTTATTCAATCAAATCCCATATTCATCTCAAAACCACATTTTCAGGTTGGATTTGTTCCCATGACTCCTTCTTAGCCCTCAAAAATACCAAAATCAGATAATTTATGGCAAGCATTTCAAGTAGAGAAAAAATAAAGAAAGATACAAAAAAAAAAAGAAAAACACACACAAAAGTTGTGGGAAACAAATCATAGAGGACTAGGGTTGGTATAGTATGGCTATTTTTTAAATAATTAGTAAACTTGCAAAAATTTGTAGCACGATAAGAATGCATATTAGAATGATATGTCTATTTCAATTGGAAACATAAAAATACCGACCATGCAAGTTGCCATAGAAAATAAATTTGCTTCGGGTGTGAGCTAAAATACTCACAGCGTTGGTCTCCAGCCTCTAACGGTGAGCTGTAACCTTCAACAATGTAAAGTAGTGCTCTTTATAGTAAAAACTTCAAATGGGTTAGGTTTGGTGAGCTTCAACTGGTCGACAGAGGACAACCCAGGAGATGAGGCTAAATGTTGGATTCTAAAACTTCAAATGTTGGACAACCCAGTCCTAGCTATACTTCCGATGGTGGTCGTCGGAAGAGTATGGTGATGGTGGTCGGCGACATGGATAGTGGTAGATGACAGATTAGGGTTCTAGTATTGGATAGTGGTAGATGATAGCTATACTTCCAATCGATTAGGGCTTTTGGTTTGTTTGGAGGAATAGAGCTAACGAGCAAGAAGGGTTTGAGTTCGACGAGCTGCCGGAGGAAGAAGGCTTCAATTTTTGACCATGTTTAGTCTGAGAAGGGTTTGAGGAAGAAGGGTTTGTTTGCTAAGAATTCTAAGTGTCGAAGGCGTGTGATGTGTCTGTGTCAAGGGGTTAATTTGGGCGAAATCCTCTAAAAAATATTAATTTGGGAATTTTAATTTTTTTTATTTTAAAGTGATAAATATTGAGTAATAACATATAATTTAAACAAATAATGTTAATAGTGATGTTACAAACCAATAAAGGGTGGGCAAAGACATCTCTTGGAATAACTGATTTAAAATTGATGTTATAAAGCAAGAAATGGGTGGCCAAAGATATCAGCTCTTAAAAACGATGTGTAATAGCGAAAACAAATTCGCTCATACACATTGCTTCACTTAAAACATGATGTTGTATAGTATAAGATATCATCAAATTCGTGAAACAGATGTCTTTTAAGCGATGTCTTTGAGCGCTTTTCTTGTAGTGATCGTGGCTGAAGAATCTTAAGAAGAAGCAGAAGTCCCCGTAGAGAGGAGAACCAGGAGATGACTTGTGAAGGCAGCTGACAAAGCTGTTGAGACAGATGTATCCGCCACAGCTGAGACTGAGACAGCTGCCACCGCTGTCCAGCAGAAATTAAAGGATCACGATGGTGAGCAAAGCACTGCTGGAGAAACTCAAGTAGTTGCCCACCAGACAATAGCTAAGCAAGTTGATGCTGAAGAAGCTCAAAATAGCTCAGCGGTCCCTGAAAGGGCTACAACTGAAGAAACTCAAGATAATTCAGCTATCAACCCTCAGACTGAAATCGTTGTTGCTGAAGCAAGTGAGAAGGCTGATCAAGGTGAAGAGTCTATCCAAGAAGATGTTCTTGATGAACATCCAGAATCCCCGGCATACTCAGACAAAGAAGAACGGTTGCGCACATGGAGGTTGTGGAAATTGAGTGTCAGTCGTGTACAGTTCAAAAGGTCATACATGATTGAAGAGGAGGAATACCTCCTAGGATTCTTGGACATCACCACTATCCGTATTGCACTTGATGAAATCTATTGCACAACCCTGCTCTATGAAAAGAAAGATGCTGAGAGAGCTAAGGCATTAGAGAAGGGAAAGTCAATTGGCGACCCAGCAGACTCAAGCAGCAGCGACGTGGAAATTGTTGATGCAGTTGACCCTGTTGAGAAGGCTCAGTTGAAGCACGCATTAAAGGAGTCCCGTGAGCTTCATGAGCAATCCTTTCTCAGGGATGTTGGAGAATCATCAATTCCTATTTCTCCCACCCCAGCTATTCTGGACATAGTGAGGACCATCGATGCAACAACCTCACCAGCTCACTCCGGGGGACTAACAAGGGATGATGGCGATGAAGTTGGGAAAGGAGATGAAGAGGGAAACCCAACTAAGTCACGCCCTGTTGAAATTTTTGAGACAACTGCCCGTTTGTCTGAACACTCAATGGAAGTAGCCAAGTCTCCAGTGTCAACTGACCCCAATGCCCATGATTCACCTGGTGAGCCAGCTGAGGGGGAAGGTGAACAAAATACGGCTAGGTCGGAGGAGGTTGTAGGAGACCAAGAAAGCTTGAAGTTAGGAGGCAATGGTGAGACTCCAAACGAACAGCAGATTGGGACCAACGAAGCTTTGATGGTTGAGACTGTCTCAGCTGAGGAACCAACTGCACTGTAGGCCAACGAAGCTGCTAAGGAAGCTGAGGCATATGATAGGACGAGAAGAATCATGGCAGTTGAGACTGTTGGTCTTGAAAGTACAATCCTAGAGGTTGAGACCTCTAAGGATGCCAACACTGAAGACCCTAATACAACTGAGTCCGCATAAAGGAATGTAGAATGCCTTGTAGCGGTTGAGACTGCTGCCAAGGTAACTGAAGACCCCAAGGAGGTTGAGACTTCCACAGGAATTGTACAAGAAAAGGGAAAGTCGCCTGAAGCCATTCCCATGATGCCAGCATCCGAGTCAACTAATCTTGAAGAGATAGAAGCATTGCATGACTCAGACGATGATGTGGCCCTGGACTTTATTGACTCTGACAACGAAGCTGTGTCAACTCCAATTGATCTAGAGGAAAGGGAAATATAGACAAGAATGAAGGAGGCTCGTGCCAAGGTTGCCTCTTCGAAATTTATATTGGTTGATGGCCCACCCCCTAAGGTGCCATCACCAGCCCGTGATGTTGCTCATGAAACTGAGGCTCAGATGACTCAAAATGATGACACAATTGGAGCCAACGAAGCTGTTAAGATAGTTGAGGCCCAATCAGCTCAGCAGGTTTCCATTGCTGCAATTGCCGATGAAGCTCACACAGCCAAGGCACAAAGAGTTGCTCGCTAGGGAACTGAGAGAAGTGCTCACAAAGGAGGAGTGGGACCTTAGGCTTCCACTGTTGCAATTGCCGATGAAGCTCACACAGCCAAGGCACAAAGATTTGCTCGCTAGGGAACTGAGAGAAGTGCTCCCGAAGGAGGAGTGGGACCTTCCTCAATGCCTATTAGCTTGTATGAGATGGATTTTCCATATATTGATGAAGTCCCACTGGAGACCGACACTACTGAAGAAGTTGCTCAATACCAAGTTGACATAAGTCCAAAAGATTTCCAATCTCCAGACGACTGAAGGGTTGTTCCTTTGGTTTTGACTTCGATTTTGTTCTTCCTGAGGCAGCTAATTTCAGAAAAGCCTTTAGAGCCATGTGCACTGAAATGGAGGACATGGAACGTAGTTTTGCTGCACGCAAATGATTGACAACCATGATGCGATGATATCAGGAGACATCAAAGGAGTTGTATTGCGGATTCGTGAATGGACTACTCAAACAAAGTTATTTTGTAGGGAGCAAGTTTGCTACTTCAGATCACTTTTCCCCAAGCTTGCGGCCTGGTGTGGTGAACAAGCTCAGTTTCAGCAGAGGCAAAGGGATAACATCAATAGGATGGAAAAGAGTCACTTGACTGGTATAGAGTTGCTCAGGCTTCAATTCAAACTGGATCTGCAACACATGGAAAACACTCTGCGTGCTAAAATGCTTGTAATGAAGGCAGAGGTGTAGATTCTAAGATCCAAGCAAAGGACAACCCACTCCATAACACATGACAAACTTGACTCACTCCTCCAGCATACTCCAAATCTCTCTCTCCGTGGTGATGATGACAAAAAGGGGGAAAGAAACAAGGGGGAAAGTGGTAGTAATGGGGAAGAATCATCAAAGAAGACCCCCACCCTCATGAAAATCATTCTCAAATCTCAAATTGGCTCATCTACCAGCTCTCTCCACTCTCAGTTGTCACAGGAGTAGTCAGCTGAAGAAAAAGCTAAATTAGCCCTTCAAAGATCGCGTGCTGAAATAATGGAGACACTCCAAACATCTCAAGCCAAAATGGAAGAGGTTGAGAGAAGGCAGCGTGGCAGAATAGAAGATCCGAAAGCCCAGTTCCAGGGTCTACCAGTAGAAAAGCTCCAGGACTCCACTGAAGATTCCACTCCCCCAGCAAACTCAGTGCAAAGATCACTTGAGGAGTATGAAACTCTCAAGTCAGAAGGATATTTTACGGGGATGAATCTACAAGATGCGTGGGATTTATACTGAGAGAAGGGTTTAAAAGTGGTGAATATGGCCGAGAAGCATTAGACTCAGTCAAGCAGTCAGCAGACTTCAAGGGCTCAGCCTAATCAACAAACTCCCCGGGGCGCTGACTCTGGTAAAGGCAGAGAACGTTATGGAAGGTCTGGTGGAAGAGGCAGAGGTTCTCCACCAAGAAGACCTAAAGATGTGATGTATATTAATCCCCTCAAGAAGGATTATCTATATTGGATAGGCTACAGAGAACTTGCAAATAGAAAGGCTGCCAGGCGAACTGATGAGCTTGCAAAGAAGTATGAAGAAGATAACGCAAGAAATATGAGAGAATATGAAGAAAAGAGGAGAGAATATGAAAGGCAGAAGAAACACTATGAGAGAAAGAAGATGGGGGAGGCTGAAGATAGGAAAAGGAAGGAGGATGAAGAAGAAGAAAGGAAGAGGAAGCAACAGAGATAATGAATCAGCTGCGAAGAAAATTTTTGTTGTATATTTACACAATGTAAATACACAAAAATACTGTAAGTACATTCTTGTAGAGTGTTGAATGATGATCAATAAAATGACATATTCTTACACTCATTCTGTTTTTAGTACCTTTTTACGTTGTACTTTATTTTAAGTTTTGGCATCATCAAGAACGGGGAAATTATGGGGAAAATTTATTATATAGATTTTGATGATGCTATGTAAAACTTAGATTAGAAAGTTGGCACCCCATTTTATGTTGTAAATTTTGTAATAGATAGAATATATAAGTTGAGTCAAAGCATCCAAGTTGAAGACCGCAGAAGTTGACTGAAGGACAAAGTGAAGAATCAGTTGAGTTGCAGCTTAGTGACAAAGAAGAAGATTCAGTCAAGTACCAAAAAAATTGTCTTTGTCAGTAGACTGACAGCTGAGTCACTCCCAGATGCTTAGAGAAGGCTTATAAAGGGGTTCAGCAACAAAACGACTCAAAGAAAGCTGAAGAAGTCCGTCGGAATGAAAAGTCAAAGAATTACTCAAATAGAAAGAAGACAGACTGCAACCTTAAAGTTGTTTTGCTGAAAGAGTGCAAAAAACTGAGAACCAATGAGATGTTCGCAGAACACCTGATGTGTTTCAGGAAAACCTGCAGAGCATTAAACCAAGGTTGGATCAACATCAATTGTTGCATAACAAGACAAGTCAATGACCATGAAGTGGAGTTTGAAAGTATGTCTATCTCTTCAACGGACATATTTTTGAACTTCTATTATAAAAGGTTGAGGAGCTTATGTGAGAGAGCATAAGATATTAGAGACACATTCAAGCAATCTGAGCAAATAACAAGCAAAATACTCTCAAGCAATACATTCTAATCCTCAAGCCTACATTTGAAGTCATCTAACCAACACTCTCAGTCAAGGAAAGAAAAGCTTCAACATGTTGAAGAGAAAAATTGTTTTAAAGACAAAGAGGTTTGGACATCTAAGGATTGAAGGAAGTGTAGTGAGGTTCAAGTTAGAACCAGCTTTGAATTCGTTGGAGGGCTTCATGATCAAATCCAAGAATTCGAAGGAGCTGAAGTAGCGAGACAACTGTCTTGTGAAGAGCTGAGTCCCAGGAGTAGAGACAGATGTGTGATCAAGGCTTGCTCGGATTGTTTATCCTTTTTGTATCATGACAGTTGCATTAGTGGATTACCTCCAAGAGTTGGAGAATAGTGGAGTAGATGAATTACTCCATCCTCGAACCACTATAAAATTGTTCTGTGTCTATTTACTTTCCAACACTTTATTTCTTGCATATCTTATTATGTTGACAGATAAATAGAAAAAAAGGTTCCTAACTAGTGATATATCATATCCTACTTATATACATAAGTCATTTACAATATATAAAGTGTCTAATAATTCCCAAATATTGTATCATCACCTACATCCTAAGGTACTAAATAAAATAAGAATCATAAATACAAGTTATAATAACCAATTAAGTGATTAAAAATTAAGAAGAAAATAAAACAAAGTTTCGAATTATATAAATATATAATTTTCGAAAATAGGAAATTGTAATTAAGGTAGTATGTTACAAATATGAGCGCGTATTAATAGGACTCAGGAAAGCGATGAGTAAATAAGCAAGTAATTGATCGCACAATTAAAATGATAACATAGTGGGTGAAATAGTATTATGATAATTCGTCAAGAATGTCACGTTAAATAGTCATGAAAACTACATAATCATTCGATTACATTGGAATCCCGATTGTATACGTTACAAAATTTAGGGGCCTCACATCCAACGCATTGAAAACGTCAAAAACATAGAAACAACCAAGAAACAACATACCAATATTGAAAACTACATAAAAACAACTCAGAAACAACAAAATCAATGTAGAAAACACCATATGGACAAAAAGAGCTTAAAAATAGGTAAAACCTGCATTGAAACATCAAATACTACATGAAAACAACAACGACACACCATAACAATATTAAAAGCAATAGGAACAACCCATAAATAACGTAAATAAGGTAGAAAATACCACATGAATAAAAATAGCTTAAAAATAGGTTGAAACTGTATTGAGACATTGGAAACTACATAGGAGCAACAACAAAATTATAATAACAGCATTAAAAATATTATAAAACAACTTAGACACAATAAAAATAATATATAAAACAACACATGAACAAAAAAGAGAGTAGAAAATAGATAAAGTTGTATTGAAACATCGAAACAACCAAGAAACAAAAAAAAATTGCAGGAGTGTAAAAAAAAGTCAAAAATTCAACCGGGAGCGTAAAAAAGTCAACAGGGCATAAATAATGTCATTTTTTCCAGAAAGTGGGGCAAATGTGTCAATTACTCTAATTTTAAATGTATGTGTTCATTCAAAATATTTTCTTTGAAATCTATATCGTACATTTTTATATTCATTGATAATGTAAATCTTATACGCATGCAACTTACGTCCAACGACACATCCCATCCCGTGCATCACATGGGTAATATACTCGTTTGGCTTTAAGGTTGTCGGGTAAAATGGTGGCTATCAAATCAATCACCTCCATACCAATCTAATTGACGGAGTAAATATTGCATAATAAGAGCATCCACAAGAGGCTCTCTAAATGAAAAATGCTATTTATTTTGAAGAGACATTTACCAAAAATTATCTCCAATAAACTCTTTATTTTAACATTTAAATTTAGAGAATGAGTTTTCACTCTCCAAATTTTGATAGCCAAAATAACTCCCTATAATTAATTGGATTAGATTTCTTGCAATTTGAATGACAGTTTCTAAAACAACACAAATTTTGAAAAATATCTTCAATTACTTCCAATATCCCATGTGTTACAAACTAATTTTCGGGAAAAAGAAAATAAAAGAGTGAAATAAAAAGTGAGTATTGGAAGATGTCAAAAATATAACTCTTTAAATTTAAAGAGTCTCTTGGGAAGGCACTAAATATTTTATTAAATATTAATGAAGTTCTTTATGTCCTTTCAAGATTTCTAAAGTTTATAATTTCAAATTATTATTCACTTTCAAATTAACTAGAAGAGTATGCAATTCTCGTTGAATCCAAAATACTATCAAAATAAATTTTAGGTCAACAAATTAAATAGATTTATGTTGGGTCTTCCACCAATTAGATCCAACTGGATCCAACTTCTAAAAAGTTTAAAAACATGTCCAACATATAATAATACCATCAATGCAAATTTGGGTCAACAAATATACATATCATCAAAATTAATTTCATTTGTCAGAAGAAACTTACAACTAATTACAATATCGAGAATGAAACAACTATAATGCTACAAATCTAAAAAAACTAAACATAGACAAATTTAACCAATATGTAGAATCAGAAAATTGTAATAAAGATGTTGGACAAAACACATACCAATAAAATTGATCTCGCTTCTATCACGAATCGTCGGGCAATAAATCATGTGAATTTCTGAACAAAAGCTCACATACTGGGCCAACACTTATTTAACTGAAAACAAAAGCCACTCATGGAGACAAATAAATTTTATTAATTTCTAAACGTTTTCCCCCCTTCTTTTTTTGATGCCCTCTTTTTTGTTTTGCAAATGGGAAATTTCATTCAAACTTCAGAAAAGGGAACATCACGTACAAATGAAGAGAAAAAGGACGGTAAAATTTCCGTCAACCTGAAAGTACCCGAAGAGCTAGTCGCCCCATTGTGTTATCCTATACGCAAGGGCATTAGACTTTCTAGATATAAAACAACAGTTACCATATTCCACATTATCAAATGTGGACATAATATTGGAGAGGACAGTGGCATTAGGATGATCATCCAAATTAGTGAAAAGCCCTTGAATTGTTTCCAATGAGTCTGAAGATACTTTCTGTAGACTAAAATCCATATTCATCACGCATCGAAGGCCAAACCTGAGTGCCAAACCTTCAGCCGTTGCAGGAGAAAAAATTCCCTATTTTGATACAATAGTCATGGACAGCTGCGTCACTAAATAAGGTCAGGCCATTAGAACATTGTCCAACTCCTCTCCAAACGATAGGATCAGTCATAGACGATGGAGGATGTGGGCAGACCATTCATTTTTGGATAATATCTAAGTCGCTCACCCAATCCAGGCCAATCTTAAAAATTAATTCGGCTTCCCTCGCACCATTACCATGAAGAACGTGGTTCTTTTCCTTCCAAATTAACCACAACAGGAGAAAAAATACAAAAGTCATTACACTTAAGCCAGGAGTTCAGGAACTCAAAATAAACAAAAAATCACAGCATTGCAATGACGCTATGTTTGGCCACCTCCCAGGCAGTTTCCACAATTGCTTTGCCCAAAAGTACTCGAATAAAACATGAAAATTTGTTTCCCAACATCCACATCGTGGACATTTTGCTTCCACATTTAGATGCCTACAGAAAATATTTTCGCTCGAAGGGAAAGCAAGGTGTGATAATCTCCACACAAAAGTTTTGAATTTTGGAGGGAAGCGTAATTTCTAGATTGATTTCCACCACTTCTTCATAGACCCACAACTGGATTCAGGTGTATTGTTACAAGAATTTTTAATGAGGTGATACGCACTTTGGACTAAGAAGAGGCATTTTTTTATCGAAATGCCAAATGGTACGATCACTCGAGTGGGAGTCTCCAAGTGGAATAGATAGAATTTGAACAGCGTCAGCTGGCAAGAACGCCTGAGAAATTAACAATTGGTTCCAACGACCATTTGCCCTAATAAGGTCTGCAACTCGTGAAATACCCAAAACTGGAGAAGTAAATGGACGAGAAAAGTGATTGCGAGGGACCCATGAATCTGAAAATATTTTAACCCGAGTGCCATTCCAATTCGTCATCGACATCCCATTTTGTTTACGTTCCTTCCCCACATAAGGCTCTTCCAAATGAACGATGCATCGGGTCACACACCCACTTCAAGGATATGTTGGTCAGGAAAATGTTTTTCCTTCAGAATTTTTGCCCCAAGTGATTGAGGGTTTGAGAGTAACCTCCAGGTTTGTTTTTCAAGCATGGCTTGATTGAAGCATTTGATATCCCGAAAACCAATGCCCCCTTGTTGTTTGGTCTCACATATATAATTTGTTCCACTTTATCCAAGCCATCTTTCTTTCACCCTCCCTGGACCCCACCAAAATTTGGCAATAACCTTTCGAATTTGGTGGCAGATAGATTGAGAGAGACGGAATAGACCCATGATAAAAATAGGCATCGCTTGTATAACAAATTTTATAAGGGTTTCTCGCCCAGCCACAGAAAACATATTCGGTTCCAAGCCCTTAACCATTTCCACACCTTGTCCCGTATCGACATAAAGGTACGACTTTTATTTCTACAACAACAGACGTCAAACCCAAATAGGAGTCATGGGGCATAACATTGTGAATACCCAATTTCTCCAAATCTCCTCTCTGATTGTTGTGATAGTGTTAGGAGAAAAAGTAATGGCAATTTTGTCCAGATACACCACTTGACCTGACGATGTTTCGTACTTTTGGAGAATAACAATGATTTGTTCAGTTTCTCGGGTCGAAGCTTTTGTGAAAATTATATAGTCATCCGGAAAAAAAAAAGATGAGATACTCGTGGACCGTAGCGGTTGCATCTAAACCCCGTTATAAGATTCAAGCTTTCAGTCCTTTTTAGAGTCTGAATAACACATAAAACTCCTAATAAAGATCCTTTTCTTAAACCTATCAAGTTGTTCAAATCCATACACACACACATACATGTAATGCCAACTGCCACCATAAATCCAATAGACATTGTTGGATGTACAGGCTAGCTAAGTTGAGTGACGTAGTGAAGGAGAATAAAGGCATGTGGAAGCCAACTTATGAGGCCACATTCATAATGGCCATAAACCAATTGATTCCCCAATGCCCTGCACATGACTATTCAGATATTGGGTCTTGTCCACGCCACCCACTGCCACCCAGTGGGTGGCCCACCTCGATTTACACACGCGCGTGGGTGTGATTGGATTGGCTGATCCACCCACTGGCCAAGACCTGTGGGTGGCATGACACACACCAGATATTGCTATGCTTGGCTTTATAATAAATATGAGTGTACGATTCTACTTGCTCATATCATAAATCCTGTCTTCCCTTTTTTTTTTTTTTGTTTCTTTGCTTTTTTTTTCTATTTTGACATGCCAATATGCAAACATTTTTGTTGTATTTGCATGCCCCAATATTTGGGTTTAATCCCCACTTCAAATTGATAGAATAAGTATATAATTATATGCTTTTTATGTATATAGTTATATATTATATCGTAATTTGAATGCCCATATTCTAGTTTTCCTAAAAAGTATCATTAATTAGATTAATTATATTACACCACCAAGTTCTAATGGTACAAAATTGTTTAAATTCTAACAAATGGGGGGAGAAAGAAAGTAAAACAGAAAACCCACCTCATTTCCCTCTCAGGAAGAGACCCAAAGTTTCCTTAATTACAAATTTGCCCTCTCCTCACATGTGCAGTACACCCTGGTCAAGCTCCAGTCCCATACTCCCATTACCATATATCTTTTTCCCCATTCTGCCCTCTCTGTAACCGTCAATATCAAAATATCACCAGCGTTGCCAAATTATTAGAGATAAGGGCAAATATGTCATTACGCTTTGGGCCTAGGGGAAGCTGCGAAGTCCAATAGTGAGATGACGAGATGGGATGGGCCCCGCATCACAGCTGGCGCCTAACGGCGGGCCATTCGGATTCCAACCCATTTATCAAATCCCATTTTCTGCTCTCTTACGTCCCCTCTTTCACTCACTCTCTCTAAAAAGAAAGAATATATTATATATGCATATATTTAGAGAGAGATTCAAGAGAAAAAAATATCCCATTCTTATTGCGATCATCAATCACAATAAGAGGCCTAGACCTATATAGAAGGAGAAAAGGATTCCTTTGGGTTTAGGCTTTTGTGTTGATAGCGTGGAGGAAAAATGAGAGAAATAATAAGCATACACATAGGGCAAGCGGGGATTCAGGTAGGGAATTCCTGCTGGGAGCTCTATTGCCTTGAACATGGCATTCAGCCAGATGGGATGATGCCAAGGTATTTATTGAATTATTCTCTATTTACATTTATTATTCTCGTTTTTTTTTTTCATTATTACTTGCATTCATCTTACGTTTTTATGTAGTGGCACAAGTTTTTTTATTGCTACATTGTTCTGTGTTTGACTTTAGTTTTTTTTTCTTTTGGCGGCTGTGTTTTTCAGATTTAGAATGTGAGAAATTGTGTGCATTTGGTGGTTTTTGTTTTTAATGTTTCCCATAAAGAAAAATAGATTAATCTGATGAAATGTGGAATGCTTGGCTTGTGAATGCACATACTATATTCGTGCTAATGTAAACTCTGTGGATTTACATTTTTTATTTTATATTCGTGCTAATCTGTTTATATTTCAAGATTTGTGAGTTTGATGCATAAATTTGATTGTGGACATGCAGTGACACCACGCTGGGTGGGGGACATGATGCTTTCAACACTTTCTTTAGTGAAACTGGCTCAGGAAAGCATGTTCCCAGGGCTATATTTGTTGATCTTGAACCCACTGTTATTGATGAAGTCAGGACAGGGAATTATCGCCAGCTTTTCCACCCTGAACAGCTCATCTCTGGAAAGGAAGATGCTGCCAACAATTTCGCCAGAGGGCACTATACTGGTTAATACCCATTTTATTTTCAGATTTAAATTTTCCTTTTTCATTATATCTTCCTTTTTTCTTACAATTTATTAGGTAACTGCAAGAACTCCATTAAGTGCAAAGTTCTTAACAATTTGCTTGCTATTTACAGCAGAAATGTGATCATCAGTCTAAACTAAGTCAAAGTTTGTGTTGATTTAGCTTTTATATTGTTAGAGTCGACATCCATCCTAGATTTATGGAGCTCTAGATAGTTTTCTAGATTAATTAGATATCTTACCATTTAGCACATAAATTTAATGGTTTAGTAATGTTTATATGTAAGACTAGTTTTTTTCTTTCACAAAAATGTTAAGAAAGGTAAACATTCTTAGCAATTTGTGCTTTGTAGTTTTATATTAATATATACATAATGGGAGGTTTTTGAGCTGTACCTTTTTTCCATTTTCACTTGTACTTGATGGCATGTCAGTTGTTACATCTGCTAATACGACACGAAAGTGGCACTGTGGTTTACCAATGATATTTTATTTGCAGTTGGGAAAGAGATTGTTGATCTATGCCTTGACAGAGTGAGGAAGTTGGCTGATAACTGCACTGGTTTGCAAGGTTTTCTGGTTTTCAATGCTGTAGGTGGTGGTACTGGTTCTGGATTGGGTTCTTTGCTCTTGGAGCGCTTGTCTGTCGACTATGGAAAGAAGTCGAAGCTTGGTTTTACCATCTATCCTTCACCCCAGGTGCTTAGAATTTCTTTGAATTATTAGTAGTCATTTAACTTGAAAATTGTAGTGCGCTTCCTGCAATTATACATTGCGTATTGTTACTTTTAGTAATAATTTCAGTCATGAACAGTTAATGTACATGAGAATGTATGTTTTGTTATCATCTCCAAAATAATTTTCAATGTGAACTGTCTGTCCGGCGCATGAGTTAAATGATTTCCGTCGGATGTTTTCATTATGACATAAGGGATATTGATCTCAATTGCAGGTCTCCACTGCAGTTGTTGAGCCTTACAACAGTGTCCTCTCCACTCATTCTCTTCTTGAACACACGGATGTGGCTGTGCTCTTGGACAATGAAGCCATTTATGATATTTGTCGGAGGTCTCTAGACATTGAGAGGCCAACATATACCAATTTGAACCGATTGATTTCTCAAATCATATCATCCTTGACTACTTCTCTGCGGTTCGATGGGGCTATTAATGTAGATATTACGGAGTTCCAGACTAACCTTGTACCATATCCTCGCATCCATTTCATGCTGTCATCATATGCACCTGTGATCTCAGCTGAGAAAGCATACCATGAGCAGCTATCAGTCCCTGAGATTACAAATGCAGTGTTTGAGCCGTCGAGTATGATGGCCAAATGTGATCCACGGCATGGGAAATACATGGCTTGTTGCTTGATGTACCGTGGAGATGTTGTTCCCAAGGATGTCAATGCTGCTGTTGCTACCATCAAAACAAAACGGACCGTTCAGTTTGTTGACTGGTAAGAGAATTGCTTGAACTGTCAAAATTTGAGCGTCGAATGATGTGAATGATGTGATTAACTTATTCTGCATTTTCTCAATAAACGCAATTGAATAGCACGATGCAGAGTATTCAATACAGTGCGTGCTGGCAATAATTTCCAATGATAGTAAGGAAAGTATTTGTGTATTTCTTGGTTTTTGAGGCTGGGATGAGAAAAATCCGGAGAACTACTTTTGGTGGCTCTAATTTGGTTTGAATAAAATTCAATGCCTAGATATCATTTTTAGAAGGGATAATTACAAAAAAAATCTTGAGGTTTGGGCTAATTACAAAAAAACCCAAAGATTTTTGAAAATTGCAAAACACCCTTTGAGGTTTGGTTTCATCTTACATTTTCCTATTCTTAAGCAAAAACTATTTCAAATATCACAGTTATCCCCTCAAATATAAGATAGAATCAAATCCAGGTTTTTTTTGTAATTCTGAAATAGCTCTAGATTTTTTGTAATTTGCCCAAACCTCAGGGGTGTTTTTG
Source organism: Rehmannia glutinosa (assembly GCA_016081115.2). Taxonomy (NCBI): domain Eukaryota; kingdom Viridiplantae; phylum Streptophyta; class Magnoliopsida; order Lamiales; family Orobanchaceae; genus Rehmannia; species Rehmannia glutinosa. The sequence goes on along the minus strand of CM071924.1, from coordinate 35,003,027 downwards.
TAATTATCCCTTTTTAGAAATTTAGATTGGTCAAATTATGCCTTCATTGCTTTATGCATTCCCTGCATTTTCCAGTTGTTTCCCTTGCCATTTCTTAGTTTACATGGGGGACCATTACTGCTAATCGAATTCTGTATGTTGAAGTCATTTTTTTTTGTTGGTTACATTACCAATTTTGATAGTCTCCCCAACATCTTGATTTAACAGGTGTCCAACTGGCTTTAAGTGTGGAATTAACTATCAACCTCCCACTGTCGTACCTGGAGGCGATCTTGCCAAAGTGCAACGAGCTGTGTGCATGATCAGCAATAACACAGCAGTTGCTGAAGTGTTTTCCCGCATTGATCACAAATTCGATCTCATGTACGCAAAGAGGGCATTTGTTCACTGGTACGTCGGCGAAGGAATGGAGGAAGGTGAGTTCAGTGAAGCTCGTGAAGATTTGGCTGCTCTTGAAAAGGACTACGAAGAAGTTGGTGCTGAGGGTGTTGATGAAGAAGACGAAGGTGAAGATTATTGACGTAGTTCGAATCTCTTGTAACTTTGTCAAAAATTGATACGGTCTGCTACTAAATCTATTTTACTATGGTTCATATTTTTCTTCTCTCTTTAACTTTTATTGAATCCTATTTCTGTTTTTCTCAAATGTTGTGAATTTCTGTGTGTATTGTATGGAGAGATTCACGTCGATATTACTTCGTGGGTGTTATACGTTCTTATACTTCCCATGAATGCTTTCTTTCAATAAGATGTGCATGCTGTACCATAGCAACAATATAATGACCACCATTGATTTCTAAGAGACATGATTTAGTTTAATTCTCACGATGTGTGAGAAATTTGTACCAAACTTTAATAATCCTTTATTTTTCTGGACATTCAATATATATATAGAGAGAGAGGGTTATATGAGACACCCATAGGGTGAGTCCATAGGGGACCAATCCTAGCCATATATCTAATTTTTTCAAGGTTGTAATTTAAGAGGCAAAATTACAAATTACAAGCTTGTTAATTAAACACGGGGTAAATTAGTCATCCTCTCAAATCAATATTCATGGGATTCACGGTATTCATGGGATTCACATGATCCTTCCAAATCTCAAAACAAAATCACGTAACAAACCTCTCGCTTCTTCTTCAACATACTACTATGAAAAACCATTCATCTTTCTTATGAAGATGTAATTTGTTGCTTATATAGATGTGTCGCCTGTTTTTAGATATATTAACTACATAAGCAATTCATTAGCAACAAATCCATACTACATAAGCAACAAGTCTATACTACATAAGCAACGAATATACACTATGTATGCACTACGGATATATATTAACTACATGCTGCAAGTCATAAGAACAACCCCATATTACATAAGCAACAAGTCTATACTACATAAGCAACGAATATACACAACGTATGCACCACAATTACATTAACTACATAAGTAAGTCATAAGAACAAACCCATACTACGTAAGCAACAAGTCTATACTACATAAGCAATGAATATACACTACAAATGCACCACAAATACATTAACTACATAAGCAAGTCATAAGCAACAAACTCATACTACACAAGCAACGAATATACACTACATATGCAACACAAATATATTAACTATATAAGCAAGTAATAAGCAACAACCCTATACTACATAAGCAACAAATATACACTACATATGCAATACAAATATGATTAAATTACACATGCAATATGGTTATACTACACATGCAATATGATTATATTACATAAGCAGTTAACAATAGAATACACTGGAGATAAAAAAAAAAAGTGAACATGAGGGATATGGGTTACTCAATAACTGAAACCACGTGCCGCGTGAAAGGAGGAAACAAATTGAACGTGATTGAGATCTCATCAAATCTCAATAACTGATTCTATATTATAAAATGACCACCCTACCCTTTTTAGTTGTTGAAACAAAAAAAAAAAATATAAAACCCCCTAAAAATCTGGACCACCCAAAAATATTAATCTATGGTTAGGATTGGGTCCTATGGACTCACCCAAATGGGAGGACCTATTTGATCCATATATATATATTTTATAGTTGTTGAGGTTGAGTTAATTGTGAAGTGAGAACTAAAACATGTTACAATAGAACATCCATAATTTAATACTTGATTAATCAGTAATTTTGCTTAAATAATAATTTTAATTGGTTTGTGTAACACATGGAATTTTTTTTGTATATTTAATTAGTTAAATAGTCAATTAGAATAATATTATTATTGGATTAATTAGGCCCATAAGGAATTCTAAGGCACTTGGGAAATTACCTAGAGTAATTATATTAGGATTCTTCTGTTGTTAGGGTTTGTTATACCACATTAGAGAGGATAAAAAAATGTTCCATGCTTTCTCTTTCTGCGCCATCACAACCTCCATCGTCTACCATACAACCACAACGAAGTTTTTTTTCAACGCCATGATCCCTCAATTGTCTTCCCTATTTAATTCAACTCCTAAGGTAATTTTCTTCTAAATTTCGAAATCCAAGATATACTATTCCAAATTTTCTGAATTTTAATATGTTATTCTTTATAAAGTTTTTATTGCATAGTTAAAATTTCATATTAATCCGATAAGTAGTTTTGTAGTTCTTGAATTTTCATTATATGATGCCATAATTTATATTATTCACTATTTTCGTTTTAGAAAAATCCAAACCCCTACTTATACATATCCAAATTTCGTGAAATTTTACTATGTTATGTTAGCATACGTAAATAATGTTCAGTTAAAATATGATATACTTTTGATTTTTATTTTATTTTATATGGGATTTTCATTCATGCTTTCCGAATCTATGTTATGTCATATACTATGTTTCTGATTTATAATTTAAGAAACCATGGATAAAGACCGTAAAAATACCTTATTTTTGGATATGGTATGTGCCATAATATGTAATACCATGTGGTAAAGTATCAGACCATTCCAACGTATATTTTTATTTTAATTAAATATTAACTAGTTTTCAAAACGTTATAGTTTTGCCTATGACAAAAGTTTCAATTTAACAAATTCAAGCCTAAAGTTAAAGAATTCCAAATAATATGATTTTTAGATATGTTACATTTTCATATTATTTGTATTATCGTTGTTAAACTTCGAATCAGATAGTCCAATAATTATTTAAATATGAATTTCCTTCCATAGCTGTGCATAATTTAATGTTTCAGCAATTTGAGTTTCATAAATTCAAAACCCATAGCTAAGCATTTTGAATCTTCCTGAAATTTTTATATAATATATATTTCTGTAACGCCCCCAAATTTTAAACTATAAATATATATATATATATATATATATCAATTTTTTCGAATATTCTTTTCTTTGCATAACAATAACGATCAATTAAATTTTCAAAAGCAATATCTACAGTGGAAGCAATCACACGAAACGATTTAAATAAAAATTCGATATATACTTATAATTCCAACAAAACATTTGAGAGAGAAGTATTTTTGAAAAATCATGTACATACATATAAATATAGATACACACATTTGTTTTGTATGAGAAAATCGACCTATAATCATTATCCATTCAAAATTCAATAGCAATAGCGGAAGCAAATTACAATGTTTAAAAATTTAAATATTCATTTATTTTTAACAAATTCGTATATTTACTAATTTACAAAAATATTCGTTTGAGTCTACTTACATAAATAAAGCTTAGAAAATTCATAGAAAATTCAACATTTATTATCTCAAATTGAAAATTCCTAGAAGCTGAAAATTTGATTTTAATACCAATCAATTATTCATACTAAGTCTATCAGCGTAAATAAATACTTAGAAAAATCGCAATTTATTTAATAATTTTCTCTTCAATTGAAAAACATTAAAAAAGAAAAATATAAACATCACTACAATAGTTTCATAGGCATCCATTATCCACCCTAAGTATAACATCGTAGATAAATATTTAGAAAATCATAATTCATATAATAAATTCTTATTTAATTGACTAACAACATTTAAAAATAAAGACATTATTCTAGTAGTGTTATAGGCCATCCATTATCCACCACTATTAACCATCGTTGACTCTTTAACCTAAAAAATGGATTATGATTGTAGTGATCGTCACAGATCGGTTGGGTTAACATTGTCCAAGCTAAAATCAAAGTTATTCACAATAACATGCAATAGCAGTCCAATAAAACATACTAGTAGCATTTCTGAAAACCATAGGCATATACATAGCTCACACTAAGGGGGTTCCGCCCGATGGATACATCGACCCCAGATCTCTCGAGTCCCTGGCGTATAGTAGGCTTCTAGAGCAATTGTACAACATATCAGACAAAATACTAAATATTTAACAAGGACAATAGAGTGTTTAGAAAAAACAAACTCCACCTCGAAACGTTGATTAAAAAAAAGTAGAATGATTTGATGCAATATTCCTATTGAACTTCAGAGCTCGTTGTCATCGTTGCTATCATGGATATATATACATCTTAGTTCATAGAAGTAAAAATTTAAGTATTAACCTCGATCACGGAAGCACTAAAATTGTAGCATTCATAGAAGCTTATGGTGTTTTCTTAATGTTTAGGGTTCAGCTTGGTTAGTTTGAACGATACTAAATCTCTGTGCAGTTGAGGTTGAAAATTATTTTCTCATAAACTTTAAACTGGAATTATTTAAAAAATTTACAGTAAATAATAGACTCAATGACATATATTATGTTAATATTTCAGGAAGATACGAAATGTTTAGCTATAGGTTTTGAATTTGTGAAACTGAAATTGCTGTAACATTAAATCCTGCACAGCTATGGAAGAAAAATTATATTTAAATAAATATAGTACTATCTAATTTGAAAACTTAACAAAGTATAATATACATACTATAGTAAAACATATCCCAAAATTATAACATTTGGAATTCGTTAACTTTAGGCTTTGAATTTCATAAACTGAATCTTTTGTCATAGCTAAAATTGTAATGTTTCAGAAACTAGTTAATATTTAACTTGTTGGAAATTGGTTTTAAAAGTATTGGTTGATGACTTATCTTTGACCAATTTTTCAGTGACTAATTATTTAATTCTGGAGGAATTAAATATGTTTCGAGTAGATGAATGTAGTATATTTAACTTCTCAAAATTAATTTGTGATGAGTAAGAAATAAAATACACAAAGTAGTTACTTGGAAATGGGATAATGGATGATGAGAAGGTGAAAAGACACCCATCCCACATAGGAATAAAATACTACTTTTATTCAATATATCAATAAGTGGGTGTGCAAGAGTGTGCAAGATGAAATAACTATACCCATGTGGGTGTGGTGGGCAAGGTGATGAGAATCCATGGATGAAAGACCCGATAACAATGCCAGTTGGTCCGGTGAAGAGGGCTTGAGCAAGGAAGTTCAAGAAAACACTCAATGAGTTAATTCAAGCCATTCAAAAGGAGACTGAGAGTGCATTGTCGAATGAAGAAGATGTTCGGGTGGTCTAGTTGATTCGCATTATCAATGTTCAAGAGTCCGCCTTAGACTGAGCAAGTGAAGGATGCCACGGAATACAAGTCATTTTGCATCTTGAAGACCTTGTAATCAAGTACTCTATAGTGTCTTGTATTCTTTTATCGTAGTTAGTCGTTATTTGAGTTGTTTTGAGTCATTTTGATGTTTTGGAGGACAAATAAACCTTTAAGGCCGCGTCTTAAGTCATTATTTTGAGTTCGAAACAAGAAAAGGTCGAAACGGGGACATGAGCAGGCCAACACGGGTTGGCCGTGTTCAAGCACAGGGTTGTGTTCACAGACACGACATGGCTATGTCCACAAGCACGACCATGCTCGACTACGCGAGTTTTGGTTCCGAGACAGAGGGGAACATGGCCTGGCCGTGTTCAACAGTATAGTCGTGCTCACGGCCGCGTTTTTTTAGTTTTGTTCAAGTTTTGTTTCCTTTTCTGATTTTTAAGTTATTTCCTAGTTGATTTAGGGTTTGGGACCCTATATAAGGGTTAAAACTTGTTCTTTTTCATCAGTTAATTAATTGAATTCATATTTTACTCTTAAACTTGAGTGTTTTTCCAAGTGCTTCAAGATTCAAGTTTCTTTATGCAATTATCGACTTATCAGACAATAATGCGTAATTGCTTGTGGTGTCTTCGCATACTAAGGTTCTTGCTTTGCTAAGCAACGGGTCGAGGTTTTCACCAATTTTAACCGAACTAGTGAAGATCTTGGGTTAACAATGTATTGTTGTTTGGGTCGTATGCACCTTTGTTGCTACGGTTCACATCAGTTGGTAATTAGAGCCATCTAGCAAGCTTAAATCTATCATTGTTTCTTTAATCCTTGTTATTTTCCAGATTTTCTTATAAACCCTAGTTCATCAAGGGTACAAAAAAAAAAGGAATTCGAAATTTTCACAGAAAAATCAGCGGGTAAAGAATCATAATCCGCGTGCGAAAAAAAAATTCGAAAATTCTGGAAAACATGATTTACAAACCCTAGTCTTCTAAATTCATCTTATCGAGATATGTTGTCTGCTTGGTGATTGTCATGGTTAGTTGGGGCGTACTTGCGATTGACTGATTGGTTTATAATCGTGACAAGTGCGAGTATTTGGAAATTGTGAGTTGAGTGAAACCCGAGTGTATACACGTGAGGGAGTGAACCAACCATGTCCGATGTAAACCGACAACCGATAGATTTAGGTAATAAGTTGCATATGGAGGCACTTGCAAGACTCTTGAAGAAGGTGGTGATCGAGACGTACGAGGATCCCAGTAAGTCGCCGAAAATAGAGGAGCATGTTCCTAGGGTACGGAGGCCTAGGAGGTTCGAACTGGAAGAATGGGCGGATGATATGGATGATTTTGATTCCGAAAGGGAGCAAATTTACAATCCGGGCAGAGGTCGGTGTGGAAATAGGGTTGATAGGGAACGAGAGGATAGCAATTTGAGTAACATCAAAATGAAAATTCCATCGTACCAAGGAAATAGTGATCCGGACTCCTATTTGGATTGTGAGAGGAAAATCGAGAATGCGTTTGAATGCCAGAATTACTCCGAATTGAAAAAAGTGAAATTGGCATCAACTGAATTTTCGGACTACGCAAGTGTTTGGTGGGATCTATTAATGGTCTAGAGGAGGAGAAGCGGCGAGCGGCCCATTTCCACATGGGAGGAGATGAGGATTTTGATGCAACATCGTTTCTACCAAATCATTATTACCGAGGCGTCTATCAAAGGTTGCAGAGATTGACACATGGGTCTAAGAGCATAGAGGATTATCATAAAGAGATGGAGATGCTGATTGTTCGACCGCTAAACACCTATAAACTTCTAACAATCATCGCAAGAGAACGAGATCAATCGTAGGGTAACAAGTTGACCACAAATAATTATTTTGTTTCACAATAAACAAAAAGTAAATTCTAAACACTCTTATCAGATTTGTGATTTCTAATAAACTAGTTAGGTATACGTGCGTTGCACGTAATCCAAATTATTCAACTAACAATTTAATTAAAATTAAATCTTATAAATAGAATAATTTTTTATTAAATTATTTTTGATATATAGTAAATGTCACACGTGTAGTTTGATCCTAAAATTAAATTTACAAAATTAAAATTAAACTTCTTAATTAGTAGGTGAAATATGGTTAGAACATTTTAAACCCAGAACATGATACTTACGTATTATTATCATTGAACAAAATTGAATATTAAAAAAAACTAAAGAGTAATTAAGAAAAAAAGATATTTGAAAAACTCATTTTGCATCAATTCAACTCTTGTTTACTTTTTGAAGTCTCATTCTTCTTCATGTTTAATTTTTTTTTTTTGCAACTTTTTTTAATGCATACTTAGGCTTGATTGACATATATATGTCTTCCTCTTTTTCTCCATCTCTGAAATGTGTGGTATCTTTCGACTAAGTTAACGTTTAGTTTTTCATTCACCACCCTTCCTTTGCTTTTTTGTTAAGAGTGATGAGCAAGTGAAATTTATTTTCATATGCTCTCATTTCCAAACACCGATTTTCAGTTTTGTACTATTCATAAAATCGAATATATTTTTATTTCAAGTGTTTTTACTAAACATAATTCATTTTAAATTAATTTTCAAAGCTACTTTTCTTACATATTCTCCTATATTGTCATTCAATCACATATGTCAAATTAATTGTTAGGTCAACCCTGGACTTACCAATAAAATTATTTTCAAATATATAAAAATATTATTTTATTCGTAAGACGTGTTTTTGTGTAAAAAAAAGTATTAAAAAATATACTCAACCAAATATCAATTCATTTCTAAACCTATATTTACTTTCAAAACTTTGCTTCCAACCAAACATATTTTTATTTCTCACGCAAAAACCAACATTCACTCTCAAGGAAGTAGTGGAAATGAAAATTCTCGATTGAAATGTGGTCATATGAGCCCTTAACTCCATGTAATGTTCTTACTCGCTTGTTATTCCTAATTAAATATATATATATATATATATATATATATATATATATTAGAAATGAAGATAAAATAAATTAATCAATACAATTGGAAATGGTCAATAAATTAAAATTGAAAGAAAAGTCGCATGTCTATATCATACAAATTATTAAACCACGATCCATTTCCATACTAGGCAAATTATATATTAATGACAAAAGAAAAATAAAAATATGAAGAAATATAAGTAATCTACAATATAATATTAGTACATATTCAATCAATGTTGAATATTCACTTATTGGAGATCTGATACATATAGTCATTGCCTACTCAAACATAAATGAAAGCACCTTGTACCACATTCAATTGAAATCTATATTTAAAATTCATGAAATATTTGTTAGTATTTGATGGATTAATAAAATATTTAAGTACTTCAAATATTATTAATACTTTGGTGTCTTTTCAAAATCTTCCTCGTTATATTTATTGCAAGTGACATTTTCTTTATGTATGCTTTGTTTTCTGCTTTATCAATAATTTATTTGAATTAATATTACATATCTTGTAAATAGAAATTAGTTAATATACTACACAAGTTAATTATAGATTGTGAGTAATGTATAACATTGTTGATATGATTGTTAAATATTTAACATTGTTTCAATATATAATTTACTTTTAGTAAGTATAGATCATAATGAATTATTAACTAATTGTTTATATAACTCAATCCAAGAAAAACTTAAAAACATTATAAAACTATATAGATTTTATGTTTATTTTACAATCAAATTTTCTCTTGTTTGGTTTTGATGGTTGGTGACGCCTTTTTTTGTTACTTTTATTGTTTTTTGCATTAGATGCATTATAAATAATTCATCGTGTAATTTTACATGCTAAAATTTGATAACCTAAGTTTTTGCATTAATAAAAAAATAGAATCTAAATCATGTTAAATCGTATATCCGTTATTTCAAAAAAGTGTAAAACAATATAGATAAAGATTAATGAATAAAGCTTGGATAACAAAATATATTTTTTTTTCAAAATTTTAGTAATGACTTATATTTCACTAATCTTAAAATTAATTATTTTTTATGGGATATTTGCAACCAAAAGTGAATATAGAAATCCTCCTATATATTTATTCAAATCAAACTAAATAAATTAATCTAATAGTATTTTTTATGTTCATTTAGTTGTAAAATCATACTCTTGTTTCTTTTTGTAGATGTATTTAGTTATTAAGAAAATTAAAGAAAACCATTATAAATGTACATTTTACATAACACTCAACTTTAAATGGCTAAAATTATCTCATATGAAGTCTTTTACATATGCTTATGACATACGGTTGGAAAACTATCGATATCTAGTTTAATATGAAATTAAAATTATTTAAAATTCAAAATATTCTAAGAATTATAATTAAATGAAAGCATAAAAGGAGAATTTTTGGAATACAAATAGACACTAATCATATTATCAAAAAAATAAAACAAAATCAATATAAAAAAATACTTAATTGCCCTTAAAACTAACTTTATTATAAGGATATTTTTGGCAAATCAAAATTTTCAAGAAACCTTCAAACTCATTCACACTTTTATAATAAAAAAGTATGGACTAAAGGAAAACAATAATCAAACTGAACACAAGTAAACTTTGAGAAAAATATATGGATGAAAGTCTAGAATTTTGGATTCATCTCATCAAACTTGCAAGCAGAATATCAACTAATTGATCATGCAATTAATAAATATAACAAACATGTAAAAATAAAGCCTAGATCTGATAACTCACGTATTCATAGATTAGGTCTATCCCATCATTAAGCCAAAGTTAGATAATACATCTCTGATTCATATCTAACCCCCGAGTAAATTTAGTCTAGGAATAATATATTTTCTCGATCTCAATTATTCCCTCAAAACAATCAAGAGTTGGCCAAACAATTAATCAACAAGTAAAACAATTTATTCAGGAAAGCAAATCAATTAACCAATACTCATCCTTGTTTGTTGAATCAAATCATCCTAATCTTAGAACAAGGAAATTAGTTCATGCTTGGGGATGGGGTCATAATCTCAATTGAAGGAAAGAAAATAATCATAAACATTATCATGTAACAACAATAATCACCCAACAATTGAAATCAGACAAAAGAGATGAAAATATATTATGCTTTGATTAAGCTACAAAAATAACTTCAATGGGAAGAATCCAAGCAATCCCAATGTTGAATGGAAGAGAAAAATACCAAAAACTAAAGTCTAAAAGTGCTAAGTATGAAAGTGTACGAAATTATGGATCCCCAAGTGCTATTTATAAGCCTAAGCCCTATACAAGGTGGGAGAATCCAAAAAGGAAAAGAAAAATCGAATAAGAATTCTAGAAAATTCGGCCGATGCGTGCCCGCGCAGTGCCCCTCGCGCGCATGCCTTACGTGCCGCGCACCGTATCATCCGCGCGGCCTTGTGCGCCTGTTGTGTCCGCGGCGCACACATTCACGTCAAGCCTTGACGTTGCCCACCGTGCACAAGTGCGCGCGCGTCTATTTTTCACCACTATGTAACGTGCGCCCTGCGCACCCTTACTCACGCGCGCACAACATCGATTGCCCCGACCGTCGTTTGCTCGTAATGCCCATTTTTGACCGTTTTAGCCCGTTTTCAAGGTTTCTTTTTACGAAAACCTACGAAACAAATAAAAACACCACACGTAACATACGACACTATAAAATGGGACAAAAAGACATAAAAATACGTACAATCATACACACGAAAAATAGAAATCGCACAAAAATCACACACAAAAGCATGCAAAACAACTCCCCCACACTTAGCCTTTTGCTTGTACTCAAGCAAATAATAATGCCCATAAACTCAATCAAGAAATATAATGCTTATTTTGAAAATCGATTTCTCCATAACATCAAGTTCCATCCACCTTGGATTATTCCTCATTGATCCCCAACCTTCGCAATAAACTCACTTGGCTAAAGTTAAACATTTAATCAAAGTGTTTGGCTTTCTTTACTAAATTTCAAATTTGTGTCAAAAGTTGCAACACTTATAATCATACATAAATTACGCAATTACTAGCCTTTTTTTCCGCTAGAACTCCCGAGACATTATTCCACTAGTTGTAAAGTTCGGATATTTTCCAAAGGCTCCAAGGGTGGTTTTCCATACTCATGTTTGAGCCACTATTTTACGTAAAAGTCAAACATGGGACTCATGAATGCTCCTATTTACTAAGCAGCTCAACCAATGGAGTATAATCTCGATTGTTCCATTTTCTCTTCTTTTTTTTAGAGCGCCCTATAATGCAATTTTTTTCCGGCTCTTAATAAAGCTTTTTTTCGCAAGGTTAGAAAGTTTGTAACACACATAAAAAATAGGGTTTTAACTCAATTCACATCAATGAAATCTCATAATTCATACCCCACAACCTGGATTACTGTTTAACCATTGCCTAACTCATTTATTACAATGGTTAATTCACGACTTAGTCAAATCCTACGCATCAAGTTCACAATGTCATTTCCTAGTTGAGTCTCAAACTAATGCATCGATTTCAAGTTATTATCAATGATAAATTGTCCCCCCCACACTTAAATCATGCAATGACCTCATGCGTAAAAAATATTATGGAGAAGATAAAATACGTCCCTGAAAATTTCGGAGATTGATAAGTAATGTCATAGGTACATCCACCTATGATTCTGCAAAATTGTTATTTTCTACTACTTGTCATCCCCAAACGGACGGTCAAACTGAAGTAGTAAATAGAACTTTGTCCATGTTGTTGAGGGCTGTCATTAAAAAGAATATTAAAACGTGGGAAAAGTATTTACCGTATATTGAGTTTGCTTATAATCTTGATGTTCATTCTGCATCGAAGTTTTCACCATTTGAGCTTGTTTATGGTTTTGATTCGCTAACCCCATTGGATTTATCACCTTTACCTGTTTCTGAGCATGTTAACATAGATGGGCCGAAAAAGCTGACTTTGTTAATTAGTTACATGAGAAAGCAAGGCTCAATATCAAATAGCGAACAGAGCAGTACACTACATAGGCTAACAAGCATTGTAAGAAGATGGTGTTTGAGTCGGGTGATTCGATTTGGGTACATATGCGTTCCGAACGCCCGGCCCAACGAAAGTCCAAACTATAGCCACGTGGAGATGGTCCATTCCAAGTGCTTGAGCGAATCAAGGATAATGCTTATAAGACTGACTTGACAGGTAAGTATGGAATTAGTGCTTCTTTTAATATTGTTGATCATAGTCCATTTGATGCAAGTTCGGATTTGAGGATAAATCCTTTCAAGAGGAGGGGAATGATGAGAATCCATGGACGAAAGACCCGGTAACAGTGTCAGTTGGTCCGGTGATGAGGGCTCGAGCAAGGAAGTTCAAGGAAGCACTCAATAGGTTAATTCAAGTCATTCAAAAGGAGAGAGAGTGCATTGCCGAAGGAAGAAGATGTTCGGGTGGTCCAGTTGATTCGCATCATCAATGTTCAAGAGTCCACCTTAGACTGAGCAAGTAAAGGATGCCACGGAATACAAGTCATTTTGCGTCTTGAAGACCTTGTAATCGAGTACTCTATAGTGTCTTGTATTCTTTTATTGTAGTTAGTTGTTATTTGAGTCGTTTTTGAGTCATTTTGATGTTTTCGAGGTCAAATAAACCTTTAAGGCCATGTCTTAAGTTGTTATTTTGAGTTCGGAATGAGAACAGGTCGAAACGGGGACGTGAGCAGGCCAACACGGGCTGGCCATGTTCAAACACACGACCGTGTTCACAGACACGGTCTAGATGTGTCCACAAGCACGGACGTGCTCGACTACGCTAGTTTTGTTCAGTTTTTGTTTCTTTTTCTGGTTTTTAAGTTATTTCCTAGTTGGTTTAGGGTTTGGGACCCTATATAAGGGTTAACACTTGTTCTTTTTCACCAGTTAATCAATTGAATTCATATTTTACTCCTAAACTTGAGTGTTTTTCCAAGTGCTTCAAGATTCAAGCTTCTTGTTGTAATTATCGACTTATCAGGTAATAATCCATAATTGCTTGTGGCGTCTTCACATACCAAGGTTCTTGCTTTGCTAAGCGACGAGCCGAGGTTTCCACTAATTTTAACCGAATTGGTGAAGATCTTAGGTTAACAACATATTGTTGTTTGGGTCCTATTCATGTTTTTTGCTACGATTCACATCATAAGGCCCTGCCTGGCCCAGCACCGGGGCCGAGGGTCGAGCCCGTGCCTGTGCCCGTGTCTAGACTGGGCCTAGTTTTGCACAAAAAACATTTGTTTTTTTATACTGGAGCCTTGAAATTTGTAGTGCTGCTATTTCAAGGATGTAAGCTGCTGTATCTTTGGAGATAACACGTCTGTTCCGTTAGCACTATACTGGAGAGTTCTACTCACCTCAGCTTTTTCTGTAATTTTACATTTACGTTCCATTGTAATAGATAGCTCTTGTACTCTCCAGTTTACAGAATAAACACTTCATTTTCAATAACACAAGATAAACACTCTTTTATGTAAACAATGGCGTCTACTTCAAGGGTTAACATTCCGACTGCTCCTGCTACTATTGAGAAGCCAGAAAAGTTTTTTGGTACTAACTTCAAGAGATTGCAATCCAAGATGTTTTTCTATCTCACTACGCTGAGCCTAGCTAAGTTTCTCAAGGAGGATCCACCAGTGGTGGAAGAAAATAAAACCAACAATGAAAAACATGTTGCTTTCAATGCTTGGGGATAGAGTGACTTCCTATGCCGGAATTACGTCCTAAATGGGCTATCTGATTCGCTATACAATGTGTATAGTGAAGTGAAAACTTCCAAAAAGCTCTGGGATTCTTTGGAAAAGAAATAATGAACTGAGGACGCTGGTTCCAAGAAGTTCGTGGTTGGCAGGTTCTAGATTTCAAGATGGTGGATTCTAGAACTGTCATGGATCAAGTTTAAGAATTGCAATTGATTATGCATGATATTCGTGCTGAAGGAATGCAATTAGATGAAGCTTTGTAAGTGGCGTGCATGATTGAAAAATTACCACCTGGTTGGCAGGACTTCAAAAATTATTTGAAGCACAAGTGAAAAGAAATAAATCTTGAAAAACTAATTATGCGTTTACGAATTGAGGAAGGTAATTGAAAATTAGATTCAAGGTTTGAGAAAGGTGCTATTGATGCAAAGGCTAATTTGTTAGAACATGGCAGTTCTAACAACAACAAAAGAAAATGTGACAATAACTACAAGGGAAAGAAGCCTGCAAACAAAAAGCCATTTACAGGAAATTGTCACAATTGTGGTAAGCCCAACCACATGGCTAAGGACTGTCGGCTTCCTAAAAAACCAAAATATAGATAGCATAATGCTAATGTGGTTGAGCAAAGTGGTGTGATCCAAGAGCTGACTGAAATGGATCTATCTGCAGTGGTTTTTGAATAAAACCTTGTGTATAATCCAAGAGAGTGGTACATTGACACGGGAGCCACTCGACATGTATGTTTTGACAAAGATGCGTTCTATACCTACGACTCTTGTGCAGGTAGAAAACTTAATATGGGTAATTCTTCATCTTCTGATGTTGCATGTTATGGCAACGTGGTTCTGAAGCTCACTTCTGGAAAAGAACTGCTTTTAAAGGATGTTCTACATGTCCCAGAAATCCAAAAGAATCTAGTGTCAGGATCTCTTCTTGTAAACCATGGTTTTAGACTAATGTTTGAGTCTGAAAATTTTATTTTGACTAAGTTTTGACAGTTCCCAGGAAAATGTTATCTATATAATGGACTGTTCAAAATGAATATAATGGCATTTCGCTGTGTAACCGATTCAAGCAGCAATAAAATTGAGCCTACTTCTATTTATATGCTTGAGTATTCTGATTTGTGGCATGTTAGATTAGGGCATATTAATCTATATGCTATAAAAGCATTAATGAATTTGGAATTACTTCCAACATCAAAAATTGATTCGTAAAAGAGATGTGAAATTTGTATTGAAGCTAAAATGACTAAATTACCTTTCCATTATGTGGAAAGAAATACAATACCTCTAGAATTGATACATATCGATGTATGTGATCTGAAATTTGTGCAAATTAGAGGTGATAAATAATATTTCATCACTTTTATTGATGATTGCACAAGATTTTGCTACTTATATTTATTAAGAAGCAAAGATGAAGCTTTGGAATCCTTCAAAAATTATAAAACTGAAGTTGAAAATCAACTTGACAGCCAGATTAAAATAATTCGGAGTGATAGAGGTGGAGAATATGTTGCACCCTTTGAAGAATTATGTAACCAGTGGGGAATAATTCATCAACTACAGCTCCATATCAACCACAATCTAATGGTATTACTGAACACAAAAACCAAACTTTAAAAGAAATGATGATTGCCATGTTGCTTAGTTCTGGGCTACCTCAGAACATGTTAGGGAAACTGTTTTAACAGCAAACCACATTTTAAATAAAATCCCACATAAAGAAAAAATTAAGACACCTTATGAATTGTGGAAAAATCATAAGCCATCTTATAAACACCTTAAAGTGTGGGGGTGTTTGGCTAAGGTAGCAATACCTGAACCCAAACAAGTAAAAATTGGCCCAAAGACGGTTGATTGTATTTTTATAAGATATGCATACAACAATAGTGCATATCATTTCTTGGTACACAAGTTAGAAAATCCAGAAATATCTGAAGGTACCATAATTGAATCAGGAAATGCAATATGTCTTGAAAATGTATATCCTTGTAAAGAAAGGGTTGAAATGAGTTCTAACAAAAGAACTCATGATAAAGCAAGTAGATCTTCACAAAGAAGTGAAAAACGAAGACAAAGTAAAAGGGCTAAAACTGCTAGTCATTTGGCCCTAATTTTGTCACATACTTGTTAGACGGTGAGCCAAGTACATTAAAAGAGGTTGTTTGGTCCAGATGCTCCACTCTAGAAAGAAGCTATCAATAGTGAAATGGAATCCATTTTGCAAAATCATACCTGGGAGTTGGTTGATCTTCCTGCAGATAGTAAGCCTTTAGGATGTAAATGGATCCTAAAAAAGAAATAAAAGGCAGATGGAACTATTGATAAATATAAAACCAGGTTAGTGGCTAAAGGCTTCAAACAAAAAGAAGAAAGTGATTTCTTTGACACATATTCACATGTAACAAGGATTGCATCCATTCGAGTGCTTGTTGCGATTGCCGCTTTGCATAATCTCGAGATTCACCAAATGGATGTGAAAAGTGCATTTTTAAATGGTGAATTGGAAGAAGAAATATATATGGAACAACCCGAAGGATTTGTAGCACCTGGTCAAGAGAAAAAAGTGTGCAAATTAATAAGATCGTTGTATGGACTTAAACAAGCTCCGAAACAGTGTCATCTTAAATTTGACACAACGATGTTGTCAAATGGTTTTAAAATCAACGAATGTGACAAGTGTGTTTATGCTAAAGGCTCATTAAATGCATTTGTCATGGTTTGTCTATACGTAGACGATATGTTGATCATGTGCAGTAGTCATGATATAATCATAGACACTAATAAAATATTAAAAAGAAATTTTGACATGAAAGACATGGGGATTGCTGATATGATTCTAGGAATTAAAATTGGCAGAACATCTGAAGGAATTAACTCGACACAATCCCACTATGTGGAGAAAGTGCTCAAGAAATTCAATGCTTTTGATGGTCCACCATCGAAAACGCCCATTGATTTGGGCATAAATCTGGTAGCTAATAAAGCTGAACCAGTAGCTCAGTTGGAATACTTGAAAGTGATAGAAAATTTTATGTACATTACAAATTGTACACGTCCAGACCTTGCCTATCCTGTAAACCAATTGAGTATGTATACAAGCAATCCAAGCCAAGAGTATTGGAAAGCACTAACTAGGGTCTTAAGATACTTAAAATACACCATGAGTTATGATATACACTACTCAAGATACCCTGCAGTACTTGAAGGGTATAGTGATGCTAGCTGGATTTCAGATTCAAAGGACTCCTACTCCACTAGTGGATATATATTTACTATTGGAGGTGGAATAGTATCATGGAAATCCACAAAGCAGACTTGTATAGCTCGAGCCACCATGAAATCCGAGTTTATAACTTTTGATAAAGCTTGCAAAGAAGCTGAATGGCTTCGTAATTTGTTAGAGGATATTTCATGCTGGAAAAAGCCAGTGCCTCTTGTGATGATTCACTATGATAGTCAAGCTACATTAGGGAGAGCACAAAGTAATATGTATAACAGTATGTCTAGACATATCCGTCGTAGACATAATACCGTAAGACAACTGATCTCTATTGGTGTTATATAAATTGACTATGTAAAGTCAAAGGATAACATAGCGGATTCGCTCACGAAAGGGCTTAACCGAGATCAATTGAGTAAATTGCGAGAGGGATTAGGACTAAAATCCACAATTTAAAGAAAGATTAAAGTGGTAACCTAATCTTGGTGACTGGAGATCCCAAGAACTTGGTTCAATGGGAAAACTAAACTTTAAAATTTCAGTTAAGCACTTGTAAATCAGTCAACCCATCCCTAGAAGGCAAAACAAGTGCAATAATCTTGTTGGTTGTGGTAAGGTTAAGTCGTAAAGACTTTTAATGATAATTGATTTGGTCAAAAGATATCACCTGTATATGTGAGAAGTGAGGGCCACTTCAATGTAACACTTATGAATCCAAAGTGTTGTCCATGGCAAAAAGGACACAACTAAAGAACGGAATGTGACAGAGGTCATATTGTGTAAATGTCATTGACTAGGTATACACGAAGGATGAATAGTTCAAGGCATTGCGTACACTAGGCCGCCGGTATATCCGATGATATTTACAAAGAAAGGTTCAAAGTCGCAAACTACCTATCCTGATACAATATGGTTTCAATTAAACTGAGTATTAGAGTATGCATTTTCATGTGCATTTGATTTCCACTCATGTGGGGGATTGTTGGAAATTGGTTTTAAAAGTATTGGTTGATGGCCTAATTTTGACCAATTTTTTAGTGACTATTTATTTAATTCTGAAGGAATTAAATATTGAAATGATAATCTATGTTTCGAGTAGATGAATGTAGTATATTTAACATCTCAAAACCAATTTGTGGTGAGTGAGAAATAAAATACACAAAGTAGTCACATGGAAATGGGATAATATATGATGGAAAGGTGAAAATACACCCATCCCACAAAGAAATAAAATACTAATTTTATTCAATATATCAATAAGTGAGTGTGCAAGAGTGTGCAAGATGAAACAACTATACATGTGAGGTGTGGTGGGCAAGGACACACGTGCGCGCGCCTGCCCCCATCCCCCGGTTCCGGGGCCGAGCCCTTCCCCGTGTCCCATGTCAAACAATCATTCTCTCATTTTATCTTCTGTCTATGCATAGTATATAATCAGTTTTTCACATTTCAGTTTGATAAGAGCCTTGAAATTTGCAGTGTTGTTATTTCAAGGACGTAAGTTGTTGTATCTTTGGGGATAACACGCCTGTTCCGTCAGCACTATACAAGACGTGTTTATCTTGCGGATAGAGTTCCATTCGCCTAAGCTTTTTCTGCAATTTTATATTTTTGTTCCATTGTATTAGATAGCTTTTGTACTCTCCATTTTACAAAATAAACACTTTATTTTCAACATAACTAAATATAAGTTGAAATGATCTGATATTTTTGCACTCAGTAGTATACATTATAGTAAATAACATATAACAAATTTAGGCATTTTTAAGGACTTTATATATGGTTTCTTGAATTTATAAATCAACAATAGAGTATATTCAAGATTTGGAAAGCATGAATGAAAATTCCATATAAAATAAAATACAACTCAAAAGTATATGAAATTTTAACTGAACATTATTTACGTATGCTAACATAACATAGTAAACGTTATCGAAATTTGTATATGTATAAGTAGGGTTTCGGATTTTCTAAAACGAAAACAGGAAATAACATAAATTCTGGCATCCTAGTTTGAAAATTCAATAACTACAAAAGTACTGTGAGACCCCGGATTTTTCAATCGTAGACGACGCGATCGCGGGTATTATTATTATTTTTTTCCGATACAGTATTAAATATTCTGATAATTATTTTTGTATTTACTATTTATTTTGCAATTCGTATTATGATAATGGATTTAGCATCGGTTATCTATTTTATCTTAATGATCTTTGAAAACTATATACTACTTTATTAGTATTTTAAATATACAATACCTTTGTCTTGAAAGATCATTTAGTAAACATTATATTTTCGAAACAATAGTACTTGAGATTTACCTTATACAAAAATACAACTTTTATATTGGAATAGCAAGTGTCTCATACTTGATTTTGTCAACTTACTTATTACTTGATTTAACTAATTTATACTTGAAATTATTTTTATTTTATGGTGTTTGTTAATGACACTTATTTTCACTTCTTTAACCATTGTCGATTTCTTTCGACTTTTAACGCGGGCTTTCAATCGGTTCAACTTGTTCTTGAACGACTAGCTAATAAAACTCTTTTAGCATAATATATTTATTTTTATTTTAAAATTTTGAAATTTAAAATTATATATTTCAAAATAATTTTATAATTTAATTAATTGCTTGATCGGTATTTTTGACTTATACTATTTTGACTATTTTACCGCGTCACTTTGACGCGTAAATATAAATAATAAATATATTTCATATTTAATTTCATTTTTATTTATTACTTGTGATCATGATCCTTTAGTAATTCTACTTTACATTAATGATCACTTGATTGATCATTATTACTATTTGTGTATTTATTAGTCAACTTAGAATTTTAAGAGACTATTTATTTTAGAGACTTATACCTTATAGAAATAAGAATTTGATTTAGAATAAGTGATCATGAGACTTATAAGTGATCAAGGAAATTACTAATTATTTTGGAGATTGATATTATTCATCTATTATCATCAAATTTGGGACAAAAAAAAATGGAATTACCAATTTGCCCCTATAGTGGACGGCAATAGTGATGAGATTTTTGGAGTAGAAATATCATCCAACTCTTGTACACTTACACCTTATATTAGTCATCTTGTGTATAATTATACCATTAATTCAAACATTATACACATTATCTTATACCTAGATTTTATATCATTAAATTTCCCAACATATTCTATTCTTCTCAACATTCTTCTTATTCCTCTCAACATTCCAATTTGACCCATACCTTTGACTACCAAATTGTCCCCATGCAAGAGACAATTTGGAAGACTTGGCACAAAACAAAAATTCCCCTCTCCCTCTCTTGAGTGTGATTGGCCATATGGCCAATTTTGTGCAAAAATTTGTTAATTTTCACCAACTCCTCCCTCTTTCTTGTGAGCCATCCTCCTACTTCTCTCTAAAATCTTCCTACCTCTCTCTACTCTTTTCTTCTTCTTCTTCTTCTTAACACTTAACCAAAATATACTAGAAATCATTCATTTCTACTTCAAAAAATTCGAAACCTACACCTCCAAAAGCAAGAATTGTGTTCTTCAATTTATCTTGACATCATCTAGCTTATCTCTTTTCACTTCTTAACTTAAGCTCAAATTTGATTTTGGAGGTACATTTAGAAGACTTTGAAGACTAGAGCTTGACATCACCTTGAAGAGGATTTCAAGACTTGAAGAATAATTAGTAGAGAAAATTGGACTACAAGGTAAGAATTGGACACTAGAACCCTTCTTTCTTCCTTTTTTTTTTTTTCAATTTTTAACACCCCTTTTTTCATTTTTGAGAAATAGGGGCTGACCTTAGGTGATTTTGGAGTTGAACCAAAAATCCCAAATTTGAAGCTTCAACTAGTTTCAAATCATCTACTACACAAGGTGAAGTGTAGTCTTTCCAATTTTCTTATCTCCTTCTTTTTCTCCTTAATTTTTCTCTCATTTTTCTAACTCCAAATTTTTGATATTTCTTGATTTAGGGGCTGACCTAAGTGACCTCATCCAAAGTTGTGAAATTATCCTTTTTATTTCATAATTTCCCAATTTTAAGGTGGGTGGAAAATTCTTTCAACTTCTAGCTGCTTTTGTTAAAATGCATGTAGAATTTTGATCATGAGCCCTTGAGATATATAATTTATGTATTGCATGTCAATTTTATGTATCAAGTCATGAAATTTCTCAAGTGTTGCTCAAAATTGCTATTTATTGAACTTTAGGTGCATGCATGTACAATTTAATGTTCTATTTGATGAATTCTTGTATGAATTGGACATGCATGTGTATGATCTTTGAAATTCATATTTTGGATGACTTATAACCTGGACAAGTCTAGCATAATTGATTAAATTTCAATTTTGGACTTAAAAATGCAAAAATGGAAAGTTGGTGGACTAAATTGCAAGAAAATAAAACTTAAGGGACCCCTCTACAAATTTCGAATTTTGGGACTGTACTCAGGTTCAAAAATGACTTTTGGACATTTTAATAAAGTTTTAAGAGTTTTAAGATAAATAAAATCAACCTTTAAAAGCCCAAGGACTAGATTGTAAAATTTTAGAAGTTCGAGGGCTACTTTGTAATTTCTGAAACTGTACCAGACCTTACTTTCAAAATTTGAAATTTTAACTCTTAAGGGACTGGAAATGACATATTTCAAATGTATTCCAAAAATCCAAGCGTTTAGAGCTTGGAAAGTAATTTTACCAAAATCGAGAGACCGAATTGTAAAAGATTAAAATTGAGGACCCAAATGAAATTTCCAGGACTTATGCAGCCCATGCACCTGGAAATACTAATTTAACTATAACATAATTATATTTTGGACCCAAGGTTCAAATTTCATAACAATTGGACCCCTAAAAGCTTTAAAGGCAATTATTTCAAAATGGGACAAAAATGAGATTTTCAAAAGTTAAAGGACCTACACTTATTTCTTTTAAAAACTGCTTTTGTCCCAATATCCTACTAACCTTAGTGACATTTTCCAACTGTAATCACATTAAAAACCCTTCCGGTTTGTGAGTTCCAATTATTTTAAACTAAGGGCCCGAAATAACAATTTTTATAAATTTGGAGACAATGTGAGAATTTTATAAAAACTCGACCTCAAAACCTTAAAAACCTGAATTTCTGAACAATTTAGAGATTTTAGGAACTAACCTCATAATTTTTTCAAGGTCGGGATATTTATTTATTCAATTTGTAACCCCAAAAGTAATGGTTTTTACAAAACGGGGCTAATTGTAAATTTTCTTTTTATCAAGGACTTAACTCAAATTATTTTCCTTTTTCTAAAACAGCCCTGGACCCTCTGATTTTAATTATTAATTAAAATATTTTATTTTCTCAAAACCATTTGACTTATCGAATCGTCTTGACCGATTAATACCCGATCGCGAAGCGACTTCCTCGTCTTGCGATTTTGAATCTATAACGGGACTTATGTTCTTCAAGATATCGAAGATTGCTTATCCTTCCGATAATCGTCTTCATCCAATAACTCCACCAACGCCATAATTGTCACTCGCGTTTTTCGAAAACTTTCTTGAAATGCTTCCCTGAATCAATAATACTCGACTGCCTAGTTGACTACCTGAACTTGTATTTACTTTCCTGCCTGAGTCAACTTGGTATGTCGAGCTCACAGTCGGAATGGATACATCGGGGAACCGGCAAGGCTCGGCTACTATTCCACTCTTCCTACCCCATCGTCCCTAATCCCGCAACTGAGGGACGGAGTGTCCAAGGGAAGCGGGTCGTAGTACTTGAGGTATAATCATGATTATGACAAATCCGAGCCTTGCAAGCTCCACTGTGGATTTCGTATTTGCCTATGGAGCGATAAGGTGACAGGTCTTGGACCATCTTGCTCGTGGAGTTACAAGGAAGAACGAAGGAATCGCCCGATCCACACGATTCTGGAGTTAATCGGACCCGCTTAGTTGGCGCTACAAATCCGTAAGCAACCGCTACTTGTATTTCATTGGTTGGCGCTTCAAATCTGTACGCAACCATTAATTGTCTTGCATAGGATTGGCGTTACATTCCGTACGCAATCCTACCTGTCTTGCCTGAATCACGTAGTGTTTGTGTGACCACGAACTGTTTTCTTAAACTGTATAAGTATATTACTTAAATCTTTTATCACGATGCTTGTGGACTGTGTGGATTCATGCATCATATATCACGCGTTTTCATACAACTATTTTCTCGCATTAACTATATATCGCCACACTTGCACACGATCACCCCATCCACTGAGATTTATGTCTCATCCCCTCCTATTTTCTAAACCTTTAGATGGGGACTATGTTGAAGATGTCGAACCGGCCACAGATTGATGACCCTCACCCTGCCTGTCGATCTTGCACTTTTTTACTGATGATTGTTCTTATTTCATGTACTTTTACTGATGTTGGACTTCCGTTTATCCTGCTACTCTTTTCTCTCTTTGACTGTAATTTAAGGGCGTAGGACCCTTTGATGTTTAAGATTTGGACATTGTACTTTACCTTATGTTTTAGTTCTGGCCTGTAAACTTATTCAGGTTATTATTGTCGGATGTATTTGGATGTTGATTGGACCTTAAGATGTAATTCGTACTTCACTTATTTTATTTCCGCCGCTTTTTAGACTCTTTCACTTGGGATTGTTGTATCATTTGTCTAGATCGGGTTTATTTCTATTTAAGTGGTTGATCGTCGTCGCGTCCGTTTGGGGCGTGACAAGTACTCGTAGGATTACTATGAAATTTTAACTATACGATATTTTTTTTTATGAAGAACAACATAGTAAAATATCAGAAACTTTAGATTAGTATATCTTGAGTTTCAAAATTTAGAAAGCAATTACCTTATAAATTGTGAATGAAAGAGGAAAGACAATGGATGGATCATGAAGTTGAAGAAAACTTCGTTATTGTTGTGTGGTAGATGAGGGAGAATGTTATGGCACAGAGAGGCAGAGAGCTGGAACATATGTTTTTGTCCTCTCTAATGTAGTATAATAAAACCCTAATAACGAAAGATTACTAATATAATTACCGTAGCGAGTTTCCCAAGTGCTTTAGGATTCCTCATGGGCCATGTAATGGGAGAATCAATCCAATAATAATATACTAATTGGCTATTTAAGTAATTAAATACACATTTTGTTTTGGGTGTTACAAACTCTCCCTCTAAAAAAAATTTTGTCCTCGAAATTTAGTTAACTTAATTCAAACTCAGATAATTAACGTTCAAATATCATGCTAGAATCTCTTCATCTCATTCCCAAGTTGCCTTGTCCCAACTCAATTGTGTCATAGTAATTGTTATTATAAGCAGACTCCAGTAAAGGTAATTATGCGTTCTTATCATATATCCCTCTTAACCAAAACACATTATCTGTGGATGATATGTTGTAGTAAAACTTAACTCTATTCCTTTAAAATTTTACGAGCTTCTCTAGATATTTAAAGTGAACCTAATATCCATATCAAAAGTCTCACTATTTCTCTTGTGTACAATTGAGCAAATTGATCTAAACCATATGTCATTTGCAGAAAGTGTGTAGATTTGGTCAATCGGTAAAAAATAACCCATATCGTGATTTTCCTTAGTTGATCGCGATTAACTTACAACAAAGTCAATATCTATATGCTCTCAACTTTCATTCGTGAGTATCAAATGTCTTGACAAAAATCTAGACAGTCGTTGGTGTTTTTCCTTAACTTGTTGACGTGTCATGCATCTATCCACAAGGTTTTGATAGTTCATATCATATTCCTCCACCAAAAATACATTTCGCATATCTTGATAAATCTTTGTAACTCATGAGTGACCGGTGTACGACGTACAATATGCTTATTCTAATATCTCAGTTCTTAGTTATTCATCCTTAGGTATAACCAAAGTTCCTTTGTAGGCTAGTGCACCATTAGAAGCTATAATAAATCCATTGAGGTTTTCGATTAGATCATGATTTCTCATCTTGCATAAAACTTATGTCACTTGTGCCTCTTTAATCTTATCTATAAGTACGAGTCTAAGTACGAGTCTTTCAACCATTGTTGCAATATTGATTTCAATCCACTAAAAGGTGTTACGATCTCGATTATCAACTTAGCAAACTCTTTCATCAATTGTTCTTGTTTTATTAGTCAAATCTCCTTTAAGTTCTTGAAAATATTCTTCACACTTCCTCGTCCTCTAGAACTTCTCAAATTTCCTCATCAATCTGGCCATTGGTATTGTCATTAGAGGTGTCAAATGGGCCAGGCCGAGCCAACCCGTCGGTCCAAAGCAAAAAAACCGGCCAAGCCGGGCCAAACAGTAACCGGGCCACTATTTTTGTAGCCCAGCCCAAGAAAATACAAAGAAAAATTTGGGTCGGCCCGATTTTTGGGGCCTAATGAGTGGGGCCAAAAGAGCCTGAATCATTTCGAGCCTAAGAAAATGTAGCCCAGCCCGACCTTATTACCGGGCTGGTCAGGCCGAAACTGACACCTCTAATTGTCATATCCAAAAAAGAAAACTTTCTATGAACCTTATGTAATACTAGAGAGTCATAGTATACTCCAAACTTCGTTCGCAATCATAGGCTCCATTATTAACAACTTCAACTTTAGCCAGGTCGACTTATATTCTCATATGGTAACAACTTCACCATAAATATTACATAGTCTAACCACGACTAAAACTTATTAAAAGTCAATGGTGATATTGAGACCTCAAATCGATCCTAAATAAGGCACTAGCTCCATTATGTAATCAATCGAAATATTTATCCTTAGTAATGGACACTTGTTTCATAGACTCATCATTCGCCTTGACAAACATGACTAGCTCTCCTCATGGTGACACTCTAAATCGGATAAGTTATTTAACCAATAATTCGTGTTAATTGCACATTCAACTCTTATAATTCCTTCGTCGCTATTCTATTTGGTGAATTTGATATCGTGTCGGCCCAAATAAAAAGTCCATGGTGAAATCTATAAGTATAACATGTGGAATCCTAAATATTATTTTTAAAAACATATTACATAGTCTCGAATAACTAGCACATTGACCATTATCAAATCAAAATATTGGTAACTTACTGCACTATCCAAATATCTCAAACAATTTCTTTTCTTAAACTTCCCGCTGCTTTCTTTCCTGACATAACTTGGGGTACAATATTAGCCTTTATTCCGTAAAAATAAATTCATCTTTATATATTCAAACACTATCTCCTTATGTGATGCTCTATACTTTATAGGCTCTTACTGAGTTAGTAGGTGCCTGGGATCACATCAAGATCTTCCATTCTTATAAAACATAAATCTATTTCTAAATTCTTTCCACAATCTTTCAGTTTTACGACATCCAAACAATAATTATTGTCTTTTTCAAATGTTATACTAACATCATAACCATCTCAATGTATTATCATTAACTCTTGAAAAATGAACATGGCGTAAATCATGAATATTCAACTCAAAATTCACTAAAGTCTATCAAAAATCAGAATTAACCTCACGTATTCTATCACAAGAGTCCCCTAGAGTTTGCATTGCCCTGTCTATCTATTTTTAGAATTCATCAATATCTCACAATAGTCTAGTAGTCACATTATATCGCATGTGATATGCATCCAAGAAATTTAAATCGATCAATTTCTTTTTCGCAACAGAAATCATATAATTTTGTCAGAAGCAATAGTAATGAAAATAACATTAGAAGTGACAATGTCAATAGCAGTAGAAGTAGCAATATAATTTTTGAAAATGTAAATTTGTACCTTGGCTTTGGAGTTGACATGGCATAGTGGTGGTGGATATAGTCTTTATCTATTTACTTAGAAAATTTGATTTCTGATTATTATTAGAGTGATACACATGAAAATTACACACACACACACACACACACATATATATATATATATATATTCTGCAAAGTCTACAATAAGGTAGATGCTCTCGATACCACCTGTAACACCCGAATTTTGAACTATTAAATATATACATCAATTTTTTTGAATATTTTTTTAGATAACAAAAACATCTCGTTATAACGATCCATTAAATTTTCAAAAGCAATATCTACAGCGGAAGCAATCACATGAAACAGTTTAAATAAAAAATCGATATATACTTATAATTCCAACAAAACATTTGACAAAGAAGTACTTTTGAAAAATCCATGTACATACATATAAATATAGATGCACACATTTGTTTTGTACGAGAAAATCAACCGGTAAGCATATCCATTCAAAATTTAATAATAATAGCAGAAGCAAATTATAAAGTACAAAAAATTTAAGTATTTATTTATTTCTATTAAATTTGTATATCTACTAATTTACAAAAATATCAGTTTAAGCCTATTTACATAAATAAGCTTAAAAAAGTCAACATTTATTATCTCAAATTGAAAATTCATAGAAGTTGAAAATTTGTTCTTAATACCAATCAATTATCCATACTAAGTTTATCAGCGTAAATAAGTACTTAGAAAAATCGTAATTTATTTAATAATTTCATATTCAATTGAAAAATATTAAAAAGGAAAAATATAAATACTACTCCAGTAGTTTCATAGGTCATCTATTCTCCACCCTAAGTCTAACATCATAGATAAATATTTAGAAAATCATAATTCGTTAATAATTTCTTATTTAATTGATTAACAACATGTAGAAATAAAGACATTACTCCAGTAGTTTCATAGGCCATCCATTATCCACCGCTAGTAACCATCACCGACTCCTTAACATAAAAAATAAATTATGATTGGGGTGAGCGTCACAGCTCAGTTGGGTTAACCAAGCTAAATACAAAGTAATTCACAATAACATGCTATAACAGTCCAATAAAACATAGCAGTAGCATTTTTGAAAATCATAGACGTAGACATAGCTCGCACTGCGGAGGTTCCACCCGAGGGATACATCGACCCCGAACCTCTTGAGTCCCTAACGACAGTTGACGTCTAGAGCAACTGTACAACATATTATTTAAATAATAAGCATTTAACAAAGACAATAGAGAGTTGAGAAAAACAAACCCCACCTCGAAACGTTACTTGAAAAATAGTAGAATGGTTTGATGCAATATTCCTATTGAACTTCAAAGCTCGTTGTTCTCGTCGCCTAATATGGATACATATACATCTTAGTTCCTACAAGTAACAACTTAAGTATTAACCTCAATCTCGGAAACACTTAAATAATTGATTCCTGATATTCGTAGAAGCTTATGGTATTTTCCTAAGGGTTATGGTTCGACTTGGTTGGTTTGAAAGATACTAAACCTCTTCGTCGTTGGGGTTGAAAATTATTTTTCATAAAACTATATCTTTGAATTATTTAACTTTTTTGTAGTAGATAATAGTCTCAAAAATAGATATTATATAAAAATTTCAGGAACATTCTAAATGTTTAGCTATGAGTTTTGATTTTGTGAAACTGAAATTGTTGTAGCATTAAATCCTGCATAGTTATGGAAGAAATATTATATTTAGATAAATATAGCACTATCTAACTTAAAAATTTAACAACGTATAACATACATACCATAGTAAAACATATCCAAAAATCGTAACAATTGGAATTCGTTAACTTTAGGTTTTGAATTTCATAAACTGAAACTTTTGTCATAGCTAAAATTGTAACATTTTTTAAACTAGTTAATATTTAACTTATATAAGTTGGAATGATATGATATTTTGGCACTCGGTAGTATACATTATAGTAAATAACATATCAAAAATTCAAGTATTTTGAAAGTTTTTATACAGGGTTTCTTGAAATTATAAAAACAACAGAGTACATTCAAGATTTGGAAAGCATGAACTAAAATTCCATATAAAATAAAATACAACTCAAAAGTATATGAAATTTTAACTGAACATTATCTATGTATGCAAACATAACATAGTAAAAATTAACGAAATTCGTATATATATAAATAGAATTTTGGATTTTCTAAAATAAAAACAGGGAACAACATAAATTCTGGCATCTTAGTTTGAAAATTCAATAACTATAAAAGTACTCATAGGATTACTACATAGTAAAATATCAGAAAATTCAGATTACTATATCTTGGATTTATGAATTTAGAAGGAAATTACCTTAGAAATTATGAATAAAAGAGGAAAGACAATGGAGGGATCATGGCATTGAAGAAAATTTGTTTTTGTGTGGTAGATGATGGAGGATGTTATAGCGCAGAAAGACTGAGAGCTGGACCGTTAATTTTTTTTATTTTTTTTTTGTCCTTTCTAAAGTGGTATAGTCAAAGCTTAATAACAAAAGACTCTTAATATAATTACCCTAGTTTGTTTCCCAAATGCCTTAGGATTCCTCACGGGCTATATAATTGGATAATCAATCAAATAATAATATACCAATCAGCTATTTAACTAATTAAATACACCTTTTTCTCGTGTTAAATGTTTTAGTCTATTATCTACTTTGTAAAAATTTCGTATAATTCAAGTTCATGATTTATGGAAATGTTATTATTCGATCCCACTCTACGCAGAGATTTATTATCTTACATACCAACCAAGTTGAACAATAAACCTTAGAAAAATACCGTGAGCTTCCAAGAGTGTGTTTTAGTGCTTCCGAGATTGACGTTAATACTTAAATTTTCACTTCTAGGAACTATGATGTATACATATCCATGTTAGGCGATGAGGACGGCGAGCCCTGAAGTTCAATAGGAATATTGCATTAAATCACTCTACTATTTTCAAGCAAAGTTTCGATGTGGGATTTTGTTTTTCAAAACTCTCTATTGTCCTTGTTAAATGCTTAGTGTTTTGCATGATGTGTTGTACAATTGCTCTAGGCGTATCCCTTGGGTGGAACCCCCACATTGCGAGCTATGTATATGTATATGGTTTTCAAAGATTGTACTGCTATGTTTTATTGGATTGTTATTACATGTTATTGTGATTACTTGGTATTTAGTTTGGACAATGTTAACCTCACTGAGTTGTATCAATCACCCCAATTATAATCCAATTTTTCAGGTTAAGGAGTCGGTGATGGTTATTGGCGGTGGGTAATTGATGACCTATGAAACTATTGGGTAATGTCTATTTTTAAATGTTTTCAATTGAATAAGAAATTGTTAAACAAATTTTTAATTTGTATAAGTATTTATTTACGATTCTAGACTGAGCGTCGATATAAATTTTCAACTTCTAGGAATTTTTGAATTTTATTTAAATTGTTTCAGGTGATTGCTTCTGTTGTAGATATTCTTGTTTTGAAAATTAAATGGATCGTTATAACTAGATAATTTTCTTATGTAAGATAAAAAAAAAGTATTCGTTCAAATGAATGTATTTGTATATTTTATAGTTTAAAATTTTTGGGGCGTTACAGTTTGATTCAAGGACAACGTGCTAAATTAATAATTCGCTAAATTTATAAAATAATACATATACGAGAATTCATATAGAACCCATCTAATATATAAATTAGTAATTCCCTAATATGTAGTACATTTCTAATTAATTTGTGAAGACTTCATAAAAAAATGACTCAATTGTTATTTGTTCCTTGTTGACATTGATTCCACCTTAAATCTTATATTTTTAGTAAGAACTTTTAGTGTAATATTCTCGTAATTCAACAAAAAAATACTCAATTGTTGTGGAGCATACTTATCCTTTTGGAAAGAGGACTCTATAGTAGATTATCATTTCCAACTTCACAATCCCCATAATGCTCTCAATTATGTGATTGCCGGTCAACATTCTATAGTTTCTGTTTGTCGGTCAACATTCTGTAG
This sequence comes from Rehmannia glutinosa, assembly GCA_016081115.2. Taxonomy (NCBI): domain Eukaryota; kingdom Viridiplantae; phylum Streptophyta; class Magnoliopsida; order Lamiales; family Orobanchaceae; genus Rehmannia; species Rehmannia glutinosa. Next base: position 34,971,760 of record CM071924.1, on the reverse strand, counting down.
TTTCAACATCTTTGTAGTGAAGGACCAAAGTTTATAAAAGTAATTTACAATTGTATTTGCATGAACTTCTATAGTCTAACCAAAAACTTCAAGATTTGTTGTATCTGAAACATTTATCTTTTCTAAATTTAGTTCCCCCTGTTCTAATCCTCCAAAAACTTTGGTAAACACGACAACAATAATGCATCGTAAAAGCTTGTATAATACAGTCCTTATAAGGTTGATCTTTTGATATTTTATTTGGTAGCAAGACAAATAATTCATTTTGCAATCCTTCAATAGTTTTTGGATGTTAGGGCAATTATCCACGACCACGAGCAAAAAAGCTTTACTATCAGTCTTAATCCTATAAATACTATTTCCTCAAAAAAATCTATAAATAATAGATTATTAACTTATCAATTATTTAATATCTTGTTAAATTAGTAGATTTTTGCAGTTCCAACGTTATTAATTTATAAAGTTTTAACTGTATAGCCAGTGTTCTAAAAAGCGCTAGGTGCTAGTCGGGCAGCAGGCTGGGGCCTAGCGCTTAGGCGGAGCCTGAGCGGGGTTAGGCGGGACCTTGGCAGGGTTAGGCGGGACCTAATCGGAAAAAAAACTGTAGGCGGACAAGGGGGGTCTAACGCCTAGACCGGGAGTAATCGGGGCTAGGCAGGGATTTTTAGAACAGTATGTATAGCCATATTATGTTATTACTAAACCAGAAAATATGGATAAAGAAATGTTACCTCAACATAATATTTGGTATGTACTGCTACACATACTACTGACAAATAACACTTCCTTTTCCATAAGATGTAAAATAACATGAAACAAGGTTTAATATTGCATAAGCATCCATCATACTTGTACAAAATTAAAAAAAAAAAAAAAGAGAGAGAGAGAGAGAGAGAGAGAGAGAGAGAGAGAGAAAACTACTCTCAATTTACTATAATGAGTTTAGAAAACTAAAAGCACTTAGCGATTGGATATACTTTCATTTTGAAAATTTTTATTTTGCTAGAGAATAGTAGTGAAAAAAATTTTGGAAAAAAAAGTTGAATTTTGAGAATATGATTGGATGTGAGATGAAAAAGTAATGATGAAAGTTGATTTGATTTAAAAATAGTAAAATAATGATTGAATGTGATTGGTAGTTAGAAATGTATGAGTAGGTGAATAGTGAAATTTGTGGAAGAATGTGTAATAATGATTAGTTTTTTATGAAAAAATGTGTAGATGTGATTGATAAAAGAAAAAGTAAAAGTGAGAATAGTATATGTTCTGAAAATCTTCATAAACAATCGCACATTTGGTAAAAAAAATTCTCCAGCGGAACGAAAATGAATTCTCATTGACATCCAATCGCGGCCTTCGTCTCTAAATGCAAAGCACTAATGTGATCGCCAATTATTCACTACCAAAAAAAGGATCCCTCAAACTTTTAGATGGTTCAGGGTCCATTAGCTCAACGTTCCCTTTCCAGTTTCCTAGAGGCCAAAATAAAACATCAGTACCTCTATAAAACAATAGGAAAATAACAAAAAACACCTCTGAAGTTTAGTTTAATTACAAGAAACTCCAATTATCTTTTAAAATTACAAGAATTATATTTTAAAATTACAAATTTCTCATTGAGGTTTGTATTTACCTAACAGATACTCCATCTTGAGGTCTCTTCATAGTGCAATTTTGTAAGTTAAAAAACAAATGTCAAATGGATATTTGTAATTTTAAAAAGATAACTGAGTTTTTTCATACTCAGTCTAAACCTTAAGGGTAGTTTTTTGTAATTAACCCTAAAATAACAAAATGAGAGAGAGATACCAGAACTACTAGTACAATTAGGTGACTCAACTCATCAGGTGTAAATGTTTGTTGATTCAAGTGACGGACGTATGATTTGAGATTTGGGGGATGGAATCTATTTTTGATGACAATTAACAAAAAAAAATAAAAATTGGGGGGGCGCAAATATATCTATTCCATAAATGCCTGTACATAAATATAATAATATAAATAAATTAAAAAGGAAAAAAATTTAGAAAATTTTGGGGACAACAGCCCCCTTGTCCCCTCTAGGTCTGCCGTTGGCTGAGTTTGTTCCAAAACTCGAGCATCCAAATTTGGATGTTGCGCATTACTACAAACACGTGACATAGATGCATTATCAATTAAAGGATGATGTGATTCCAGAAAATTGCTAGGTCTTCTGAAATCCAACCGTGATGTACCAACATAACCATCATCTGCTCTAACAATCTGCCCATTCAGTCTTTGAGCCAATCCCACATTTGGGTTTCTGAACATAAACATATTTGGAGAAACATGATAAAAAGTTCCTTGCATGCATGAATGGATCATCAGTAATCCATTATTGTTAATCACATCGTATCTTCTCGTTTTAGATGCCTGCTACCTTGTACAACATTTGGTGTCGAAATTTGTTGTGCTGTAAGATTGATATACAAACTAAAATTTTCTCAAAAAGGACATGCATGGTATTGCAAATATTTCAAAATTTAACGCGAAAACAACTATCTTGAATAGAAATACTCGGAATGACTGGAAAAATTTATCTGCAGTGTTCTTTAAGTGAGTAGTAGGGCTTGCATGCCTGTTTGTTTCTGCATAATAACACAATTTGATACCATCATATATAGAGCTGTCATGCAAAACTGGGCCGACCCGGTGATAGGGCTGGATTGGGCTAAGATTTCGTAAGCTCGAAAAGAGCTGGGTCTATTTGGCCCGAAATGCTGGGATAGTGCGGTCAACCCGGTCATTTCGTGTGCATTTTCATGGGTCAGGCCGTACTTGGGCCTAAAAAACAACGATCCGATAGAATTCAACCCAACCCGGTTCAACATTTGCCCCAATGGGCTAGCACTGGTCAAACCCCATTTAACAGTCCTAATTATATGCAGTATAAAGGTATTATATTAGTCAGCCCAAGTATGGACAAGTCAGCATAGTGGAAGAATAACAAACCAGAAAGTTAATCACCAAAAAAAAGAAAGTAGTTAAAACAAAATCAACTCAATTACCCTATATAATTCTCCCAATACAAAGGGAACAATATTCGCATGGAAACTTAGTATACTCTAATCAATTATCTACCACTGAATTCTAGCTGGCAAGCCATAATTTTTCAGTCAAATTTGCTTTTCTTTTTCAGCAGTTCATATAACCAAAAAAGGCTGTCTGAAAAAATGACTTGTTCGATAGCAGAGTGTTAGCACTCAAGCGAGCATGTAATATTTTCCTGTCATCATTCCTCTAACACAGACATAACTGTCCAACTAAATTTCAAGTTTCCAAGGGCGATTTTGTCAGCCCATTATTTATTTATTATTACAAGCACAATCACAGAATTAATCTTATAAATGCATCAACGAACGGATGGGCTTTCCAACATTCAGCTTTGATGTAAAGTTGTTAAATATTTATGTTGCCAATCAGGTATCTTCACTTGTAGTAGTGCTCTGGCCTGCCAACAGATTCAGTAAAAGCAAACGTCCGACTTAGTTATTTAACACATTTCCTTCTCGATAATTATTCTTTTCTCTTAATTGGGAAACAAAAGAATATAAGGATAAATACCTCCCCCCCCCCCCCCACCGATTCGAGCTAATTACAATTAAAAAAACAACAGTTACCCTGTAACCCCTCAAATTTTTGACATAATCAAGCCTAGGGGGCTTTTTGTAATTTTTAAATATGGAATAGCAATAATTTATCTCATACAAAAAACCAAACATAAGAAAAGTATATGGATTAGAATTGTAAAAATGGTGTGTTACTTGTATGAGATCCATCAGAATGGAAAGCATTGGCATTCCCAGGTAATCCTCTTTGACGCATATGGTCCGCCTGTACTTGAAGCAACCTGTTGAATTCCTTTATTTGATTCTGCAAAGCCAACCTCACATAATAAGCCCTGAAAAATCCTTCATTCTCTCTTTCAAGCGCTTCCCAAACTGGAAAACAAACACCAAATCACTTACACTTATTACCCAACCCCTTATTTTTTCTCATTTGTAGAATTAATTACCACACAAGATCAATAATTCTTATGAATTAAAAGCAGGTAAAATACTTATTTCAGTAATGCCTGGCTCAATGTTTTGATGTGCAGACAGAAAGTTGATGGCTTCTCTTTTGCTCATGTACATCTGCAAGCACTTCTCTACACAATCTTTCACCTGATAAAAATAAATTAACACCAAAAAAGGTTAACTTTTGTAGCTGAGAGGATAAATGCTTAGAACAACATAAATAACAAGTTTTTGTAATTAATTACAGATGAAATATTCACAAGAAAACCGTAATCCAACAACTTACATAATAATTAGTCACTTTTAATCATTCAGCTAAAAAACTTACATAATCTATTATTTCTGAGGTTCTTCTGCTGATCCCACCACACATCTTCCTGCCTGCCATCTTTAAATTCTATCAGATTAAGATGTATTCGACTTCTTTTTTTACTGCAATTTGTAAGATGACGCCTATTCCCCAAATTCTGTAAAACAATCATAGCAGCCAAAAACCACATTTCGGTAAACAAAAAGAGTTAACAAAACAGAGTAAGAAAGGGCAAAAAAAAGAACATACACACAAAAATACAAGAACAAGACGAAGAAAAATAAAAAGAAAAACGAATTCTGGACTTCAGAATTAATAACACCAAGAACACCACTTAATCGAAGAATTTTCAAATTCAATTCTTATCCATATAAAAAGATAACGAAAGAAAAAAAAAACGAGAGAGAGAAAACACAAACAAAAAAGTTATTCAACAAACGATCACAAACCCACGAATCTTCTTGAAAATAGGAAACCCAAATCACAATCAAGCGTAAAGGCTCAAAATTAAAAAAAAAAAATATAAACAAAACATCATGGTCATAAATGAACTGGGCACCAGTTTTCTTTTCTTTTTTCTTCTTCACAACTTACCCAATGTATTTGAACACTGCAGCGCATTGGATTCAACCGTTATAGCAGCAAACGAAAAATAAAGAGTAGTTAGTCGAGATATGAACTCTTTTATACGCGGCGGGAAATTCTCATGAGATTCTTGCGGTTATACTAGCAGAATTTGATTCAAACTGTTCTACTTTTTTTATTAGAAAAGGAAAAAGATCAGCTGATGACGTGGCGACCCCCAAAAGTATGGGTGTAAAAATTTGGGTTTATCTAATAATAATTGTGTTTTAGGGTTAAATAATCTTATTAATTATAATAAAATAATAATTAATCCTAAAACATAAATATTATTTAACTACAGTACAACTTTCCAATTAAGCTAGAGAGCAAATGGTTTGTACGGGAAAAATAATTATTATTGTACTTTTAAATTATTAATGTTCTTATTTTATTAGCTATATAATATTTAATTAATAATTATAAATTATTTTCGGATAATTTTTAGATTATTTAAATATTATAAAAACTAATAAAATGAAATATTATTCAACATGTATTATGCGAATACTTATAGTACGCGTACTAAACGTTTCACTTCAAAAAGTACAAAGTATTACGAAGCGCAATAAAATGTACTGATAAATGAAATTATTATTCAATTATTCGTACGTGCGGGTATTTTACAAGTATAATAAGTGTTTTAACGTTGTCAAAAAAATAATACACGTTTTAACTAACAAACGACTGGTAAATACTAAATACTTCTCAATTATAAACATTTCATTTTTCTTTTCATATCATCCATTTAAAAATGATTACAATTTTTTATTAATGCACCAATACATGTCGTAGATTATTGAATATTACAAATGTAAAATATTAATCCATAACTTATTTACAGGAGTGGTGATTTAAAATTAGTGACGTATAGATTTCCTAATATATCCTGAAGACGGAAACTTATTTGGGCTTTTGACATAATTGCCCCACTTTTTCGAGACAATGACAGTTTTTTATGCTTCATGGTACTTTTTTGGATAAATTTACGCTCCCTCCCTTTTTTTATATAAATTTACGCTTCTGCCAAAATTTTTGGACTTTTTTACGTAGTTGTTTCAAAATTATTTCGAACATGTTTCAAACATGTTTCTTCCAATAAAATTTCAGTAAATAAATTTTTTTCCCGTTAAATAATCCATTTTATACTCGAAATCTTATTAAAAAAATCAAGAAATATAGACATAAAACAACACATATTAAAACCAAACAAATTAATAATATTATAGAAACAACATAAATAAAAAAACACAATTAAATTTTCGATCCAATGCATGAAAACATAAAAACCATGGAAACAATCAAGAAACTATATAGAAACAAGCCATAAACAATATGAAAAACACCATATGAGCAAAAAGAGTTAAAAATAGGTAAAAATTGTATTTAAACATCGAAAACTACGTGGAAACAACAAAGAAACATCATAACAACATTAAAAACGGTATGGAAACAACCTAGAAACAACGTAAAAAAATATTAAAAACACCACATGAATAAAAAGAGCTTAAGAACAGGTAAAAACTATATTTACACATTGAACACTACATGGAAATAACAAAAATAATTATTAGAACAACATTAAAAATATTATAGAACAACACAGAACAATAGAAACAATGTACAAAATAATACATGAACAAAAAACAACATAAGAAATAGGTAAAAGTTATTTTGAAACATCGAAACAACAAATAAACAATATAGAAACAACAAAGAAACAAATTTAAACAACATATGTAACATATAAAGCAATACAGGAACAAAAAAAAAGACTAAAAAAACGTAAAAATAATAAAAAAATATGCATGAGCATAAAAAAAGAAAAAGATAGATACAAAAGTGATAGGAGCGTATTTTGTGCTATATTTATGGAAAAGATGGTATTTTATGTAATTTTCCCAATTTATTTTTTGGATATAATTTAGACTTTAGAGTGTAAAAGGGACAATAAGCAATTATATTTGTGAAAGTTGTAAATATAAACTAGAGTTTAAACACAGAAGCCCAAAATGAGGCCCAAAGTAAGCTTATTTGAACATTTGTAGTCCTTAGTTACTAATGGCCTTATATGGGCTTCGATACAATACTTGCTAAAAAAATAGGGATTTGGACACAATTACCTAGCATTCCCCAAAAAAAGACACCTATTTAAGCTCCGGGGTTTTTTTCCTTATTTTTTTATGCTACCGCTTTTTTTTTGTACAATTTTACGTTTCCGCCAATTTTTCTAGATTTTTTACGTTGTTGTTTCATGATTATTTCAAGCATGTTTCATCTAGGGATGACAATGAGCCGGGTCGAAACCCGCTCCCGTATTAAACCCGCCCCGGTAGGGGCGGTTTAAACCCGGCCAAACGGGTCCCGGGGCTGACTACGGGCCCGTTTTGGAAAAACCCGTCAGGCCCGGGGCGGTAATGGGTCCTACTGAACCCGTCCCGGACCCGCCCCGCATACATATATATATATATATTAAAATATTATTCTAAAATGACTGAGTTGGTCTTATCTATCCTCTCCACACTTATAATTTTTCCTTTCCCAACGCGTCTCTGGTGTTTCTCGTCCTCCCGGTGGCTCCCATCTAGCAAGTAGTGGGCCCAAAAATGCTCTTAATCTTTAAACTAATGTAATCTTGTGTTGCTACAGTGTAGGAGTTTTGAATTTGTGCTTCTTTTTTTTTTGAAAAGTTGACTTTGCAATTTTAATCCAAGTCCTTGACAAACCTTTTTTGCAATATCAAATGTTTGGACTTTATGTTCATATTCCAACTGTGTAGTTTCAGAATATTAAATAATCATGGAGTCATTACAAGGATTGTCCAGTAAGATCATGGAGTGGGTCCAACCGAGTTGAGCAATTATTTTTTGGCGGGTCCACCGGGTCCCGGGTTTAGAATGGGTCGGGCGGGCCTTGAGGCGGGACGGGTGGGTCCCGGGTCTAGATTTTTCTTCGCGGGATGGGTTCCGAGTTTATCCAAACCCGTCCCAGACCCGTCCCGTTGTCATCTCTAATTTCATCTAATACAATTTAAGTGAAAAAACAGTTTTGTCTCCCATTAAATAATCAATTTTGTACTCGAACTCTTAACAATCAAGAAATATACACATAAAACAACACATACTGAAAAAAAAAATTAAAAATAATATAGAAACAACACATGAATAGAAAAATACAATTCAATTTATGTTATAATGCATTGAAAACGTCGAAAAAAATGAAAAGAACTAAGAAACAATATCATGTGAACCGTAGCAACAAACGTGCATACGACCCAAACAACAATATGTTGTTAACCCAAGATCTTCACTAGTTCGGTTAAAGATGGTGGAAACCTCGATCTGTTGCTTAGCAAAGCAAGAACATCGGTATGCGTAGACGCCACAAACAAATGCGTAAGTTTATTTGATAAGTTAGAATTCGCAAGAAGATAAACAATCTTGAAGCTCTCTTGGAAAAACCCAAAGGGTTGGAGAGAAAAATCTTAATTCAATATTCAATAACGAAGTTGTTCTGAAAAATAAACAAGTGTTTGCCTTATATAGGCGACTCAAAACAAAATCCTAAAACAACTAGGAAACAACTTAAAAATTGAAAAAGGGAACAAAAAAAAGCATAAAACCCTAAAAAACGCAGCCGCGAACACGTCCAGGCGGTGTTGGTCTCTATTTCGTCCGTTTGAGTCCGAATTAGCTCATGGAGTCTTCATTAATATTGTAGTCCTTTCTCTTAGCTTTCCATAGCATCTTGAATTAGCTAAAAATCAATTTTGTGGAGAACGTTATGGCCAAAATACTAAACCCTGCCAGTGCTGAAAACTGTTGACGCGCTTGGACGTTTTTGAATGCAACCTCTTGTTGTTCGATCGTCAATGCTTCTTTTCAACACATGATTAACTAACATGACTCTAGACTCAATATACTTGGCCTTTAAATCAACTTGGCCACTCAAATGACTCAAAACAATAAAAATCAACACCTAATCTATGATAAACAAATACAAGAACTCAAAAACTCAATTACATAGGCTTCAAGAACTCGAGATAGCTTGCATTTGGTATTGTCCGGATCCTTCGTGACTGGATTCACATCATTCCCCTCCTCTTGGAAGGGATTCGTCCTCGAATCCAAACGTTGGACCCCAAAGGTAGAACAATTATATCAATCCACCCGGATCAAATGTTAAACGGCACGCACACTCATCCGGTTGCCCAAATACCTACACATGAGAAACGATAGAACTAGACAAAATATTATTAGATATGTTAGCATTCAAACACTCATGCCTAATATCTCTCATTTTAATCATAAGCACAAATTTTGTCTCTTGTTTTATCTTATTGGCCTTTTCCCCCATATTTTTGGCCCACTCGAAATTTGTACTCTCCTTTTTCTTGACCATCTCTCGAATCTCACAACTACCCTTGGCCAAACTCTAAATCTCTCTATTTTTATTTTCACTCAAGCTCTCACTTTTCTCGACTTTTATTTCATTCTTTTGCTCACTTGCCAAATACTCTTTTTCTTTTAACTCACAAACTATCATCCTCACATGATCATTATAGATTTCTGTAGGTGTAAGAGATGAAAGTATGAACTTTCTCCTTTCATGCTCAACAGTATAGCAATTAGTGTATCCATCATGCGCAACTCGCCTATCAAATTTCCATGGTCTACCCAATAAAATATGACAAGCCCGCATTGGCACTACATCACACAATATATCATCCTTATAACCCCCAATCTGAAAAGACACTAACACTCTTTTACTAACTCGTACCTTCCCACAATCATTGAACCATTGTAATGTATATGGCTCTGGATGTTCAAGTGTAGGAATCTCCAATTTCTCTACCAATTTCGCACTAGCCACGTTTGTACAACTACCTCCATTAATGATCATACTACACACCTTATCCTTAATTAAACATCAAGTGTGAAAAATATTTTCTCGCTGCTCATGATCAATTAACTTCGGCTCAATATTCAAAACTCTACGTGACACTAGTGATAACACATTGCCCTTCACGGGCTTAACAACCTCTGAAATCTCCTCTAACTCCGGCATATCACTATAATCTGGCTCATTCTCACTTTTGGACTCTACATCACCATTAGCCCGAATCACCATCACTCTTCTATTTCGGACATTCACTTGCTCTAGACCCCTCTCATGACATTTAAAACACTTCATGTCTCTAGTGCGTGAAGTAGAAGGATCAAATTTATCTGATGGTTTTGTCTTGTCCGAGTCCGTCTTGTTCTCCACAACTTTGGGCTATGGTGAAAAACATGCATCGCCCATCATAGGAGTATTCGAAGTACTGGTGCTGGCGTCGGGATTTTGCCGTGTAAAACCCCTCCTCTTGAGTTGCTGCTCAACTTTGACCGCCATGTGCACCATCTCCTCAAGATCGACACAATGATGTAAGTCGATGGCATCTGCTATAGAAGTATTCAATCCCGCAATAAACCTCGCCATCGTAAACTCCTGATCCTCCTCTATATTAGCCCTTGCCATCAAGATCTCTATTTCTTTATGGTAATCCTCTACGCTTTTAGACCCTTGTGTCAACCTCTGCAACATTTTATAGATGCCTCGGTAATAATGAATTGGTACAAAACGACGTCGCATCAAACTTCTCATCTCCTCCCATGTGGAAATAGGCCGCTCATCGCTTCTCCTCCTCGAGACCATTAATTGATTCCACTAAACACTTGCGTAGTTCGAGAATTAAGTTATGCCAATTTCACCTTTTTCAATTCGGAATAGTTATGGCATTCAAACACATTCTTGATTTTTCTCTCCCAATCCAGATAGGCATCCGGATCACTTTTTTCCTGGAACGATGGAATTTGCATTTTGATGTTACTCAAATTGCCATCCTCCCGTCCCCTATCAACCCTATTTCTAAGCCGACCTCTGCTTGGATTGTAATTTGCTCCCTTTCGGAAACAAAATCATCCGCCTATTCCTCCAGTTCTAACCTCCTAGGCCTCCGTGCCCTAGGGACACGATCCTCTATTTTCGGCGCCTCACTGGGATCCCCGTACGACTCAATCACTACTTTCTTCAAGAGGCTTGCAAGTGCCTCCATATTCAACTTATTACCTAAATCTAACGGTTGTCGGTTTTCTTCGGACATGGTTGGTTCACTCCTTCACGTGTATACACTCGGGTTTCACTCAACTCACAATTTCCAAGTACTCGCATTTGTCACGATTATAAACCAATCAGTCAATCGCAAGTACACCCTAACAAACCAAGACAATGGTTTGTAAATCCCGATTTTCCAGAATTTTTGAATTTCTTTTATGCACGCGCGCGAATTACGATTCTTTACCCGCCGATTTTTTTGTGCAATTTTCGAATTTTTTTTGTACCCTTGAAGAACTAGGGTTTGTAAGAAAATCTGGAAAATAACATGAATTAAAGAAACAAGGATAGATTTAAACTTGCTTAGATTGCTCTGATTACCAACTGATGTGAACCATACCAACAACGTGCATACGACCCAAACAACAATATGTTGTTAACCCAAGATCTTCACTAGTTAGGTTAAAGATGGTGGAAACCTCGACCCGTTGCTTAGCAAAGAAAGAACCTCGGTATGCGTAGACACCACAAAAAAATGCGGAAGTTTGTTTGATAAGTCAGAATTCATAACAAAATGAACAATCTTGAAGATCTTGGAAAAACCCAAAGGGTTAGAGAGAAAAATCTCAATTCAATATTCAATATCAAAGTTATTCTGAAAAATAAACAAGTGTTTGCCTTATATAGGCGACTCAAAACAAAACCCTAAACCAACTAGGAAACAACTTCAAAATCAAAAAAGGAAACAAAAAACGCGGCCGCCAACACGACTGTGTCGCGGAACATGTCCAGAATGTCTTGGCCTCTGTTTCATCCGATTGAGTCCGAATTAGCTCAGGAGTCTTCATTAAGGTTTTAGCCCTTTCTCTTAGCTTTCCATAGCATCTTGAATCAACTCAATATTAATTTTGTAGAGAAAATTATGGCCAAAATACTAAACATTGTCAGTCCTGAAAACTGTTGACGCGCTTGGATATTTTTTAACACAACCTATTGTTGTTTGATCGTCAATGCTTCTTTTCAACACATAATTAACTAACATGACTCTAGACTCAATATACTTGGCTTCTAACATCAACTTGGCTACTCAAATGACTGAAAACAACGAAAATCAACACCTAATATATGATAAGCAAATACAAGAACTCAAGAACTCAATTACATAGTCTTCAAGAACTCGGGATAGGTTGCATTTGGTGTTACCCGGATCCTTCGTGGCTGGATTCACATCACAATAGAACAACATTGAAAACTATATATAAAATAGCAAAGAAACATCAAAACAACATTAAAAATATTATAAAAAATAACCCAAAAACAGCAGAAACAATATATAAAACAACACATGTACATAAAAGTATCAGAACAAAGTTATTTTTGATTTTGATGATTTCACATATTTGATCATTAAACCAAAATAATATTTTTAATAGTTGTCAAAATACATCAAATCTTCAAGTATATCTTATCTTAAGTTTGTGGAATATCACTTGTAACTCTATTTTTGACAAAATCCGGACAAATTCTATGTATTGAGAGCGACCGGTCACTATAGAGGGCGACCAGAACCTGAAAAATTTTCAAAGTTTACGAAAAACAATGATCGGTACCTGTGCATTTTCAAATTGTTCAAAAACCAGAGTTTTTTTATTGAAGGTATAGCGACCATTCGCTATGCATGAGCGATCGGTGCCTAAATGATTGTAAAAATATGTTTTCTTATCTATTTGAATAGTGAACGATCTCTATCCATAGAAAATCGGTTGCCATGGTACAGCGACCGGTCGCTAAGACGATGACCGTCGCCCTTGATGTCATCTTGTGTCAAATCTCGATCCAACGGTTTAAACTTTTGAATTTTCAACATAGCGACCGGTCGCTATTGGATATTTGATCAAAATTCTCGTGTTGTTGCAAAAAATTTGCAAAAAGAAGACTTATCACAAAGATTTATTTTATCAATTTTTAACCATTTTTGTAGATCTTTTGATCCTTCTTTTGCAGACAAAATTCAATTTGGAGGAGCATATATTGGAGATCGAATCTTGAAGTTTATCTATAAATAGTTAAAGAATTCGAAGGGTCATATACACCACACAATTCTACAAGACAACAAGAAAAATTCAACAAACTTCTCAAGCTCTCATTTTCATACTCTTGTTGTAATATCCTGAACACTTGCACTTTCACATCATGTTTATTAGGTTTCCCTTCTTGATTACACTTGTACTTTCAAAGTTGTATACTTTCATTTGAGGTGTAATCTAGTGTTGGACCTCTAGCGCTACTCGGATTGACGACTGTCCCCACAAACCAACACGACTCTTTTCTAGCGCGTTTTGTCCTCACTCACGCACACCCTGGAAAACTTCCCAGGGGGTCACCCATCCCATGTCTACTCCAGGCCAAGCACGCTTAACCTCGGAGTTTCTATGTAATGGGTACCGAGAAAAGAAGATGCATCTGTTGGTATAGGTAGTCCAAATCATATCCTTTAAGCTATCCTTTAACTATGCAATCCGGCGCTCACGAGTTCGAATCCCATTGCGGGCGGATCTTTGGACCAAATCCCAACAATCCCCCTCCCCAAGACTGCCAAAGATCTCGGCTCGAGCTTGGCAACCTCACGCCCGCCAAACTTCCCGGTTCTAACGTCAACTTCTTCGATTCAAGCGTCGCGTCACGCCACGCCACCTCTCTCTGTTCCGGCCACCCGGCAAACCTACACCTTCGATTCCATTCTTTACCTCGATTCCGGCCATCCGGCAACCTACTCTTGATTCGGTCCACCCAACAACCTACACCTTGATTCCGTCTATTTTATCTAAGTTCCGCCACCTGGCAACCTACCCTTCGATTCGGTCCACCCAAACCTGAACCTTGATTCGATCCGTTTTACCTTAGTTCTAGCCACAAACCTCGCTCTTGATTCGGTTCGTTTACCTCCGTTGCGCCAAAGATCTCGCCCCACCGCTCTCGGCAACCTCCACTGCAGCGTCTTCCAAGGGAATTCGAACTCGTGACCTGCTTCCGATACTGGGCGATTGTTGGACCTCTAGCGCTTACTCGGATTGATGATTGTTCCCACAAACCAACACGACTCTTTTCTAGCGCTTTGTCCTCACTCACGTGCACCTTGAAAACTTCCGAGGGGTCACCCATCCCATGTCTACTCCAGGCTAAAGCACGCTTAACCTCGGAGTTTCTATGTAATGGGTACCGAGAAAAGAAGATGCATCTGTTGGTATAGGTAGTCCAAATCATATCATTTAAGCTATCCTTTAATTATGCAATCCAAATACGCTCACGAGTTCGGTGCGGGTCGCGCCTCGCGCCTCTTTTAAAGCCCATTGCAGGCAGGATGATGGACCAAATCCTAACATCTAGATTGATCAAAATCATCCAAGACAAGAACTACTTGTTGAGTGTTCTTTTGGTATTAACACACTTGGTTAATAAATTAAATGTTGAAGAGTCTGGTGCTCTTTAATATTGTTGTTGTAAGAAGAGTTTGATGCTCTTCTAGTTGAAGTTGTAATCGTTTGGTATCGATTAATAATATTTCTTTTCAAAATCCATTCGGACATTACCGGGTGGTAGTAGATTAAGTTCCAGGTGAGCCCAACCACTATAAATCATTGTGTTTATTCTTCTTACCTTCCTTTGTCTCTTTGAGAGTTTTTGATATATTCGAAAAAGAGAGCAAAATCTGAAAAAATCATGAAAATTTATTCACCCCCCTCTAGATTTTCGTAGCCACTTGGACTAACAAAAAGAGCGTAAAAAATAAGTAAAAGTTGTATTGAAACATCGAAACAACATAGAAACAACCAAGAAACAAATATAAACAATATTGAAACAACATATATAACATATAAAGCAATAAAGGAACAAAAAAAAACATAAAAATAACCAAAAAATATGCAGGAGCGTAAGAAAGTCAAAAAATAGTACAAAAGTGATGTGAGCGTAAATAGTGTCTTTTTTTTTTCAAAATAGTGGTATTTCTGGCAATTTCTCAAAAAAATATCATCATTCAGAAAATATTAGAGAAATTGCCGGAAATACCTCTCCTTTGGGAAAAAAGACAATATTTATGCTCACGTCACTTTTATACTCTTTCGGTTGACTTTTCTGACTTTTTTACGCTCCTCCATATTTTTTTGGTTATTTTTGCATTTGTTTCGGGTTTTTTTGTTCTTGTATTGCTTTATATGTTATTTCTGTTATTTTGACAATGTTGATATTTGTTTCTTGGTTGTGTCTATGTTGTTTCGTTGTTTTTTTTTATGTTTAAATATGAATTTTACTTATTTTTTACGTACTTTTCTGTTAATGCGTTGTTTTATATATTGTTTCTGTTATTTTTGGTTGTTTTCTATAATGTTTTTAATGTTATGATGTTTCTTTGTTGTTTCCATGTAGTTTTTAATGTCTCAATGCAGTTTTTGTAAGTCCAAGTGGCTACGATAATCTAGAGGGGGGTGAATAGATTATCTCCATCTTTTCGATTATGCCCTCTTTTTCGAATCAAATACGCCAAGACAAGAATAAAGGTGCGGAAAGTAAACAACACAGGTCGATTTATAGAGCTTCACCCCACCTAGGGACTACGTGCTCTACCACCCCAATATATCTGGGATGGGTTTCGAAAAAGAAAAAGAATTTTATTAATCACCAAAATTAATACAAATTTAACTTACAACAACACATTGAAGAGCACCACACTCTTCTTCAACACCACCTTTGAGATTACCACAATCTCTCTTGAAGATTACCACAATCTCCAACGGCACCTTGTGAAAATTACCACAATCTTCAACCTTGAAGAATACCAAATTCTTCAACACCTCGACAAGAAGATTACCACAATCTTCTTACACCTAACACCTAGATCACCCAAGTGTGTTCTTACCACAAGAACACTCACAAGGATATCTTGTGTTGAATGATTACCTAAAAATTCAAGATTACAACTCGATAATGAATTATACAATTGAGTGCGAGTGTAATCAAGAATAGCCTAGACCTCAAGAATGTGAAAGTGATAAGCTAGGCAAATTACAACAAGAATAATGACAATATAAGACCAAGTGTTTGCTTGAGTATTTCTTGTTGTGTTGTATTGTTCTCTATTGTTGTTGTGCTTCAAATCTTCCTCAATTTATAGGAGATGATTGATACTTGATAGACTCCTCTTGGAATCTGATATCTACAAAATAATTGCAATTAAAATCAAGATTATAGCTGTTAGAAATCAATCCCACAAATTAGGGAAAAGTCATCACGCCAACAACGGTTAAATTTTGTCATTTGTCAAACTTGAGGGCGACGGTCAGCGCAGAAATAAGATTTGAAAAGAACACAAAAAAAATCACACGGGAGACCGGTCCGTGGGGTGGTCGACGGTCATCCGAGGTGCGACCGTCGCCCCTCAGGTTGACCGGTCCCCGACCATTTTTGAGGATTCAATGAGTTCTGCTTTCAAGAAACTCATTCCCAGTGCAGTCGCCTCTTTGGTCGACCTACGTTCGACCTCCGAAATGAAATGTTGTCCCATTTTTGTCGAAAATAAACATCAAGAAATACTCCGAAAAACTAGTAAAAACATTTTAAATCGATCGGGAGTATTTTGGACAACATTAGAAATATAGTTTTGATGAAATAACACTTTAACACAAAATCATCAAAAGTTTTGAAGAAATACTCCTAAAAATATTTAGAACCATTTTAAATCATTTAAGAGTATTTGGACAACCTTTAAAAACATTGTTTTTGTATAAAAACAAAATCATCAAAATCATGATAAAATATTTATCAAACAATCTCCCCTTTTTGATGATTACAAACCAAAACAATTTTAACGAGGTCGATTTTGAAAACAAAATAATTTTACCTAAGTTAAAAAGAACTATCTCATGTGAGCGACAACATTCCACGCAACATAAACACAATGATGGGAGTATAGATTTTCAAAAAACATTTTAGCAAAAGCTCCCCTTATCAAAATGCACAACAAGAGTAATATATAGCATAATACACCAAAAGCTAAAAGCTCAGATTTCACAACTTGAGATTAAGTATCAAGAGCTTATAAGCTCCCCCTGACAATAAACCATCATTTACATGAATATGAGTCCATAATACATCAAATAGACTGAGTATAATCCATAACTTATGGCTTTTAATAGCCACAACTTATAGCTACTTTCTCGAGCTTATTTTAGCTTCTTTGAGCTAATAAGCTTATAACCTGTTTCTCCCCCTTTGAAATCATCAAAAATAATGTTAGCACGATAAAAACATCATATAATCATATCAAGGTGCGCAACTAAACCGATGTATCGAGCTATTTGAACATTGAAGCTTATAGACCAAATAGGAGAAAAAAAATCGATCATACAACTTGTAGAAGCTTATGAAAACTCATTTGATTTGAAAAAAACATGATCTCTATAAATATATAAGACATTTGAAAATGAGATAATCATGTATGTGATGAATTTTTCATTGAAACATTTTATCGAACACTTGGCGGGCGTCAAAGATTGAAAAAGATATATATAGCCCTTGTAAATGTAATCAAGCCAAATTTTTCATCACCAAAAGCAATTTTATAAATATCATCCATCAACAATCATCATGCTCAACACAAATATATAAGAATTGCATCAAGAGATACACATATAAGCCAAGTTCTCAAGGGTTCAACCCAATTGAGATAAGAGAGTAGAATTCTTACCATTTAATCGTTGAAGACGAGCAATGATGATGATATTCGAGCTAGATAATCCCAAAATATGAATTTTATGCAACAAAACACATTTGAAGTGAATTGTGTGTGAAAATGTCAAAGGGGTCGAAATGGAGAAGAAAAACACCAAAATGGCAAAAGTCTGGAAGCAGAACTGATTTTAACCAAAAAATCTCTTAGGGCGACTCCAGTCCAGGTATGGGCGACCGTCGGCCTGCACTGGCAGCCCACTTTATTCACCCCTGTTTTGAAATTCAAATTTGATCCAAAAATCTGATTTTTCGCCCCTAAGTTTTAAAAACGTGCAAAATGCAAACATAGACATCATTCAATATACATTATGTCATAATCAAGCTCGAAATGAGGTAAAATACTCGGCGGTGAGCGATTAAAAATTCCGCAGTTATCCTTGAGATGAAATTAAACACATCTCAAGTTTTTGTTAAACATACAATCTCTTAGAAAAAGATATCGAATCTCAATATGTTTAGTTCGATTACGACGAACCATATTTTGAAAAATTATTATCACCGGACTTGTTATCCCGAAAATAAGAACGTTTTAAGATTTTGGATACAACAAGTAAAAAAAATGCCTTTCAAATATTTGAAAATATCTTTTAACGGCACTTTTAATGAGATTCGTTGGGATTGTTTTTCAACTCGAGCATATAGACATAAGGTATAAAAAATGTCGAATCTAAAAGGGTAATAAACGAAGATAAACATACCTCGATTTTGTTTGTCGACCGATATGCCTTCCTCAACCTTTGTCAATCTTTACATGGTAGTTATAGAGGTTGAGTTGGTTCTTTCTTATTCAATGCCTCACTTCTTCTTGTGTATACTTTGAGTGTAGAATATAACCACCTTCTTGGCATTGTTGAACTTGAATTCCAATGAAGAAATTGAGCTCCTCCATCATGGTCATCTTGAATTTACCTTGTAACAACTTAGAAAATATCTTGTACAAAACTTCATTAGTAGCACCATAAATGATATCATAAATTTGTACAAGTAAGCATTCTTGCCCTTTTTTTTTTTAAGAAACAAAGAGAGTAGATTAACTTTACCTCTTGTAAAATCATTTTGCAAAAAAAAAGCTAAGTCTATCAAACCATATATGGGGTGCTTGTTTTAAACATAATAAGGCCTTTTATACAAATCATTTTGGCCTAAGAATTTTCAAAACCCCGATTGTTTTTCATAAACTTCTATTTGAATAAAACCATTTTAGAGAATTGGATTTAACATCCATTTGGTAAAGCTTAAAATTTTCTTAAAAACAAGAATGGCAAGTTAAATGCGAATAGCTTCTAAATTTGCTACGGGTGAAAATGAATCATCAAAATCGATACCTTCTTCTTGACAATACCTTTGAGCTACTAACCTTGCCTTGTTCATCAAACTTGTTCCAAAATACCAAAAATTTCTGAAAAATCTCAACAAAGAATCTTGTACAAGAGCATAGTGATATCGAATGATAGAGACACTATAGCAAGTAACACATACTATGCTTAAAGAAAATCATCAAGAATATAATACAACATGTAAGTTCAAATAAGCTTGTAGAAAGCTATATAAGGTCTCTTTTGAAATATGAAAATACGAGAGCACATAGTTGAGACCTCATTTACAAGAATCATATGAACAAGAGCTTTGACATAAGCATCCAAGAATAATGGCATTTATAAGTGCAATAAAATGCATAACTTAGTAGATCAATTGTTTTATCAAAACAAAATATAATCCTTTACAAATCTTAGATAAAAACAAGCTATGTCAAATAATGCCTTTTCAAAAAATCAAAACATCCTCTTAATGGCACTTGTATAAAATAAGCACATAGGCATATGGCACAACATGTATCGAGTCTAAGAGATGAATAACAATAATGAACGTACCTCGATAGTTCATGTTACTCTTGACATATTATGACGTAGATGGCCATTTGTGATGATATATGAATCCTACACAATTCTTAAACAAGACTTGCACAAAACAAAAATGATACAAGTGTAGGCTAAAACAATAAAAGATATCGCAAGTAAGCTCATGCCATAAAAATTCATAAGAAATGATAAATCAATTAAGTCTAAGCAAATACACAAGAGTTTAATATAAGCATCATACAAGGTCTTCTTTTCAAGGAATTTTTAAAAACACAAATATATATTGAAGACCTTAATTTTAAAAATAAATATTTTGAAAACTCATTTTGAAAATATAGGCACAAATAAAGACATGCATAATAACTAAATAAAATGCATATTTAAATGAGGAGATACGGTTTACCAATTATGCTATTTCCATGGGTTGTGTCGTTCCCGTTGTTGATGATATCTTCTTTGGAACTCATCTTGTTGATGATGGCTTCTCCAATTGCTCCATCTCCAATCATTATGGCCTTCCCATTTTTGAAAGTGTCTTTCTCTTGGAAATTCATTGTGGTGATATCTTCTCATTTGATCAAATGAGACGCTCATTTGATGTCTTCTAGGCGGTATGAATTTTCCTTGATTTTTATTCTACCGGGTACCTAATATAACATTGTTTTGTGGTACCCTCAAGTGCTTGGGTCCTTTGGGATTAGTCTTGAAACTTTTAGGTCTCCAAAAATAATTAGAGCTATTTCTAGACCGACAAGTATTTACCGTATGACCCTTTTTACCGCAATAGAAGCAAGTAATAATTTTTGGAGCATAATGACCAACATGCATAGGGACTTGATTTCTTTTCACATAATTAACAACACTAGGCTTATGATCAAGTCCTTTATCACAATTATGAATATCAATAATCTTGGTCATTTTATCGGTACTCAAGTTGGATTTAGATAAATCCTTTTTCATATAATTAATATCCTCAACAAGAGTACTATTTTCTTTTTCAAGGTTTCTAACCTTGTTAAGTGTGGTGGTGTGAGCACATGATAGTGATTCATAGGAAGTAGATAAACTATCCTTTTCATTTTTCAAAACATTGAATTCCTTTTTCAAATTTTTGTACTTAACAAGTAAACTTTGGAATTCATTTTGAAGGTCATCAAAATCATCTTGTAAATCACTATAATCATTTTGTATAACAATATCATGGGAAATAGAGGGTTTAAGACATACCTCGTTTTGTTCTTCGATGCCCATAAGACATTGTTCGACTACTTCATAGTTGGAAGTTGTAAAAGGTTTGTTCCTTAGATTTGACCTTGTATCCCTTTGAGAAGTAGATGCTTTTGAGTTGCTCCTATCATTTGCATATACTTCATGAATGCTTCTAATTTTTTCCATACTTCATGAGCCGATTGAATTCCTAAAATAAGATCATATTCCAAATTGGTAAGTGAACAATATAAAATATTAAGAGCTTTACCATTTAAGAAGATGATTTTCTTTTCTTCATCATTGAGCTCCTTGAGCGCTTTGGAGGAGTATGGTGTGTCTTTCATCTGAATGGATTCTCCATTGATGACGATGTTCCAAATATCGAACCCGCAACCTTGTAAATAGCATTCCATTCTTTCTTTCCAAAATGCAAAATTTTTGGAATTAAATTGAGTTGGCTTGGTGGTGGAGGTGCCGGAAAGATGAGCTTCATTCGTAGCCGACGATCGTTCCTCTTCACTCGCGATGTGAAACAAGTTTGCCAAAGAGTTTGACTCTGATACCATTTGTAAGTCCAAGTGGCTACGATAATCTAGAGGGGGGTGAATAGATTATCTCCATCTTTTCGATTATGCCCTCTTTTTCGAATCAAATACGCCAAGACAAGAATAAAGGTGCGGAAAGTAAACAACACACGTCGATTTATAGAGCTTCACCCCACCTAGGGACTACGTGCTCTACCACCCCAGTATTATCCGGGATGGATTTCGAAAAAGAAAATGAATTTTATTAATCACCAAAAATAATACAAATTCAACTTACAACAACACCTTGAAGAGCACCATACTCTTCTTCAACACCACCTTTGAGATTACCACAATCTCTCTTGAAGATTACCACAATCTCCAACGGCACCTTGTGAAAATTACCACAATCTTCAACCTTGAAGAATACCAAATTCTTCAACACCTCGACAAGAAGATTACCACAATCTTCTTACACCTAACACCTAGATCACCCAAGTGTGTTCTTACCACAAAAACACTCACAAGGATATCTTGTGTTGAATAATTACCCAAAAATTCAAGATTACAACTCGATAATGAATTATACAATTGAGTGCAAGTGTAATCAAGAATAGCCTAGACCTCAAGAATGTGAAAGTGATAAGCTAGGCAAATTACAACAAGAATAATGACAATATAAGACCAAGTGTTTGCTTGAGTATTTCTTGTTGTGTTGTATTGTTCTCTCTTGTTGTTGTGCTTCAAATCTTCCTTTATTTATAGGAGATGATTGATACTTGATAAACTTCTCTTGGAATCTGATATCTACAAAAAAATTGCAATTAAAATCAAGATTATAGCTGTTAGAAATCAATCCCACAAATTAGGGAAAAGCTGTCTGCTGCACAACGGTTAGAATTTTGCTGTCAAACTTGAGGGCGACCGGTCGCGCAGAAATAAGATTTGAAAAGAACACAACGAAAAATCACACGGGGAGACCGGTCGGGGGTGGTCGACCGGTCACCCAGTGGGTGCGACTGTCCCCGACCATTTTTGAGGATTCAGCGAGTTCTGTTTCAAGAAACTCGTTCCTAGGTACTGTCCCTCTTTGGTCGTGTCGACCTCCGAAATGAAATATTATCCCATTTTTGTCGAAAATAAACCTCAAGAAATACTCTGAAAAATTAGTAAAAACATTTTAAATCGATCGGGAGTATTTTGGACAACATTAGAAATATAGTTTTGATGAAATAACACTTTAACACAAAATCATCAAAAGTGTTGTCTGATATAATCTTGAAGAAATACTCCGGAAAATATTTAGAACCATTTTAAATCATTTAAGAGTATTTTGACAACCTTTAAAAATATTATTTTGGTATAAAAACAAAATCATCAAAATCATGATAAAATATTTATCAAACAGTTTTTACCTATTTTTAACTTTTTCTTATTAATGTGGTATTTTCTATATTGTTTATATTGTTTCTGGGTTGTTTCTATATTGTTTTTAACGTTTTTTTTTTATGTTTCTTTGTTATTTCAATGTAGTTTTTGATGTTTGAATATAATTTTTAAGCTATTGTTGTTCATGTGGTATTTTCTATATTGAATCTTTTGTTTTTGGGTTGTTTCTATATAGTTTTCAATGTTGTTCTATTGTTTCTTTATTGTTTCCACGTTTTTTACTTTTTCAATGCATGAATAAAAATTGGATTGTGTTTTTCTATTCATGTGTTGTTTCTATATTATTTTTATTTTTTTTAATATGTGTTGTTTTATGTGTATATTTCTTGATTGTTAAGAGTTCGAGTATAAAATTGATTATTTAATGAGAGACAAAATTATTTTTCCACTTAAATTTTATTAGATGAAACAAGGATTTTCATGTGTGCATCGTTTTTATGTCTGTATAACTAAATAAAAAATAACTGGGCAAAAACCATAAATGCTATATGTGTCCTAGTTACTATTAAGTATACACAACTTCATCACTAATCATGCGCCAACTTATCTTGTCTTTATTTTTTTGCTATTTTTATACCATTTTCAATTCAATACTATATGTGTACCAAATTACTATTAAATATTTACCACTTCATCGTTAATTGTACACTCAAAAATAAATTAAATTTCAATTTTTTAAACGATTGCATTGTAATCCAAAAACAAACATAATGTTAGTACTAACAGTGCACATAGTGCTTATAAAATATGCACAAAAAATTTCATTAACACCTGTAAATAATACAAAAAGCTTCATTCTAACATGTATACACCAAAACATTGTAAACATGTACCACAATGCTATAACTGTGCACTATTTCTTCACTAACTATATAACATATAATAAGTCACAACTTAAAACATAGAAAACATATTTGCATCAGTTCATTGGTAATAAGTCACCAAAATGTTATCAAATTAACATTGAAAATAACATAGTCTAATCTAATATACTACGCTAAAAACGTACTTAGAACACCCCATCTAACAAACCACATAAAATGTCCATATAAAATCTACTTATCAATGAATTTTTTTTAGCCCAAGAACCCTGCCTTTCAAACCAACAATCTCATTGTCTTCAATGCTCTCCCCATGTAGGTCTCCATGTGACGCTTGGCATAGACCCCACAATCGGCTTTGTTTTGTGCATCCCTCCACGACATAGCAAGCCTTGTTGCGCGTTGCCTGATAGCACCCACGTACTTGCAAATATCGAGAGAACACACCCAACTAAAACACATACAACAAAAGTGCCAAAAAAATAGATGTTAACATCAAACCAATCAAACAAAAAAAAAGGTGCACCAAAAGCATATGTGCATCATTTATTAACTAATTGTATACCAATTATTGTCTAATCATATACCAACTTATAGCTAAATTTGCATCATTTCACGTCCAGAAGTAAATAAACAATAACTGGGCAACCATAAAAGCTACAAATTACCAGTCTCTCCGGCATTTGTTCACTCTATAGCAAAAAAGAGCAAGTTATACAGACACATTTCACCAAAACCCAGTTTCATAAAACATAAAAAAATTAACAAATGTGCAAAACAAACTACATACACGCACGTTACACTCGTAGCTTCCACTCTATAGCTCAACTTATACCATCCCATATCAATAACATAAAAATTACACAATCCATTAACTAAACATACATCGTTTTTATCAACTTTTATACCAAAAAATCTCACAAAATCTGTACTATTTTGCACAAATATATCTCCAGGAACAAAAAAAAAAACCAATAAAATCGATTGTACAAATCAAAAATCAAAACCCTAGATACTTCAAAATTAAAAAAAAAAAAACAAACAAAAATGTCTACTCTTCTTACTACAAATTACTTCAAAAATAAAAAAAAAGGACAGTAGCATGGTTCAACAAAAAATGAAAAAATATTTAAGGTTAAACTCCTTACTACCAAAATCTTCAACCAAAAACTAAAATAAAATGAAACTAACCACTTAGCTTTACCAACTATTTGAACGACGAGTGTGTTGTCGAAAATACTAGGTGAACCTTCGAAGCTGATTAAAAAATAACCAGCCGTCGGAGAGAAAGAACAAGAGAGAGAAACAAGAGAAAGGATTTTGATTTTGCTGAAACAAATTTTGGAATGAAAAGGGGGAATCGATTAATTGAAATCCCCAAAAAATGGGGGATATGAGGGGTTACCATAACTGCCAAATTCTTTTGTGGATAAAAGGACCTTTGTGCTCTTAATTGGGCGAAATTAAATATTAAAAAAAAAAAAGAATTCAAAAATAATTGGGCCTTAAGATTTGTCAGATTAATGGCTTAGATTGGTCCACACTGCCACATGGTAAAACCCCTGCTACATTTGATCCTATATATATATATATATATATATATGTCTATCTTTATAACCAGCTAGTAATCAAGAAACATATTGGATGATTAGAGTATCGAAATTTATTAATGAGGAAATTACAGAAACTACCCCTGAGGTTTAGTTAATTATTAAAAAACTCCAGTTATTTTTCAAAATTATAAATATCATTGAAGTTTGTATTTACCTAACAAATACCCCATCTTGAGGGATGCAATTTTGTAAGCTAAAAACATGTCAAGGGAATTTGTAATTTTAAAAGAAAATTGGGGTTTTTGGTAATTAGACTAAACCTCTTGGGTAGTTTTTTTTGGAAAAATTAGATATTTAGTCCGATAAGTTGGCCTACTTTGACATTTAGTCCTCTATGTTGCCCACTTTTTATTTTAATCCAAAATGTTATACTTTTGTGCACATTTAGTCCCTTTTTCGCCGGACAGACCCATTATGGTCGGAAAATGCTGATGTGGCGTTTTAATTTGGGGATTTCTTTAAATTTGGATGAAAAATGTCCAAATGGACGCCAATGTGTTAAAATACAACATAAATAGACTTAAAATTGCCATGTCATCAAAAAATAGGAGGGAAAATGTAGTTGCCTTTCCCTCCAAAACTAGATACATTATTAACCCATAAAACCAAGACACAGACCTGCAACCAACAAGAAGAAACGCAGAGAACTTGAAAAAAAGAACAGAAAAAATCTATCAAACCCGTAAGGAAGGAGAACATGCCTTCAGTTTTTGGAAATGCTAGAATTTGTTGTCATTGTGGGAATCGGACACAAATGAGGACGTCATGGACAAGCGATAATCCGGGTATAAGATTTCTGGGATGTGCGAACTGGAAGGTGAGTTCATCCATGGAGTTCTGATTTTTTTTTTCTCACTAGATTGACTGTAAAATTTTTCCATTGTATTGGTAGAGAGGGGGCTGTAATTTTTTTGAATGGGAAGACTCACCCATGTGCCCAAGAGCTATAATAATAATTCCAACATTGAAGCTCAATTGTGGTTCTGGAAGATGAAATTGAAAAATAGATGTTGGCAAACAAGCAACTGAAAATGGTGTTAATGGTGTCATGGTGTGTGTTCTTGGCTTATTTGTTAAGTTAGTCAAGAGAAAGGAATGAGGTTGTTGGGTGAATGCAAATGTATTTCTGTTTGTCAGAGGTGAAATGCAGTTTATATAGTAGTATCTTGTATGTTTAGGTTTAAGTTGTTTAACTTTTTCAATGTAGATGAGTTCACTTAGAAGTTATGTGAATGTTATTGTTTTACCCTGTTTTCTGTATGTTAATGGAAATTTTATATTTGCACCAAGTATTGTACAATTGTTCTACCCTATTTTGCATTACAATAACAATTTGACCATGACAAAAGTTCTCAAATTCATCCAACACTTCAATACAGGGTAATGTAATGCAAGTGCACAACACTTTAACAAAAGATGTATTAAAATCACTTCAATAGATTGTATCTCAAAACATGGTAATGTAAGTGCACAACGCTTTAACAAAAGATTCTAGCACCAAGTTGTGATAATTCAAGTGCACAGCACTTCAACAGATTGTATCAAAATCAGAACATAGTAGCAAATTAAGTGTCACATCACTTTTAACAAAAAGATGAAAATAAGTGTAGGCATGTAAGTGTCACCACGAGTTTTTAGCTTGAGTGGTATCGCTCACCTTTTATAAGGGTGTTGACCAGGATTCGAACCCTATATCTTTCAGTTTCTTTGGAATTTATCCCCTCCCCTCCAACTATTACTCCCAACTTATTAAAAAAAATGTAAGTGTCACAACACTTTAACAAAAGATGAAAAAGAGAATCCAACATATATGACCCACACAAACATACACAAACATACCATGTCTGGTTCAACATACACAAACATACCATAGTTTGGGGGAGGCTCATCCAAGCGATCTTGTTCACGAACCTCCATTTTCACGACAAAATTGGCTCACCAACTTGAAGATTCTTCGAAGATTAAACACAAAATGAAAATACAGTAGGTTTTTTTCCTTTGATTTGTGGGTTGAAGAGCTAGGGTTTTTTTGGCATTTTTTCTGGTTTGTTTTCTGGGCTTTTTACGTATGCAAAATAGAAGAAAGAGAATATTATGGTCATGTGCATTTCACATGTCTGGTTTTCCCTCCCAAAAAAATACGTGGCTTTTTCAATTTTTTTTAATTCGAAATACTGTACACGTCAGCACGACCGGCTAATTAAAATGCCACATCAGCATTTTCCGACCATAATGGGTTTGTCCGACGTAAAAGGGACTAAATGTGCACAAAAGTGTAACATTTTGGACTAAAATTAAAAGTGGACAACATATAGGACTAAATGTCAAAATAGGCAGATAAACTAAATATCTAATTTTCACTAATCCATTGTTAATTGGTTCCGTTGTATTTAAATACGAGGCAAGTTGTTCATCTCCAGAAGTAGGTGAAATTACATTGGATATATCATATATGATCCCCTAAAAGTTTCTCATAAATTCTCTAAAATTCTAACAAAACATGCATATTTGGATGATAAGAGTATCAAAATTTATTAAATGCTCCTATTTTGAAGATGAAACAAATTGTTCATATCTTGTAGAAGTAGTGCAAACTAAACTGCTTAAGTAAACTGGATAAATAATCATCCCCCTAAAAGTTTCTTCTGAAATCTAAAATCCTGGTAAAAAACGAAAAATCACGGTTTAACTCGGACAGAACATCTGGCATAGAGCTGGAATATCCCAAAAAGGATCATTAGCATCATTGATGTTATTGTTACCCCAATATTCACTTATCCCATTCACTGCATACAGCGATGCTGATATCTGTCTTTCGACCTTCATACGTTCAAAATCTTGAAATTGCGCCTCGTTTGTTTGCACATTATATAAACCATCTTGTTGAAGACCAATCTTGTCAAAATCAGTACAAGTCTCATCACAATGGTTGAATTGAGGCAAACACATTTCATATCCTCCCATGAAATAACTCAAATCCGGCTTATAAGCATCCTCAAAATTGGATGTACAAGTTTTTTTCTCATTAGTACTATTTTGGGAGCTAATAGTAGTAGGAGAAATAGTATTTTTGGCAATAATTGTTTCTTGATCAGGAGGGCTGGGATTGACTTTATTTAGGCCTCTTTTTTGATTGAGAAGGTTTCTGATTTTCAAAGATAGCGCGGGGTTACACGGGACGTTGTTCGAGAAGTTGGTTCGTCTGTTTGAGCCGCGAAGTAGCCAAGCCGCTTCGTCATAAGCCTGAGCCGCCTCTTCAGCCGTGTCGAACGTGCCGAGCCACATACGGATCTTTTGAGTTGTGTTCTTGATTTCTGCAACCCATTTGCCTGAAGGCCTTTGTCTCACGCCAACAAATTTGTTCTTGTTGGCACCACCAACTCTGTTTCTTGGCTTGTGTTCCATGTTTGGTAAATGAAAAAGAGAGCTAAAAGAGAAGTTTTGATTTGAAAAAGGATTTGTGACAAGGGAGTTTTTATAGGAGGGATGGGAATGTCTTATTTTGTTGTTTGGTTTTGTAATGAATTTGTTCGATTGTGAAAAGTTGACTGATTTTTCAATGGTGAGTGGGGGGGACTATGTTATGAAACATGAGTTGTAAGCATGACCAATTAACTATATATGTGGAAATGTTTATGTTTGTTGTTTAATGTGAGGCATGCCTAATTCCATTGTGCATATTGCTCAACACGTTCTTTGCCATTTTTTGTGAGGGAAAATATGGCATGCTTTTGGCCCTAGCGTATACATGGGTGGACTTCGATTCATATTTCTATTTTACATACTGTTAGACATTTAGACTACCTATTTTTTTAGGGATAATTACAAGAAACTCCTGAGGTTTGGGCTAATTACAAAAAAAATGAAAACTAGGAAAATTTCAAAATTACGTACAAAAAGCACCCTCAGGTTTGATTATGTCTTAAATTTAAGGGGGCGACTATACTGTTTCTATAAATATGGGGGAGTTTTGGGATTTTTTGATTTTTTTTTTCTTTTTTTTGCTTATAAAGGGGGAAATGTAGGTCGGAACAAAACCTCAATGAGCTTTTTGTAATTTTCAAAAACCTTGGGTTTTTTTTGTAATTATCCTTTTTTATCATTTTTCTTTTATTTTGGGTTTCATGGAGTGAAAATAGGTGAACGGAAGGAATAATTAGAAGGTAAAGGACTTTTAGTATTGTGACCAATCGTAGGACCACTAACTATGTGAGTTTGGGAATCTAATAACGTAATGAATATATTCAAGTAGAACTGTTTTAAAGAGAGAGGACATGGGAGCCATTTCATCCTAGACATGAATGAGACTGATAAACAAATACCAATTTTGATATAAACCAAAAGTCAAAGGGTGATGTAGATAAAAGACAATCTATACCTTTTTATGATGAGTTTGGTGAAGCTTAATATTCGTTTCTTTCTTCACTTGGTCAAATTATTATAAGCATAACAGAGTTGCAATCACGAAGGCCTGCCAAATTTTCAAGTTATCTTTAAAACATTATAAAAACCTGGATATCCCTCCATGCCTGCCACTTGGATAATAAACCTGCCAACTGCTTGTTATTTATGATACTTTGATAATAATAAAACTTGTTTTATTCCAAGTTTGTATCAGCTAGTGATACAGAATCTGGAGAAGTAACAAATTCCAGATCGATTTTAGAGGTATCTATACTTCCATAAACCACCAAAACATGGTCAACTCTTATCAAAATAGTGCTAAAACAAATATAACTTTCAAGAGAGGAACGAATGATTGGGCAATGGATTTTATGAAGCAAGATTTTAGTTTGTGGGTGTTGGAATAGTGGGTAACCTGCAATTTTACTACATTAAGTTGTCAAATAGTCCTGCAAAAATCATGTTTTTTTATAAAGAGCTCTTGATTTTAATCCTTTGATTGCCGAAAATTGAAAAAATTGCCCCGAATAATCCACATGTCAACATCTCTGGCGAAACCCTTGATGTGAAAACCAATTTCGCTTATGTGGATATTCTCAATTTGAGTTTTTCTTTCCTGTGTTTTAATCTCAATCGACATGCCAATTCACTTGGAGATGTCCACGTTAGCAAAATTGGTTTCCACATCAGAAGGTTTGACCAGAAATATTGACATTAGTGACCAAAGAACGTAACTGAAATCGAGAACTATTTGAAATTTATAGATTTTTTTGAAAATTGTGATTTTTGTAGGACTATTTCTGTCAACCCTCTATAACTAAAGGACTAAAATTGCTCAAGTCAGGTTTTTTCAATATATTTCTATGTATGTTACCTTAAAAAGATAACATTATCCAACAGGCACAAACCAAGGTTAACTGCTAACCACAATTTGCTCAATTGAATTGACAGCATAAAAGTTGTTAACATGATGCGTGACTGCGAGGGCTTAGCAAACATGTTTAAACCACAATTATAGCCACGCTTGCTGTAGTTGGTTTCATAAAACTTGCAATTTGTGTAAAACTGTAAAATAACTTTGCAAAGTAACATCTTGGCAAAAAATTAATCTTGATTTCTTTTATATTGCTGCTTATTTGCATTTTGTGGTACATAACCAATTTAAAGCAAGAAAAAATTGTTCCCAGAATCCCATTATTTTCTATTTTAGTAAAACTTTTTCCAGAACTTAATTAGTCAGTGATGAATGTTGGACTTAACCCTCCAACTCGTGAGGAAGCAAACTTTTTTCCACTTTCATCTCTGTGGCACTGGCACAGCAACCAAAACCAATATAATTATCTACAAATTAATTTTGCAGAACTCTGTTTGGTTACTAGTTCTTTTCTTCTTTTTTTTTTGGATGTGTATGTTTTCAAATCAGTCTTTTGAAAAGAGACAAGGTAGTTGTGTTGTTTGCTTGACCATGCATTTGTTATATTGCCTTGCAGTTCCTTCACTAAAAACCCTTCTCAACCTGCAGAGAAGCCCTACCAAACTAGTAAAAGTAGCAGCTGCTAACAAATCCAAGCGTTGATGAAATGAGCAATATTCATCAAGATAAAAAATTCCTTCAATTAATACTACTACTCTCTAAAACAATCGAACTTCATTAAACTAATGGGGCATATTAAGTTGGTTCTCCTGAAGGTGCTTGCTAGTTCAACAGTCTCTTGTTAGTATTACTGGTTCCTACGAGCGATTATGCATCATTCCAAATTTTTGTGTGCATTTCTTCAGGTAACTCAAAGGAATACATATTTCTATGATACACTTGTATAAACTCTAATTTTAGATGCCATTTGAAAAGCATAGTGATCACTAGCGTATAACATTCTTCTGCAAACTCTAAAAAACCTTTTGTGCTTCTGTCGCATCACAACAATCAACAAGTACACATACCACCAGTGAAGTTCCAAACAATAACAAATGTTTTAAAGCTTTTTTGTTACTCCAAAGAAATTTTCCAAAATATTATCAGAAAAAAAAATGTAACAAAATGATATGACAAATAAAAGACATTCCCTACAAAACTATGGAACCCTAGCAAATACAAAAAGCTTGTTCAAACAACCAGTTTTCTAAGACTATTCTCTATAAATTGTAAGCTTCTTTACTTGTACATATCCAAACTGAGTTTATTTCTTTCAGCTTATGCAGCAGTCAAGAATGGTAGAGATGATCCATCTGGTCTTGCAAAGTAGTTGCCTTTTACCCAAAACCTTAACCAGAGAGATATTACCTACAAGTTTTCTGCTCTAGCAAAACCAAATGCATGCCTTTTTTCACTTTTTTATCATACAAATATAGTTTAATGGAAATCACAAAGCACTTTTGTCAGGATAATTAATTGATCAAAAAGTTAAGAAAGCTGCTACAATAAATAGTATTTACAATTCAACATCATCACTAGTAAAAAAGAACTTCCAACCTATAAATTATCTTGTCATATGACCAGTAATTCTGAATGTCCAAAACATAAATTCAAGAACAGAACACAATCCTGAATGCTTCAGGACACAATATGGCATCATTTACTGAACCTCAAGTCACAAGAAAGAGAGAGGAGGCTCACCCAAAAATAATGCCACAAATATCCCTGAATTTCACGAGAGACTTGACAAGGGCAACAAGTCTCTGGCCTTTTAGTGTCATCAGGTATTCTACCACAAAATTTTCCATTTATTTAGTAAATACTTGCCAAATGAATTAGCTTGAAATTTTTAAACAAACATAATGAGAATGGTGAAGGGCATCAGCTTTAAAAAGCTCGAATTTTGTAGCTTCATGGTTTGATAAGCACAAATTCATATTTCTCATCATATGCCCCGAAACATTTTAAAGGAACAAGAATGTCAAACAAAAATCAAACATTCTCATAACATAAAATGATAGTTATCATAAACTTAACAAAATGAAATAAAAAAATGGAAATGAGAGGAAACAACTCCAGGTGCCACCGCATAAAGTGGTCCATTTATTTTGTCAACAGTTGACAAGTAAACTAGCTTGAAATTTTAAACAAACATGATGAGAAAGATGTAAGGCATCAGCTTTAAAAAGCTCGAATTTTGTAGCTTCATGGTTTAATAAGCACAAATTCAGATTTCTCGTCATCTGCCTCGAAAATTGTTTAAGCAATGAGAATGTCAAGCAAAACTTCCCAGATTCTCAAAGGAACACAAAATGATACACTATCAAGAACCAAATAAAATTAAAGTCAGAGAAAGGAAAAGGGAAGAAACTACTTTTAATCATCCCAAACAACAAAGTTGTTCTAACACTTGATCCAACTTAAAAGCCAATCATTAATACACCACACAAATCAGATCCACAACTCCATTCTCATGACATTAATGAAATTAAAATCCTAATTATAAAATCCAGACATATACATGGTTCCAAAGGAAATGAAAACAAAACATTGGGAACAAAACTGATAATGCTAAAACAAATGATGCAAAACATAGACATCATGTAGCCCGAAACCTAGACCTAAATTTGGAGCTTCGCGAAATAATCAGTCAAAAACAACAAATTCCAATCATCTGGCACATTATTTTAGAGCACAAAAACAATTTAAACTAGAGTAATGAACTAGCAATTTATTTTAAAAAAAATCTCGATATAGACCATATAGAAAATGTATCGTATCGAGACAAAAGTGAGGCCATTAAAATAATACACCTCACTTGGACAGATGATCGACCATCAAAAAGGTGATGTAGCTGATCTCAGGAAGTATCTTATCATTATACACATATAGCATGTGTATCAAGACACGGCTGAAACAGCATTTTTTATAACTAACTCATCCCACAATTCTCAATAAGACTTAACATACTGTACCCTATATTTATATTAACTCTATTTTATCATAAAAGCCATTGCAAAAATCTATCTGATCAGGGGGGGTAAATTCAAAAGCCAGCAGGCAAAAAGTTATGACTTGTGAGTATGTTTAATGTATGAATCAAACTAGGAAAGGAACAGGAAATAAAGAGAAAGCGTCCTTCATCCCTTACCCTCAAAATAGATCCATTCATTATGGGCATCCGTCTGAACCAAATGGTACGCACTACCCATTCAGTTATTCAAGAGGCCAAACGCATCAAAACTAAATAAAGTTTCCAGCTACGATGGAGGCAATCTAATTGCCGTATAAAGTTAAATGTGGAATTCAACATAGAGATGTTTAAGGCTGTTTGAAGGAAAGTTGATAGAGAGCACAAGAGTCCACTCAAAAGGCCTTAACTTTCACATCCAAAGATTAATAGATCCGAAAGTTTAATGTTGGCCTCCTAACTAAGCCAACTACGAGATTAGCATAAGCTCCTCATGTGGCTACTCAAAGAGGCACTTACAATTAAATTAACTCACTCATTCATAAATTTACCTACAACCTGATGCATACATACATCTAATT
The DNA here is from genome assembly GCA_016081115.2 of Rehmannia glutinosa. Taxonomy (NCBI): domain Eukaryota; kingdom Viridiplantae; phylum Streptophyta; class Magnoliopsida; order Lamiales; family Orobanchaceae; genus Rehmannia; species Rehmannia glutinosa. The sequence continues at coordinate 34,937,563 of CM071924.1, read as the reverse complement.
TTCAGGCTTCATTTAACCAATATAAACAAATAACAGTTCTAAAATAAATCATTTCTGTGAATCGATTACAAAACTACACATGCAAGGAGTTCTTGACAATTTCCCTCAACCTTATGGTAAACACCTACATGGTTTATTGGGTTAACCTCATTGAACCCAAAAAAATCATTCAAATAATTAAAAGATAACCAATAAAATCATTGCAGGGAGGAAGAAAGAAACGAAAAGAAAAGATAAATATATGGGGATGGGTTGCTGCCGGCGGTGGCGGCTCGGCAGCAAGGGGGCTGCTCCTCTAGTGTGTGTTAATGCGTGTGTGAAATGCTGAGAATGGGAGTTTAGGGTTATGGTTTGGGATATTTAAAGGCTTCAAAAAATGTGTGCGGCTTTGCACTGGGCTCAAGCAAAATCAAAAGCTGAAAATAAAGGTTGATTTTTGGGCCACACATGGCCATTAAAATGCTGAAATTATTTGGGTTAGGCTAAGCCATTGGGCTATTGTGTGGTGTTAGAAGATTCAAATAACTAGGAATTAGTTGGAAATAAAATGAAGGGGAAATTACATGGAATACGCTGCTTTTGGTTTTTATACCATACAATACGTTCCTCTTATTTTTGTACCTAATTTTTTATTTTATATCTATTTTCTTTTACGCTCCTGCATATTTTTTGATTATTTTTATTTTTTTTTGTTTTTTTTCCTGCATTGTTTTATATGTTATATAAGTTGTTTCGATATTGTTTAAATTTGTTTCTTGTTGTTTTATGTTGTCTCTTTGTTGTTTGGATGTTTCAAAACAACTTTAACCTATTTTTTATGTTGTTGTTTTATTCATATATTATTTTGTACGTTGTTTCTATTGTTTCAGTGTTGTTCTATAATATTTTTAGTGTTGTTCTAATAAATTTTTTTGTTGTTTCATGTAGTGTTCAATGTATAAATATAATTTTTACCTATTTTTAAGCTTTTTCTATTCATGTGGTGTTTTAAATATTTTTTACGTTATTTCTGAGTTGTTTCCATATCCTTTTTAATGTTGTTCTGATGTTTCTTTGTTATTTCCATGAAGTTTTTGATGTTTAAATACAATTTTTACCTATTTTTAACTTATTTTGCTCATATGTTGTTTCTATATTGTTTCTGGTTTGTTTCTTGGTTGTTGAAACATGTTAGAAACAATGTTGAAACAAAGCATAAAAATATCCGGGAATTTTTGCTGGAGCGTATTATTGTGTAAAAAAGGGGCAGAAGCGTAAATCTAGGTAAAATTATACCAGGAAACGTAAAAGACTGACATTGACTTAAAAATGTGGGTATTTCTGTCAATTGCCCCAAAATGAATCCTAATAATACAAGCCCAAATGAACTATATTACATGTTAAAATTAGGGGTGTGTATAGGATTTGGGATTACCGAAACCGAGTCGGTATCAGAGCCAAAAAATATCCGAACCGAAAATATCCGTTGAATTTTTACTTTTTCCGAACCGAACGTCTCAAAAATTTTATTGATGCGGTTCTGGATATTTTTCAAATATCCATACGGAGAAGTGAGAACTGTACCGAACCATACCAAACTATACTATACCAAACTATACTGAACCGAAGATCTAAAACTAGAACCGATTTTAAATAATTTTTTATATATACATATATATCAGTTTTATCTTCTTTATATTTTGATAGTGAGTTAATTACATATTCTTTGAATAAATACTATATAAAATATAATACTAAAAATTATCAAATAAAAAATTAGCATACTTTATCAATATATCAAATGAACAATTGAAATAGGAATTTAATTTACTAAGAATTACACTATATTAATTGTTTGTCAAAAAATGATTTCTATCATAATAATTATTTAAATGTAATCAATTAGTTAAAATGAAAATTATATGTGATTTGTAGAAAATATTTTAATTTGATGATATTTGACTTATTAATGATTATAAATATACTTATATCTAATCAAGAAAATTAACTGATACTAAAATTAGTTAAAGGATTAGTAAATTGGAAATAAACCAGAGTAATATTCTAATCAAGAAATAGTGACATTGAGATGATAAACTCATATAATTTCATCTCATATATCAAGAAATGTTTCCTAGAAGAAGAGAATATGCAAAAATTGGACTTTAAGTCCATTCACAAGGCTGCAAGGTTGTTGAGAGGATTCATTCGAATGGACAAAAATGAATATCCATCATTTATATTTCATTAGTTTGTATTAGTTGATCAAATATAAATAGCAAAACAATGTTAAAAGTGTTATGTTAGTTTACCATTTATAATAGTTGGCATTGACACTTTTAACAAAATGTTAAAGTTTTAATAGAGATAGTTTTCAAAATGATCGATGTTCGGTTTAGTTAAAACTTAATGCTTGATGACATTCTGGATATAATGAGTGTAAGCATAAAAGAGTCTTCCTAGTGAAGTGGATTTTCTCTCTCTCAAAGCGAGTGCCGAATCCCCTGGTTGTGTGGCTTCAGTGATGTTTCTTTCAAAAATTCAAAATTTCGTTTTCCCCCCTTATTTTTCATTGTTGCTTCTTCTCTTTTTCTCCAGCTTTTCTCATCTTTAGAATGCATTAATGTCTGTTTTTTTCTTGCATTTAGCGTGAATTAAGTGTTCTATAGCTGCCTTTATTGCTCGTGTTGGTCTGTTCACTATTTGTGTGTCCTTTTCCTTTTGTTGTTTCTTGTTGGGTCCTGCTACAGATTTGTTTCTTTTTCTTTTCTAGTCAGGACTGCGTCGCACCCTTTTTTGCTTGCCTTTTTTGTTTTCTTTTTTTTTTTTATAATCTGATTTGTTGACATGGTTTCTCTTTCTGTGTTGTTCTCTTATCCAGATCTTTTAGCCTAAACTCCTTGTTTGGGTGTATTTTCAATGGAACAGAGTAACCGAGCTGGGATTGATAACAAACTAGTGGAAGGTCTGAGAAAGTTTTCTCTTGCGGAGGAGGAGAAAAATGGTATAGAGCTGGAAGAGGGGGATGTTGCTAAAAGTATTTAGGAATGGAAGAATAGCTTGGTTGGAAGGATTCATGGAGAAAAGAAAGCCATTTTTTTTTGTCTCCGAAATACTCTCACGCTTATATGGCATACTTCGAAGACCTTTCAAATCAGGGAGTTGGGTCTCAATCTCTTCCAATTTGTTTTTCAATCTGAGGATGATAAATTAAAGATTTTGAAAGGTCGTGTCTGGACTTTTGAAAACCAGTTTTTGCTGCTGAAAGAATGAGGACAGGATATGGATTTTGCTAAAGAAAGTTTTAACTCAGTTAACTTGTGGGTGCAGATTTGGGATCTCCCCCACCATTGGGTGTCGTCTGAAAGAGGGATTAAAATAGGGAAAATGTTTAATTCCATATCAGATATCCTCATCTCAGAAACGGGGAGTATTAAAGGGCGATTTATCAGAGTGTTTGCAGAAATTAATCTGGAGAAACCATTACTCAGAGGGGCTAACATTCATATGGTGATTCTTCCTTTTGGGTTGATTTTAAATATGAAAATCTTATGGGTACTTGCTACTATTGTGGGATTATTGGTCATTCAGATCGATTTTGTGAGTTAAGAAAGAAAGATGTGGTTAAGAGTTGTCTAAGAGAAGGCCAATATGGAGAATGGCTTAAAGCGGATCGAATGCATCATTCACCTATCAAGGGTAAAAGCTTTTATGCTCATAAAGAAAAAGAAAAGTTCAAACCAGTAGATAGTGAGGTCATTCATGTGGATAAAAGTCTTGGAAAAAGGTAAGGCAAAAAAGATTTTGGAGACTACTGAAGAAGTAAATATGGTCCATGTTTGTTTGGATGATTCTACTGATATAAATAAGGAGAGTTGGACAAGAATCCAAGTGGAATAAGTGGGGATAAGGTTTGTAATCAGATGATGATTAATGGGACTGATACTAGCATGGCACTATCTGACCCCATGGAGGATGAAGTATTGGAGCAGTTATTTGATATCCCCATCTCTAGTAGTATCAATAGAATGCTCCTAGAGGAGATTGAGAATAAGATGATTAAGATTGGAAACAATTCTACCAATAATCCTAAAAGGAAATTCGGATACAGAAAGAAGTGTATGAGTGGGAAAGAAAATGAAGTGCGAATGATGGGGATTACGAGTTCATCTATAGGGATGAGTGGTAGTAAAAGAAGGCTTGAACTCGTGGATGAAGAGGAAGATAGTGATTTGATTTCTACAGATAAATTTAAAAAATAAAAAATGGAGCACATGGAAGCGAAGGTGATTTGTTGAAGTGGGAGGAAGCTAGTCCTAATTGGTCCCAAATTATTAGATGAAGCTATGCTCCTGGAACTGTAGAGGAGTGGGAAGTACCTCTACAATTCCGCAAATTAAGGAGATCCTTAGACTCCAATTCCCAGATATTTTCTTTTTATGTGAAACGAGAAAGAAGAAAGCTTTTATTAAAACTGTGTTAAGGAATTTGAAGTGAGATGATAAGTAGCTGAGTATTGATCCTATGGGGATGAGTGGAGGTATGTTAGTGTTTTGGTCTCCTAAGATAGTTGTCAGACAGATAATAGCTAATAATTTTTGCTTTGAGATGGAAATTGAAGTCAACAAAAAGTCCTTATGGGTGATTTTTATCTATGCTATTGTTGATATACGTGTGAAATTGGATCAATGGGCATATTTTGTAACACCCACTTCCCGACACCATAAAAGAAATAAAAGTTGTGCAACTCCACAACACAAGTTTCGTACTTGTATAATTTTTTTAACACTCTGATAAAAGAAAACTATGTCACAGACATTATACATGTAGTGCAATAAGAAAGGAAAATCCACGTCTAAGAGCTAAGGGGGAGTTGACACCAGTGTAAGTAAATACGATAATAATACAAGTTGACCCATACCTCAAGCCATCTATATGTATATTTACAATAGGGACTCTAAAGGTGACATATAATTTCAATTCAAGATAGAATACATCAGACAAAAAAGGGAAACAAGCCGAAACCCCAGCCCAACAGGTCGTCATCCATGTACACGATCCTCAAAACCGACAGAAGCTTCAACAGCCTGCCCAGTAAGCCAGATAAATAGGTATCACGCATCACCATGCTAACCTACAATACATGAACTACGTGAGTTAATGCTCAGTAAGCAAAAACCATGCATGCCAAAGATATGATGCAATATAAATGCGATGCATTCCGATATGCTATGCCACCAACCCTTGTTTATGCACCAAAATATTTGATTCAAAATCGTTTTCTTTCACTGGGCCCTTGGTCCACTTACTATGCACCGGAATGAGCTCAACACAATATCAATAATCAAATGGGCATAATCAATATTGACACCACCTAGGGCCATCTCCCAGGACCACCTGAGGTCCACCCCCTGTCTTCTCCAATGATCTCCCAGGAGTCTTCCCCCTGATGTGTCAATAAGGGCACAATCAAGTGGTCCGCCCCCTCGTGACCATCAAAGGCACACCCCCTATCAACCCTTATGATCCTTCGAGGAGTAACACCCATTGTACCCATATGATAAAAGCATGCATGCCTCGCATGCCTCAGTGCACTAGTAGTGGCCAAAGAAAATATCTTCTCTCTATAAATAATGTTGTGCATGCAAGATCTCAATGTGAGTATTTATTATGCGTGCACGTGCAAATGCTATGAATGATATGCGCAATGGCTCACTAAACACCTTGTGTCAATATCATGCAACCAATAGGCATCATATTACATCCACATATATTTATTAAAATACCGCATCCACGTATAATACAAATAATTCAAAGAATATCATGTACATGCATTGTAGATGCACATGGATTTGTACTTACCTCGCACAGATCGTATTTTATAAATTTGTTAAATATGATTCCCGAACCTTATGCATGTTTGAACAATCTGTAATGATACAAGATGTTATTTTCTAATATCCATTCGCAAGTTGACCACCCACAATCTCATTACAAAAAAGCTTAAATCCTAAAGTTAACTAGGTGATAAGTAAACCTTGGATTGTATCACCGGACCTAATCAAACACCTCAATTTTTCAATTTTAATTTATGTATTTTAGCACTTGTATTAAGTCCCTATAATATAAAACCTCATCTAATACCATAATGAGTATTTTAGACTTAGCAATAAAGCCACATTACCTGAATACACGTACAAATTTAAACATAATTCTACTCAATAATTTTGTTTACTCAAATGAAATAATCATTGCCTAACATTATTTCAAACTGCTCAACTAGTTCCTAATGTAATAAAAATATATTTAATTCCTAATATTCAGTTCAAATTTTAAATATATATATATATATATATATATATATATAACACTGAAAGATATAAACTATTGTATTTATTTTATTTTACTCTCCGTATTTTCAATTAAACCAATCGAACGTACCAATTCATTTCATGGAGTTAAGATGCTTACCAATTTCTCTTTCCATAATTCAGTTCCCTGTAAACACACCGTCTGCATTTTTTTCCCTTCTATTTTCCTCTCTTTCCCTTTTAATTGTTTTTAAAGGACTACGCCCTCTGTCTAATTTTCTCTTACTTCTATTAAACGAAAACATGTATGAAGATTTGTCACTTTCTAAACCAATTTTTCCCTCATGCTAATCCACGTGTGTGTATATGGACATTGCCGGTGTGTATAAGGACATATATTTATACATATATATCTGTTGGCTAAAGAAATGAGACGGTGGGAGATAAAAAAATATAGTTATATATATTACATTAGTTAACAAACTTATCTGTTAAGCTTATGTGTATGCTAGACATTTAAGTATTATATAATATATTATATATGATATGTTCTGTCGTCTACTATATATGTATATATGATTTATATCATCAATACAAGATATATGTATATAAATTATTATATAGGATAACTTAATATAAAATTTACAGGTACATGATTTCTATATTCCCCCACAAAAACCTATCTATTCTCTAATTTTGGTTTTGTCCCCTTTCTATTATTATTATGGTCATATTATTCTTTTGTCAGTAAAATAATTATTGTCAATTAATATTTTGATTATGGCCTCGTATATATATTTATCAGTATTCTAAAAAAACGTTAGGTGCTAGTTGGGCGGCATATTGAGACCTAACTCCTAGGCGGGGCCTTGGTGGAGCCTAATTGGAAGAATAACATAGGCGGACAAGGGGGATTCTAGTGCCTAGGCGGAGACTAATCGGAGGTAGACGAGGATTTTTAGAACAATGATATTTATATTAGATTTAATATTCTACTCTCCTTCTAATATAATACTAATCGATCTTGTTCATATATAATACTAGTTAATTAATTATTCATATAATATATTATAATCTTATATTTGAACTTCGTTGCACCACATGTGATAACTCCATCGTATATGAGTATATCTAATAGTGGGCTTATATTTAGTTTTAGCTAGAATAATGTCACTTAATTTTCTTCTTATTTCAGTTCTTAATCGACCATCTAAGATGACTAGCATAGTGCACGTCCAAAACTTAAATATTATAAAATTGCCGTTATAAAATAACATGGATCATGCAATGTCGTTTTCAATTCGAATGGCACATAAATAGAACTAAAATAAGACCTATATTAGCCAAATGAGTAGTTCGAGGCTTGGGTATTACATCATCCCCTCCTTATAAAAATTTCGTCCTCGAAATTTACTTATCAAAAGAGCTATGGGTATTTATCCATCAGTTTATCCTTTCTATCCTAGTAGGTTATTTTATTACTCGATTTCTTCATAGCACACCTTATAACTAGTAACTATCCATATATCTATTTTTTTTTCATCCGTACGTAAATCTACCTGTAGCTACTTTTCATTTTATTTCTTTTCAAAAATGGTAAGCAATATTCTCTTTCAGACTGCCAAGTTCCACAGTCCACTCCTCGTCTTACATATCATTCATAGCTATATCCTTTCAAAATATATTTTGTCTCATATTTTAATATCATGCTAATAAAATCATACCATATACGTTCTTCTATATGAAACAAGTAGTAGTCTCACAACTTTTTATTCTATACAAAATCTGCCTGTTGCAATGATTTTCAAATCCTATTAATCTCAAGATAGTGTAAAATCTCTAAAGAATCCTCTGATTGAGATTGCTCTTTCAACGTATTCATGGGTTATGGAATGATCTGCATTATAAGAAGACACCTTTAATTCCCAATAGTTGATACAAACTCTTCTAGATTAATAGATAAAATCTTATGTCTCTTTAAAATTTATTAGTAATAAAATCAAATGGATTTTCATTAGTTTGTATGGACAAACATGTACTTAAAAATCCATGAATAGGTGGGTCAGACTAGTAGGAAATGCACAAGTTCAACCATCGAACTATCTATGAACAATAATAAAATTCATTAATGTCCCTATAAACTTAAGTTGTCTTAATACAATCTCCTTTTCAGTACCTAATTACCTATGACTTTAAGGTTGCAAAACCCATTTAACCAATCATATAAAAAGAAATAGTCTGACTATCATCCAAAACAAAGTTGATACAATATCATATTGAATGTATTAATTATTCAATCTTATAGTGTATTATCAAAAACCTATTTAAGTATTTTCATGTGAATCATGTCTCAACTATAGGTTATTTCCATCCTTATCCTAAAATTATAGAATTTATTCACCCAAAATATCAGTAACAAATAATTATCATTTACTCGAATTTAACCTATGCGGTCCTAAACTCAACAATAGCTTGTCTCGCAAAGATGGTTGGACTCCTATTTTAAAGTATTTCATTCTGATATACTAGATGTTATGTGGATATATACCTATATTCAATTATCGACAATATTCTAAGATTACATATACTTTATAGAAATAATTTATTAGGTATAAAGAGTTCGAGTAATTTGATCATCTTGTATCAACATGGATCCAAACCCAATGGGAGCATCACTATAGGCAATAAATAATTACTTAGGGCAGATTTACTCGAAGCTCAAATCAATTACCGTAACTTAATGAGGGATTATATATATATATATATTATACATACATATTCAACCAACTATTCAATTACCAGATACACGCACTAAAAATGACGTATGGACAATACCCTGAAAGATGGTTTAATTGAATACCCAATAACATCACTGATCTAAGAAAGCTCCTAAGTTCTATCACATTGCTATATATATGTGTGTGTATATATATATATATATTATAGCCTCAAGGTTCTATGCATTTACACGGACCTTGTCTAGAATTACTACTCCAAAATCATATGGTACTGCATAACAAAGAGATCAAAAATTTCATTGGAAAATAATAGTAATTTGTTTTTTTATTTAGAGGCTCTAACATCCTTGCGTATCATTCATTTTTTCCCTATATTATCACGTGTGTGCTAAATATCATTAGTGAATACCACCATAAACAAAATCATATGAGTGTATCAACACCTTATTCATCAAGATCAATAAATATCTCCATAAGCGTACCCACAATCATCAAGTTTATAAAACAATTAGGACACTAATCAACTATTATTCTAGAGAAAACAAAAAAGGAATTTCAAACCCAGTGTCAGTCCTCAAAATCATAATAGCTCTTGCTTTCGAGTTTATCTAATGAATTTTAGCATTGACAATCTATATATTATGAAATACTTTCAGCCTAATCACAGTAATATTTACAAAACCAATATTTATCCTTCTGTTTGACATATTCGTGTATGTAGATCTACTTAAGAGGCTTACTATGCCTTAAGTTGCTTGTACAAAATTAACAATAATTTTACTTAAGGTTCCCCAACTTTCAGCAGAAATATGTGGTTCGTAGTCATATTTGTCGAGGTAACTAAGCATGATTTACATAAAATCAAAGAGCCAAAATTTTCAACAAAAGTAACATTAATAATACATCAAACAAGGTAGTGATAACCTATAGGCTAATTTATTCAAACAAATGATCAACTCTTTCTATAGATATCATTTTGTTAGCAAAATTTGTACATATGATTAGTTTGAAGATGAACCATATGCCAAGAGTAAAAAAATATTTATATTCTACTCTGCCAATGCATCATTAATTCTATGCTTCATCAACTACTGTTGTCGTCTCTACCTCGATATTATCTTCACCAGGAAACTTCTATCATCTCTAGCGTGTGTGAGATCACTTCTTAGATTTTGATTTGATGTTCATCCTCCAATAACTGATCTCGTAGTTAACGTTTATATCCCAATTAACCAATTAATCTTTTCTCAGCTATAAGACCATTTAAGTCTAAATATGGAACAACCCAAGGACACATAGATCAAGTTCATCCTCTTCTTCTTAAGGTGTTCTGCTGAAATAATTTATTGCTGGTGTTACACCCATGAACCTCTGAGTGGGGTTCCTGAAGTGGATGCTAAACCTATAAAACGAATTAATCCATTGATTATATAAGAACTCGCAATAAAACTTCATCAAACGTAATACACTAAAACATTCCTTATAAATTCATGTTAAAACAACGGAATATTGCTCTTTGTCTTAAGAGTAATATATAAAAGTCAAATGTTTTTATCGCCTGAAGGGCTTGTTACCGAAACCTAAGCACACTATCTTAGACAAAGTTGGGTCATTCTTGAGTCACATCTTACAAAGAACTGAATCACAAGGATACAACAGACTTTCATTTATAATTTATGAGTTCATATCTTAAAATCTGATTATATTCCTAATATAGCAATTCCAACGTAATTCATGAAACATGTAAAGCATTATAAATAATATAAAACTTACAAGCATGTTGCGCTCCACAAGTCTTGAGCTCATGTACATGGACAGTCTACAGAACTTGCAGCCGGGCTTTGATACCACTATGTAACACCCACTTCCCGACACCATAAAAGAAATAAAAGTTGTGCAACTCCACAACACAAGTTTCGTACTTGTATAATTTTTTTAACACTCTTATAAAAGAAAACTATGTCGCAGGCATTATACATGTAGTGCAATAAGAAAGGAAAATCCACGTCTAAGAGCTAAGGGGGAGTTGACACCAGTGTAAGTAAATACGATAATAATACAAGTTGGCCCATACCTCAAGCCATCTATATGTATATTTACAATAGGGACTACAAAAGTGACATATAGTTTCAATTCAAGATAGAATACATCAGACAAAAATGGGAAACAAGCCGAAACCCCAGCCCAATAGGTCATCATCGATGTACACGATCCTCAAAACCGGCAGAAGCTTCAACAGCCTGCCCAGTAAGCCAAATAGGTATCACGCATCACCATGCTAACCTACAATACATGAACTACGTGAGCTAATGCTCAGTAAGCAAAAAACATGCATGCCAAAGATGCAATACAAATGCGATGCATTCTGCTATTCTATGCCACCAACCTATGTTTATGCACCAAAATATTTGATTCAAAATCATTTTCTTTCACTGGGCCCTTGGTCTACTTACTATACCGGAATGAGCTCAACACATATCAATAATCAAATGGTCATAATCAATATTGACACCACCTAGGACCATCTCCCGGGACCACCCGAGGTCCACCCCCTGTCTTCTCCAATGATCCCCCAGGAGTCTTCCCCCTGACGTGTTAATAAGGGCACAATCAAGTGGTCCGCCCCGTCGTGACCATCAAAGGCACACCCCCTGTCAACCTTTATGATCCCCCGAGGAGTAACACCCATTGCACCCATATGATAAAAACATGCATGCCTCGCATGTCTCGGTGCACTAGTAGTGGCCAAAGAAAACATCTTCTCTCTATAAATAATGTCGTGCATGCAAGATCTCAATGTGAGTATTTATTATGCGTGCACGTGAAAATACTATAAATGATATGCGCAATGGCTCACCAAACACCTTGTCTCAATATCATGCAACCAATAGGCATCATATTACATCCACATATATTTATTAAAATAATACTATGTTAATGCATTGTAGTTGCACATGGATTTTTACTTACCTCGCACAGATCGCATTTTATAAATTTGTTAAATATGATTCCCGAACCTTATGCATGTTTGAGCAATCTGTAATGATACAAAATGTTAATTTCTAATATCCATTCGCAGGTTGACTACATACAATCTCATTACAAAAAGCTTAAATCCTAAAGTTAACTAGGTGATAAGTAAACCTTGGATTGTATCACCAGACCTAATCAAACACCTCAATTTCTCAATTTTAATTTGTGTATTTTAGCACTTGTATTAAGTCCCTATAATATAAAACCTCATTCTAATACCATAATGAGTATTTTAGACTTAGCAATAAAGTCACATTACCTGAATACATGTACAAATTTTAACATAATTCTGCTCAACAATTTTGTTTACTCAAACTAAATAATCATTGCCTAACATTATTTCAAACTGCTCAACCAGTTCCTAATGTAATAAAGACATATTTAATTTCTATAGTTCAAATTTCAAATATATATATATATATATATATAACACTGAAAAATATAAACTATTGTATTTATTTTATTTTACCCTCCTTATTTTCAATTAAACCAATCGAACGTACCAATTCATTCAATGGAGTTAAGATGCTTACCAATTTCTCTTTCCATAAGTCAGTTCCCTGCAAAACACACCATCTGCATTTTTCCCCCCTTCTATTTTCCTCTTTTTCCCGTTTATTTTTTTAAAGGACTACACCCTTTGTCTAATTTTCTCTTACTTCTATTAAACGAAAATATGTATGAAGATTTGTCACTTTCTAAACCAATTTTTCCCTCATGCTAATCCACGTTTGTGTATATGCACATTGCCGGTGTGTATAAGGACATATATTTATACATATATATCTGTTGGCTAAAGTAATGAGGCGGTGAGAGATAAAAAATATAGTTATGCTAGACATTTAATTATTATATAATATATTATATATGATATGCTCTGTTGTCTACTATATATATGATTTGTATCATCAATACAAGATATATGTATATAAAATTATTATATAGGATAACTTAATATAAAAGTTATAGGTACATGATTTCTATATTCCCCCATAAGAACCTATCTATTCTCTAATTTTGGTTTTGTCCCCTTTCTATTATTATTATTATAGTCATATTATTTTTTTGTCAGTAAAATAATTATTGTCAATTAATATTTTGATTATGGCCTCGTATATATATTTATCAGTGTTCTAAAAAAACACTAGTTGCTAGTTGGGCGGCATATTGAGACCTAGCTCCTAGGCAGGGCCTAATTGGAAGAATTACATAGGCGGACAAGGGGGGGCCTAGTGCCTAGGCGAAGACTAATCGGAGCTAGACGGGGATTTTTAGAACATTGATATTTATATTAGATTTAATATCCTACTCTCCTTCTAATATAATACTAATCGATCTCGTTCTAATATAATTCTAGTTAATTAATTATTCATATAATATATTATAATATTATATTTGAACTTCACTGCACCATATGTGATAACTCCATCGTATATGAGTATATCTAATAGTGGGCTTATATTTAATTTTAGCTAGAATAATGTCACTTAATTTTTTTCTTATTTTAGTTCTTAATCGACCATCTAAGATGACTAGCGTAGTGCACGTCAAAAACTTAAATATTATAAAACCGTCGTTATAAAATAACATGGATCATGCAATGTCGTTTTCAATTCGAATGGCACATAAATAGAACTAAAATAAGACCTATATTAGCCAAATGAGTAGTTCGAGGCTTGGGTATTACATATTTGATTTCAGCTAAAGGAAAATGGGATCAGTCTTGGATTGTTGGTGGTGATTTCAACGATATCATGGAGGTTAGTGATAAGAATGGAGGTAGAGAAAGAACTGAGGGGAGTTTTGATGCTTTTCGGCAATTTGTGAGAGATATGGGGATGGTGGATTTGTCATTCCATGGTCAAAGATTTTCATGGTTAAATAATAAGAAAGGTGATGAGAATATTGAGGAAAGATTAGACAGGTTCTTTGCTTCTCCTCAGTGGCTTATTGATTATCCTAGGGCAGTGATTTCTCATGTATTATGACAAGCTTCAGACCACCATCTCATTACCTTGGATGCTAGCCCTGATTCAGTTAAATGTAAAAAGATATTTTGTTATGATAAGAGGTGGCATGGTATGGATGGGTTGGAGGATGTGGTGAACTCAGTGTGGAATTCTTACCACATTGGTATCCCTATATTCAAAGTTCATTCTAAGATCAAGCAAATAAGAGTAGATATTTTGAAGTGGTGCAAGTCATCTTGTTCGAATTCAGCCAGACTATTAAAGAGTTGAATCTCAAAATGCAGGAGTTGGCTGGGGAAGAGGGTTCTCGAGATTGGGTTGAGTGACAGTCTTTGAACCAAAATCTTAATAAGGCTTCCAAGGATGAAGAAGTTTATTGGAAACAAAAGTCAAGAGTGAATTGGCTTAAAGAAGGAGATAGAATACTAGTTTCTTTCATGTTAGTGTGATTCAAAGACAAAAGAGAAATTGCATTGATATATTGATCTCGGTGGATGGTAGAGTGTGTAGTTCAGCAACCCAGATTGAAACTGAAGTTTCTGAATTCTATAAAGAGTTATTCAAAACCTCTCGTCCTCCTATTGATCAATCCCCCCTGGATGGAATTCCTGGTTCCATTGAAATTACCCAGAAAACGTGGCTGACTAGAGCTGTAGAAGATCTGGAGATTTGAACTACATTGTTTGAGCTCCACCCTCACAAATTCCCTGGTATTGATGGTATGACTCCTTACTTTTTTCAAGCTTTTTGGCCTATTGTTAATAGAGATATTTGCAATGCCGTGTGTAATTTCTTTCATTATGTTAAGCTCTTCAAGAGTATGAACCATACTTTAATCACTCTCATTCCTAAAATTAGGAACCCCACTGCTCAGTCATTATAGACCCATTAGTTTGTGTAATGTGATGTATAATGTCATCTCAAAAATCATTACAATAGATTAAAGCCTTGTTTGCCTAATTGTATCTCTGAGAGTCAAACAACCTTCATCCAAGAGAGGCACATGTCTGATAACATTGTTATAGCCCATGAGTGTTTTCATTTTCTTAATAATCTTAGATATGGTACCAAATGTTTTATGTCCTTGAAGCTTGACATGGCTAAAGCTTATGATAGGGTCGAATGATATTTTGTTAAAAAGGTTATGGATAAAATGTGATTTGGTGTGATATTCACTAATTGGGTGCTTACTTGTATCTCTTCTGCTTCATTCTCTTTCACCATTAATGGGAGTACTTGTGGTTATGTCCTTCCTACTAGAGGAATTAGACAGGGTGACTCCCTTTCCCCCTATCCTTTACTCATTCTTTCTGAAACTTTTTCGAATCTTATCCATCAAGCCAAGTCCCAATTTAAATTTTCTGGTATCAAATTTGTAGGCTGCTCCCACTATCACCCACATTTTCTTTGCTGATGAATCTCTTTTATTTTGTGAGGCCTCTTTGAATCAAGTTGTGAATGTCCGTCAATTGTTGGATAGATTTTGCCTTGCTTCAGGGCAATTGATTAATTTGGAGAAATCCTCTGTTTTCTTTAGTAAAAATCTTCTTTCACAGGTTAAAGAGGATGTCTGTATTACTTTGAGTGGTATTCAGGAGCAATAGAAAATCAAACACCTTGGTTTACCTTTGATCATTGGTAGGTCTAAATATGATGTTTTTAGATATGTCTTGGAAGTGGCTAAAAATAAGTTGGAAAACTGGAAGTCAGTGTTTTTGAATCCTGCTGGGAGAGAGGTTCTTATCGAATCCATTCTTAGTGCTCTTCCTGTTTATGTCATGTCCTGTTATAAACTTCCTATAGAGGTCTGTAAAGCATTGAGTAATATCTTTGCTAAATTTTGGTGGGGAGCTTAAGAAGATGGTCATAGGAAAATTCATTGGGCTAGGTGGGATAAGTTGACTAAGGATAAGAAGGATGAGGGCATGGGATTTAAGGATATTTGTGATTTTAATGATGCTCTTCTTGCTAAAAATCTGTGGAAATTGATGACACATCCAAACTTATTAACTAACAAGTTACTTCGAGCTAAATTTTCCCCAGGGGGTATCTTTAATGTGGAACAGAAAAATAACGCGTCATGGATTTGGAGGAGTTGGCTCCACGCAAGATATGTGATCAAATTGGGATCTAGAGAAAAAGTGGGTGATGGGAAAACAATTAAAAGTTATTGAACTTATTTGTGTGGCAGGTTCCTCTTGGAACTCAAAAGTTATTTGTAGGATCTTCCCTTTAGCTCAAGCTTCATAAATTCTCAAAATGCTTCTTAATGGTCAGGCTAACAGAGATATATTTTTGTGGCACTTTACTTTTAATGGTATGTGCTCAGTCCAATCAGCATATGGGGCCATAATGACTGCAAAGACAAATTTGAAGGACCATCCTGAAGATAGTATGGCTTGTGGGAGAAGAAATATGTAGAGTGGAACATGGAAGTTGAAGCTTAAAATGAAGATTAAGCATTTTCTTTGGAAATGTATACACAATTGTCTTCCTACGAAAGATAAACTGATCCAAAAAGAAGTTAAAATTGATCCTATTTGTGATGGTTGTGGAGAAGCAGAAGAAAATCGGGAACATTTGTTCTTTCACTGTCAAAGGGCTGAAATATTTTGGAAACATGCACCCATTTCATGGGGCGAGATTCAAGAAAACTCAATGTTTTTCATCATGGTGGCAACAAGTCTGCTCTCTCGAGGAAGAAAACTTCAGATCGTGAAAGAGCTCAATTGACAGCATATCTTCTTTGGTGGTTATGGAAGACACGTAATTTGTGGGTTTTTCATAAAAATCAAAGTTCAACCAGAGAAACTATTGCTTTGGCTATGCTTGAATGGCAAGAATTTTCTGACTCTTGACTGCGGGGGGTTGTGTTTTTTGTGTTCCTTCTCTTTTTCTTGTTGATTGGTTGGTGGTGTTTGGGTGGGATTCATATATATCAGTTTTGTCTGCTCCTTTTAAGATGACATAGGATTTGTTTGGGTTCTTTGTCTGATTGGCGTTGTTGATTGAATCATGCGATTGGATTTAGGATCAGGGGTTCTCCTGGTCAGTGGATTGGTTGGCATGACTTCTGTTCATTTCTTTTGGTGGATGGAGAATTATACAGAAGATTACTAAAGGCTTCCAAAGGGACTGCTACTTGTTGGGGTTCTTAGCTAAGTTAATCAAATTTTGTATTTTTATGGTTTTTTTTTTCTGTCTTTTGGTGGATGTGTTTGATCCTTGGTTTTTTCCTGTTGATTGTTGTTGGCCGGTTGTTTGGACTTTTCCTTTCTTGTTGCTCGTTTTTTTGCAAGAAAAGCTGTTTAGTCAGTTGACTTCGTCTCTATTGGATAATTTACGTGAGTTGAATGGATATAAAGCTATTATTTTTGGGCAAAAAAAAATGGCATTCTGGATATAATGGGCTTTTAAGAATATTGGCGAATAGTTGTGTATATTCTAGTACTTAGTTGGTTTTTTATATATATGAGTTAATTGTTGGGTTTTAATAGGTAGTGAAGATAATTTTCAGTTGTAATTTAGTTTAAAATTTTGTTTTGGGCGTGGGGGTATTTTTGATATTTCATTACTTATCCCAATTAATGATTCAAGCCAAACAAATTATTATAATCATACCCTCAAATTTTCGTATCTCGATAATATATCTCAAATACAATATTATGTCAAATTATATAATTCATGAATAGTAAAATTCCTAAAAATTTGTCCACTCCTTAAGGCAAACGGGTCTTAGTTGTTTAGTTATATCATGGGCTATACTAGTCTTCTTTCCTGCCAATTGGGGTGGAAATAGGCCAGGTCGGGCTAGGCTTTGCGTCGGATGGCCTGGGCCTGTTTTACATGTATTCGGCTTAAGCGTGGCCTGCTATACATAATAGACTTTTTTTTTCAGCCCAAGGCTGACCTATTTAATAAATAGGCCTAGTCTGAACCTATTAAAAGCCTACAAAATCAAATATATTTTATTTTAGTGTATATTTTATCGATTACAATAGTTAAATAATTATATAAAAATAGTAATATTAATAAAATTTATATTATATATTGTGGTATTTAAATTTGTGTTCTTTAAATGCCGTAAACATTATTCTGGCCAAAACGTTTTTTTTCAAAAGCTCAAGCTGCTTTCACTTTTATCTAAGTAGTAGCCAGGCAGCCTGTCTGGTATCCTGACCTATTTCCACCCTACCTGCCAATTAATGAGATTACAACTCGGTGAAAGAACAATGCGCCACTCCTCGACACCACCAATCGCCAAAGAGCTATTGACGCTGGCCATTCGTCTTTCTCACTTTTGCGCGGCTGTTTCGTTTCATACTGCTCTTTATGGCAATCGGAAATTCGCATATTTTCTATTACGTGAGTAATTTTGGAATTGGAACTGAAGGTTTCTGAATTGGGACTTCGAATTGGATTTGGACATGAGTATGTTTTTGAAGCAGATCATTATAGGGATTTGAGTAGATTCTATTATGTACTTTTATCTTTTATTAGTCAACTTTTTATGAATTTGAGATGATTTAGAATGGCTTACTTTGATGTGTTTTTGCGTAGATTTTTGTGTGAATTTATTTTTTGATTTTTTTTTTCAATTTTAGTGAGGTATACGTCCAGATATCAATCAACGAGTTAACAATCATCAATCTATATAGACATAATAAATGCTATTTGAACTGAAAATGTAATTTCGAGTAGATGAAATTCCACTAGCTTACCTCAAGTCCCTGAAGTCATCCTAATTCTCCTAATGCTGAATATTACATAAAAAATTATTGCAGAACAGTTAAAATGCTTCTAAGAAGAGTTTCCAAGCGCTGTTTTTGCACAACCACTGTGTTTCCCAATCCACGACCATGGCTTTTTGTGGGTTTGGGCAATCCAGCGGATAAATTCATAGGCACCAGCCACAATGTGGGATTTGAATTTATAGACGCGTTCGCCAAATCAAAAGGGATCTCCATGGATTCTGTCCACTGCAAAGCCATCTTTGGAAAAGGCCAGTCGCATATAATTACTCTATGTTCTCATACTTGTGCATGCTTATGTTGATAATTTCATCAATTTGTTTTCACAATGAGAATTGGTTTTTGAAAGTCTTCTTCAGGTTTGGTCAATGGGGTTCCAGTTTTTCTGGCAAAGCCACAAACTTGCATGAATTTAAATGGTGAATCTGTAAGCATTAATTAAGATTTTTAATGAAATCTCTATATCTTATGTGTGTGCGACTGAACTACTTTCTATTTTGTTTGGCAGAGTGGTCCTCTTGCAGTTTATTATAAGCTTCCTCTTAATCGAGTGCTAGTGGTACCATTTTTTTGGACAAATTGGTTTTTCATACTCACTGTTTGATTGGCTGGACACATTCCAATAGTTATTCTGACGCCTCATGTTTTGTTGTTGTAGTTTCATGATGACATGGATTTACCTCGTGGGGTTCTTCGTCTTAACGCATTGGGAAATCATGGAAGTCATAATGGGTAAGAAAGTAGAAACTTTATGTCTGAATTTCTAGGATATAAGTTTCATAGGGACATGTTGTGTGCATCATTATGACTAGAAGACTTTATTTATTTACTTCCATGGACTTGTGTCTCGTACCTAGCTGCTAGCATTGACTTTTATTTTCCAGGCATGTGTATTTTTTACTTGGAACACTTACTCAATTTTGCAACGTCTTTCTACAATCTCTCATGTAGATGTGTAGGCTTGTAATCTTCCTTTCCCTGACATGCCTTTTAGCATTTGAAATTGAAGTAGCTAGTGAAGAGACTAAGCTAGCTGGTGTCCTATCGATGTGGCTACTTATTTTTTGTTTCTCCATTTTCGTGCTGCTTAATCTACTGCTAAAGTTCCACTCCAAAATCACCTTTTTTGATTAATGTGTAATTGTTGTTGTTGACCCATTATGTAATTCATGCGAGATAGTTGATGTATCCATTAGTTCCTTAAAACATTTGAAATAAAAACATCTTATGTGATGTTTAAAAGTATTTTGCAAAAATATAGGACAGGAGCGTATATGCTCGTAAATTAGATATTGGGAGCTTATAAGCTCAAACCCCCTATTTACTTTTTTTTAAGATGTAACACGTCTCTTCACTTGGACCTTAGAAATTACAAAAATATCATTACAACTAAGAACATACAGGTTCTTGGAAGTTAATGTTTCCAAACACTAAAGAGTTTCTTTTTAGAATAAAATCTAAAACCTGTAAGGTCCTAAAATCTAGAACTTATTAGATGTTTGAATAAGCTCAGCTAAATGCCCTCTTGTATTTGTTATTTGACAAGACTCATGATAAAATGCTTATTTTGAATGACTGAAAATAGTTTATTTTGTCCATTAAATTAAACTGTCATCACTCTATTTTGACTACCAAAGATTGTCATTCTTGTTGTATTAGTGCCCCCCATTAATCTATTGAAGTGGTTCTTTCTGTATTTGTTTTATAATTTCAATCAGAAACTTGCAAAATGCACTCCCTTGATCTGATTCTTATAGTTGTTTCTGTTTCAATAGTTGACTGGAATCAAGGCAGACACCACGGTATAACCCAGTTTCTATTCTAATCAAGTTGTTGATGTCATAGCAATAAGGTTTGAATTGCCTGAAAATTAGCGTACTCTGGTAGGATTGTTGTGCAGAAATATCTAATGAATATGCTAATTTCGCAAGAAAAATGAGAATTTCACTATTTCTTTTTTTTTTCTTTGGGTGGGGGGATGTTATTCTTTCTGCTGGTTGAGCTTTATGATCCATCAATTTTATAATTTTGCTAGGCTTAAAAGTGTGATCTATATTTTCGCGGGAACAGAGAATTTCCTCGGTTAAGAATTGGTAAGTTTGAATCCTCAACTTCCAAAATTTGCTGCCTGGTGACTTTCAGTTCAACTATAAATGACCAAATCAAATGTGATTCTTTTGTTAGGTATAGGGCGGCCACCAGGTCAAATGGATCCAAAAGCATTTTTACTCCAAAAATTCAATGCCAGAGCTCGAGAGAGGGTATGCTTGTGCTTGCATTTGCTTGTAGTCGGATGTCAATTCTTTTTTATACAGAAACCCCTTTTGTCTTGACATAGTTTATTTCATGCAGCATTACTTCTTTTATTTATTTCTTCACATGTAGATATGCTGAAAGATTAATCTCTGTTTCTTGCTATGTAGCAATTAAAATCCTTATGCAAAAATTCATTTATACACCTCTTTTGGTATGACAGATTGATGCTGCATTACCAGAAGGTGTTGATGCTCTGATGCAGGTCTTGTCCAAAGGCTTGACCGAGAGTGCTAGATGCTTCAATACAGAGCAGAAGTACAAACATATTAGACTGCAAACAATGCCCATATGACTTTATCAAAGGTACTCATATTATTCTTTAGTCACTTTTCATTTTGCAAATGCAATAGTAGCCATCAACAATTTGACTTTCATTCAGAAACCTTTGAACTGAGGGGGTGTTTGCCTGAGATTATGAGCTTTTCAAAACATCTTATAAGATGTTAAAGAGCTTATAAGCTCTTTAAAAATGTTTGGTAACTTTTTAAAAATAGATCTTATTAGCTCCAAAAATAAGATGTTAGTAGCTTATAAGCTGTTTTTAAAATAATATGGGATCCCCAACCTTTTGTTTCAAAGTAAGATATTATTTTAACAACTTCCTTTAGTTTTGACCATTTTAATTACAAAAATGCCATTACTAACCTCTTAAAAACATTGTTATCTATTTTTATCCAAACATTTCAACAATTTTTTCTTTTACAAAATAAGATCTACCACTTTATAAGCTCTATAAACATCTTTTAAGATGTAGGAGCTAATGAGATCTTTTAATTAAGCTTAGCCAAACACCCTTTAAATTATATGACTTGCCAATACTTGTGTTTGGCTGCAATATTTGTGTTTGTAAAATTAGGAACTGTGATTTTTGAGTTGATATTCATAATGGATCTAATTTTTATCTCTTGGATTTGGGATATGCTCATTTAAGTACAATTACAAATGAGGCAAAAACCCATAGCGGATCGACTTGGCTAGACGCAAACTATTCTTTGCAGCTTGTGCTTCAAGCGAGTAGGCTATGAGATTTGTCGGTCTCAAATATATAATAATAATTGAGAGAAATGTGGAGATCAAATCAAAGGAGCTTCTGTTGATTGATGCATTGTGCAGATAGATGGCTTCATCCTCAAACTGTGTTGTTCAACTGCAAATTTTGGAACGACATTTACAAGATATCAAGAAACCATGTTCAAATGAACGAGCCTTCTCTTTCATCATTTATGTTGCTTATTTTTTGGACTTTTCGAGCTATATTAGTGTTAGCCTGTTTGATGGAAATAGTTTTATGATATGATAGATTTTTTATTTTATAGTAAGGTTGGGATCATATTTTTCTGTGCAAGTAATTAAAATTTTGGAAACAATTTTACTTTCTGGAAAATTTTCCCCATAGGCTCGTAATTGGTTTACTACTTCATTTACTCTTGAATAATAGTCTTTAGTATTCTCAGAATCTAACATTTGTAAATTCTCAAACTTCCTTCTCAAAGTTTGAAGTCTAGTAGCACGTACCTTTTCATTGCCTTGAAACTCCTCCTGCGACTTATCCCATGCCTCTTTAGCAGTTTTTGCTCCCATGATCCTTGGAAAATATTCGTCTCCCAAGCTCATCTGAAGAGCAAGGAGTGCTTGAGAATCCTTTTTTTGATTCTCCTTAAATTCCTTCTTTTGTCCGCGGATAATGTGGAAATATCGTTTGTAAAAGTATATCCATTATTAACAATATCCCACAAATCTTGAGCACAAAAGTAGGTCTTCATTTTAATAGACTAGAAATCGTAGTTTTCACCATGAAAGACTAGAATTGGAATAGATGAGCGGAATGTGTCGGCCATTGTATCGCCCGATAATCGAACAAGGCTCTGATACCACTGATGGAAATAGTTTTATGATATGATAGATTTTTTATTTTATAGTAAGGTTGGAAATGGGAGGCTTATTTTTGTAGGTTTAATATAGTATGTAGTGTAAGTGAAGAAGATAGATTTGGTTTATAGAAGAATGGAGGAACTAAGGCAAAGAGAGGTTTGAACTTTGAAGTAGAAGTTTTATTGCTTGGTCTTTGATTTTGCTTACACAAGAATGCCCCCACATCTATTTATACTAGTCTAAGGAGGTTCTAGTACTTGTTCTAGATTTTTCTAGTTTCACTTTGTAATTTACATGCTTCTAGATTTGTTCTTCTTTAATCTAGATTTTTCTTATTTTTCTACCTTTAGTCTAGAGTTTTCTCTTTACAATGCATTCTCTAGATATTTCTAGTTTACAATATATTATATTCTAGAATTGGACTTATCTAGAAATTTGCAACAATTTCTAATACTCCTCTTTGTTGCATATTTCTGCGACTCCAATCATATCTCGTAATATCTCGAACTTTCCTCGAGGTAATGCTTTTGTAAAAATATCTGCTAGTTGTTCTTCAGTCTTGCAATGCTCCAGCTCAATTTCATTGTTTGCCTCTGCTTCCCTGATGAAGTGATACTTGATTTTGATATGTTTAGTTCTGCTGTGGAACACAGGATTTTTCGCCATTGCTATTGCATACTTACTATCACAATAGATTTGTGTAGCTTTGTCTTGTAGTTCTCCCATGTCTTCAAGTATGTGCTTCAACCATATTGCTTGACCGTAGTCATTCTTTCCGTTTATATATTCAAACCTGCCGAGGATTGTCTGATGTTGATTGCTTTTTGGATGCCCAAGAAAATATTCCGAACCCAATGTGAATGCATAGCCGGGAGCGATGTGCTTTTCATGTCGTCGATTGATCCCGCACAATCGCCGCAGTATATCCTATTAGTTTTGAGTCCATCACGATTCATACCAAATACCATAGTTCTTTGTTCCTTGTAGATATCGGAGTACTCGCTTTGCTTCTCCATAATGAATTTGACTTGGATTCTGCATGAATCTTGATAGGAAGCTAGTTGCGTACATAATGTCGGGTCGAGTTCTTTGTTTAGATAGAGTAAGCTTCCAATTAGACTTCGAAATTGTGAGTTGTCCGCCTTGGTGAGCCATCTTCCTTTTTTGAGTGCCTTGTTGTTGTCAAGTGGAGTTGCTCAGTCTTGCATCCTTCCATCTTGAACCTTTAAGTAAGCTTTCCGTGAATTTCTTTTGTGAGATAAAGATACCATCTTTTCTTTGATGTATCTCGGTACGAGGAAATAATGCATCAAACCCAAGTCCGTCATCTTGAATGTTTTCATCATGTCTTCTTTGAACTCCATAATCATATTTTCATTATTTCTGTGAAAATGAGATCATCCACGTATAAAGAGACAATGAGTGTATTGTTCGTACCTTGGGTCTTGATATATAGTGTTGGCTCACTCACTGGCTCCTCCCGAATCCAAGCTCGGTGAAGTAGTCATCAATTCGCTATACCAGGCTCGTGGGGCTTGCTTTAATCCATATAGTGCTTTCTTTAGTCTGAGAACTTTATCTTCTTTACCTTGTACCACGAACCCTTGAGGTTGTTCAGCGTAGATTTCTTCTTCAAGATAACCATTAAGGAATGCAGACTTCACATCAAGTTGATATATCTTCCATTGTTTTACGAGTACGCTAATGCATAAGTGCTCATCATGTGTCGAGTCGGCTCTTTGGAGCGAAAGTCTTGATGTACTCGATTCCATACTATTGTGCATATCCTTTTGCAAAAGTCTTGCTTTGTATTTTTGTACTGAACCATCTGGGTTAAGTTTTGTCTTACAGACCCACTTAACTCCTATGGCTTCTTTATCTTGTGGAAGATCTGTGAGCTCCCACGTCTCATTTTTCTCGATCATTTTTATTTCCTCCTCCATTGCTTTTACCCAAACTTCTTGTTCAGCAGCTGCTTCATAGCTATCTGGTTCCATAATCGTCAAATTACATGTTTGATATATTTCTCTCGAGCGTCCGGTCCTTTTTGGTGTTGAGTCCGGAGATGTGTCGGGATCTCTAGTTGTTGCTCGCTCGCGTCTCGCGGTCGTTCTTTGGTTTCTTCTTGTTCATGAGTTAGTTTAGGAAGGTTGATACTCCTCTTTTCCACTTGGTTTGTCTCCCAATTGTATGCAACATCTTCATCGAACATTACGCTCGATCGATGATCAACTTTCTTGTGCTTAAGCTATAAACTCGATAACCTTTGGATTGAGTGCTATAGCCTAAGAATATACCTTTTCGATCTTCTCATCCAACTTGCTCCTTTTTTGTTGTGGAATATGAACATAGCGAGATGCATCCAAATACTCATAGATATTTAGCGATGGTTTTCGTCCGCTCCAAGCTTCGGCCCGGTGTCTTGTCTTGTACACTTTGGTAGGACATCTATTTAGTAAATAGATCATAAAGATTTCATTGCCTTTCCGCCTGGAAGGATTTGGGAAGACCTTTCTCCATTAGCATAGATCTTGCAAATCCATTCTTGTTCTATTCTTCCTTTCTCGAGATGCCATTTTGTTCTCAAAAGTCCGATTTGTGAGTTGATCTTTGCCGCCATCTTCACAAAAGTTTGTGAACCGAGTAGAAAGTCTATTCCTTCCCTCGGTTACTTTCTTATTGTTTTGATTTTGTGACCACTGCTTTTTTTCGACATA
The DNA here is from genome assembly GCA_016081115.2 of Rehmannia glutinosa. Lineage (NCBI taxonomy): Eukaryota > Viridiplantae > Streptophyta > Magnoliopsida > Lamiales > Orobanchaceae > Rehmannia > Rehmannia glutinosa. Next base: position 34,911,876 of record CM071924.1, on the reverse strand, counting down.
GGCCTTGAATTTCTTGAAAATGTCGAATACTTGCGATTTTTCACGTAGAAAATAAACCCATGTCATTCTAGTATAATCATCGATAAAGAGTATGAAGTACATGTTTTGTTCATGTGAAGGAGTACGATCGGATCGCAAATATCTCAGTGTGTACTAGCTCCAATGGCTTTTTGGCTCTCAAGCTTTTCCCGATGGAAAAGGTTGTCGGTGTTGTTTCAGAGCATGCACCCTTCACGCACTCCATCAAGATCTTTGATTGTTGGCAAGTCACGCATCATGTTCTTCCGATTTAGGATCTTTAATCCTTGTAAATTAAAATGTCCGAACCTTCTATGCCATAGCCAAGTATCGTCAACTTGGGTTGTCGGTCTGGCGTCGTTTGCGTATCTCCATTGGATGGGAAAACATCTATTTTCCCTCATTTTAACTTTTTTAATTATGAGGATTTATCCTTTTATCATAGATTGTGCAAGAATCTCCTCGAAATGCAAAGAAGAGTGTCATTTCTCCATCATTTGTCCCACACTAAGTAGATTTTGATCTATTGTAGGGACTAAGAGAACTTCATTTATATATCTCTTACCTTTTTTCATGTCTATAGCAATAGTGCCTTTGCGATTGCTTCCATATAATCACCATTTCTAATTTTTATCTTTGTACTTATTTTATCAAGTTGATGAAAAATACTTTCATTTTTAGTCATGTGGTTGCTACAACCACCGACCAAATACCAAGTATCTTTATTTTCTTCGATGCGGCTTAAAGGACATAAAAGAGATTATTCTCGATTTCCATATTTTTAGAGAAATTAGCCCCAATGGTGTCTTTGCTTTAACCGACATGATTTCTCTACATGTCCAAACTTCTTACAATTTTGATATTGTGGTTTTCCTTTAAACCAACAATCTTTTTCCAAGTGACTTTTCCTTTTGCATATACCACATAGAGGAAACTTGTCATTATTATCTGTTGGTTTCCCTTCATTAGATTTTCTCTCATTTTTCTTATTTTTCTGAGACTGCATACTTAATTTTGATTGAAATGCATTATCTATGTCTTTTTCGTAATGTCTTTCTAATCTTTTCTCGTGAGCCTCAAGTGATCCCATTAATTCCCCAGTGATTAATTTTTCTATATCTTTGGATTCCTCAATAGCCGCAATTATGGGATCATATTTTTCTGTGCAAGTAATTAAAATTTTGGAAACAATTTTACTTTCTGGAAAATTTTCCCCATTAATTCTGTAGCAGTTAATTTTTCTATATCTTTGGATTCCTCAATAGCCGCAATTATGGGATCATATTTTTCTGTGCAAGTAATTAAAATTTTGGAAACAATTTTACTTTCTGGAAAACTTTCCCCATTGGCTCGTAATTGGTTTACTACTTCATTCACTCTTGAATAATAGTCTTTAGCAGTCTCAGAATCTAACATTTGTAAATTCTCAAACTTCCTTCTCAAAGTTTGAAGTCTAGTAGCACGTTCCTTTTCATTGCCTTGAAACTCCTCCTGCAACTTATCCCATGCCTCTTTAGCAGTTTTTGCTCCCATGATCCTTGGAAAATATTCATCTCCCAAGCTCATCTGAAGAGCAAGGAGTGCTTGAGAATCCTTTTGTTGATTCTCCTTAAATTCCTTCTTTTGTACCGCGGATAATGTGGAAATATCGTTTGGAAAAGTATATCCATTATTAACAATATCTCACAAATCTTGAGCACAAAAGTAGGTCTTCATTTTAATAGACCAGAAAACGTAGTTTTCACCACGAAAGACTAGAATTGGAATAGATGAGCGGAATGTGTCGGCCATTGTATCGCCCGATAATCAAACGAGGCTCTGATACCACTGATGGAAATAGTTTTATGATATGATAGATTTTTTATTTTATAGTAAGGTTGGAAATGGGAGGCTTATTTTTGTAAGTTTAATATAGTATGTAGTGTAAGTGAAGAAGATAAATTTGGTTTATAGAAGAATGGAGGAACTAAGGCAAAGAGAGGTTTGAACTTTGAAGTAGAAGTTTTATTGCTTGGTCTTTGATTTTGCTTACACAAGAATGCCCCACATCTATTTATACTAGTCTAAGGAGGCTTCTAGTACTTGTTCAAGATTTTTCTAGTTTCACTTTGTAATTTACATGCTTCTAGATTTGTTCTTCTCTAATCTAGATTTTTCTACCTTTAGTCTAGAGTTTTCTCTTTACAATGCATTCTCTAGATTTTTCTAGTTTACAATACATTACATTCTAGAATTGGACTTATCTAGAAATTTGCAACAATTTCTAATACTGTTAAAATCGACTAGCATTTTGTATTAATATTTGGGTGCGCTTTGTTATCGCTCACTCAATATTTTGTGTTTCAAAATTCTACACCTAAACATGTAAACTAAATGCCATGTACAGCTTTAGGTTGGTCGTTGGGGCTATTAGTGCCATAAGCTATAATTATATAGTAAATGCAGCATTGCTACTAACATAAGTTTTATTGGCTGTTCGCATTTAATTCCGTGCATTTTATACATCATTGATTAACATTGGCCATTGGGCCTAACTATTACATCATATATTCATATTCATGTCAAAGAAATGCACCTAATCAATGCCAGGACTTTAGCAATATCATTACCTTTATTTTTCACGATTTAGATTCTTTATTAAAAATTGATGTTTTTATTTTATTGTACATTTTAAATAAACATTAAGTGTTTAGAATACTTATATTAAATAAGTTATATATTTGACGTGTGTAGTGATATTTTGGCTTCATTAGTATTTAGACACAAATAACAAATTTATTTATGTGCTAAAGAATATATTTAAAACTGAAAAAAAAAGGTGTCACTTTCGCTAGTGATTGCGAAGCGAAAACTATGGCCAGTGAACAACTTTTGCCCTTACTGCCTCTATCTCCCAACTCATACTTACCCAAACTAGAAAACATAAAAAATCTCACACAGATTTCATCTAAGCTCCACTTTTTCTTTTTTTAGTTTGAGCATTGTTAAAGTTATTGGCAGTTGAGGTTTTTAAATTCACAATCAATAAAAAACTATCATCTTCAATACGCAAGATTATCACTAAGTCTTTAATTACTATTTTAGCAAGAAGTTGTACAGTGGCATGTGAAAAAGGGCAAATAATTTCTTTGATTATGTAAGTTGAACTATTTTGAGATTTAGTTCTCTAAGTAGTCGTTTTTAAATTTTAGTTCAATATTTTTTAAAATTTGGATATTTAATCAAATTTTGATTGAAATTGCTGACTATGATCGGTCAAGTGTAAACATGTCAAAAGAAATTGGGGATTTTGGTAATATGATGCAAAAAATGTCACTAAAACATTTAACTCATCAAATTTTATGTGTCAATTATTTGTGATTTGACGTGTCAATTTTTGTGCCAAATTATCAAAATTTCTAAATTTCTTAGACACATTAGCACTCATTGGCCATACTTAGCAATTACGATGAAATTACAGAACTTCGGTTAAAATCAGATTAAATGTCCAAAATTTTGAAAGATATTGAATGAAGATTTAAAAGTATTACTTAAAAAACTAAACCTCCAAGTGGTCCAAGTTACACTTTTAACCATAGTGAAAATAACGTTTTCACAAACTCATAATAAGTGGCATCTCTTAATTAACAAGAGCGACAGAAATTAAATAAACCAAACAAAAGCCAAGAAAGAAAGAAAGAGAGAGAGAGAGAGAGTAGAGATCATATTTGAGAGTGACAATACAACAAATGAGAAGCCCATCATTAACATCTTCATCAAAACAAACTGCAATAGGAGGTGGTTCAGGCAAGAAGGCGGAGGCGACTCCATGTTGCAGCAAGGTGGGGCTGAAGAGGGGACCTTGGACTGCGGAGGAAGACGAGATGCTGGCGGAATACATCAAGAGGGAAGGAGAAGGAAGGTGGCGGACGCTACCCAAGAAGGCCGGGCTGCTCCGCTGTGGGAAGAGCTGCCGCCTCCGGTGGATGAATTATCTCCGCCCCTCCGTCAAGCGCGGCCACATCTCCCCTGATGAAGAAGATCTCATTCTCCGCCTCCACCGCCTCCTCGGCAACAGGTACTTTTCCAATTTCCATACACACAGATATCTATATCTCTCAAGCAGTAGTATAATTGGATTTAAACCATTGTTTTAACAAAGAAAGAAAGGTTTCTGATATCAATGGCTTATTATAATTGGATTTCTTGATCTCAGTTTAATTTCATGGCTGCCTTGTTCGGGGCATCGGGCCGCGTTTACATTTAGTTTTTGGGTCAATTTCGTGTAATGCTTAATATATATAAAAAAAACAAGTAAAATATAAGATAACTAATGTCTAAATTAGGGATAATTACAACCCCCATGAGGTTCGGTCTAAATTACAAAATAAAAATCAAAGGTTTTTGAAAATTGCAATTAAAAAAACCTGTGGTGGTTTGATTCTATCTTACATTTTCCCACTTTATAAGCGAAAAAATATTTCTAAAATTCCCCCAAGATGCATAGAAATATTACAGTTACTCCTCAAGTTTTTGATAAAATTAAACCTGATGGGGTATTTTGTAATTTTAAAACATCTTTGGATTTTTTTGTAAGTAGCCCAAATTCTAGGGTTATTCTTTGTAATTATCCCATTTAATTAAGACAATTTGGTAACTTGGTGTTTGATCGTGTCAGATCTGTGTTCTTGTTATTGTTTACTTCCGTTATGGTTGAAGCACTAGCATTTAGTTTCTGTATATCTTCAATAATTTTTCGTGATGAATGAAGTGGTCCATTTCCAACATTTAAGCAGCTTCCTGAATTTCAGGGTTTCATTCATGTTTCTGAATTTTCATTTACAGTTTTTTGTCTGCTTTCATTTTCTGAATTAAAATTTCCCTTTTTCATACAATTAAACCCTTGTTTCTTCTTCACTTGTTTTGGTAAATTTTTCTTAATCATAATAGTGCTAGTATTATCAGATAATAAGGAGATGATATATATTTTTGTAACACTCACCTCAGCAAGAAATTGATCAGCCAAGGAATTGATCCAAAAACCCACAAGCCCATCAACCCTAACCCTAACCCAAAATATCATGTCCCAATATTTGATGATGATGAAAATATTGTGAACATCAACAATATTCAACATGGAGATGGAACCATGATTGATAGTGAGTATGTTCATGTTGATGAGGATGGTACCAAAAAAAATTCAAGAAATATTTGTGATGATCATGATGAGGGAATTATTATGAGTATTAATAATGAAGATGGAGATCATGATGATACCATCAATTGTTGTCCAGACGATGCATTTTCGTCCTTCTTAAATTCGTTGATCAATGATGATATGTTCATCAATAACCTGCAGCATGATGATCAAGAGCAAGATCAGCAACATGGTCAGCACAGCAGTTGCTTGATTTGAACGTCTATGCCGATTTCTAATGATTTGATCTGGTGCTGGCATTAATAATAATCAGCTGAAATATATATATAATCTCAATTAGTACTTTTTTTTTTTCCAAATATTACATGTGTGTTTTTGGATTTTGATTTCATATAAGACACATATTATGCAACAATAAACTTTTTTGTGGTCTGGATGAATTATGTGCATGGCTTGAATATAGTAGTTTATGTATGAAAATATCCTATGTAGTGTAATTTTCTCAGCGCTGATAATTATTTTAATAATTCCTGAATATGATATTCTAATTAATTATGAATATCAATTGAGAATGACGTTAGTAATTATTTATTTACATTATTTAGCTAGTCACTCATCAATGACAACACATCAATAAGATTCAGGGATTCATGTTTGCAAACACTAAAAAAATGTGATTCGTGAGCTTTTAAATGAAATAAACACCCAGTCTATGTGATACTACATGAAAATTACTTAAGAAATGATATTGACGGAAAAATTAATATTGTAACATAAGATGCAATATAATGGCCGAAAGTTGGTTTTGTTTTATGTGTAGTTGCAATGTGCAGAAAATCTTCAGACTTTCTTGATATTCTCGGACTACCTGCTAGCTATCGATTTTTTTTTTTTTTTTTGAATTGACAATTATGCTGATATGCTAATCTATTCCCATTTTTAATTACCACATCAGTTGATTGTTTTTGGAGGAAGGATGATGACAATTAATTAAGTGCTTTCTTTTTGTTATTATCTTGTAATTAATAAATTACAATAAGGCATTCAATTTAATTTTTTAATATTCCTCTAGATCATTAAGGAGAAGCCATAGCTAAGGGATGACTATAGATTTAAGTTATAAGGCTTATTTATTTTCAAAATTATGCACCATGCACCCAGAGCTCATTAAATAGCTATAGCTTACTCTATATATATATACAGGTTTACTGAGAGGCTGTTCCACATTAGTAAGAGAACTTGACTATGTATAAAATTAATTAATTACTAATATTTAACTGCATGTATGAAAGATAACAATAAAGTTGTATTTGGATGGAAGGATTTGGATTAGGATTTAAGAAAATATTTCCAAAATTACTCCCTATAACATGAATTTGAAATCCACTACAATGACTCAAAAAAACAAAAAAGATTGAAAATATGAGCTAAGAATTTGAAATTCGTTGAATTATGAGATCACCCGACAATTCGTTCATTTGTTATATATTAATTGTGGATTTGAAATCCTTAGTTTCAAATTTATTGATCCAACTGCAACCTTAGAGAACTAAATATAATCTACAATTTATAAAGTGCCACATGACTCAAGCATCTTACTATGGATCAAACTAAAAGACAATAATAAATTCAAACAAATAATATAGCAGACTAATTAGATAAAGTTTGAATATATTTATTCTTGTAATTAGTTTTAAAGCATACAATTACTTGAGTTTCACGTGGTAAAAAATTGAAATTGAACACATTACAAGAAAATCTTTTTTGGGGGTACTCAAAAACCTTTAACTATCCGTTTAACCCCTAAAGTTAAAAAAGTTTGAACATATTTTTCAGATTGAATACTAAATTCACCACGTTTTACAAGAGAAGACGTTAAACATGGATTTGAAAGGCAATATTGAACATCTTCATCACAAAACTCAAAAAAAAAAAAAAAAAACATGTAAATGAATTAATTACTTCGAAATTATTTAATTAATTTGCTAATTATGATACCAACTTTCCAAAAAGATAAAAACGATATACTCCAAATTAAAATCTCACCTTGAAATTGACCTCATCACCATCTTCATACTTTATTGATCTTAAATCATTTTCTTTAACCTTGCATGAACGGAAAAAGAAACCTACACGATGAAACAACATTTTGCATCGAAAGAAATTTGTAGAGAAAAGAGATCTTTAAGTTGAAAATGCAGCTATTAGTACCAGAGATAATGATCGTATCAAATGTTCAATATTTATTTCCTTAAACCCAAAAGCCTTTTTTATATATCAGGTATCATCATAAGTTTGAATATTTAGTAGCTGAACCAATGTTCTTGTGACCAAAATTGTATAGTCAAAAACTATTTTCTTGTAGCTTATAAATTTAATTGTTGCATGGTTTTTCTAAGAATTGACCGGTAGATTTTCACGCCATATTTGTGCTTTTTGTCAACAAAATGTTACTGCTATTATTTGATGTGCCACTGAAGAAATTAATGCACATTGACTGACCAAACGTTCTTACCAATTAACAACTTACATATATCCACGTACGTAATATTTAGGAGTTACCAGTACTTACTATTTATCTTTGTTGGATCACTCATTTTTCAAAATTTAATTGCAAGTATAATTTTCATAGGTCCACTTCTCCAAAAAGCCTTGCTCCTAGTGGTGCTTGTAAAATTTTAGGCTAAAATTTGCCATATGTAAAGATTTTCTGTGAGCGAAAATTCAATATTAAAATATAATACAATAATTTGTAAATTTTGATAAAATTGTTTAGAATCATACGTTGGGAAGTTTAAACCTAACACACCGAGATAAATTAATTAATTGTATGATGAGTGGGTTTATCTTTAATTTATATTAGTCTTTTACCCGTGCGATGCACGAGGTGTATATCTGTTAGGTCTGATCTTTTAATCATGATTTAAATAGTATAACATGATATTTAGAAGGTGTTTAAGTTAATGTTGGTAAAAGATTTAGAGTAGTAAATGAACTTGTGATTTTAGTAAATGGCTAAATTGCAATTTTGATACACTAACTATACTACACTTGCAGTCGAGGTACGCCATTTATGGCTAAGGCACATTTCATACACAAATTCTCAATTTTTGGCACATTGCATACAAATTTCGCCGGAAATTTCAAAAGTCGTCGGTAAATGTCACGTGCAGGTCACGTGATGCTCTTAAATTGGGGATTTTGCCAATTTTCGGTCATTTTGCTGACATGGCTAATAATTCAACCCCTTGGTCAATGTTGAGTTGGAAAAGTTGACACATTGGATTATTTTGGAGGGAAAATATTTCATTTATTATACATAAACCCCACCCACCTAATACACCTATTAAATCCCCAAATCTTCAAGAACCCTAATCGCACCCTTCACTGAAAATTGCAAGAGAGAATTGCAGAGGGAAAATTGGAAAGAATGTCCCACACCACTTCTATTGTCGATTTTTTACGTGGAAGGAGGCGATGATTCGCACCTCTTGGACCGAGGAGAACCACGGAAGGAGATTCCATTCATGACTCCATTATAATGTAAGTGAATTCCAACCCTAAATCCCGAGCTTCAATAGAATGAAATGCTTGTTCATAATTAGTTTTGTATTTTTCTCCACAATATTATTCATTTTGCGAGAGGGGTTGTCAATTTTTCGATCGAGGACCCCCAATGTGTCGTCGATCTAAGGCTATCATACCGGACTTTTGAAGAAGATGAATGCTCTGCAGAATGAGGTTGTAAAAAAGAGATGGCTAACAAAAAACTCAAAAAATGTTGTACATTCTTCCTCCTCGATAACCTTGTTATTTTGCTTTGGATTTGCACTTTGCCATATTTGCTGCCAATGAGAAGGAGAATGGATGTGTGAATGGTACCAACACCAACATGTTTCTATGATTTGCGTTTGGTGGTTTGTTGATGTAGTAATGTTACAATGAGAAGGGGAATGGACATATTTTGGTTGTTATGACTTGTCTTATTTTGTATTTGGATCAAGTATAGTATGTCCTTGTTATTATGACTTTGTATTTGAGAAGAAGTGTTCTAATGTAGTATTTTGATGTATTCTATTATAACTTTGTAAGTTTGTTTATTTATGTAATTTAATGAATGTAATTTATGCTAATGAATGAAATGAACCATTAGTATATAAAGAAACAAGTAAAACCAATATATAAGCATCAAAGGCTCAAAATATCCATCAAATGTTCCAATTACATAATACCCTTCAAGGGTTCAAAACATTACAATATTGGGTCAGACTTTACATAAAAATATCCAATAAAAGGTTCAAAATACCCTACAAGGGTTCAAAATACTCAATGCCCAAACTGAGTTCATCATTGGTTCAAAATACCCTACAAGGGTTCAAAAATGACAATACAAATCACTTATTAATATTTGTGATTTCTTGAATTTGTCCACCTTGAATCTGTGATCGAGCCCTACCCGGACCCAACCATCTTAAGTCATTGGAACATTGAAGGTCCTTCAACTTGGGGTGCATTTGTTTGAGACTGTTGAGTGGGGAGAGGAGAGGTTCTGTGAAGTCCTCATCTTCTATCACAGACTGGGTAATTGGTGGTAAGAGATTTGAGTGCTCATTACCTTCCATCACAGATTGAGTGGACCTCCTCACAGATTTTGACCCCTGCAAATTCCAAAAAAAAAAATAAACAAACAGAGAGAAATATTACAACCAATATTTGAAGTTGCATTTGTATTTAATGCTTACACTTACACTTGTAATCCCCTCAACATTTGAAGTTTGCCCACTAGTGCTAGAAGTCCTCCTCCTCTTTCTAACCTATAAATATTACAATAAAGTCAAAAATTAGGACATCATAGTTGAAAATAATTGAAGAATTTAAAGCATTTTTACTTACATTTTCTCCAGTTTGTCTTCTTGAACAAGTCTTGGCATTGTGCCCACTTTCTCCACATTTCTTGCACTTCACTTTGTGCTTTGTTGTCTCTTCATTTTCATTGGGTTTTTTCCTGGCTTCGCTTTTCCGCTTGCTAATCACCTCATCTAACTCCATTCTTCCTCGCTCTTTCGGCCTTCCAACCCCCTTCCAAAGTTAGGAGGTAATGGGGGTATAAACATGGTCTCATCCAAAGTAACTCTCCATTTATACCCATGATGGCTGATGCATAAACTTTCTTGTAGGTTTCAACACTGTAGTAAGAGTGCACATATGCTTCTGGATTTTTTCTGTCCAAATTTATTGCACTTATTGCATGCTTGCAAGGGATTCCACTAAGTCCCCACATTCTACATGTGCAAGAACAATCCCCCAAATTAACACAAAACTATCCACCATCATAACAAGAAACCTCAAAGACTGAATCAGAACACTTCATAGGCATACAATCAAGGGCCTTTTCAGCATTTTTTTGCAAGATCTTTTGAATTCTAGGACTCAATAGATCCTTCCATTTTCTGTCTGCAATCTCCCTGTTTTTCTGGAGCCTAGACATTATGTATTGTCTAATCCACTCAAGCATAGTCAACATGGCTTTCTCCCTTGTATCTAAAATGCAGTAATTAAATGTTTCACAGACATTGTTAAGAAGCATCTCACATTTTGCATTATCACTGAAATGTGACCTACTCCACTGGGCAGGGGGTTTGTCACTAAGCCATTCATAAGCTTTTTCATTAAGCTCCTTCATTTCATTCATTCTATGTTTAAACTCCCCAAGTGTACTAGCTTGTGAAGCCCTCCAAAGTGCATTTTTGTATGCTAATACTCTAAAACCAGCATTTTTGAAGTTATTGTGCAAATGCCTAACACAAAACCTATGCTCAGACCCAGGCAACACCTCAGTGAATGCTTGAATAAGTCCCTTCTGTTTATCAAAAATGAATGTGAATTCATTTTGTCTTATGATGTTCAAGTCATGCTTTAACAGAATCAGGAACCACCTCCATGTCTCCAAATTCTCTCTGCACACTATGGCATAGGCTAATGGGTACAGGTTATTGTTAGGATCCACCACTACAGCTGTAAGTAAAACACCTCTGTGTGGGCCTTTAAGGTGACATCCATGCATCAACCCCTATTATTGGCCTACAACCTGCTTTGAATCCCTCTTTCAATGCACTGAAACACACATACAACTTACTGAACCTCTTTGCTCCATTCTCATCATCCTCAGTTCCTAAAATTACAGTAGAACCAGGGTTACTCCTTCTCGCCCTCACAAGAGTCCCAAAGTTTGGTAAATTGTTCTTCAAACCCTCAAGTACTTTCAATGCCTTTTTCTTAGCTCTATATGCCTGATCTTTTGATACATTAACCCTCAATTCACTAATGACATCTTGTCTCCATACCTTTACATTCCTTTTAGGGTCAGTCTTAAACTTATTAATGTATTTCTCACTTAACCAAGAAGACTTTACATTCGTACATTGTAACTTGGAGGACATGAGTGATGGTTCTTAAAATCCCTAATTGCCCATGATTCTTGGCCTTTCTTTTTTATCAAATTAGTTCTCCATTGGAAGTCATCACCTACACACTTCACATACACCTATATTTATCATTTGAAGTGAATTTTAAAGACCTCTTTGACACTATGGCATGAGAATGGAAAACCTTCTGTCTTAATGCTAAACTCCATGCGAACTTCAAAAACGGGTCATATACTTGATCGGGATTGAAAATAGGATTGTTTGGCTCACCAAGTTCATCCTCGACACCTGTGTTCATCCAAAATGCCCTTATCCTCAACAATATCTTCTTCCTCGATTCACTATTTATAACATTCATTCCCGTTCATTTATTTAAAAGTGTTACATATAAGCGTTACATATTGATAAGTGCTACAAAAGTGTTACATAAATATTATAATGTAAAAAGTGTTACAAACATGTATTACATATGTACCTTATGTAAAAATTGCTACAAAATTTGTGTTACCTAATGTCATTTATGTTGTAGTATGGGAAACGTGAGATTTTGGAAATATTTTCTTTAAAAGTTACGTGACAAAGATATTTATGAGATTTTTACAAGACGACGTGTTATTCTTATATGAGTCGAGAGTTTAAGGTCGGTTTATGATTTTATTAATTAAGTGAACAACTAATCAATAATTTTATCTAAAACGAGTCATTAGTCGATTAATTGTTTAAAGATATTTAATTAAGGATTAATTGATTTAGTTGGTCATACATTGATTTTGAACTTGACTTTGACTTTTATGTTCACTTTTGACTTTGACAATTGACTTTGACTTTACTTTGACTTTGGTCATCTATCGTTTTTAAAGCTTTTTAAAAGAGCATCGAACACCCGGTTATAGGATACTTAACTTTAAGGAACGTATTAGACTTTACTTAGCCTAAGAGACAAAGTTTACTTAATGATTGTATATTTGTCCTATGTCATTAAGTTGAAGAATTGAACTGTGTTAGGTGCGGCGCAATCGGACATGGTCTCATACAATCAATTGCATCACTAGCATTCTATTAAACATCAAAGGTGGATAAACATCTGATTTTGTAAGCATGTCGTACTGTTATACTAATGTAGATATTGAAAACTCTTTTTATGCTCTGGTATATGATGATTAAGGACCTTCGAGTCATGAGGCCTAGGGCTAATATCATGTGAGGTGCAAGCACGGACCGAGGCATCAGCCGTGGCCCACGGGACATGAATTAGTCCTTATAATGAAATAAAGTCAATAACATGTAAGGTGTAAGCATGGTCCGAGGTATTGGCGGTCTTTGAAAAATTTATGTATTAGATTTTGATGATACCATGTAAAACTTTAGATTAGATTAGTTTATTTAGGGGCTAATTTATTATTATCCAATCAAATAATTATTTACCCAAGCCCAAATTTTAAGCCACGCCCATTCCAATGTCTATTACCCAAGCCTAGTCTAGCCCATTCACAAATTCCACACCAAGTAGGATTTCAAAATATTATGAGATACACGATCCGATTTTTTTTTTCAATCACAAAATTCATCTTCCGAACCTTATTAGATAAGAATCCTAATGACCAAATATTATGCGATTTCTCTAGACTAGAACTCTCTATAGATTAAAACTCTCAATTATTATTAAATCTATAAATACAAATCACAACCCTAATTATTCATTCACGCGATCAAAGAGTTCGGCTACTTTCAATTCCAGCGTACTTCAGAAAGAAAAAAAAGAGAAGAGGTAAAATCTTTCAAACCATCTATCCCTTCAATATTTTCGATAGCCCCAGTTTCATCGGCACTATGCAAAACCCGATCAAAAACACAAACCCAGCCAGCGCCGAAAAACTTCCTGAACTAGCCCGAAATTGACTCGCACTTCTCCGATACAGCCCGAAACCAAAAACCTAATCCCAAATCCAATTTGCCCATCGCCGTCGAGTCTCGCCGCCATCCACCGGGGGGAGGGGGGTTTGTGCGTGGTTAATAGAAAAAAAAGAGAGAAACAGAGAGGAGAGAGAGAGCGAGATGGCAGACGTTTGGTTGTGGGGGGGTTGATTTTAGATAGGTTGAGAGAAATTGATTTTAGGAAAGGAGAAGAAAAAAAAATAAGAAAGAGGGAGATGGTGATGGTGGACGGTTGTTGCAGGAGTAAAAGTAAGAAAGAAAAGATAAGAAAGAAGGAAGAAAAGGGGTTGAGGAAAGTTGTTGTGAGTTGGCTGTGTTGACCGAAAAGAAGAGAGGAAAAGTAGGAAAGAAAAAAAAAGAAAAAGGGAAAAGGGAAATGGGCAGGTGGCGTGAAGTTTGGGGGAAAAGGAAAAAAAGAAAAGTAAAAAAAAAGAGGGAAAAAGAAGATAGAGAAGGAAAGGGTTTAGGGTGATTTACGTATGGGAAAGTGATGAAAGGGGAAGGAGGGTTTTGGGGATGTGGTCCCCACAAACTATTGACAGAATTACCCTTTTAATCCCAAACCATCAAATTAGTCCCTAAATTAGGATTTTTTAGGTTATTATTTTTTAAGTTTAAGTTAGATTATTCGAGGATTTTGACTAGTGTTATTTTCTATTGATTAGGCGATTTATCGAGCGAGGATTAAGCGTGCTTGCATCTGATACTTCTAGGCTCTACTAAATTTTCAAAGCTACGTTCAAGGTGGGGTTTGTTTTATAAACTTTATTGTCCTTGTTAAATGCTTAGATTATTTTGCATGAATGTGTAGTACAGCTGCTTAGGCCCTATTGAGCCAGGGACTCAAGAGGTCCGGGGTCGATGTATCCTCGTGGAACCCTGCAGTGCTACCTATTGTCTATGTCTACGGTTTTTCAAAAGATCTATGCTATGTCCTATTGGATTGTATTTGCATGTCTATGTGAGATATCTGTGTATTTAGCTTGGACAATTTATACTTCACTGAGTTGTGTCGCTCACCCCACATATAACAAACTTTTCAGGTTAAGGAGATGGCGCTAGCTAAGAGCAGTGGATATGACAAGGCCTAAAGATTTATTTACGAATGTTTAGTTTATTTAAAAAAAAATGTGTCAAACTATTTACTTCTTTTAAGTTATTTTTTATTTCCAGTTTATTTGAAATTGATATAATCAGACGTTGGTTAGAATTTTATTTATGAAATATTTTGCTTCCGCTACAATTGACTCAGTTTAATTTTATTTTTAAATTATCCATGTTCCTTTTCATCGTAAAAATTAGGATTATGCTCATTTATTTTATTAAAGAAATTCTAGGGCGTTATAGGTGGTATCAGAGCGGGTCTACCTTTCTGTAGACTTGTAAAAAAAAAGTGTAAATTTCGCTTGTGTACTTTGATAAATGAATTAGAATTTTTTTTATATAATAAAACGAAAAGAGTCTACGTATCCACCACCGCTATGCCACGCCAACTCCGAAGCCAATGTACCAATTTTTTTAAAAGGATTTTATTTTCTACTGCTTATGCCATCGCTATTGTTTCTGCTATTGCTATTGTCAAATGCCATTGCTAAAGTGTTTTAATACGGTTGTAATAAATTTTACAATTCCTATTGCAAAGAAAAAAAAAAGAATAATATGCTAAGTTTTCTTGGATGCATAGCACGATAGAATGCCATTGAACTATTGAGATATTATGATATTTGTGTACTTTATGGACAATAGAAAGAACTTAGAGGATTTAATTATTTTTATGCACTATAGATGGCTCGTAGAAGGTATACAGCACAGAAGTCCGATATTGTTAGCGTTTATAGGAGAGCAAGGATAGAGAGATATGAACAATACCAATGGGAACCTAACTATAACCTTGGGGCGCATCTTAATGCAATGTTTGGATTATGGGTAGAGGCTAGATATGCCGGTCTTTCGGTATCTGATCGATAGGACATACTTAGATTTATTAATACCTTATCGGAGTTACCCCTGCGAAGAGCAAGAGAGATATACAATCAAATGGTAGATGATGTCCAGGAGTTCGATCGCGGGTTAGCTATGAGAATTTCGTTTCGGTTTTCCGACAGTGGTGGTTGGACCATGTACAACTCACAATGGACATTTCTGACTTCTGGCCCGAAGAGCAAGACATACACGATGATGCTCCTCCACCTGATTCCAGTGATGATGAAGATCCAAAGGAAGAACCGGAGGAAGATCCAGAGGAGGATCCAGAAGAAGATATTGAATAGCTAGCTTTTGTTTTATTTATTTTAGTAGTTGATGCTTGGGATTTTATATTTTCCTTTCATTAGTATTTTAGTTTAAGTTTTGATTTTCAAACTAGCAATTGTTTCTTCATTCATTGGATTCGTTGTAAAAACAAATGAGAATAATGAATGATCATTTTGTTAAAAAATAATTGCCTTGAGTACTTGTTATCGTTTATGGTTTAATTTTTTTTTTATATATTGAGCTTAAAAATATTCCAATTGGAAGTTGACTTAATTTTATATTCATGATTATAGGATGAATCATAGAGCCCCTAGAACAGGGACGGCCACAAATTCAACACTAGAAAATTTGGGAGACGTAGTGGCGCGCCTGGCCACAGTTGTTGAGGGTCTAACTCAAGGGGGTGCTTTGAACCCACAGAACCAACCGGCTCCAACAAATAACACTTCACATGTGGTGGAACAGGTTTCGCCGCTATAGGCCTCCGACTCTCACGGGACAGGAAGAGCCGCACACTGTGGAAGAATGGATAGCAAAATTGGAGGGCATATTTGAATTGATCGAGTGCACTGACGCACAAAGGGTGTCATGTGCGATTTATCAGCTCAAACAAGATGCGCGACATTGGTGGGATTCACACCGAAGCGAACCATCAGCGACCCGAATGAGTGATATGTCAGATATCTTTATGTGACCCAATTTTATGAAATTAAAGTATTCTAAACTATTATTAAGAAAATATGAATTTATAAATTAAAGTGATGCCAATAATTATCAAAAAGTTGATTTAGAATTTTTAATTCTTAAGAAAAAAATATAACGATAATAATAATAATAATAATAATAATAATTATTATTATTATTCTTATTATTATTATTATTATAATTCTTCCAAATTAAATATCCAAAAATTATTCCAAGCACAAACTGGAAAAAATAATTAAAAACATAATTCCAAAATTTAGTCCGATCATAATTATTTAAAATATAAATATATCATGATTTATTCCACCATCCACAACATCATATCTTCAAATTGATTCCTCAACCTCGAAAGTCATGATAATAATAGGGTGAGCTTCATCTCGCTCGAGGGACATATCTCACAATATTTAATATAACATGAAAAGCATTCACATAATTACAACAAAAGAAATTCATTAATTTCCTCTTTTTCCTCTGATCGCCAGTTCCTCGCATATAGCATTGCGGTTCACCCCAAGATACGTTTGATCCCGACCCTTTTCATGGCCCCTAGCTTATATGAATTTGTTTCCTCTTGACATATATTTCAATCAATGAAATACAATCATGAAACATTAAATAAAGACAAATACTATAGAAACCCCTACCTTAATAATCGCAGATATTCGATTTAGAAAAATGAACAATAAAAGTCCTAGTCATCGACTCCTTCATTTTCTTATAATTATATGAAATTATATAATTAATATGTGATTTTAATATATCATACTAATTAATGAAATAATTTATAAAAATAAATATTGAAAGAAGCTTGTGAATTGAGAATTATATATATATATACATAGAAAACTTGAATAATAAGTAGAAAAAATATCATATCTTATAATTATATGAAATTTGGTGTAGAATTTGAGTATAAAATTATACATATTTATAGTAATTAATATTAACCCCTAATTACTCTAAAATAACCCCTAAACTCACCCTCTAAACTAACCCCTAACATAACCTCTATACTAACCTCTAATTTAAATATTAATTAAATATATGGGTTATCACATTCTACCCTCCTTAAATATAATTTCGTCCTCGAAATTTGATATCTTACCTAGAATTGGAAAAAAATTGGGTACTTGACACGAATCTCATATTCACGCTTCCAAGTAGCTTCCTTTCTGCCAAGACTTCTCCACTGTACTTTGATCAGAGCAATATCTTTATTTCTCAAATGGTGAATCTTGCGTTCCAAAATAGCCTCTGGTGCTTCCTTGTAAGTTAAGTTATTGTTGATTGTTAGATTCTTATAATTCATGATGTAACTTGAATCGTGAACGTATTTTTTTAGCATAGAGACGTGAAAAATATTGTGCACACTTGATAGACTCGGTGGTAATGCTAGCTGATAAGCTAAATCTCCAACTCGTGTAAGGATTTCAAATGGTCCGATATATCTCGGTTTCAACTTTCCCTTTTTGCCAAATCGAATAACACCTTTAATAGGATCTACTTTCAGAAATACTTTTTCTCCTTCATCAAACTGTATATGTTTTCTCCGTCTATCAGCATATGACTTTTGTCTATCTTGAGCCATCTTGATTCGATCTTGTATCATAGTTATCTTCTCAACAGTTTACCGAATTAATTCAGGCCCCAAATTTTTTCTTTCACCAACTTCGCTCCAATATAATGGTAATCTACATTTTCTTCCGTACAACTTCTCTTATGGAGCCATCACAATAGTCATTTGATAACTATTGTTATAAGTGAATTCTACCAAGGGTAATAATGTTTCCCAATTACTTCCTAAGTCGAGCACACATGCTCTCAACATATCTTCCAATATTTGTATAGTCCTTTCAGATTGTTCATCTGTTTGCGGGTGATAAGCCGTACTAAAGTTTAGCTTTGTTCCTAAGGCACTTTATAGAGTTTTCCAAAGCTTAGAAGTAAAACGTGTATCTCTGTCTGAAACAATTGACACACAAACTCCATGAAGTCTCACTATCTCCTCAATATAAATTTATGCATATCGCTCCATACTGAACGTCATCTTAACGGGTAAGAAATGAGCAGACTTTGTTAACTGGTCTATTACAACCCAAACATCCTTATTTCCCTTGACTGATGGTGGAAGCCCTACCACAAAATCCATAGTTATGTGCTTCCATTTCCATTCTGGAATATTAGTTGGTTTGAGTAAACTAGATGGTCTTTGATGTTCGGCTTTAACTTGCTGACAAGTCAAACATTTTTCCACAAAAGTTTCAATATCTCTTTTTCATACTTAGCCACCAAAATAACTCTCTTATCAACTGCTCTTGCTCCGTGAGCAAACAAGTCACTCACCCTTGGTCTCGCAGTTTAAATTGTAGTTAGGGTAATTACTTTATGTTCAATACAACCAAACTCTTAAATAAGGAAACCTTACATGCTCAAAACGTAATTTACAGAAATCTAAGTTCAAATCTCATTAAGGAAAATCCATCTCAATTCCAAATTTATTTCTGTATTCAATACATTAACCCTTAGTAGGAGAACTTTTCATCAAATAACTAACCTTATTGGTTGTCAACTCACAACTACAATAATCAAATCTTATTGAGAAAACCTTATATTTCAATATACCCAAATACTCAAACTGTAATTAGGAAAAACCATTCACTCAAATACACGGGATAACCCTATATTCAAATAACTCAAATCCTTTAAGGGAAAATCTTACATTCAATGACTCAAATCTTATAGGGCAAAATCTTGTATTCAATATCTCATACCTCATAGGAAAAATGGTATATTCAATAACTCAAACCATATAGAGTAAAACCATATACCCAAAAATTAATCAAGAAAAACACTATAATCGTAGTTCAGCCTATAATCGGGTAAACCTTATCACCTTCATTTGAGAATAAGCCTATAGCACAGTAATCGACCAACTTAGCAATAACAATATAATTTACAGAAACACATAAATCATTATAAACTTTAGGCGACAAGCTTATATCACTTGTCTGTTTAACTTGGATTGTAGTAAAGTCCTTTCTAGGCCTCCATCAAAACAAACCTAGACTTGAACCCTGTATCATAGGGTTAGTAAAAACTTAATCAAATTCATTGTAGAACTAAAATCAAGAGATTATCCTTTTAGATCTATCAACTTAATAGTTCCCATATGTTTCTCATAATCCAAATCAAGAGGTGTAATCCTAAAGAAAAAACAAAATCTTATTAATAATAATAATTCTCGAATAACCGGGGTTCATGCTTAAAAAAAAAGTCAACAACCAAAAGTTAACTAACAATAATGATTAGAAAACTAACGTAAAGCTAATGATGATTAGCCAATCATCTCTAACTATAGATAATATGTCTCACTCTTCATCTCTATCAATGATAATGGGTCTATTAATTAATCCATAAAGTTTAAAAGATACTAAGTCTTCTAAAACTTCGAATCTTTCTCAAGTTTCGCTTCTTGGTTTTTTTTTCTCCCTCAAGTATCATCAAAATATTTGCATGAGTACCAGCACGGTAGCACCATCACCTCAAAGTTGCTGGTAACTTCTATAAACCTCAATAGCACATTCTCGTTAACATAAGGTCTCACTAATCATCTTCCTAATAATCCAAATCAAATAAGTATTGGTCATCTAGGTTCATGTAATTAAGCCCATACGATTTTATCATAAAATTTCTTTAATATAAAATATCGTAATAGAAGTACTTGTCATGAATTTTCTTTAATACAATAGTGCTTTTATTTTAAAAATAATGATGACAAGAATTGATAAATGTACTTCTAAAATATGATAATATAAAATGATACTTCATAAATAAATGGAATAACATGACATAATAAATTGCATACCTTAAGAAACCGGGTGAGATATGATGAAGGTGGATGTTATTAGACTATTTTCTTTTAAAATTTGAAAAGAAACCTTTGTTTTTCCAAGTCTACAGAACCGTAGACCTGCTCTGATACCACTTGTAACGACCCAATTTTATGAAATTAAAGTATTCTAAACTATTATTAAGAAAATATGAATTTATAAATTAAAGTGATGCCAATAATTATCAAAAAGTTGATTTAGAATTTTTAATTCTTAAGAAAAATATAACGATAATAATAATAATAATAATAATAATAATAATAATAATAATAATAATAATAATAATTATTATTATTCTTATTATTATTATTATTATTATAATTCTTCCAAATTAAATATCCAAAAATTATTCCAAGCACAAACTGGAAAAAATAATTAAAAACATAATTCCAAAATTTAGTCCGATCATAATTATTTAAAATATAAATATATCATGATTTATTCCACCATCCACAACATCATATCTTCAAATTTAGGGATTCCTCAACCTCGAAAGTCATGATAATAATAGGGTGAGCTTCATCTCGCTCAAGTAGGGACATATCTCACAATATTTAATATAACATGAAAAGCATTCACATAATTACAACAAGAAATTCATTAATTTCCTCTTTTTCCTCTCGATCGCCGCTTCACGCATATAGCATTGCGGGTTCACCCCAAGATACGTTTGATCCCTGACCCTTTTCATGGCTCCCTAGCTTATATGAATTTATTTCCTCTTGACATATATTGCAATCAATGAAATACAATCATGAAACATAAATAAAGACAAATATTATAGAAACCCCTACCTTAATAATCGCAGATATTCGATGTAGAAAAATAAACAATAAAAGTCCTAGTCTTCGACTCCTTCATTTTCTTATAATTATATGAAATTATATAATTAATATGTGATTTTAATAAATCGTACTAATTAATGAAATAATTTGTAAAAATAAATATTGAAAGAAGCTTGTGAATTGGGAATTATATATATATACATAGAAAACTTAAATAATAAGTAGAAAAAATATCATACCTTATAATTATATGAAATTTGGTGTAGAATTTGAGTATGAAATTATACATATTTATAGTAATTAATATTAACCCCTAATTACTCTAAAATAACCCCTAAACTCACCCCTAAACTAACCCCTAACATAACCTCTATACTAACCTCTAATTTAAATATTAATTAAATATATGGGTTATCACATATGCAATGGACTGGTTTCAAGGAATTAGTTATGCAACAGTTTTTCCCGCAGTCCTACAGAGATAAAAAGGAAAGAGAATTCCTAAACCTACAACAAGGGACAATGACGGTGCTCGAGTATGAGCGAAAGTTCAACCAGTTAGCAAGATATGCTATTCACTTGACGGACACAGACGGTAAGAAGGCTAAGAGATTTGTGTCTGGTTTACGCCCTGAGTTGGGTGGGGTAGTGAGCATACTGGGGAACGCATCATATTCTGCGGTTGTGGAAGGAGCTCGAACGGTTGCCTCCAATATGAGATTGGAAGGAGGTAGTAAAAAGGCTTTTGAGGCTCCCAAAAGGAAATGGGAGGGTCCAAACACTGGGAAGTTTGTTAATAACAACAAACAACAAAGAGTCGGTGGTGCTCCTAATCAGCAAGGTCAGCAGACGAGGCCACAATGCCAGAATTGCGGGAAATATCATCATGGCGAATGCCTGCTGGGAAAAGATGTTTGTTACCGATGCCATCAGCCAGGGCATCAGGGTTGGGACTGTAAGAGATATTCCAATTAGCGTAGAGAAGAACAGAGGCCTACGAGGAGGAAACCTTTAATGTACGCCATGACCGAGCAGATGCACAAGAGGAGCCTGAGACAATGACAGGTATATTACGAGTTTTTAATGTACCTGCTCTTGTACTTTTTGATACCGGTGCTACACATTCTTTCATATCTGCAAAATTCATTAAGGGATTAAATAATGTGATATGTGAGTCTGTGGAACCTTTGGGGGTTAGTATACCATCGGGTAAAACTATAGTGGTTGATCATAGAGTAAATGGGTACAATTGAACATAGAGGAAGAACTCTGAATCGATACGTTATAAAAATGAAGGACTCTGATGTAAT
The DNA here is from genome assembly GCA_016081115.2 of Rehmannia glutinosa. Classification (NCBI taxonomy): domain Eukaryota; kingdom Viridiplantae; phylum Streptophyta; class Magnoliopsida; order Lamiales; family Orobanchaceae; genus Rehmannia; species Rehmannia glutinosa. The sequence continues at coordinate 34,889,415 of CM071924.1, read as the reverse complement.
CCTAGGAATGGATTGGTTAAGTCAGAACCGCGTAAACATCCGATGCCACGAGAGGGAAATAGATTTCCATATGCCAGGAAAAGAGAAGTTCACTTTCCATGGGACTAGGTCGGGTGTTTCACCACGAGTTATATCAGCAATGAAAGCTGTGAAGATGCTAAGGAAAGGAGAATGCCAAGCATTCTTGGTAAATGTAATGGTTACCCCGACTGAAGAGAGAACAATTGCTGATATCCCAATCGCCCGAGAGTACCCGATGTTTTTTTAGAGGATTTACCGGAATGCCACCAGGACGATAAGTGGAGTTCACGATTGATCGCACGGAGCAAGACCAACATCAAAGACACCTTACAGAATGACACCTAAGGAGTTGCAAGAACTAAAGGTGCAATTACAAGAGTTGCTGGATAAGGGTTATGTGAGACCGAGCATGTCTCCATGGGGAGCTCTCGTGTTGTTTGTTAAGAAGAAGGACGGTACGATGAGGCCGTATCGACTATCAAGAGTTGAACAACCTCACCATCAAGAACAAATACCCCTTACCCCGCATTGAGGATCTGTTTGATCAATTAAGAGGAGCTGGAGTTTTCTAAGATTGATCTAAGATCAGGTATCACCAAAAGCTGAAGATCAAAGAAGCGGATATACCCAAAACAGCGTTTAGAACCCGTTATGGACATTACGAGTTTACTGTGATGCCATTTGGGTTAAGCAACGCACCAGCGGTCTTTATGGACTTGATGAATAGAGTGTTTCATCCTTACTTAGATCAATTTGTCATTGTGTTCATCGATGATATCTTGATCTATTCAAAGAATAAACAACATCACGGAGAGCATTTGAGGATCGTGCTAGAGACACTTCGCAAGGAGAAACTTTATGCGAAGTTCAAGAAGTGTGAGTTTTGGCTGGAACGAGTGGTGTTCTTGGGTCATGTAGTCACCGCCCGAGGTGTTGAAGTGGATCCAGCCAAAGTGGAGGCCATAAATGAATGGAAAGCGCCATCGACCGTAAGCGAGGTGCGCAGTTTCTTAGGACTTGCTGGATATTACAGACGGTTCATTGAGGGTTTTGCCAAGATTGCTGGACCAATGACCCGACTGACGAGGAAGGGAGAGAAATTCCAGTGGACCGAGAAATGCAAAACCAGTTTCCAAGAGTTGAAACAGAGATTGGTTACCGCACCAGTTTTGACGATACCTAATGGATCGGAAGGGTTTGTTATTTATAGTGATGCATCAAAACAAGGTCTCGGATGTGTACTCATGCAACAGGGGAAAGTGATAGCTTATGCCTCGAGACAATTGAAGCAACACGAGCTTAACTATCCCACGCATGACTTGGAGTTAGCAGCCGTAGTACACGCTCTGAAGATAAGGCGTCATTACTTGTACGGAGGAAAATGTGATATCTATACGGATCACAAAAGTCTCAAGTACTTCTTCACACAGAAAGAATTGAACATGAGACAATGAAGATGGTTGGAGTTAGTCAAAGATTATGATTGTACTATCCACTATCACCCGGCAAAGCCAACGTAGTTCTTGATGCCTTGAGTCGAAAGAAAAATGATGAATCGACGAGCATGATCACAGAGCAAGAGCAGTTGATCAAGGATTTCGTCAACATGAGAATCGATGTGGTAGTACCCCCAATTAACACCAAATCTATCATATCCGCTATGGTGGCGGAGCCGACTTTGAGAAATCGGATCAAGGAGGCACAAACGAAGGATAAATTTTTGTGCAAAATGAGGGAGCAAGCTTTAGAAACATTATAGGTTTCATCAAGCACCTGGATGGCACACTTACTTATGAAGGAGAGTCCAGTACCAAAAGACGAGAACCTAAGAAGGGAAATCATAGAAGAGTCTCATTGTACACCCTACACGGTACATCCAGGAGGTACGAAGATGTATCGTGATTTGAGAAACACTTTCTGGTGGAGAAACATGAAGGGCTCTATTGCATCGTTCGTGGAGAGGTGTTTGACTTGTCAACAAATCAAAGCCGAACACCAACGACCATCGGGGTTGCTACAACCACTTGAGGTCCCGGAGTGGAAGTGGGAACATGTTACAATGGATTTTGTGACTGGTTTACCGAGGTTAAACAGAGGGAACGAAGCTATATGGGTTATCGTGGATAGATTGACGAAGACTGCACACTTTTGCCGGTTAAGATGACTTTCAGCATGGAACAATTAGCTCAATTATACATTGAGGAGATCGTGAGGCTACATGGGGTGTCAGTTTCGATTGTGTCTGACAGAGACACACGGTTTACTTCAAATTTTTGGAAGGGATTGCATAAAGCAATGGGGACGAGATTACAATTCAGTACGGCGTTTCATCCCCAAACAGATGGACAATCGGAGAGGACGATCCAGACGCTGGAGGAGATGCTTAGAGCTTGCATGTTGGATTTCGGAGGAGGTTGGGAACGACACTTGCCACTAATTGAATTTGCTTATAATAACAGTTATCAATCAACTATTGGGATGGCACCATACGAAGCATTATATGGGAGGAAGTGTAGATCGCCAATTCACTGGGATGAAGTTGGAGAGAAGAAAGTTTTGGGTCTGGATATTTTCAAAAGAACTGTTGAAGCCGTAGAGAAGATAAGAGAAAGAATCAAGGCGGCGCAGGATCGATAGAAGTCTTATGCCGATCCAAAAAGGAAAGAGTTACAATTTGCTGTAGGCGAGAAAGTTTTTCTGAGGGTATCGCCGACAAAGGGAATTTCCAGATTTGGTTAGAGGGGGAAGCTCAATCCGAGATATGTTGGGCCGTACGAGGTTTTGGAGCGAGTGGGGAGAGTAGCGTATAGATTGGCCTTGCCACCAGCAATGTTGGGAATACACAATGATTTTCATGTATCTATGTTACGGAGGTACATGCAAGATCCAAGTAATGTTGTTAATTATGAGACCATATAATTGGATACACAGTTGTCATACGAGGAGAAACCAGTGGCAGTGCTAGATAGAAAGGTGCACAAGTTAAGAAATCGATACGTTGAATTAATCAAAGTGCAATGGAGTGGACATAGCCAAGAAGAGGCTACTTGGGAACATAAGGACGATATTTTATTATCACATCCAGAGGTTCAATCCTTGTTAGGTACGTTTAATTTCGAGGACGAAATTATTTTTAAGGGGGGTAGTATGTAATACACAGAATTTTTATTTAAGGCTTTTATTAAGAATTATGGATTTTTAGATTAGATTAGTTTATTTAGGGGCTAATTTATTATTTCCAATCAAATAATTATTTACCCAAGCCCAAAGTTTAAGCCAGGCCCATTCCAATGTCTATTATCCAAGCCTAGTCTAGCCCATTCACAAATTCCACACCAAGTAGAATTTCAAAATATTATGAGATACACGATCCGAATTTTTTTTTTCAATCTGTCAAAATTCATCTTCCAGAACCTTATTAGATAAGAATCCTAACAGCCAAATATTATGCAGTTTTCTCTAGACTAAAACTCTCTTTAGATTAAAACTCTTAATTATTATTAAATCTATAAATACAAATCACAACCCTAATTATTCATTCACTCGATCAAAGAGTTCGGCTACTTTCAATTCCAACGTACTCCAGAAAGAAAAAAAAGAGAAGAGGTAAAATCTTTCAAACCATCAATCCGTTCAATATTTTCGACAGCCCCAGTTTCATCGGCACTATGCAAAACCCGATCAAAAACACAAACCCAGCTAGCGCCGGAAAACTTCCCAAACCAGCCCGAAATTGACACGCACTTCTCCGATACAACCCGAAACCAAAAGCCTAATCCCAAACCCAATTCGCCCGTCGCCGTCGAGTCTCGCCGCCATCCGCCAGGGGGGGGGTCTGTGAGTGGTTAATAGAAAAAAAAAGAGAGAAATAGAGACGAGAGAGGGAGCGAGATGGCAGATGTCTGGTTGTGGGGGGGTTGATTTTAGATAGGTTGAGAGAAATTGATTTTAGGAAAGGAGAAGAAAAAAAAAATAAGAAAGAGGGAGATGGTGATGGTGGACGGTTGTTGCAGGAGTAAAAGTAAGAAAGAAAAGATAAGAAAGAAGGAAGAAAAAGGGTTGGGGAAAGTTGTTGTGAGTTGGCTGTGTTGACCGAAAAGAAGAGATGAAAAGTATGAAAGAAAAAAAAAGAAAAAGGGAAAAGGGAAATGGACAGGTGGCATGAAGTTGGGGGGAAAAGGAAAAAAAAAAGAAAAGAAAAAAAAAGAGGGAAAAAGAAGATAGAGAAGGAAAGGGTTTAGGGTGATTTACGTATGGGAGAGTGATGAAAGGGGAAGGAGGATTTTGGGGATGTGGTCCCCACAAACTATTGACAGAATTACCCTTTTAATCCCAAACCATCAAATTAGTCCGTAAATTCCAATTTCTATTTTGATTCCAATTCAGCCCTCGATTCTATTGTTATATCCTATTAAGCCCCTAAATTAGGATTTTTTTAGGTTATTATTTTTTAAGTTTAAGTTAGATTATTCGAGGATTTTGACTAGTGTTATTTTCTATTGATTAGGCGATTTATCGAGCGAGGATTAAGCGTGCTTGCATCCGACACTTCTAGGCTCTACTAAATTTTCAAAATTACATTCAAGGTGGGTTTTGTTTTCTAAACTTTATTGTCCTTGTTAAATGCTTAGATTATTTTGCATGAATGTGTAGTACAGTTGCTTAGGCCCTATTGAGCCAGGGACTCAAGAGGTCCGGGGTCGATGTATCCCTCAGGTGGAACCCCTGCAGTGCTACCTATTGTCTATGTCTACGGTTTTTCAAAAGATCTATGCTATGTCCTATTGGATTGTATTTGCATGTTTATGTGAGATATCTGTGTATTTAGCTTGGACAATTTATACTTCACTGAGCTGTGTCGCTTACCCCACATATAACAAACTTTTCGGTGAAGGAGATGGCGGCTAAGAGCGGCGGATATGACAAGGCCTAAAGTTATTTTTTTATTTCCATTTATTTGAAATTGATATAATCAGACGTTGGTTAGAATTTTATTTATGAAATATTTTGCTTCCGCTACCGTTGACTCAGTTTAATTTTATTTTTAAATTATCCATGTTCCTTTTCATTGTAAAAATTAGGATTATGCTCGTTTATTTTATTAAAGAAATTCAAAGGCGTTACACCAAGCTTGGACTGTCACCATTTTGTAATAAAGTCATAGTTACATTAGTGGATTCCTCCAGGGTTGGAGAAGAGTGGATTAGAGGAATTACCCCATTCTCGAACCGCTATAAAATTCCTTGTGTCATTTACATTCAACACACCTACATTCTTGCATATCTATATTGATGTTTGTTTAATTTGCTAAGTTAACTGATAATAACTAAGCTTAAAACAAGTGTTGAAAAACATATTTCAAACAAGGGTGAAAGTCTTCCGCTGTAAAAAACCAAGTATTTTGAATACTTAAAGAGTTAACTGAATCAGCTGAGTGATACTATCAACAGCTCAGTCGAGCCTGTTGACTGGCTAACTCTGTTGTGCAAGTAAACTAAGCTGTCCAACAAGGACCAAGCTGACTTGAGACAACTCTGAATCTAAAAAGGGCTAAATCCAAAATTTGGTAAAATCTATTCAACCCCCCTCTAGACTTTACTTTATCATCCCTTGGGATCTACAAGTGGTATCAAAGCGGTCGGTTCATCGAGCCTTCCGCACTGGTTACTGAAATAGATCTCATTCTTTTTCAAAGGATACAACACGTTCTGTTTTAAAGCTTTTCTTTCAAAACAAGTTATTATCATGGAAGAAAATCTAACTCGCATTCCTATGTTTACTGTCGAGGAATTTGATGATTGGAAAATACGCATGCAGGTACATCTTTCAGCTTTACACGATGAGATGTGGTTCGTCATTGAGGATGGGCCACTACAGATAATGAAAGTGAACACAACTGTCAGGACTCCTGCTCCTGGTCAGCTTGTTGATGTATTCGTAGGTGAAGGAGAGGTCGCTACAAAGACATGTTGTACGTGGTGCACATGCTGCTGCTGCTGCACTAAGACCAACAATGGTCGAGAAGCCTCGATGCGAGTGGATGAACGAGGACCGATAAAGATACAACTTGGACAATTTTAACAAGGATATTTTATATAAAATCGTCGATAAAGCCATGTTCAACAAAGTGAAATCTTGTAGAACGACTAAAGAAATATGGGAGAAACTCACTTTAATTTTGAAGGTTCGGATCAAATTAAAGAGAATAAGTTAACTGTTGTTGTACAAAAGTTTGAAAATTTTAAAATGCTTGCAGGTGAAAGTCTGGATTAGCTGGATTCAAGATTCACAAAGATAACTAATGAGCTCTCAGCTCTAGGCTAAGAATATACAGAAAAAGAAAATGTGTATGAAAATTCTCAGGTCGCTCCCAGTTGAGTGGGAAATGATGGTTATGGCTTCGAGACATTCAATGGACCTTACTAGAACATCCAACCATAAGTTGTTCTCAGACTTAAAGGCTTATGAATCTAAGCTCCGAAGAAAGGAGCAAGAAGAGACAGCTGCACCTATGGCAGGAGAATCCAAAAGAACTAAATCAAAGGAAGCCATTGACCAAGAGGAGATTGCATTTATGGTGAAAAGATTCAACAAGTTATTTAACAAGAACTATAAAAGAAACAAGGGTGAATCATCTATGAGACACTCAACACCTTCCAAAGCAAGGGAAGATAGGCCACCAGGAGAGCTGCCCATCAGAGGGCTGAATATCAGAGAGCTAATAATCAGAGAGCTGAAAGAGCTGACTTCCAGAAAGCTTTGAAAACCTGTGTTGGAATTGCAGACAACCAGGACATGTTGATGTTGAGTGTCCCTATCCACCAGTCAACAAATATAGAAACGAGGAGGAAAAAAAGTCGCCAGGGAAAGAAGAGAAGAAAAGAAAAAGCCATGTTAGCTGCTGAAGCTGACACAGTCAAGTCTAAGGAACCAGCTGAGTCAGACAACAGTGAGGGCGATTACTCCTCAGACACTGAAGAAGAGGCTTTGATATGCCTCAAAGCCAAAGAACAGGACCCCAAAGATCAAGAAGATGAGGTATATTCTCATTAATCTCATTCTAATTCTGATGATAGGGATAGTGATACAAACACTTCATCACCCACAGATATTTATGATTCTATTGGCAAAATGATGAAAGATTTTGAACACATAAAATCCTCTCACAGACTTTTAAATAAGGAAAACGGCTACCTCAAAAGCCAAAACTTAGTCACTGTGAACACCGAACTGATGGCTGAAATAGCTAAGATCCAAGCTAACTAAGCTGAAACAGAAAAGAGGGAAAAAGATTGGATGAATTGATAATGATACAAAAGAAAAGTGGAGATAAAACATGCATATAATTTAATTCCTCTGCGCATGTTCAAACTCCAAGAGTGGTTATAGAAAAAGGATACTCAAGCAATGGGGGAGTCCAAAAATCCAAGGCACCATATTTTGTACCCATACCCACTCACAAACACAATCACAACCATGCTGGCCTAGGATATAAAGGCAAGGGCAAAAAGTCAGCAGAGTATGTTGAGAGAACAACTGAAACTAAATTCAGAAGAGTCCGTCAGCAGACTCCAAACTGAAAATATTATGTGAAATCAAAGCAGAGCTACCAAAAGCCCCACAGGTTTCAGTAAAGAAAGCCATATGATGGAAATGGTAGAAATTATCCAAGCCAAGCTGATTGGAATAACCAAATGAGATATCAACCAAGTCCTAAGGGATACAAGCCCTAGTGGCAAAGACCTCAAACTCAAAATAGGTTATTCCCAAGGCAAATGAACCATTATCAGCGCATTTATGCACCCAAGCACAATGCTCAATATGCACAAAAGTTTCATTATGTTCCTAAGAAATCAAATGCACAAGCACACCCATAGGCATACAGACAAAAGAGACAGTTGTACAAGCCTAAAGCTCCTAAGCAATTTGCAAATATTCATTATGATTATGGAACTGATAAGTAGCAACCTCTTAGAGTCAGACCTTTTGGCTATAGGTCGGTTGGATCACCTTATATTGCTAATCCCTCAGGACCCAGGCAAATATGGGTACCTAAAAACTGATTTTCTTGATTGCATGTTCAAGGAACAGATGATTGCCAAGGAACCTGGTACATGGATAGTGGTTGTTCCAGATATATGACAGGTAACAAGAAGAATCTTTCAAATTTCAAGGAAATAAGAGGAGCTAAAGTCATATTCGGAGAAAATAAAGCTCCAGGGGAGATCAAAAGCACATGATCCATAAGGAAAAATGGACTCGAAATCACAGATGTAGCCTATGTTGAAGGGCTAAATTTCAATCTGCTGAGTTTGCCAAATCAAGGATGCTGAATCAAATGAAGTTTTGCTATCAGGATCAAGACAGAAAACATGTATGTAACGGATTGGTCAACTACTACACAAAGCACATGTCTGCTAGCCAAGAGTACAAATGAATCAAGTTGGCTATGGTATAAGAAGCCGAGTCACCTAAATTTCAAGACAATCAACAAGCTTGCAAGGAGTCATCTTGGGGAAGGATTGCCCGACTTAGTATACAAGAAGGAGAGCATTTGTAATGCATTCCAGATGGGAAAACAAATCAAATCTTCATTCAAGCACATGCCAAGTCCTTCTTCGACTAGGATTTTGCACTTATTGCATATGGATTTATTTGGTCCTGTTGAACCAACCAGTATCAGTGGAAAGAAATACACCTTAGTGGTGGTCGATGATTATTCAAGATACACATGGACCATCTTTATGTGTAAAAAGAAGAAAACTTTGCAGAAACTTCCTCAGCTGAAGAAGAGTTCAAAATAAGAAGAGTCAAACCATTGTCAATATAAGATCTGATAGAGGAACTGAGTTTGTCAATGGGATTATAACTCAAGTATTACATGGAGAATGATATTTCTCATGAGTTTTTAGTTGCAAGAACTCTACAGCAGAATGGAGTGGCTAAAAAAAGGAACAGAACTCTCAAGGAAGCTGCAAGGACCATGTTGGCTGAAGCTGGATTGCCTAAGAGATTTTGGGTTGAAGCCATTAATACTGCTTGCTACACTCAGAATAGGTATATGATTAATAGGCAACTGTCCAAAACCCCTTATGAAATTTGGATAGGGAGGAAACCAAATGTTGGATATTTTCATATCTTTGGATATAAGGGCTTCATTCACAACAATGGCAAGGACAACTTAAAAGCTTTTGATGCTAAAGTTGATGAAGGTATCTTTTTGGGAAATAAAAAGATACTCAGCTGAGAGTAAAGCCTTTAGAGTGCTGAACAAGAGGACTATAGTCACAGAAGAATCTATCCATGTGGTTTTTTATGAACCTAATGTTAATGTAGAAGACATTGATGAGTTAGCTGACAAACTGAATCAACCAACTGTCCAGAAAGTCCCTATGTTGAGGCATATATCAGAAGACTCAACCTAGATGAAGATTAGATAGCTGAATCTCAGAGACAGCTAGAAAGTCTGCAGCTGAATGATGATGAAGAAGCTGTTCAAGACAACTTAGTTGCTAGAAGACTAAATCCAGTAGACTTACTCCAACCAGATGTGAGATGGCTGAGAAAACATCCTCCATAGCTTGTTATTGGAGATGTTAGAGATGGAGTAAGAACCAGATCCAGAACTCTACATGAAGCTATGTTCACTTGTTTTATTTCCCAGATTGAGCCTAAAGATGTGTCACAAGCATTGGATGACACACATTGGATTCTAGCTATGCAGGAGGAGCTGAATCAATTTGAGAGAAATAAAGTTTGGGAATTAGTTGAAAGGCCTACCCACCAAAATGTTATTGGTACTAAGTGTGTATTTAGAAATAAGATGAATGAATAGGGATATGTAGTGAGAAACAAAGCAAGATTGGTAGTCAAAGGGTATTTCCAAGAAGAGAGCATATATTTTGATGAAACCTTTGCACCTATTGCAAGATTGGAAGTTATAAGGATGTTTCTTGCTTATGCTGCACACAAGAACTTCACTGCCTATCAAATGGATGTAAAGAGTGCATTTTTGAATGGACTTTTAGAAGAAGAAGACTATGTGGAACAACCTCCAATTTTTGAGCAGAAAACTATTGGAGATAAAGTCTACAAGCTCAATAATGCATTGTATGGTTGGAAACAAGCACCAAGAGCCTAGTATGACACATTGTCTCAGTTTCTCATTGACATTGGATTCACCAAAGGCAAGGTTGATAGGACACTCTTCAGAATTCAAGATGGGGAGAATATATTGGTTGTTCAAATATATGTGGATGACATTATATTTGGATCCACAAACAAAAAGCTGTGTGACAAATTCTCAAATCTCATGCGGGGGAAATTTGAGATGAGTGTGATGGGAGAGCTGACTTTCTTTCTAAGTCTTCAAGTCAAGCAAATGAAGGATGGAACCTTCATAAGTTAAACCAAATACACCAGAGATTTAATTGAAGAAATTTGGTATGGAAGAGAAGTCATCAGTGAAGATTCCCATGAATACTTCAGTCAAGATGGACATGAATGCAGAAGGCAAAGCTGTTGATCAAACAAGATATAGAGCTCTCAGTGGATCTTTTCTCTATTTGACAGCAAATAGGCCAGACATCACCTTTACTGTAGGTGTTTGTGCTAGATTTCAATCTTCTCCAAAAGAAAGTCACATGACTGCATCCAAGAAAATCCTAAGATATTTGAAGGATGCTAGGAAGTTGGGTTATGGTATCCAAATGAAGGAGGATTTAAGTTAGTTGGCTACTAAGACTCAAACAACAGCTGAGACACTATGATATAGAAGAAAAATAAATTCCAATTATGTGTGATAACACAAGTGCTATTGCAATTACTTAAAATCCAGTATTGCACTCAAGAACTAAGCACATTGATGTCAGATATCATTTATTAGAGATCATGTTGAAAAGAAAGACATCACATTGGAATACATATCAACTGATAAGCAGTTAGCTAATATATTCACAAAGCCACTATGTGAATCAAGATTTGAAGAGCTTAAGAATGAGATTGGATTGATTGAGCTAAGTTAGAATGCTTAGAAGACTCATTCAGCAGGGTTAAAGAAGAGAGAAATAAAAATCAGCAGAGTTTCACTTAATAGCCAAGTGAAATAGCTAAGACGACTGGTCAGCTGTATCGAGTTAGCTGCATAGCCGTGTGGTTATTCAGTCAAGAGAGAAGCATAGTCAAGTCATAAATGAAGATAATTGAGTCATTTATGAGCTAAGTGACAAAATGCAGTCGTTTTCTACAAGCGAGAATGATTTTAGGGTTAACGTCAGCAGTAATTATGATGTTAGTAAAACGCCTGCGCCAAATTACCCATGATTGGATATAAATGCTGATGCATTAATGAGGGGAAATTAATGCGGTTTCTAAGATGTGATCTCAACTGTTGATCAGTTTTCATCTTTTTGAATTCCAAATATCGTCATTTCATGTCCCATATATAGAGAAATTGAATTTTTCTCTCTTCTCTCATACACTCTTGCTCTCAAAGAAAACTCATGAATTTTCTCTCTGCAAACAAAGCTTAAACACTAGTTCTCACTTTTGTTCGAATCTCAAAGTTTTAGGCTGAAAAATGGCACCCACATATGATTATGTTAAGCTCGCTGAGAAGATCCACATAGGTGCAACCATGGACTTCGAAGTCCTTGTCAAGCAAGGTGTAGACAAGGTGTTGGCAAAGAAGATCGCTGAGAAACTTGAGAAAGCTGGTCTCAAGTAGTTACTCACCATGGAGTTCTCGCAAACCTATCTGGAAGAAGTCACTAAGTACTATGTGAACGCTCAGGTTCATGACAATGAGATATGCTCATCGGTCCACAACAAAGACTTTAAGCTGACTGTTGCGGACTTAGCTGATCATTGTTATCTCCCTTCCTCTGGACTGAAGGAGATAACTGAGAAAGATATCGATTTGGCTGTTGCGTGGAAGGAGATACCCAAACCAGAGGCTTTTGTGAGGCCTAACTTCACTGAACTGAAAAAGCTTATCATAGAAGACTACCACAAACTGATGGATGTGGTGGCTAAATACGTGGACATGAAGTTCGGATCGTTCAATCAGCTTTCTCGGACTAAGCTGATTGTCATGGCGGCCATCATGGAGGAAAAACAGGTTAATTGGGCAGAGTTCATTTTTGGCAAGTTGTGCCATAATGTAATAAACATGCCCATTCGTGAGGATGGAATGTTTAGGAGTTCTCTAGGTTATGGTCTGATCTTAGGCCACTTGATGGAGGTGAAGTGTGTTCCTCTTCGAAATGGAAAACTCCTCCATGTCAACAAGAAGATGTTTTGGGCAAACCTGTCTGCTGCCCTGAGACAAGCTCATGTGAAGAAGACAACTACGAGCGAGGGGGAATCAATTGAGACCGTTCTCGTGGACACAACTGCTTCTACTAAAGCCCCCTTTCCTAAGCTTTCATCAAAGAAAAAGCACCTGCAGCCAAGAAAGCACCTACCCCCGCAGACGAAAAAGATCTTACTTCAGCTCTCTCACCCATTATGAGGAAGAAATGCTCCGCTACGCCCCAGAAGCCAGCTGCAACCAAGAAGCTAAAATTGGCAGAGTCTGCTGGCATTGCTGAGGAAGAAGAGGAAGCTGTTGAAGTTCATCTAAAAAGAAAGACAAGAATAAGATTACTGAAATAGTCTGACTTATCTCCCGAGCCAGCTGAGTCTGGGACAACCGTTGAAGTTGTTGAGAAAGAAGCTGATGTTGGTGAACAACAGACTCCAAAAGAAGGTGGTGATGTGGTCGATGCTGCTCAACCACCTCAAGAGACAACTGTTAGGCAAACAACTAAAGATTCTGAACTAGATACAGCTGACAAAGGCAATGAAGAGTTAGCTGTGAAATCCCCTCAAATCGATGCTATGGTTGCTGAGGAGGAAAGGGCTCATATTGAGCCCATTCAGGAGGATGATGATCTAATAATGTTATCTCATGTTTATCCCGATATACAAGAGAGGCTACGGACTTGGAGATCCTGGAAGCTGAGCTTTTCCAGAGATCAATTCCAAATCCTGGAGTTTATTGAAGAGGAGGAAGAACTCTAAGCTTCTTAGGAAACATTGCAATTTGATCAACGTTGGACCCAGATTTTTGCACTACCGTCCTTTATCAAAATAAGGATGAGGATAAGTTGAAGGCTAAGGAAAAGGCAAAGGCAATTGAGGAGTCAAAGAAACCTCAATCTTGTCCTTTCGATAATGTTCTCGAAAGTGCATTACAACCAGCCATCATCATCGACAGTGATGAAGAAGAGCTGGATGCTACTGATCCAGCTGAGAAGACTGAGCTGAAGCAAGCCATAAAAGAGTCCAAGGAGCTTCATGATCAAACATTGAGTAGGGGCCCAGGAGAGTCACCATCAATGCAAATCATCAATGCAAATCTCGTGTACCCCCAAACATTTTGGAGATGGTGAGGACTATTAATTCTTCAACCTCACCTATGCACTCCGAAGGACAAACCAGGGATACAGGCGATGAAACTAAGGAAGGAGATGTATAGGGCACCTTAGCTGAGCCTACCCCTGTGAAAGATGTTGAGACACCTGCCCAATCGGCTGATCACTCAAAAAAAAGCATCCGAGTGTCAAGTGTTCAGTGACCCCACTATCCATGAATCAGCTAGTGCGCCAGCTCAGGGGGAAACTGCACACATCACAACCAGGTCGAAGGAGCTGTGAGAGACATCACCAATTTGAAGTTAGGAGGTGAATATAAGAATGCAACAGAACAGTAGAGTGGGGTTGACGAGGCTCAGACGGTTAAGACTATCTCAGGTGAATTCCCAACAAACAAAGAAAGATGGCCGATGAAGTCGTTGATGCAAAATAAGGCAAATGTTGGATGACCATGGCCGTTAAGAGTGTTGGCCCTGAAAGTGCAATCCAAGAGGTTGAGACCTCAAAGGATTCCACTGAAGAACCCAAAGCAGCTTCATCTTCTAAACGAATTGTCCAAGACCCTGCTGCAGATGAGTCTGCTAAAGGGAATGCTGAAAGCCCTATAGTGGTTGAGACTGCTGTTGAGGGTAAGGAAGGCCCAAAGGAGGTTGAGACTTCCTTGGGTAAAATGGCCGATGAGGAAAAACATATGACAACTCCTCACCCAGAGTCAAGTGAGATGGAAGAATTAGTGCCTTACTTGACTCTGAGGAAGAAAATGTCTCTGTCGAGTTTCTTGATAAAGAAGATGAAGCAGAGTCCACTCAAAAAGAAAAACTAGTAGAGGATCCAGCAATCGAGGAGGCTATGGCAAAAATACAAGAGGCAAGAGAGAAAGCTGCTTGCTCAAAGTTTACTTTGGTTGATGGCCCACTACGTATGGTGCCATCACCTGCCCGTGACGCTGCTGAGTAGCTGAGGCACATGTTACTCAAAAGGAAAAACAAACTGAGTCCAATGAAGCTGTTAAGATAGCTGAGGATCAGTCATCTCTGCAGGCTAAAAAAGCTGCAACTGCCGATGATGCTGAAACAACTAAGGCACATCGAGATGAAGCAAGTATCAAGGGCAAAGGAAAAGCTCCTGAAGGAGAAGTGTGAGAAATTTCTTGTCCCAGATGATCTATTCTCAGACTACTTTCCGTTTGTAGCTGAGGTACCCATTGAGACAAACTCCGCTGCTAAAAGTGCTAAGTATGCAGTGGAGATCCACCCTGATGAATTTGAAGCTCCAAATGATCTCAGAGTTGTGCCGTTTGGATTTGACTTTGATGCAATATGGCCATAAGAGCAGTCCGCTAATGCAACAAACTTTCAAAAAGCCTTCAATGCTATCTGCTCAGAAATAGAGAACATGGAGAAAGGCTTTGCTGCTCTTAACCAACAACTAGATAATCACGATGCAACAATCTCTGGAGATATTCAAGGAATAGTACTAAGAATCAGGGAATGGGAAACTCAAACAAAGGCACTCCAAAGAGAACAAGTCAGCTACTTCAAATCACTGTTCGCAAAATTGGTGATTTGGAGTGTTGAAAATGCTAAGTTTCAACAGAGGCAAAGGGACCACATATTCAGGATGGACCAATTGTACAAGACCGATATGGAGTTGCTAAAAGCTTAACCCAAGCAAGACCCTGTGAAGACTGAAGCCAATCTGTGCACGGAGATGATGGTCATGAACGCAGAAATGAAGACCATGGCTGCAAAAATGAAGGCTCTACGATCAGAACACAGAACAACTCACTCCACAACTCACGAAAAACTGGATCTTATCCAAGGCAAATCTTTTCTGAAATCTCTCCCTGGTGATGATGTCAAAAAAGGGGGAAGATAGTAAGGGGGAAAAGGGGGAAGGAAGTGAAGTGAAGAAGACTCCCTTGAAGATTGTGCTTGCAAAACCCCAACAAGGCTCATCCACCAACTCACTCCATTCGCAGCTGCCACAGGGCTTATCAGCTGAAGAGAAAGTTGAGTTAGCTTTCAAGAAGTCCAGAGAAGCTATCGAAGCTGACTTCACTAAGGTTGAAGAAAGGCACCATGGTCGCATAGAAGGTTTGAAAGCCAAGTTCGACGGTCCCCCAGCTGGATTACTCAAAGACTCTCCATTAGTGAAGCTCCTTCAAGAGCTTGCTCCTGCTCCTGATGCAGGATCTGAGCCTAGATCTATAGAGGAATTCCAAACGCTTAAATTTAAAGGATTTTTCAAAGGAATAACTCTGAAGGAGGCTTGGGATTTGCACTGGAAAAAGGTTTGGAATTATGTCAATCAACCGAGAAGCAACAGACTCCGAGAAGCAGTCAGCAAACTTCAAGGGCTCAACCTGTATATTACACTCCCAGAGGAGGATTAGACTCTGGACGAGGAAGGGAAAGAATTGGTGGAAGAGGCAGAGGCACTCCACCAGCAAGGCCTAGAGATGTTCAATACATTAATCCCTAGAAGAAAGGATTGTTATACTGTGTTGGACTGGACGAACTTGAATATAGAGAAATGACCAAGAAGAATGAAGGATGAGAAGGAGGCAAGAAGAAGAAAACAAAAGGCTAGATCGCGAGTGGGAATAAAGGCAATGAAGAGAAGACCCAACTGCAAAAACAACCTATGAAAAGAAGAAGAAGGAAGAAGAAGAAAAGAAAAGAAAGAGAGCTGAAGAACATAGGCGAAGAGCTGAAGATGAAGCTGAGAGCAAAATGAAGCAGCAGAGGCGTTGAAGACTGCTGCAGACACCTTCAAGTTGTATTTTTACTTCAATGTAAATACATTTGTAAGTACTTTGTATACTCTTTTCATTGTACTTTGTAAAGCTTTGTAAAGTGCAAGAAGGATATGTTCAATAAAATGACATATTCACACAAATCATTCTTTGTTTATGCACTATTTATTTTGCTAGTTTATTTAAGTTTTGGCATCATCAAAAAGGGGGAAATTATTGGGAAATTTAGGTATTAGATTTTGATGATACCATGTAAAACTTAGATTATGAAGTCAGCACCCCAATTCTACTGTAAATCAACTTGTAATAGATAGGGCTTTATTAGCTTAGTAGAAGCAACTAAGTTGAAGAATGCATGACTCGACGGAAGATTGAAGAGAAGAATCACCGTGTGGCGGTGAGTGAAGTGAAGTCAAGTATCGATCAAGTGACGAGAAAAGCCGTCTTAGTCGGCAGATCGACAAAGAAAGTCATTCAGGATAAGTGGAGATGACTGTCAAAGAGGTTATGCAGCAGAAAAGATCAAAGAAAGCTGAAGAGATCCATTGTCAAGCAAAGTCAATTATTTGCTGGAAATAGGCATGTGTCAGACTGCCTACCTTAAAGTTGTTTTGCTGAAAGAGTGCAAAAAGCAAGTAGCCAATGAGATGTACCTAAAAACCTGCAGAGTTTAAGGAAAGACTGCAGAGCATTAAATTCAAGGTACAATCCACATCAAAGCTGCACGACAACACAAGCCAACGACCAAGAAGTGGAGTTTGAAAATGCATCTATCTATTCAACAGACACATTTTCAAACTGCCACTATAAAAAGCTGAGGATTTTAAAAGAGAAGATACTAATGCAAAATCTGAGACACAAGAGAAATCAAGCAATCAAAGCATAAACACTCTCAAGCATTCAAATCATATCCTCAAGCCTAAACTCGAAGGAAAATAATCCAACACACTTAGTGAAGGAAAGACAACTTCAAACCTGTTGAAGAGGAAAATCTTGTTTCAAAGAATAAGGGTTCTGCACTCCAAGGTTGAAGGAGGTGTAGTAAGGTTCCAGTTCGAACCAAAAGGCTTTAGACTCATGTGAGGGCTGTGTGAAAAAATCCAAGAGTTTGAAGGAGCTGAAGTAGCAAGACAACGATTTTGTGAAGAAGGGCTGAGTCCCCTGGTGATCCAATTGTGTGATCAAAGCGAAGCTTGGACTATCACCATTTTGTAACAAAGTCATAGTTACATTAGTGGATTACTCCAAGGGTTGGAGAAGAGTGGATCAGAAGAATTACCCCATCCTCGAACCACTATAAAATTACTTGTGTCATATACATTCAACTCACCTACATTCTTGCATATCTATATTGTTGTTTGTTTAATTTGCTAAGTCAACTGATAAAAACAAGTGTTGAAAAACATATTTCAAACAAGGGTGAAAATCTTCCGCTGTAAAAACAAAGTCTACTGAATATTTAAAGAGTTAACTGAATCAGCTGAGTTATATTATCAACAAATTTCGATCGAGTCATTGAGTGGCTAACTCACGTGCAAGTAAAAACTAAGTCATCCCACTAAGGACCCAACTGACTTGGGACAACTCCGAATCTAAAAAGGACTAAATCAAAAATTTGGTAAAGTCAATTCAACCCCCTATAGAATTTACTTTATTACTCCTTGGGACCTATAAGGGGCCCACGAGACATGAAAGTGACTCACCATGTGAAAAGTGGTTAATAGCATGTGAAGTGGTAGCATGGGTTGAAACGTTTGATTGGGGGCCCACTAAACATGAATGTAAATCGCCAGGGAAAATATTTTATTAAATATTGCTAGATCCATTAGTGTAACTGCTTATATTTACCACTGAGCTTCACAACTCACACCTTCAAATATTTTTATATTTCAGATAATGATGATGAGCTTGGAGCCAAGGCGTAGGGCAGTGCGGGGGTCACCTCATGTTTCCACTCTTTTGAAATTACTTGTGTTTTGAGTAAACAATTTTAATGGTTGAGGTAATTTGATTTTTACTTGTGCTTAACTGTTATCAAACCATTAACACTTATGCTACTCTTACATTTAATTAAGAAATTTTTAAGCCCACTTTTTAGCAATTAAAGTATTCTATTTATGCTTCCGCAAACTTTTTATAAATACTCAAGTGTTCCACTGTGATTTTCCTAACCTTAAGGGGTTTGGGGCATTACAAGTGGTATCAGAGCTGGTCTACGTTTCTATACACTAGAAATTATTTTTCTTTAAAATTTTCTCTTTTTATAAGAACTTAATTACTGAAAATAGGAAAAACGACCACGCGAGTAGAACCTACACTCGTTCTGACGTACGTTTTAGTAAAATGCTTTGAATTATGAAATGAAAGATTATGAGCTTCTTCCTCATACCAGAATGATTATGAACTATGAAGAACTTTAGAGGAACTTACAAGAACTTTATGAGAACATTACGAGAACTAGTACGACAATTTATAAAAAAAATTAGTGATGCTTTTAAGAAACTTCACGAAAGAAGAATTTTAGAACTTAGATCATTTGACGCTTCATGAACTTAGTCCTCGAAAATAAGACTAATAATTAGTTGACTTTTAGATAGATTAACAGAACTCTTATATCTTCATATGACACGATCGAGTTTAGTTGTTAGATTTTGTATTAGGGAATGATTCCCCAGCGAGTCTATGCCAGTTAACTAGGGTGTTATGACATTGTAGTTAACTATTGAAAATGGCACCACAAATGAGACAACATGGCAGGCCTAGGCTAGAGACAGCCCTGCATCGGATCAGCTGCAAGCGAACATGCAGCGGAACCAAAACCATCTGATCCTGCAACAGAAGCAATAGGGGCGGAATTTGCCAGAGACTTCCCGACTACCCTTCAGGGTATTGTGCAACAAGTAACACCATAGAATGTGCCAAATGCACCTCGAGGAGCACCACGTACTAACGATGTTGTTGAACAATTCCGACGTTTCACACCACCTTGAATTTTTAGGAAAAAAGGTCCAATGGTTATGGAAGAATGGATTATGGAGTTAAAAAGAATTTTCGTCACTTGGAGTGATTGGAAATGCAAAAAGTTTCATGCGGGAAATTCCAACTTGCTGAAAGTGCGGCCTGTTGGTGGACATCGCACAAGAGGACACTTATGGAAGAGCAGAAGGGAAATTTGACTTGGAATGAGTTCAAAGGAATGGTTCTGGACCACCACTTTCTAGAATCAATTAGAGATCATAAGGAAACAAAGTTTGTGAATCTGAAACAAAGAATGCTACCCGTAATGGAGCACGAAAGGCAATTTAACCAGTTGTCTAGTTTTGCACTGCACATGGTTGACACAGATGGGAAGAAAGCAAGGAGCTTCAAAAGAGGATTGAGGCTGAAAATTGGGAGTATATTTCGGTCTTGAGTTTGCCCAGTTACAGAGAAGCGATTGAAAGGTCCCAAATCATTTCATACAGTCTGAATCTGGATCACACCTCCCAACCACTTGACCCCGTAGGAAAGAGGAGATGGTTTTCCCCACGGAAAGGGAAGCTCGTCCGCAGAACAATAGGTTCAAACCTCCAGGGAACCTTGTCCAAGTTCGCAGTAATACACCACAATGCCCTACTTGCCAGAAGTATCACCATGGAGAATGTTTAGCCGGGAAGAGAGTATGTTATAGATGCCACCGACGAGGTCATAGGATTGAGCAATGCCCAAATCCAAGCATACAGGTCCCACAGGGAATGGGGGCAGAAGGCCCCCAACAAGGCCCCAGACATCCCCAAGACAGAAAAAGGAAGGCTCGTGTTTTTTCCATGATTATTTAGGAGGCACCGGAAGAGAATGAGCCTATGACATGTAGGCTACATGTATTTCATATTCCTGCACTTATATATAAACTTAATTATGTCTGAGAACTTTAGGAGAAAACTTGGTCTAGAGTGTTGCGATAACAATGAAGAACTAGAAGTAAGTATTCCCTCAGGAGAAACTATAAAGAATAAGAAAACTGCGAGAGGAATGAAACTCGCTATTAGTGGTCAAAAAATGAAACTCAATCTTTATGTACTAGAACGAGAGATTTTGATGTTATCTTGGGTATATATTGGTTAAGCAAGAACCGAGCCACCAATAAGTGTTTTGATAGGGAAATTGAGTTCAAAGGATCAAATGGAAACCGGTTTGTCTTCTACGGAGCAAAGACCAACACTAGAGTAAAGATAGTGTCGGCACCAAAAGTGAAGGGAAAAGAGCTGAGCCAAAGAAGCCATAGACGAAGAGGAGATTGCCCTAATGGTTAAAAGATTCAACAAGTTCTTCAATAAGAACTATAAAAGGAACAAGGGTGAAACCTCCAGAAGACATTCAGCTCCTTCCAAAGTAAGGGAAGATAGACCACCCAAGAGAGCAGAGCATCAAAGAGTTGATTATCAGAAAGCTGTCAGAATGCTTTGGAAGAAAGAGTGCCAAGGATTTTTGGTGAATGTAATGGGGAAGAAGACAGTGGAAAGGATGGCATCTGATGAATCAGTGGTCAAATAATTTTTACACGTATTTTCAGATGTTTTACTTGGAATTCCCCCTGATCATCAAGTTGAATTCACCATAGATTTAGTTCCAGGTGCGCCTAGGCACCATACAGAATGGTACCCAAAGAATAGCAAGAACTGAAAGTCCAAATACAAGAGTTTTTGGACAAGAAATTTGTACGACCTTGCGTCTCATCTTGGGGAGAGCCAGTATTTTTCATGAAGAAAAAAGATATAGACTATCGGGATTTGAACTGGTTGACTATCAAGAACAAATTTCCCTTGCCTAGGATATAAGATTTGTTAGACCTATTAAAGACAGTTAGTGTGTTCTCTAAGATTGACTTGAGATCAGAATACCACCAATTAAAGATCATGGATTGTGATATCCCTAAGACAACATTCATGATAAGATACGGTAATTTTGAGTTTATTGTTTTGCCTTTTGGATTGTTGAATGCACCAACAGTGTTTATGGATTTGATGAACATGTTGTTTAATCCTTATATGGATGAGTTTGTTATTGTCTTCATCGATGATATTTTGGTATACTCACAAGACAAGAAACAACATGAGGAACACCTCTGCATTGTGTAGAAACGTGCGACAGGAGAAACTTTATGCTAAATTCAGCAAGTGTGAATTTTGGCTAGACAGGGTTGTGTTTTTAGGACACATTGTCACGACCAATGGAATTGAAGTAAACCCATCTAAAGTGGAGGCAATTTTAGATTGGAAAGCACCAACTAATGCGGGGAGAAGTCACGAAGTTTCCTAGGGTTAGCTGGATATTATAGGAAATTTATCCAGGATTTCTCGAAAATCACCAAGCCACTGACACACTTGACCAAGAGAAGAGTGAGAAATTTTAGTGGACCGACCAGTCTGACAACAACTTTCAAGTGCTTAAGTAGAGATTAGTGACAACTCCCATTTTGATAATTCTTGAGGGAACCGAAGGATTTGTTATTTACACAGATGCGTCAAAACTAGGATTGGGATGTGCGCTAATGTGGAATGACAATGTCATAGCCTATGCGTCGTGACAGCTAAAAATGCATGAACAAAACTACCCCACCTTTATGGTGGGAAGTGTAAGATCTCCATGGGTCACAAGAGCTTGAAGTACATCTTCACTCGAGAAGGAGTTGAATATATAGACAAAAAAAAAAAAAAAAAAAAAAAAAGAGTTGAATATGTGTCAGAGGAGATGGTTCGAATTAGTAAAGAATTACGATTGCACCATTCAATATTACCGAGGAAAGGAAAATGTTGTGGCAAATGCGCTCCGTAGAAAGAACAGTGGGCAGATTTCAGCTTTGCTCACACAACAAGAATCACTAATAAAAGATTTTTGCAATTTAAAGTTGGAAATTTTGAGACGACCTAACCAGGCAGTTCACGTGATTTCAGCCTTAATAGTACAACCTACCCTGAGGCAACGAATGAAGGATGCTCAGAAGACTGATATTTTCCTCAACAAGATGAAGGAACGGGTACTCGCAGGAAACATTAAGGGATTTGCAATTGCACTGGATGAAATGTTAGTCTATGATGGATGATTATGCATGCTAAAGGATGAGGATTTGAGAAAGGAATTTCTTAAAGAAGCCCACAATACACCTTGTACAACTCATCCAGGAGGAACAAAGATGTATAGGGACTTGAGAGAGATTTTCTGGTGGAGAAATATGAAGCGAACAATAGGCAAATTTATGGAAAGATATCTCACTTTCCAGCAAGTGAAGGCTGAACACCAGAGGTCATCAAGATTGTTAAACCCACTGGATATTCCTGAATGGAAATGGGAACACACTACTGTGGATTTCGTGACAGGACTACCAAGATCCGTAAGAAAAAATGAAGCTATTTGGGTTATCATGGATAGACTCACGAAGAGCGCACACTTTATACCGGTTGACTTTCATTATGGATCATTTCACTCAACTTTACATGGAAAAGATTGTTAGCCTCCATGGAGTGCCATTATCCATTGAATCAGATCGCGATCCTCGTTTTACATCAAAAGAAGATGAAGCTTAACTTCAGCATCGCATATCATCCACGAAAGAACGGTCAGTCAGAAAGAACAATTCAGACATTGAAAGACATGCTCAGAATAGTTGTGTTGGATCTTGATGGAAGTTGGGAGAATTATCTAACACTTGTGGAATTAACTCACAATAACAGTTACCGGGCTACTATCAAGATGGCACCATATGAAGCATTGTATGGAACAAAGTGCAGATCACCAGCTCATTGGGACGAAGTTGGTGAACGCAAGATTTTTAGACCGGATGCCCAGCTTAGAGGATAGTTGGAGTGATTGCTAAGATTCGAGACAGAACTAAAACAGCACAAGACCGATTGAAAAGTTATGCCTACAAAAGAAGGAAGGACTTACAATTTGAAGTGAAAGACAAGGTATTTCTTAAGGTTGCACCTTTGAAAGGAGTAGTTCATTTTGGAAAGAAAGGGAAATTGAGACCACGGTACATTGAACCATTCGAAATTTTGGACAGGACTGGAGATGTCGCATACCGTTTATCACTACCTCTAGAACTTGCAGCAATTCATGATTTGTTTCCCATATATATGCTTAGGAAGTACAATGTTGACCCGAGCCACATCATTAACCCTAAGGAACTTGATGTCAGTAATAACCTTTCCCATGAGGAGAGCCCTATCGCTATTTTGGGAAAGCAAGTACCTAAGTTGAGAAATCGAGAAGTACCCCTAATGCTAGTACAGTGGAGCCGACATGGTAAGGAAGAGGCTACTTGGGAGAGAGAGGAAGAGATCCTAGCTAAGTATCTGAGCATTCCTAGCTAATGCGGACTGTGTGAAGACTCTGTTGTGTGTCAACTGAGTAAGGCCATGAAGGAAGACAAGGACTTGACTGAAGGAGAGTCAGCTGAGGAACAACTGTGAGAACTGTCAGTCAAGTCAACTCAAGAAGCCAAGTCCACAAGTTGAAGTGACATTTGAGTCAATCCAATGATTGGAGCAGACTCAAGTCACTTGGGGTAAAGGCAGCAGTCAAGTCAAGACAACTAACTTAGATCCGTTGATTAAAGTCAAGAATATTACTTCATTTAGTAATATGACAAGCTACCAGGTCTAAAGTGTTTGGCCCTGAATTGTGCAAAAGGAATAAGCCAATGGGAAATACTGCACCTTGTGTCAGGCACCTGCAAACGCTGAAATGCCATTAATACGAGGAAAGGTCAACATCACCAAAGACTGCAGACCAAGAAAAGACAAGCCAATGAGCACAAAGTGACATTTGAAATTAGCCTATCTCTTCAACGGGCAAAATTTCAAATGGGCGGTATAAAAGGGTGAGGAAGCTATTGAGAAGAGGTGACCTTGACTACCTGAACCACGAACGATCAAGTAATACTCAAGCATCTAACCTGAAAAATCTCAAAGCATATCAAGATATTCCTTAAGCCTGAAACTCGAAGGAACTCGATCCAACACTCACTGTGAAGGAAAGATAACATCAAACAGTTGAAGGGAAACTTTTGAAGAAAACAAAAAGGGTCTATTTTCCAAGTCGAGGATTGTAGAAAGGTTCAAGGTCGAACCATTATCAAGTTTGTTGGTGGGCTTCGTGATCAAATCCAAGAACTTGAGAAGTGAGTCAAGTAGAAAGCAAATTTGCCTGTGAAGAAGCGAGTCGCAAGAGAAGCCAGCTGTGTGATTAAGGCTGTCTCCAGACTGATAACTGCTTTGTAAACTGATATGTTACATAGTGCATTCCTCCAGGAGTTGGAGAAGAGAGGATTAGAAGAATTGCTCCATCTTCGAACCTGTATAAAATATTTGTGTCATTTACTTTCCTGCATATTTAATTTATATATGCTATTAGTATTATATTTGATATCCAACTGATAAATAACCAAGTGCTAAAAATCAAGTGTTAAAAACAAGCTTAAAACAAAACAAAGGGTGTTAAGTTTTCCGCTATAAAAACCAAACCAGCCAAGTTAAGTATTTGGCCTAAGCAGCTGAGTTATACTATCAACAGCTCCATCGAGTCTGTTGAGTGGGAAACTCAGCTGAAAAGTCAACTTAGCTACCCCTAAAGGACACAACTATTTGAGCCAACTCTGTTGAATATTTTTAGAGGACTAAAATCAAAAATTTAATAAGGTTTATTCAACCCCCCCTTCTAAACCTTTCTTCACACCCCTTGGGACCTACAAGTGGTATCAGAGCGGTTGGTTCATTGAGCCTTCCGCACTGGTTACTGAACCAGTTCTCTATCTTTTCAAAAAGTTTTTACACTTGTGTTTTTCAAAGTCTTTCATCTTTTAAGCAAAGTTATTATCATGGAAGCAAATCTAACACGCATTCCTATGTTTACTGATGTGGAATTTGATGATTGGAAAATACTCATCCAGGCTCATCTATCTGCATTACATGATGAAATGTGGCTTGTGATAGAGGATGGGCCACTGCAAATACTCAAAGTAACACAACTGTACGAAGAGCAGCTGCAGCGGAAAGAGAAGAAGCTGCTGCTGAAACAAGACCAACCATGGTTGAAAAACCAAGGACTGAGTGGACAAATGAGGATATAAAGATATACAACCTGGACAATGTGGCCATAGATATTCTCTACAAGACATTGGACAAAGCCATGTTCAACAAAGTCAAATCTTGCAAATCTTCAAAAGAGATTTGGGAAAATCTAACCTTAATTTGTGAAGGATCAAAACAAATTCAGGAAAATAAATTAACTGTTGTTGTTCAAAAATTTGAAAATTTTAAAATGCTTGCAGTGAAACTCGGATCACCGGATGCCGATTCTGAGAAATTACAAATGAGCTTTCAAATATTGGAAGGAATATGCACAAAAGAAAATGTGCATGAAGATCTTAAAAGCCTCCCAAATGGGAAATGAAGGTTATGGCCCCGAGATATTCAATGGACCTCTCAAGAACATCTAACCATGAGCTATTCTCGGACCTCAAAGCATATGCGTTTGAGCTGAGAAGAAAAGAGCAAGAGGAGACAGCTGTGCCCAAGAAAGCTGCATTGATGGATAGTGAAGGGAAAAAAGCTGAGCCCAAAGAAGCCATAGACCAGGAGGAGATTGCCCTAATTATTAAAAGATTCAACAAGTTCTTCAATAAGAACTACAAAAGGAATAAGGGTGAAACCTACAGAAGACATTCAGAACCCTCAAAGGCAAAGGAAGATAGGCCAGCCAAGAGAGCTGAGCATCAAAGAGCTAATTATCAGAGAGCTTATAATCAAAACACAGACAGAGCTGATCAGAGAGCTGAGAACCTGTGTTGGAATTGCAGACAACCAGGACATTTTGCATTTGACTGTTCCTATCCACCAGTCAACAAGTACATAAATGAAGAAGAATCAAAGGTCTTCAGGGAAAGAAGACAAGAAAAGAAGAAAGCCATGTTGGCTGCTGAGACTGCTGAGCTAGCCAAGTGGAAAGAAGCAGCAGACTCAGATAGTAGTGAAGCAGACTACTCAAATGATTCTGAGGAAGAGGCAATGATCAGCCTCATGGCCAAAGAACAAGATCAAGAAGACGAGGTACACTCTAACCCATCTCATTCTGATTCAAGTGATTGTGACTGTGATTCACACACTTCATCATCCACTCCATCTTTATAATTCATTAGGCAAAATGATGAAATATTTTGAACACATAAAATCCTCACACACAATTTTAAATGAGAAAAACACCCAGCTTAAAAGCCAAAACTCACAGCTGACTAAAGAGCTGAGTACACTGAGTCAAATAGCTGATGAGAACACTAAGCTGAAGGCTGAAAATTCCAAGATCATAGTAGAGTTAGCTGCTACTGAAAAGAGGGAAACATATCTTAAAAATGTGATTGCCTCATTTACAAAAGCATCCAAATCATTGGATTAACTTATTATGAGCCAAAAGGAATGTGGAGACATGATAGGCATAGGATTTAATTCCTTTGTGCATAGTCAAACTCCAAGAGTGATTTTGGAAAAATGATCTTCAAGTAATGAATCATCCCAAAAATCTAAAACACCAAATGTTGCACACACACCTATTCCAAAGCACAATCAAAATCATACTGGTCTTGGATATAAACGGAAAGGAAAGCAACCAATTGAGTATGTTGAGAGGACAAATTGTTAAGTTGGTTTTTATACCAATGTATTGAGTATTCTAGACTAGGATTTTGCGGGGTTTTCAAGTATTTTAGCGTCTTTTGAGTCGAGTTTGTGTCATTAGTGGTCGTTTGAGAGTCGGGACAGTCTTAGATGCCGAAATTGATTAAAAACGATTAAAAACGTGTTTGGGTGGTGAAGATCGCATTTTAGGAGCTAAAAAATGGAAATATATCGAGCATGATCGAAGCGCCGCAGCGCTAAAACCCCGCCCGTCAGCGGGGTCGAAATTGGTACAACGTTTGAGGATACTGGCGCGCTGCGAAAGCGCGGTGGACGAAAAATAGTATGCTTTGCAAA
Source organism: Rehmannia glutinosa (assembly GCA_016081115.2). Lineage (NCBI taxonomy): Eukaryota > Viridiplantae > Streptophyta > Magnoliopsida > Lamiales > Orobanchaceae > Rehmannia > Rehmannia glutinosa. The sequence goes on along the minus strand of CM071924.1, from coordinate 34,862,215 downwards.
GACACGGAGAGCAAGATCGCAGCAAGAATGGCAAGCAAATGGCTTTGTCGCGATGGAGTGCAAAGAAATGACGTGAGCATCAGGCGCGCCGCAACACGCCATCCTAGCGCTGCAGCCGCGACCAGAAGTCGGGCAATAAATAGAGCCTGCAGTCACGCCATTCTAGTCTTTGCAACGCTTTCGATGGGCCTGAATGTGCGCCGAGTTCTTTTTGGGCCTTTTTGGGCGGATTTTTAGGGTTTTAAGCCTATAAATAGAACAAGGAACGGACAAACAGGGGGTTGGACATTTTGGAGAGCACAAGGGGACGATTTGGGCAAGGAGAAAGAGTTCGGGACGAGATTCGAAGGCATCTATCTTCTGGAAACAGAGAAGATTCTTCCTTTAATCATTCTCAATTATTTTTCTAGCATCTTTGTTGAACCCTATCAATGTATAATTACTTCTTCATGAGTTTTTGTACATCCATTATGAACTAAACCTATTTTTTCTAGGGGATTGATGTAACTTATGTTTGAACCTATGTTTTGATTTCTAGTTAATGAAATTTGCATGTTTATTAATCTATTTGTGCTATTTGATTTGATTGCATCCGGATTATGTGATCAATAATTTAGATTGTTTGGCGTGTTTAATTTGACGCCGAGAGAGGTAGTTGAACACATGACCTTAGAATAGCACAACCTAGGGTTTCATAGAATCGAGAGATTTATGAATCTTTTGAAGTTGGTGAATGAATATTCATTGAGCGTATTAGGGTTTAATTTATGATTTTTATAGAGATATCGAAATCGAAATTGGAACCTATAATCACTTGGCACTTTCGAGAGAGGAAGTGATAAACGGTAGGAATATTGGCTTATAGATTAATAACTTGTGATTTATAAACTGGATTGAGAACATAGGGGATAACTAGGTGAAATCAACCCTCTAGAATTCATTTTCTACGTGTTTGATAATTTGTCTGAACCAATTCTTAGTTTAATTTTTAGTTTAATAAACAATCCATCTCTTTTCGATTTCTAGATAGAATTAAGCTATTTTAATTATAGTACTTAGTATAAAATTCGATAACAATCCCTGTGGAGACGATAACCCTACTTTCAAAACCTATACTAAAACTTGACACCGTACGCTTGCGGTAAGAAAATCGCGATCAAGTTTTTGGCGCCCGTTGTCTTAGGGGATTGTTTTATCCTATTTTAAACTAATACTATTACCAAGTAGTCTTAATACTAATCTAGACTAGTTTAGGAGTTATAATTTCGTATTTCTCATTGATTTATTTGTTTATGCGAGATTCTCAAAATACTAATTTGCTTCCTTTTGATCCGAAATTGAACGAACACTTCGAGCAATAAGAGCAGCAAACAGAGCAATTTAATCGAGCAATGGCAGACGTTGTAGACAATGAGAATAACGGAAATCGGGTTGCGAATATGCCACCACAACCAAATGCACCGAAAGGGCAATCCGGGATTACTTTCGCCCATCGTGAACCGAATTACTCCGGAATTGTGCGCGCCCATTAATGCAAATAATTTCGATTTGAAACCGGGCCTCATAAGCATGGTTCAAACAGAATCGATTTGGGGGAGTCCAGTGGTTGATCCGAATACACATCCGCCACTTTCCGGAAATTTGCGACACCATCAAGATGAATGGTGTGACCGATGAGGCCATTCGATTGAGGCTTTTCCCGTTTTCACTTCGGGATAAGGCCAGGCAGCCGTTACTGACGTTCGCCCCCGGGAGTATTACGAGTGGGATGATCGACTCAAAAGTTTTTAGCAAAATTCTTCCCTCCCAAAGAAGACACTCCAATCAAGAGCGAGATCGCCCGTTCCAACAAATTGATTTTGAGCCGTTATATGAAGCTTGGGAGCGATTTAAAGATCTGTTGAGGAGATGCCCACAACATGGATATGCAGATCGGCGAAGGTTCAATATTTTTACAATGGGTGAATGGGCATACGAGACGATACTAGATGCGGCATCGGGAGGTACATTGATGGCTAAAACACCGATCGAGGCCTTACTTTTACTTGAAGAAATGGCCACAAACAACTATCAATGGCCCTCCGAGAGGACAACACCGGCCGGTTGCGGTGTTCTTGAGTTGATACAATGTCGCTTTGGCGGCTCAAATCTCGAGTCCGACAAAACAATTGGCAATCATGAATACCGTAGCACACCACAACAAGCCGCACTCCCACCCGCCGTTCACGCAGCCGCCACTCACGAGGCCGAGCAAGTCAATTATGTGAATAACCGGGATTTTAATAACCGAGGTAATTCATTACCAACTCACTACCACCCGGACTTCGCAATCATGAGAATCTCTCTTATAACAACAATAGGAATGTATTGAATCCACCTACGGGTTATCCAAACCCATCCTGTTCCAATGCACTCGGAGGTGAAAAGAAGCGTCGCTGAGGAGATGCTCGACTCATTCATCGGAGAGACCAGAATCGAATGAATAGGAGTGAGGCGCAGATTGATGGTCCGAATACTAAGATGAGCACAATGGAGACGCATATTAGGTCGATCGAGACACAAATGTGTCGATTGGCTACAACCGTGAATTCATTGCGATAAGGAAAGTTCCCAAGTGATACGAGGTTAATCCGAGAGAGCACTACAATGCAATTTACGCGAAAAGGAAGCAAAAATTCAGCCTGCTCTCGAAAAATCACCTATTTATGCGAAACCAAAGTGGAATCCAAGAAAATGAAGTTGGAAGAATTTGAAACCGTCTATCCGACGAGGAGTGTAGTGCAATAGTCCGAGTAAACTACCTCGAGAAAATGAAGGATCCAGGAGTTTCACTATTCCTTGTACTATTGGAGGAGTTTGCTTTGAGAAACCACTTTGTGATCTTGGGTCCAAGTGTGAATCGATATCTCTAGGCGATGTGACGAAGTATGGGCTCGGTGAGGTGAAGCCGTCCAACATCACTTTGCATTCACGATCGATCCATCGCTATCCGTGGGGAATCATTGAAGACGTCTTGGTAAGAATTAATAAATTTGTTTTTCCCCGTGGATTTTGTAGTGTTGGACGCGAACGAGGAGAAGAAAATACCTATAATCTTTGGGCGGCCATTTTTAGCCACAAAGCAAAGGGCTTTGATCGATGTAGAAACGGGGAGCTAACATTGCGGGTAAATCAAGAGAAAGTTGTATTCACCATCCATCCAACCAATAGGCTAAAATTTGAATTAAAGGATGGTAAGCGGATGGTTGGGAATATTCTCAAGACATTGGAGGTTGGGAAGTTTCTAAGGGAAATGTGGATCACATGCCTATTGGAGCCCCAACTTGAGGATAATCGACATAGTCAAGAAGATCAAACTTAGCGCTTCTTGGGAGGCAACCCAAGCCCCTTTTATTGCTTTCTTAGTTTTAATTTAGTTTAGTAGTTGTTTTTGTTTTTTTCGAATTTTTGCATTTTTAGGAGTAGTAAGTTGCATCATACCCCACCCTCTTATTTGTGCAAATCCCACATATTCCATTCCATCTTCACAAAAGAGCATTATGACACTACACACACCATATTCATCTCATCCATTCACTATTTGGTAAGTTTGCAACTTCCAAACCCCACCCCATTTTCCCCATCTTATGATTTTTGGTGTGGTTGGATTGTAGCATCTAGGATAATTGTTGTTGATTTGTGGATTGTGGATTGGTTGCTCATGCTAGACTTAGGTTTGGTCTGATTTTTGGGATTGAATTGAGCTATCCATTGCATTCACTATCTTTGCCCAAATTCATGCATATGAGGTGTTTGATGAAATGCCCCAATGATAGTTTCAAATTGTTTAGTGCTATATTGAATTTCTATGCTTATCTTTTTGACATGGCATTATATTTTCTACTTGGGGCATTATGTATGTGCTTTGATTTTGATTTCTCACCCATAACAATTCCATGGTTCCACGAGTTTTGTTTTCTTGTCTACCTTGCTAGGTTTCAAAAATGTGAAACCAAAGAGGACCGGACTAAGGCGAATGGGAAGAACATGACCACACCTCGTAGGCATACAACACCCGCAGAGGCTTGTGCGCTAGGATGCATTGTGAGCTTATACGAGACACCTCCTACATGTAGTAGTACCACATGACTTAAGGAGCCTTCGCTCCTCGACTACCAGAAAGTCCTTTTCCCACCTCTCCATTGGGGACAATGTCGTTTTAAGTTTGGGGGGGTGCGGTCTATTTTCATTCATCGAGTCGTCCGAGTCAAAAAAAAAAAGAAAAAAAAAGAGTCTAGAGTCGAGTCGGGCATTTGTAAAATCGCGTGAAACTGCATGACTAAGTGAATTTGTTGAATATGAGTTGAACGGTCAAGAGAGCATGTGTTGAGCGTGATTTAATCTTCTTTCCATTAATTCCATCTATGTGCTTGACTCTGTTGATTTATTTGGGGATGATTTATGCAATTTAGTGGTTCCTTTATGATCCCATCGGATTCTAGAACTTGTCGATCACTAGTCGAGGCGAAATCCTAGGTGAAGTAACATTGAGGAAGTGATTTAGGCCATCTTTGAACTAGCCGAGCCTAAAATGCCTACCTTTGCATTATATTTTCCTAGTGTCCCCATTTGAGCCTTATAAACCCGTTTCTTTGGCAAACCATCTAACACCCGAGCCTAAATGTGAATATCCTAATTACCCATCACTCATACACACAAAGTATAGAAAAATATTGGAAGTTGAGGAGGGTATGATGAGAAGGTGTGAATTTAATTGAATGAAGTTGCCCGAGAAAAGAAAATATGAGACCCCATGTACGCAAAAGAATAAGTTTGGGGGTTCCGAAAAAAAAATGAAAGAGAAAAATCAGCGGGATTGAAGGTTCATAAACATTGGGGATGTCAAAAAGTGAAAGGTAGTTGCTAATTGATGATTCGAATTGATAATTGTGTGTTTGGGTGATTTGAGCTACTTAATCCTATATTTTCCTACCTTACCTTAAGCCCACATTACAAGCTTTAAAAGTCCTATTGATCCTTGTGTTATATTAGCCTACATTAGTGGAGATTAGTGTGAAAGACAAGCCTATGGAGTCCGGTAAGCATCTCATCTCCATATTCAAAAAGTGGATCATTTTGAAAACACTTGATTGCGTGAGTCTATCTGGATAATGAAAACGGAGTTGGCATGAACATTCCACCTTCATGATCACTTTGTGAAAATACGTGCTTGACTGATAGTAAAATGAAATTTGACGAATGAGTTTGGTTGTGAAGTTTCGCAGTTGGGTTGTTGAGTCAGTCTCTTCATTTTTGTGTTCTTCTTGTTAGTCGTTTTTTAGAGTCTGTAATTGCTTGAGGACAAGCAAACGTCTAAGTTTGGGGGTATTTGTTAAGTTGGTTTTTATACCAATGTATTGAGTATTCTGACTAGGATTTTGCGGGGTTTTCAAGTATTTTAGCTTCGTTTGAGTCGAGTTTGTGTCATTAGTTGTCGTTTGAGAGTCGGGATAGGTCTTGGATGCCGAAATTGATTAAAAACGATTAAAAACGTGTTTGGGTGGTGAAGATCGCATTTTAGGAGCTAAAAACGGAAATATATCGAGCATGATCGACCCGCGCCTTAAAAACCCCAGCGCGCCCAAATACGGGAGTCGAAATTGGTACAAATATTTGAGGACGAAGGCGCTACAAGTCGCGCGCGGTGGACAATAACAGCAAGCGCTACGCAAAGACACGGAGAGCAGCACTGGCTGATAATGGCAATGGCAAATGGCTCTGTGTGCGATGGAGTGCAAAGAATGACGTGAGCATCGGCGCGGCTGCCGGCAAAGACGCCATCCTAGCCTGGCAGTCGCGACTGTGCAAACAGGCAATACATGGAGCGCCAAATAAGCCATTCTAGCTGCAGCGCGCTCGATGGGCCTGAATGTGCGCTGAGTTCTTTTTGGGCCTTTTTGGACGGATTTTTTAGGGTTTTAAGCCTATAAATAGAACAAGGAACGGACAAACAGGGGGTTGGACATTTTGGAGAGCACAAGGGACGATTTGGGCAAGGAGAAAGAGTTCGGGACGAGATTCGAAGGCATCTATCTTCTGGAAACAGAGAAGATTCTTCCTTTAATCATTCTGAATTATTTTTCTAGCATCTTTGTTGAACCCTATCACTGTATAATTACTTCTTCATGAGTTTTTGTACATCCATTATGAACTAAACCTATTTTTCTAGAGATTGATGTAACTTATGTTTGAACCTATGTTTTGATTTCTAGTTAATGAAATTTGCATGTTTATTAATCTATTTGTGCTATTTGATTTGATTGCATTTGGATTATCGATCAATAATTTAGATTGTTTGGCGTGTTTAATTTGACGCTCGAGAGAGGTAATTGAACGCCTGACCATAGAATAGCACAACCTAGGGTTTCATAGAATCGAGAGATTTATGAATCTTTTGAAGTTGGTGAATGAATATTCATTGAGCGTATTAGGGTTTAATTTATGATTTTTATAGAGATATCGAAATCGAAATTGGAACCTATAATCACTTGGCACTCGAGAGAGGAAGTGATAAACGGTAGGAATATTGGCTTATAGATTAATAACTTGTGATTTATAAACCGGATTGAGAACATAGGGGATAACTAGGTGAAATCAACCCTCTTGAATTCATTTTCTACGTGTTTGATAATTTGTCGAACCAATTCTTAGTTTAATTTTTAGTTTAATAAACAATCCATCTCTTTTCGATTTCTAGATAGAATTAAGTTATTTTAATTATAGTACTTAGTATAAAATTCGATAACAATCCATGTGGAGACGATAACCCTACTTTCAAAACCTATACTAAAACTTGACACCGTACGCTTGCGAAGAAAAAATCGCGATCAACAAATGAGAAGAAATTCAACCGAGTTCCTCAAAGAAACTCCAAAACAGAAAATACTCTGTGAAAAGCAAACAGAGCTACCAAAACCCCAGAGATTTCATCAGAGAAATACATATGATGAGAAAGGTAGAAAATATCCAAACTATGCTGATTGGAATAATGTGAAACATCAGCAAAGACCTATGGAATACAAGCCAAATTGGCAAAGACCTAAACCTCAGCAAAAGTCATTCCAAATGCAAAAGAGCTTTTATCAGCACACATACGCACCCAAGCACTATACTCAGAAATACCACAACTACCCCAAGAAAGCAATTGCTAAAACACACACACATGCATAAAGACAAAAGAGACAGTTGTATGATCCTAAAACCCCCAAGCAATTTGCTAATGTGCACTATGATTATGGCACTGATAGATGGCAACCACTTAGAGTCTGACCATTTGGCTATATGTTGGTTGGAGCAACTTATAGCACTAACCCCTCAGGACCCGGACAAGTATGGGTACCTAAAAACTGATTTCCTTGATTACAGGTTCAAGGAACAGCTGAGGGTTAAGGAACCTGGTACATGGATAGTGGTCGTTCCAGACATACGACATGGATCAAGAAAAACCTGTCAAGATTCTAGGAGATTAGAGGTGCAAAAGTTATATTTGGAGGAAATGAAGCACCAGGGGAGATTAAAGGCACATGATCCATCAAGAAAAATGGATTGGAAATCACAGATGTTGCTTATGTAGAAGGTCTCAACTTCAACCTGTTAAGTATTAATCAACTCTGTGACAAAGGCTATAATGTGGGATTCAACATGGGGATATGCCAGATCAAGGATGTTAAATCAAATGAAATGGTACTGCAAGGGTCAAGGAAAAAGAATATGTATGTGGTAGATTGGTCTACTTTGCTACACCAAGTACATGCCTGTAGCAAAAAGCACAAATTAATCAAGTTAGTCAGTGGCAAGAAGGTTTGAGTCACTCGAATTTTAAGACAATCAACAAGCTTGCAAGGAGTCATCTTGTAGAAGGATTGCGAGACTCAGTGTACAAGAAAGAAAGTGTATGTGATGCATGCCAGATGGGAAAGCAAATCAAATCTTCATTCAAGGATAAGCCAAGTCCTTCTTCAACAAGGATATTACATCTGTTGCGTATGGAATTATTTGGTCCAGTTGAGCCAGCTAGCATAAGTGGAAAGAAATACACCCTAGTAGTGGTGGATGATTATTCAAGATATACATGGACAATCTTCATGTGTAAAAAGAATAAAACTTTACAGAAGTTACCTCAACTGATGAAAAGAGTTCAAAATGAGAAGAGTCAAACCATTATAAAGATAAGATCTGACAGGGGAACTGAGTTTGTCAATGGAATAATAACTCAGTATTTTGTTGAAAATGGTATTGCTCATGAGTTGTCACCGCAAGGACTCCACAAAAATGGAGAGCCGAAATAAGGAACAAAACTCTCAAGGAAGTCAGAAGGACCATGTTAGTGAAGGTCGGATTGCCTAAGCGTTTTTGGGCTGAAGCCATAAATACAACATGCTATACTCAAAATAGATGCATGATTAACAGGCAATTGACCAAGACTCCATATGAAATTTGGACAGGGATAAAGCCAAATGTTGGATACTATAGGATATTTGGATGTAAATGCCTCATTCATAACAATGGCAAAGACAATTTGAGGGCTTTTGATGCTAAAACTGATGAAGATATCTTTTTGGGATACTCAGCTGAGAGTAAAGCCTATAAAGTGCTAAACAAGAGGACTTTGGTCACAGAAGTTATTGAGAAGAGGTGACCTTGACGGGCAAAATTAGCCTATCTCTTCAACGGGCAAAATTTCAAATCGACACTATAAAAGGTTGAGAAAGTTATTGAGAAGAGGTGACCTTGACTACCTGAACCATGAACGATCAAGCAATACTCAAACATCTAACCTGAAAATTCTCAAAGCATATCAAGATATTCCTCAAGCCTGAAACTTGAAGGAACTCGATCCAACACTCACTGTGAAGGAAAGATAACATCAAACAGTTGAAGTGAAACTTTTGAAGAAAACAAAAAGGGTCTACTTTCCAAGTCAGGATTGTAGAAAGGTTCAAAGTCGAACCATTATAAAGTTTGTTGGTGGGCTTCGTGATCAAATCCAAGAACTTGAGAAGTGAGCTGAAATAGCAAGGCAGATGCCCTGTGAAGAAGCTGAGTCACAAGAGAAGCCAGCTGTGTGATCAAGGCTGCCTCCAGACTGATAACTGCTTTGTAAACTGATATGTTACATAGTGCATTCCTCCAGGAGTTGGAGAAGAGATGATTAGAAGAATTGCTCCATATTCGAACCTCTATAACATATTTGTGTCATTTACTTTCAGCAAATATACTTTCCTGCCTATTTAATTTATATCTGCTATTAGTATTATATTTGCTATCCAACTGATAAATAACCAAGTGCTAAAAATCAAGTGTTAAAAACAAGCTTAAAACAAAAGAAAGGGTGTTAAGTCTCCCGCTGTTAAAAACCAAACCAAACAAGTTAAGTATTTGGCTTAAGCAGCCGAGTTATACTATCAACAGCTCTATTGAGTCTGTTGAGTGGGTAACTTAGCTGAAAAGTCAACTTAGTTGTCCCTCAAAGAAATAGCTATTTGAGTCAACTCTGTTGAATATTTTTAAAGGACTAAAATAAAAAATTTGGTAAACTTTATTCAACCCCCCTTCTAAACCTTACTTCACACCCCTTGGGACCTACAATTACTCGAGCTTTTTAATTTAATATTCATGAATAATGTCGCGTCAAATATCTAATTTACATTTAAAAGTGCGATTTACTCGCTTATGAATTTTATATTTTTGAGCATCTGGGAATCTATTGCGCCCCAAACTACGATAAATAGATATGAATGGATATCTCAATGACATATTATGAACATATTATGTTGTCCCGAATATAAAACTTTAGGATCAAAATTTTAGACCGATTAAGTGAATTTTCGGAGATTTTCACTAAAGTGCTTATTTATATTTTGGGAATTAGAGACTTAATTACTATCACACATTTCATTATTATTAATGACCATCTTATTTATGAAAAATGAGTTTTAATTATCTTTCAGGATTTTTAAAAATGATAAAAGCTTACTTGAGGATTTTTAAAAGCTAGCATTTGCAAGATATTTTGAAAAATGGTAAAAGTGGATTTTTCACCCTCAAGCACTCTTGCATTTTTATAAAATCCTCAAACACCCTCACTTCGCCCTTACACTTCTACACTTAGCCAAAACTCCATCTTTTTCAAGAAAATTTCAAGAGGTATTTCTTCATATTTTCTTTAATTTTTGTCTTTTTAATAAATATGAGGATGATCCTATGCTATAAACAACCATGAAAATCGACTTTGATGATGAAAACATGAAGTTTAAAACCCCATTTTTAATCATGAAGAATTTGGCTTTTATGAGTTTTCGGTATAAATGATTTTTGTTTCATTTTTTGTTTATAGAATGCATTATATCTAACTAGTACGAGCGTGATTATGTGTTTTAATCTTATTTAAGAAATAAAAAATACCCCCTTATTGTACCTTTAAGTGGACGGCCAAGTGGTCATATTTTTAGGTTGATGTTTTGTTTAATTTGAGCATGATTAAGTGTAGTTAAAGTGTTTATTGTGATGATTCTAGACTTTGTTTTCGATTTTGAGCTCTATGTAATTTATGATATTTTAATCATGATTTTGATAGTTTAAGATGATATTTAGAAGGTGTTTAAGTTATTGTTGGTGAAAGATTTATAGTAGTAAATGAACTTGGGATTTTAGGAAATTTTGGTCTCTTTAATTCACCATTTTTAAAACTAAGATCTTAGAACCTTGTTGATGATTGTTGATGAACAAATTAAGTTTTGAAATTGTAGTTTGATGTTAAAAAGTGATTAAAATTTAGTGCTTAGAGTTAGAGAATCGGAAAAATCGAAATGAGGGCAAAAAGTGGCGAAATACGCCCCGCTGGCGCCGGCCACCGGAGGAGGTGGTAGCACCACCTGTAGTGGGTGGAAGGTGGTGGCACCGGTGGTGGTGTAGTGTGGCTGCCACAGATGAGTAGATAGGTGGGTAGGTGTGTAGGTTGAGTGTTGGAAGAAATGTGTAAGAAAAAGTCGGCCGATTTAACGTAAAAGTGATCCATTAGTGTAACTGCTTACATTTTCCACTGAGTTTCACAACTCATGCCTTCAAATATTTTTACATTTCGTATAATGATGATTAGGCGGGAGCGAGGCGTAGGGTGCAGCGCAAAGGCATCGCCTCATATTTCCACTCTTTTGAAATTACCAGTGTTTTGAGTAAACAATTTTAATTGTTGATGTAATTTTATTTTAATTATGCGTAAATCTTATCAAACCATTAACACTTATGCTACTCTTAAACTGAATTAAGAAAATTTTAAGCCTACTTTTTAGCAATTAAAGTATTCTATTTACACTTCCGCAAACTATTTATAAATACTCAAGTGTTCCACAGTGATGTTCCTAACCTTAAGAGGTTCGGGGCATTACACTTCATGTGTGGAGGCATGATTGGCGATGTAGAAACACTTGATCAGAGTATAATTGAGTTTTAATAGCCGGATTTTAAGTTAGGAGCAAGATCATGCGGGAGGAAGAATTCAAAAGGGTTTGTGAATAAAACCCTTAAAATTCTGCTAGGCTGCTGTCAAATAGGCCTCTATCTGCGTCGGTGCATGAGCGCACGCTCTGAAACATGTCGCGGTGCGTGATCACACACTTGTGCATGAGCAACACTAAAATGTTTCTATTTGCGGTGCGCGATAATGCATCCTAGCGGGCGGTCGTGTAAGTTTGTACCTGTGATTTACTCTTTTTTTAATTAGAATTATTACTTATAATTATTGTTATATATATCTATACAAAAATAAAACTTCAACAGACCATTAGACACAGTTGGTCGAAAGAAAATAAAAAGTAAAAAGAAAACAAAAAAAAATAGTTCAAAATATGTGACATAATAGTACTTTTTAAGTTGAAGTAGTTCAAAATATGTAACATAATATATTACACATTACCTTCATTTAATATGAAAGTCCTTTGCTCACTATTATCAGCTACAATAAAAATTTCATCTACAATAGACAAACATATACACGTAATCAAGTAAGAAAATATATTAAAAATAAAATACAAAAGTGGTACTTTTTTAATTAGAAAACTAATACATTTTGTGGAACAAGTCATACTTTCATCGTCCTGCTCTTTAACATTGTCCATTTTACTTTTAACTTCGACATATCATCAACAATATTTATATTAAGAGCTGGAAAAAAATCATTACAAATGATGTTAAGTCTATTTCAAATATTTTGCAAAAAAAAAAGTACTAATATCTATTTTTCAACTGGTAAAGCCAAAGATGCAATTGCAAACTATATATAATATCATCTAAGTTCTTGTTCGCCTTATTTTTAGCTTCATCGCAAGTGAACGGTGCAATTAATAGATAGGGTTAGCAAGGTTGATCCCACATAGACTAATAAATTATGTACCAAGTATTGAGATTGTAATATAATTATTTTTATCTAGACGATCGAAATTTGATAGTTGGTTTGTAAACTAAAACAAGATTTTATCATAAAAAGACAAAGTAAAAATTTGATTGAAAGATCAAGGAGATGAATGGATTCCAGGGTTATGGTTTCAGCAAATATCCCTCTTGTTATCCTATTAATCAAAACCAAAGTTATTATTATTCTTCCCTATAAGACAATCACAAAAGTATTTTACCCTCTCTCGAGACACACAATAAAAATGTTGATTGGATTATCTATGCTAGCATCTCTACTCAACATAAGATAACCAACTCCCAAAATTATAAAAGATTATTTATCCTCAAAAATATTCACACACTTCTCAATCATACAAATATTCATGTCAAGTACTCAAGATCTAGTATTGAAACTCATCTCTCGAATTATGAATCAATACATCAAACAAGTTACACCAATGGTCATTTAATAAAACAAGAAATAAAACAGAGTACTCGAATAGGGTTTGAAATAATAACTTCAATTTCAATTAAGCATCAAACAAAAGTATCCATTAACCTAATCCCAAACCTCGGAAATAAACATTTCATAGACAAATCGTTCATATGCATATCTAACTAATCGAAAATAAAAGATAAAATGGAATGAGAAAACTCAGGGATGTCGATGATCTCTCGATCTATCTTCAATTCTCAAGCGTGTGGTTGCAACCTCGATCAATCTCTCGAATCCTCCGTTAGAAGGTTGCTCTTTTTTCTGCTTTCTAGGGCAAAAATCAATGTGTCTTCATTTGGAGCCACCTCGTCTCTATTTAAACTCCCGTTGGGCCGAAACCTAAGTCAAAATTGCCAGAACCTGACTTTCCCGCACAGACGCACAGGCCGTGCGCTTACTAGAGCTGTCAAAATGTGCCAGGCCTGTCGGGCCGACCCGCCCCCCGCCCCGCCTAAGGTAGGGGGGTGGGTTAAGTATTTAGTTGCCCGCCAAGGGGCGGGCCTAAACGAGCTAGCCCGCCACGGGCCGCGGGCTTGGCGGGCCGGGCCAGTGGGCTAGCCCGAAAATAAAAAAAAAAGAAAAAATAGATAAAATAGACAAGAAAAATAGTATAATTGATATTTTATATTTTTATCTCTTATAAAAGTGTATATAATATTTTTATAAAATATTTACTTGTTATCCATTAGTATATTTAATTCATTAAAATTAATAATATGACTAAAAAACATTTTTTTCATTTTTTTATTTTTTTCAATTTTTGGCCCCCAACCCAGGGCGGGTTGGGTTGGGTTGAGGTTTTCTCGGCCCGCCACCTCGGCGGTTCAACCCACCCCGCCGCCCCGCCAAGTGGTGGGTTTTGCGGCCATGCGTCTGCCACGGTCTATTTCGACTCTGCGCTTACGCACGCCCGCACCCGTGTGTTAGTCCGTATGAAAATTCTTGTCCGAGTTGACGTGACGGGTCGTGCGCCCAAGCATGACCAGATCCGTGCGTCCCCTCCAAAGGCCGATTCTTCTTGTCCGCACAGCACGGCCGCCCGTCGTGGCCTTATTTTGCCCGATTTGTCCGATCTCTTCTCGGTTTAGTTCCAAACTTTACGTATTCGCTCAGTTCTTGATGGTCCTTTACCGCAATGCTCCGATTTGTCACTAAAGTGCTATAAATATCTTTTAATTCATACAAAATGAGCAAAGCGTAATATCATTTCTACTTTATAAGAATATGGCCCATTTTACTCAGTTAATGCATGCATATCAACTTATTTTATCCACAAATTATGCCCAAATTACATGCAAAACTCATACTAATCAAACCCCCAAACTTAAATTGTTGACAGTCCCGGTCAACGCTTTATAAACAAGATAAAACAAAAATGAGAGGAATGAAAAGCAATCAAGAACAACACATCAAAATTCATGTTGTTTATTTATAGGTGTCAAGCAATAAATTAACCAAGCCTCGAACATCTAACATAGAACACATGTCAATTAAAATCATGGCAAAAATGCTTCGAATCACGGCTCTCACTGATCAAGTTTATGCTCTCCTCTCAAGTGTATAAGGGACGTGTTTTCACTCAAATCATATCAATGTTGAAGAATTACCATAAGCTTACAAATCGTCTCACATCTCCGCCACTAGAATGTATGCAATTCATGAATCAAAAAGGACTTTTTTTTGGTTGTAATGAAGGCTCTTTGTTTAGAGTAGGAAAATATGGATAAAGTGACTCAAACTCGAGCGTATAGACTGGTAAGCACATCTTTCATTCAGTCAATTATTCTCATTTAAACCCAATGTGCTACCCCAATCACCTCTCGTTCTTAAAAACTTTTCGTATTTCCTTTCTCCTTTTTTTTTCTTTTATAGAACTCAACATTTCTTTCACTTTTCATCACAAATCCCAGCCTACAATTTCATTCAAAGTAAACCCATTTATAAAGTTGATTTCTTTTTTTTTTTCCGACTCTTTCATGAGTATTCATCTTTTCTTTTCCTCCTTTTTCTTTCTTCTTTTAGTCCCTTCAACCAACACTTGCACAATTATCCAAATTTTTGACATCATCCCATTCACCTTTATTCAATTCCCTTACTCATTGCTATACGCTAGAGTCTAGGGTAACAGATATATCAAGTTTAAGGCTTGAAATGTGGCTATCAAAAATTAGGCAACAGGTTCAAATTGGCTTACTAGGGAATTCAATGTCATTAGGTAGGCAAAAGACTTAACAAAAATGGCCTTAAATCATTTTCATAAATCGCATACAACTTGTGGCTTTGACAGAGATACCAGAGCAAGTTTTACAATTCAAATCAACATGAATGACATACTCAATCAATAAACAAGACTGCATAATATGAAAGCAGTAAAGGCTCAATGCTCACAGGCTTGCAAATTCATAATTCAAAGCATAAAATTCATGTTCTCAATATCCACATGCTCCATATCATCTATTATCATCATCATCAATTCGTACTCAACACCCAATTCAGTACAACACAAAATTTTTCAAAAATCTCCCAAGGTCACAACATACACCACAAAAACGGTCTACTCACTCCCTAAAAACCTACTAAAGTAATAAATGTGCTAAAGCAATAAATGTGCTAAAACTGTAAACATACGTCTAATATAATGCAACCTACATGCTCTACAAGCAACTATATGAATACGAAAACAATTTTGCCACACCCTTCATATCAAAATAAGTATCTCTCCCCCTAAACTTGAATGAAATTATATCGCACGTAAGAGAAGATAGAATTTCAACAAAGAAAAGTGTGGAATGGACCTGACTCACTGTGGGGGTGGCGACGGATAGTGGCCCTGGAAGATGTGCCACTGGTGCATCTGACGCATCATCTCGAATATCTCCGCATTCCACAGCTGCTGTTACATCCTGAAAGCATGGAATTCATCGTGTTGCAGCTGCATACGCCCCTCGAGGGCTGATAATCGAGCATCATAATCAAATCCTCCACGCTCTTTACCCTGGTGAGAAGTCTCAGGTAAGTCGGGTGCCTCTTGGCGGAATTCTTGCTCGAATCCCCTTTCGTGCCTCTCGTACTCCACCTCCTCGGCCACCATATCATCCTCATCAGGCAGACCGGCGACCCTTCGCCTTTTCCTCGCAATCATAGCCTGCATAACTCTGTTATGGGCCTCAGAGTTCATCAAGAAGTTGGCCTGATCATTTATATTGTCCATGGTCGTGAGTGGTGTGTTAGGCAGTAGGAAAGCTTTCCCGGTCCTTTGTTGGAAGAGGTACATGCCCTCCTCTTCCTTAATTATTTTCATTTGGCGCAGAACTGCCATGTTGATCCTCCTTTCACCCTCAACCGGCTCCAAGCCTTTAATATCAACGTTAAAGTGTCGGGCAATAGGAGTGATCATACCTCCAATCATAATCATGCCACTATTCTTCCTGGCCACATGTTCAATATGTTCCACGAAATAGGTCGCCGTGTTATAGGGGGTGTGGGTCAGCATACACCACAGCAGATAAAGTTCCCGAACTTACATGCCCCCATTGTTTTCTCTGGCATAGACAGAGTGAGAAGTGACCCGCAGAATGTACCAGAAAATAGGATTCCGGACCCATGATGATTTAGCAGTGCGTGCCTCGTAAGGCATGGGGCCCATTTCCGGTGTCTGTACTAGCAATCGCTAGAAGTCATACTGGCTATAGTTCTCTGCGGGTCGAAAAGGCGCGTTCGTAGGCACCCCGAAGATGGTATTGAGTTGGGCGATATATAATCGTCTACGCACATTACCCAACTATAATTATATCTCAACTGGCTCGGAAGCTCCTCCCTCTTTCAATACTTCAACGGTGTTGAGTTCAAGCGTGATTTTCTTATACGTCAGCCACCTTCCCCTCATAAAAGTTGTCCACCCAACTCTCTAAAACAATCGCCAAACATCATCGTGTATCCTAAGGAGTTGGGTACACTTGTCATTGGCGTAACGTGTAGGTTCCATTGGTCGGGTAACCAGCTTATTCCACCTTTCCAAATCATTATCTTCAGTAAGTACAACCCCGTAAATTGTGGGGCTATCCGGGTGCACTACTTGCGGTGCGGGTGCGGCTCCCCTTGGGCATCTCCTCCTATCCTGAAGACTTTTCTCTCGGCCATTGTTTCGAGTTTGTACCTAGTAAAGCATATGTGAGATTCCGAATAAAGCAAGTACACACAAGACTCTGATGAATTCAAGTCAAATAATTCATATAGAGCCCAGTGTCTCCTCCCTACAATTTTAATCAACAATTAAGTCCCGAATATCAAACACCAATGCAATTGTAGAGAATCATAGCCACTAACACCCTAAACATCAATGTTCATGCAAGAATTATTAACAATACAACCCAATTATGCCCAATTCAATAAACTCACAAGGTGTTCGATAATATGCCGCTTAGACAAATTTAAGATAATCATGGCAAATTAATCACAACATACACCATATACGATCCTCAATACATATTATACAAAAAATACAAACAAAAACATGAAGTTCTTACCGAAATTCCCAAATATTTTCAAAGGAAACAAATTGGAACCCTAGGTGCTTGTTATCAACCAAACTTCACCCAAATCCAAAAATTGTGCAAGATTATTGCGCAATAGGATGAGAGTGTTGGATTATATGTGTCAACTGAGTGCAACTTTTCGAAATTCTTGAGATAAGATGAGAGATTTTAGCTTAGGGCTCGAATGGGTTTTTGAAAGTGAGCAAAAAGAGCCCTGGTCGCGATTTAATAATGCATGTGTAGACAGACGCACGGGCCGTGCATCAACACACGACCTGCCCGTGCGTCATGCCATGAGCGCTTCCCAACCTTCACAATTGCGCACGGGCCGTGCGCCAATGCGAAGCGATTTTCGGCTTTTTTTTAAGACAAACAAATAGATCCTATCTAATTAAGGGAAAATGAAAATTAAAACAACAAACCATTGGGTTGCCTCCCAACAAGCGCTAAATTTAATGTCTATAGCTTGACGCCTGTATTTCTCGATCACAGATCCCGCAAGGTGGGATATGCTACCTTCTCTTTTTGATCTCTATGAAATAGTGCTTAATCCTCTGTCTATTCACCATAAATGTCTTCCCATCCCGAGTCAACAATTCCACTATTCCTGGAGGATTTAACACTTTCTTAATTACAAACGGCCCTGACCACCGAGACTTGAGTTTTCTGGGAAAAAGTGTAAGATGTGAGTTGTGCAAGAGGACTTGTTCACCCGGTAAAAACTCTCTTTTCTTAATCATCCGATCATGCCATCTCTCTGTGTGCTGCTTGTAGATTCGGGAATTCTCGTAGGCTTTATCTCGGAACTCTTCCATCTCATTCAAATGTAATAGCCTCTCTTCACCCGCTGATTTTGACTTACTTCTTTACAGTCTAGAATGCCTTATGCTCTAACTCCATAGGCAAGTGACACGATTTCTCGAATACCAACTGATATGGCGATGTACCCAAAGGCGTCTTGAATGCAGTCTGGTATGTCCATAACACATCATCTAACTTCATAGCCCAATCCTTGCGATTTATGCTCACAGTCTTTTCTAGGATTTGTTTGATCTTGCGATTGGCTACTTCTGCCTGCCCATTTGCTTGCGGATGGTATGCTAATGCTACTTTGTGCCTAACCCCATACTTTGCAAGTAGATTGCTCATCAATTTATTCACAAAGTGTGGCCCCCCATCGCTAATCAAAGCTCTTGGGGTTCCAAACGGAGTGAATATATTTTTCTTTAAGAACCGCATTACTACTTGAGCATTATTCGTCTGTGAAAGAATTGCCTCTAACCATCGAGATACATACTCCACTGCAAGTAGAATATATTGATAGCCTGAAGAAGATGGAAAGAGACCCATGAAGTCAATCCCCCACATTTCAAAAAGCTCGACTTCCATCACATTGGTCATAGGCATCTCATATCGTCTAGAGATGTTCCCCATCCGCTGGCACCTGTCACACTGTTGCACATACAAATAACAATCATTATGTAAAGTAGGCTAGTATAACCCACTCTGTAATACCTTTTCTGTAGTGCGTGTTGGACCGAAGTGTCCCCCAGAAGGTGAAGAATGACACTGTTGTAGAACTCCCTTCCACTCTTCTTGAGGCACACATCTTCTAATGATCATGTTTGCGCACCTCTTAAAGAGTAAGGGGTCGTCCCACATATAGAACTTGACGTCATGGAGGAACTTCTTCTTTTGATAAGAGGATAAATCCGGAGGCAAGACTCCCGCTACCAAATAATTCACAAAATCCGCGTACCATGGAATTTAGTCTATACTAGCAAAAGCTGCTCATCGGGAAATTCTTCCTTGATCAAATCTGTACCCTATTTCTCATCCTTTTTATACTCCAGTCTGGACAAGTGGTCTACTACCACATTCTCACAACCCTTCCTATCTATGATTTCCACATCAAATTCTTGCAACAAGAGAATCCACCGAATCAGTCTCGGTTTGGCATCCTTCTTGTCGAATAGATGTTTGATCGTTGCATGGTCTATGTGGACTATTGTCTTTGTTCCAATCAAGTAAGATCAGAACTTGTCGAATGCAAAAACAATTACCAACATTTCCTTCTCAGTGGTAGTGTAATTATGTTGGGTACTGTCTAATGTTCTACTCGCGTAATAGATTGCTCTAAACAACTTATCCCTTTTCTGACCCAGAACAACCCCTACTGTGAAATTACTGGCGTCACACATCAGCTCAAAGGGCTGACTCCAATCGGAACTACAAGAATTGGTGTTGTCATCAACGCCTTCTTCAAAATCTCGAATGCCTGCAAACAATCATCGGAAAAATTGAAAGCAGTATCTTTTTCTAATAATTGACTCAAAGGTTTGGTGATTTTAGAAAATTCACAAATGAACCTTCTTTAGAATCCGGCGTGCCCCAAGAAGCTTCTGGCTGCTTTTTCATTTATCGGAGGCGGGAGTTTCTCAATTGCCACAATCTTCGCTTTGTCCACTTCTAAACCTGCAGAAGAAACTCGGTGACCTAGTACAATGCCATCACGTACCATAAAATGGCACTTCTCCCAATTCAAAACAAGATTCTTTCCTCGCATCTCTGTAAAACTAGAGAAAGATTGTGAAGATAGTGATCAAAAGAATCTCCAAAGACAGAAAAATCATCCATGAAAACTTCCATAATTTTCTTAATAAGATCATGAAATATAGCCATCATACAACACTGAAAAGTCGCGGGTGCATTACATAGTCCGAATGGCATTCTGTGAAATGCAAATGTACCATAGGGACAAGTAAATGTCATTTTTTCTTGGTCTTCTGGTGCAATCATGATCTGGTTGTACCCGGAATAACCATCGAGAAAATAGTAATAATCAAATCCCGCCAAACGATCTAACATCATATCAATAAAGGGGAGGGGAAAATGATCCTTACGAGTGGCATCATTCAATTTTCTATAATCAATGCATATACGCCACCCTGTAACTATCCTAGCCGCAATTAATTCATCATTCTCATTTCTTACCATTGTCATCCCCTCTTTCTTTGGTACCACTTGTATCGGACTCACCCAAGAACTATCAGAAATAGCATACACAATTCGAGCATCTAACCATTTTAAAACTTTCTTCCTAACAACCTCTTGCATTATATGGTTTAATCGTCTTTGGTTCGGCACTGAAGGTTTATACACATCTTCCATTCGAATTTTATGCATGACAATCGATGGACTATGCATTTTAAATCAGATATCGACCAACCTATCGCAGACTAATGTTTCCTCAACACCCTTAGCAATTTGTCAAGATGAGCTGAAGTTAAAAGGGATGATACGATTACCGGATTCGTGTTGTTTGCCCCAAGGAATGTGTATTTGAGGTGCTCAGGTAATGGCTTGAGTTCTAGGGTTAAATGAGGTGCTTCAAATCACGCGACAGTCTGCCCATGCTCGGGGCGCTTGCGGGTCGCGTGCGTTCTTGGTTCCAGCACTGGGTCTCTTCGACATCATGCATGACCTGGTCATGCTCAAACGCACGGGTCGTGCGTTCTTCACCCTGTTCAGTTCTTCCTTCAGCACCACGCACGACCTGGTTGTGCGTGGTTGCAGACTTGACTCCTGCACGTTTGTCTTCATGTTTTCGCCTCTCGCGCTTTTTGGTAGTTCCTGCATATTATCTAGAGCACAAACATAGTCATACAAGTCTTGATTGTCGAAATCAAGCATTACACTTGACGTCGAACATGAATGTATTAAACCAAACTCTAAATCATTCTCGAGATAATGTATGATCTACGTAATCATCAATGCAAGACTCAACTACGTCTATGAAATTACGCTTCTCAACACTATTATGAAATTGCATTGCCTTATAGATAGAAAATAACACATGATCATCATTAACCCGTAATGTGAGTTCTCCTTTTGCACATCTATATGTTAGTCCAAGTGGCTACAATAATCTAGAGGGGGTGAATAGATTATGCCGATTTTTCGCAAATCACCCTCTTTTTCAAAACAACGAGTAAATAACAAGAATATAAATGCCGAAAATAAACAACACTCATTGATTTAAAGAGGTTCAACCCACCTAGGGCCTAATCCTCTACCACCCCAGTATCTCCGGGATGGATTTCAAAAAAAGAAAAAAAGATTTTATTAATTTACCAAAAATTAATACAACACCTTGAGGATTACCACAACCCTCTTTCACCACCTTGAGGATTACCGCAACCCTCTTACAACACCTTTGAAGATTACCACAACCTTCAAACTCCTATCACCTAGATCACCCAAGTGTATTCTTACCACAAGAATACTCACAAGGATGTCTTGTGTTGAATGATGACCAAAATCAAGATTACAACTCAATAATGATTGATACAATATGAGTACAAGTGTAATCAAGAATTGAAAGCCTAGACCTCAAATAAGTGCAAGTGAAAGTGCTTAGGCTAATACAACAAGATATATGAAAGTGTTTGCTCAATTGCTCTTTGCTTGTATATTGTGTGTTGTATCTTGTTGCTAGAATGAAGCCTCTATTTATAGGAGAGGACTTGGCTTCCATTTCCGGACATTGGCTCCTCCTTGGGGAGTGATTTGCTGCAAAAGAAACCATTTAAAATGATCAATATAGTCTGTTAGAAATCAATCCCACAAAATAGGGAAAAGTTGTCCAAAAACGCAACGGATAGTTCTTGATAAACATGGGGTTCGACCGTCAGCCAGAGAGATAAGATTGAAATTGAATTCTGCGAATTTTTACACAGGGGGACGGTCGAAGGGGGTGCGACCGGTCACCCTTAGCCATGACTGTTGCCGCTTGAAGATTTTACGAAACAGAGAAATCCGGAACAAAAATCCAACTCCCGTACAAGTCGCCCGCCGGTCGACCGGTCCGCACGGTCGCCCACCTGGTCGGCCGGTCGCTCGCCTTATTTTACTTACGTCCCATATTCTGTTTCTCGGCTCAACTCAGTGCGGGTTGCCCTATAGGCGGCCGGTCGAGCTCTGAAACAAATGTGTTGTCCAATGTTTTATTGAAAATAAACTTCAAGAAATACTCCGAAAAATAGTAAAAACATTTTAAGTTGATCGGAAGTATTTAGACAACATTTAGGGACATAGTTTTGGTTTAAAAACTTATTTGAACAAAATCGAACATAATCATCAAAATCATGATAAAACATTTATCTAACAAACTCCCCTTTTTGATGATTACAAACCAAAACAATTTTCTTGAGGACGATTTGAAAGCCAAATAAAATTTTCCGGTTTCACGAGTAAACTATCCGTTAGAAGTATTTCATACAAAGCTCCCCTATTTATGAGCATGTCAACAAACGATTATTATAAGTAAGAAGCACAAGCTATAACAAGCTTATATAGAATGCATCATGAGCTAAGGAGCTCCCCTGTCACAAAACTTGTAATCAATTTCATCCGAGTCCAAAATTCAAGCCATGGACTAGGTATTAGAGTCCACAATACTTATTGCGAGCTTTTATTAGCTTTTCTTGAGCTAACGAGCCAATATCCTGTTTCTCCCCCTTTGGAATCATCAAAAATAATGTTAGAATGGTGAAAACACCATACAATAATATCAAAGTGCGCCAAAGGGACGGTTTATTAACCGTTGAGCAATTAAAGCATAATAATCCAAGGAAAATGGGAGAAATGTAATATGAAGAGTTCATACATTTGTTTTGTTTGTCAAAACATGATCTCAATAAGTATAGAAAACTTTTGAAAGCAAGAGAATCATGTATAAGTTGAAATTTTCATTGCGACATATCATCGAACACCTTGTGTGCGTTAAAAATAAAAGAGAGGTTGTATATAACCTTTGTAAATGGTTCAAGCCAAAAATTTCAACATCAATTCAAGTCAATCATCATACATAACAACACAAAAACCAAGCTCATCATGATCATACGAAAATTACATCAAAAATTTTCAAGAAACTCAAAACTCAAGGGTTCAACCCAATTGAGCAAAAGAAGCGAAATTCTTACCATTTGATCGGAAAGAGTGAGCCATAATGATGATGATCATGCTATATAATGTCCATGTTGTGTAAAATATGCATGAAATCCATTTTTGAATGAAATTTGAGTGAATTTGGCAAAGGGACGAAAAATGGCCAAAAATTTGTTAAAATGAAGAATCTTTGAAGGCAACGTTTAAAAGCCAAAATATAGCTTAGGGCGACCGGTCGAGGTTGAGGGCGGCGGTCGAGGAGGTTGAGGGCGACGGTTGCCCTCAACTCCTTCACTCACTTGTCTTGTCGATTTTTCCAAAATCCGAATTTTCAACCAAAAATCCGATTTTTCGCCTAAGTTTTAAAAAAACGTGCAAAATGCAAACGTAAGCTTCATTCAATATGCATTATGCCTAACCGAGCTCGTATTGATGAAAAAGTCTCGGAAGATAGCGGTTTTGTGAAAATATCCGCTAATTGATCTTGAGATGGTACAAAGGATATCTCCATTTTACGTTTTGAAACACAATCCCTTAGAAAATGATGTCGAATCTCAATATGTTTAGTACGGTTATGATGAACCGGGTTTTGAGAAATATTTATAGCGGATATATTATCACAAAAGATAGGTACATTTTCAAAAGAGCATTTGTAATCCGCTAAGGTTTGTTTCATCCAAAGAAGTTGAGTACAACAAAATGCGGCGGAAATATATTCGGCCGGCCGTTGAAAGAGAAACACAGTTTTGCTTCTTTGAAAACCAAGAAACTAGGCAATCGCCTAAAAATTGACATGATCCGGAAGTACTTTTCCGATCATCAATATTTCCCGCATAGTCCGAATCACTATAACCTTTAAGAGAAAAATTTTCATTCTTTGGATAAAATAAACCATATTGAATGGTGCCTTTCAAATATCGAAAAATCCTTTTAACGACACTCATGTGAGATTCTTTGGGATTGCTTTGAAAATGAGCACATAGGCATACGGCATGAAGAATGTCCGGTCTACTAGCGGTTAAATAAAGTAAACTACCAATCATACCTCGATACTTTGATTCATCCACGGACTTGCCTTTCTCATCTTTGTCAATTTTGACATTTGTTGCCATAGGAGTAGAGACGGTTCTTCCTTCTTCAATGCCGAACTTTTTCAAAAGTTCTTTTGTATACTTTGATTGCGAAATATAAATACCTTCTTGACATTGCTTAATTTGAAGTCCAAGAAAAGTTAAGCTCCCCCATCATACTCATCTCGAATTCTCCTTGCATTAACTTAGAAAATTTCTTGCACAAAGAATCATTAGTAGCACCAAAGATAATATCATCAACATATATTTGCACAAGTAAACAATCTTGCCCTTTTTCAAAAACAAATAGAGTTGTATCAACTTTACCTCTTATAAAACCATTTTGTAAAAGAAAAGAACTAAGTCTATCATACCATACCATGGGGTGCTTGTTTTAAACCATACAAGGCCTTTTCAAGTTTATAAACATCATTAGGCCTAGAAAATGTTCAAACCCCGGAGGTTGTTTTACATAGACTTCTTCTTGAATAATACCATTTAAGAAGGCGGATTTAACATCCATTTGGTAAAGTTTGAAATTTTTAAAACAAGAATAGGCAAGCAAAATACGAATAGCTTCTAAACGTGCTACGGGTGCAAAAGTTTCATCATGGTCAATACCTTCTTCTTGACAATACCCTTGAGCTACTAACCTTGCCTTATTTCGAACAATGTTGCCTTGATCATCAAGTTTGTTCGGAATACCCATTTTGTGCCAATAATGGTTTGAGAAGGAGGACAAGGTACCAATTCCCATACATCATTTCTTTCAAATTGATTCAACTCCTCTTGCATCTCTAGAAACCAATCATCATCCTTAATACATTCTTTAGCATTTTTAGGCTCTTTTTGAGAAATAAGAGCTTTCTCGGCAAATTTTCTCCAAGTCATCACTTTGTCAAGGGGATCACCAATAATAAGATCTTTTGGGTGATCTCCTTAAATTTCAATGCAACGGGAAGATCCGAGATATCACCTCTATCTTCTTGAGGACCATTTGAAGTGGACGGTTGATCATTTGATGTAGACGGTTGATCATCAATTTGAACAATAATATGTTCCTCATCACTTTCATCGTTAGGAATTCTTTCAACTCCCGAAGCTTCATTGAATTTAACATGGATGGATTCTTGAAAGAACTCCATTAGTCTTATTGTAAACCCGATATGTTTTGCTTTTTGTTGAATATCCCATAAATATCCCTTCATCGGCCTTAGGATCAAGTTTGTCCAATTGATCCTTGGTATTCAAAATAAAGCCTTTACAACCAAATATCTTGAAATAACTAATATTTGGAGTTCTACCTTTCCAAAGCTCATATGGAGTTTTATTCATTTTAGGACGAATATAAACTCAATTAATGACATAGCAAGCGGTACTTACGGCTTGACCCAAAAATACTTTGGAAGTGAAAATTCATTGAGCATGGACCGACTCATTTCTTGTAATGTCCGATTTTTCCGTTCGGCTACTCCATTTTGTTGAGGTGTCCTTGGAGCCGAGAAATTATGAGCATAACCTTTGGTTTCACAAAATACTCTAAATTCACCGTCAAATTCTCCACCTCGATCGCCGAATAGGCTTGATAGTATCTTCTTTTTCATTCTCAATAAGTCTACACAACTTAACAAACTCATTAACGACATCGTTTTTATTGGTAAGAAAAAGAGCCCAAGTATATCTCGAAAAATCATCGACTATAACAAAAGTGTAATGTTTTCCACTTAGACTAGCCGTACCAATGTCCCCCGTACAAATCAAGGTGAAGCATTTGTAGGGGTTTGGTTGTGGAAATTTCATTTTTGGGCTTAAAACTACTTTTAACTAATTTGTTCTTTTGACAAGTGTCACATAAGCCAAGATTTTCAAAATTCAATTTGGGTAGTCCTTTCACATGTTGGTTTTTGTAAATATTTTTCAAATTCTTGTATCCAACATGTCCAAGTCGCCTATGCCATAAACTAGTTAAATCATTATTGGCGACTAAACAAGAAACATTTTGACTAACCAAATCACTTGTACAAATTTTGTAAAGATTGCATTTTCTATTTGCTTCACAAATAATTTCACTATTTTTAAGAATAAGGCATTTTTCTTTATTAAAGAAAACATCATATTTTGAATCACAAAGTTGGCTAACACTTATCAAATTAAACTTAAGCCCTTCAACTAATAGAACATTACTAAGAGAGAAAGAAGAGTTACCAATTTCTCCATTTCCAAGAATCTTTCCTTTGCCATTGCCGAACATGACCATACCCTCTTCTTGGAGTTTGATGTTGGTAAAAGTTCTCTCCTCCCGATCATATGGCGTGAACATCCGCTGTCTTGAGACCTTTGGGTCTCCAAACATGTCTTGAGCTATTTCTCAATTTGCAATTATTAGCATAATGTCCAACTTTGCCACAATAAAAACAAGTAGGAGTATTATAATTATTAGACGTACAAAAGTCGGACCTTGGTTATTTTTCTTAAAAACACTTTGAAATGGCTTATAACCAAGTCCCGATTTGGAATGCCCACCTCTTTGTGCATCTAAAATTTTTGTGACTTTATCCGTACTTATGTTGAAACGATGCATATCATTTTTCAAACATTCAATTTCTTTTGTGAGCAATTCCTTTTCGGTTTCAAGAGAATGAATACTAGTAAGAGTAAGAGCATGAGCTTTGTCTAGAGATTCATAAGAGGTAAATAATTTTTCTTTTTCAACATTAATCTCCTTATGCTCCTTTTTCAAATTTTTGTATTTAACGATTAAATTTTGAAACTCAATTTGCAATTCATCAAAATCACATTGCAAGTCATCAACTATGGAGGAAGTAGAAGAATTTGAGTGTACCTCACTGTTTTTTTCATCGTCTATAGCCATGAGATCATGTTCGGTTTCTCCTTCCTCATCGGTTGTTTCGAGTAGTTCATCCCATGTTTTGACTTCCGCATTTAGAGCCTTCTTTTTTTTGAAAGGCTTCTTTTTCGCTTGCTCCTCTTCATCGAGCTTGCAATCGGCAATGAAGTGCCCGGTTTTCCGCATTTAAAGCAAGCATTATCTCTTGGTTTTCTTGCTTTATTTTTATTTACAAATTTTGCAAATTTTCGAACAAGTGCGGCCGTCTCCTCATCATCATCATCATTATCATAGTATGCATTATTAGAAGAAGAAGCAAGACCTTTAGGAATAATTTGCATACCCGATTGATTTGTGGATGGTTTGGAATTTTTCCTCTCCTTGAGATAGACTTCATAGATGAGTAGATTTCAATAAGTTCATCAAACTTGAGTGTCTCAAGATTTTGTGCCTCCGTGATTGCCGTTACTTTTTTGGACCATGAGCCGGGAAGTGCATTCAATACCTTGGTCACCTTGTCTTCTTCGGAGATGACCTTGCCGAGGGCCACAAGAGGATTGACAATATTGTCAAGCCTTTCCACCATCTTGGAGATGCTTTTGCCATCATACATGTTAAAGTTTTGAAATCTTTAACAAGCATGGTCTTTCTTGCTTGCTTGACTTTCTTAGTCCCTTCATAGATTGTCACCAATTTTTCCCAAACCTCATGTGCCGACCTTATGCCTCTTATGCGATTGTACTCGGTGGTGGTAAGAGAACAATGCAAAATATTTAAGGCCTTACCGTTTAGAGAGAAAGCCTTTTTGTCGTTTTCATCAAACTCCTTGAAAGGTTTAGGAGCCAAAGTGCCATCCTCCGATTTCTTTGTTGGTTGATCAACTCCTTCATTGACCACATTCCAAATGTCGAACCCGCACCCTTGTAGGAAGCACTCCATACGGTCTTTCCAAAATGCGTAGTTGTTGGCGTCGAATAGTGGTGGCTTATTGGTGGAGGCGCCGGTGGTGAGATGAGCATCATTTGTAGCCATGGATCTTTCCTCTTTACTCGAACGAGCTAGCCAAAGAGTTTGGCTTTGATACCACTTGTTAGTCAAGTGGCTACAATAATCTAGAGGGGTGAATAGATTATGCCGATTTTTCGCAAATCACCCTCTTTTTCAAAACAACGAGTAAATAAAAAGAATATAAATGCCAAAAATAAACAACACTCGTTGATTTAAAGAGGTTCAACCCACCTAGGGCCTAATCCTCTACCACCCCAAAGTATCTCCGGATGGATTTCAAAAAAAGAAAAAGATTTTATTAATTTACCAAAAATTAATACAACACCTTGAGGATTACCACAACCCTCTTTCACCACCTTGAGGATTACCACAACCCTCTTACAACACCTTTGAAGATTACCACAACCTTCAAACTCCTATCACCTAGATCACCCAGTGTATTCTTACCACAAGAATACTCACAAGGATGTCTTGTGTTGAATGATGACCAAAATCAAGATTACAACTCAATAATGATTGATACAATATGAGTACAAGTGTAATCAAGAATAGAAAGACTAGACCTCAAATAAGTGCAAGTGAAAGTGCTTAGGCTAATACAACAAGATATATGAAAGTGTTTGCTCAATTGCTCTTTGCTTGTATATTGTGTGTTGTATCTTGTTGCTTGAATGAAGCCTCTATTTATAGGAGAGGACTTGGCTTCCATTTCCGGACATTGGCTCCTCCTTGGGGTGATTTGCTGCAAAAGAAACCATTTAAAATGATCAATATAGTCTGTTAGAAATCAATCCCACAAAATAGGGAAAAGTTGTCTAAAAACGCAATGGATAGTTCTTTGATAAACATGGGGTTCGACCGGTCACGCAGAGATAAGATTGAAATTGAATTCTGCGAATTTTTACACAGGGGGACCGGTCGAAGGGGGTGCGACCGTCGCCCTTAGTCGACCGGTTGCCCTTGAAGATTTTACTGAAACAGATGAAGTCGGAACAAAAATCCAACTCCCAGAACAGCAATCGACGCACTGGTCGCCCACCTGGTCGACCGGTCGCCCGCCTGTTTTACTTACGTCCCATTTTCTGTTTCTCGGCTCAACTCAGTGCGGGTTGCCCTATAGGGCGACCGGTCGAGCTGAAACAAATGTGTTGTTTATCCAATGTTTTATTGAAAATAAACTTCAAGAAATACTCAGAAAAATAGTAAAAATATTTTAAGTTGATCGGAAGTATTTAGACAACATTTAGGGACATAGTTTTGGTTTAAAAACTTATTTGAACAAAATCGAACATAATCATCAAAATCATGATAAAAACATTATCTAACACTATCAAGGCCTTCCCGGTAGCTAAGAACGGACGCCCGAGTATCAGAGGGACGTCGCGGTCTTCCTCCATATCTAGCATTAAGAAATCCACGGGGAATATGAATTTGTTGAATTTCACGAGCACATCCTCGATGATTCCCTTAGGATAAGTGAGTGATTGATCCGCAAGTTGTAAAGTGAGCATGGACGGCTTCACCTCTCCTAATCCAAGTTTCCTGAAAATGGGCATCAAGTTAATACTTGCTCCTAAATCACAAAGTACTTTATTAAAGAAAACACCACCAATTGCACAAGGGATAGTGAAACTCCCCGGATCTTTAAGTTTCTGAGGTAGTTTTCTTTAAATTATTGCACTGCATTCCTCCGTCAGATTGACTGTCTCGAAACCTGTCATCTTTCTCTTCTTTGACATAACATCCTTTAGAAATTTAGCATAATTGGGAATCTGCTCCAATGCATCTGCAAAAGGTATGTTAATATTTCGTTACTTAAATATACCAAGGAATTTTGCAAATTGTGCATCTAACTCTGTCTTTTGAAATCGTTGGGGAAAAGGAAGGGGAGTAGAAAGTTTAGAAAAATCAGAGTTAGAAGAATATTTAAGCTTCTCAGCCCCTTTTTGTTTATCAATATGCCCCTCGGTTCCTTCCTCGGCCTCAACATTGCCATTTGCTTCCGTGTGTGTTTTTCCAGAAATTATAACCCTCTGTTCGGCACCACGCACGACCTGCCTGTGCGTAGGCACACGGGCCGTGCGTGGTTCCGTACTTTCAATGCTTTCCGAAATTTTCGGCCCCTAGTATTTTGTTCCACTCCTCAGACGAATGGCTTTACACTGCTCCTTTGGGTTTACCTCAGTGTTACTTAGAAACTGGCCTTTCTGATGTTGTCCACCAACGATCGTAGCTAATTGGCCGATATGGGTTTCAAGATTTTTCATTTGTGAGCCCATGGTGTTAGCCAATTTAGTGACATGTGCTCAATTTTATCCAGCTTAGCCTCATCCTTGCTAAATCAGTTCCTAGTTTCATTCATAAATGAAGTAAGAACATCTTCCATTGATGGCTTTGTCTCTACATTAATGACACCATTTGTCACACTGAACCCCGGTGGTGGTTGCATTACATTCTTCATATTCGCATATGAGAAATTTTCATGATTTCTCACATCCGGATGATAGTGGGTAGGAGTCTGATTGTTCCAGTAATTGTTAAAATTTCGGCTATTGACATAGTTAGCTTCCTCCATGGGATCTTGAGGAACTCCTCCATTATTCGTACCCGTGTTTCTTTCAGTCCCCTTTGTTAAAACACTTAACTCGATTTGTCAACGCAGTCATCTGAGTTGTCAATGCATTGATTAGGTCTGAATCAGAGACTTCAGCTACCCTTTTCACATTTGTCCTCTTGGAGGGCCATTGATAGCTATTCATTGCCATCTCTCCCAGCAAGTTGAATGCATCTTGTGGAAATTTAGCCAGTAAAGTGCCTCCTATTGAGGCATCCACAAACGATCTAGTCTGTCCCATCAACCCATTATAAAAGAAGCAAAACTGCTGATCCTCTGGAAACCCGTGTTGCGAACACCTCCTCAATATATCCCGGAATCTCTCCCAAGCCTCATATAGTGGCTCAAAGTCAAACTGTCTGAACTACGTGATCTCACTCTTAAGCTTCAGTGTCTTACTTGGTGGAAAGAATTTAAACAGGAACTTCTGACTCAACTCGTCCCAAGTATTCACACTCCCCTAAGTTAAAGTGCCTGGCAGTTCTAGCCTTATCCCTTAAAGTGAAAGGAATAGGCGCAACGTATATCATCATCGATTACCCCATTCATCTTGATTGTGTTGCAAATTTGCATGAAGTTCGCAAGATGAGAGTTGGGATCCTCGGCCAAAACCCCCAAATCGATTCTATTGCACCATCGAGATCGATCTTGGCTTTAGCTCAAAATTATTCGCATTAATCGGGACATTGGCAATTCCACCGTAGTTGCGATTTGTCTGTGGGCGAAAGTAATCGTGAATCGCTTGTTGTTGGATTGCCCGAATTTCTGGTCTCGGTAACTCATTAATGATCATGTTGATCCCATTGTTACCTCTCTTATTGGCTCCGTTATTACCCCCGTTGTTCTCTTCCACATCCCCCATAGTATGATCCTGCTTTGTCTTTACGCCCGTTTAGTAGATGCACTCACCGCCTTGCAAAAGCTTCAACCTCGGTATGAACGGTGCCAATTCTCTTTGCTTGAGCGAGTGTTCATGCACTACCTGAACCAACTAAAAGAAACAAGTCAAACAATATAGGAGGTTAATTAAACAAAATAAAAAGAAAAAAATGTCTAAATTAAAAATAATTCTATTTATCGCAATATTAGTACTAAAAATTTAATTAGTCCCCGGCAACGGCGCGAAAAAATTGTTCGCCTTATTTTTAGCTTCACCGCAAGTGAACAGTGCAGTTACTAGATTGGGTTAGCAAGATCGATCACACAGAGACTAATAAATTTGTGTACCAAGTATTGAGATTGTAATATAATTATTTTTATCTATACGATCGAAAGTGGATGGTTGGTTTGTAAACTAAAATAAGATTTTATCATAAAAAGTCAAAGTAAAGAATTGATTGAAAGATCAAGGAAATGAATGGATTCCAGGGTTATGGTTTCAGTTATCCCTCTTGTTATCCAATTAATCAAAACCAAAGTTATTATTATTATTCCCTATAAGACAATCACAAAAGTATTTTACTCTCTCTCTCGAGACACAATAAAAACATTGATTGGATTATCTATGCTAGCATCTCAACTAAACATAAGATAACCAACTCCCAAAAGCATAAAAAATTATTTATCCTCACAAATATTCACAGACTTCTCAGTCATGCAAATATCCATGTCAAGTACTCAAGGTCTAGTATTGAAACTCATATCTCGAATTATGAATCAATACATCAAACAAGTTAAACCAATGGTCATTTGATAAAACAAGAAATAAAACAGAGTACTCGAATAGCTCAATTAAACATCAAACAAAAGTATCCATTAACCTAATCTCAAACCCCGAAATCACAAGGTGTTTAGACGGACATGGGAAATAAATAATTCATAGACAAATCGTTCATATGCATATCTAACTAATCGAAAATAAAAGATACAATGGAATGAGAAAACTCAGGGATTTCGATGATCTCTCGATCTATCTTCAATCCTCAAGCGTGTGGTTGCAACCTCGATCAATCTCTCGAATCCTCCGGTAGAAGGTTGTTTTTTTTCTGCTTTCTAGGGTAAAAATCAGTGTGTCCTCGTTTGGGGCCACCTCGTCTCTACTTAAACTCCTGTTGGGCCGAAACCTAAGTCAAAATCGCCAAAACATGATCCGGCACAGACGCACGGGCCGTGCGCTTACGCACGACCAGCCTATGCGTTAGGTCGTATGAAAATTCTTGTCCTGAGTTGATGCGCGGGCCGTGCGTCCAGGCACGACCAACCCGTGCGTCCCTGCGAAAGCTGATTTCTCTTGTCCTGGACATGCACGGGCCATGCCTTTGAGCACGGGTTGCCCGTGCGTGGCCTTATTTCGCCCGGTTCGTCCGATATCTTCTCGATTTAGCTCTAAACTTTATGTATTCCCTCGGTTCTCGATGGTGCTTTACCGCAATGCTCTGATTTGTCACCAAAGTGCTATAAATGTCGTTTAATTCCTACAAAACAAGTCCACTTTATAAGAATATGGTCCATTTTACTAAGTTAATGCATGCATATCAACTTATTATATCCACAATTATGCCCAAATTACTTGCAAAAC
The DNA here is from genome assembly GCA_016081115.2 of Rehmannia glutinosa. NCBI lineage: Eukaryota > Viridiplantae > Streptophyta > Magnoliopsida > Lamiales > Orobanchaceae > Rehmannia > Rehmannia glutinosa. The sequence continues at coordinate 34,828,748 of CM071924.1, read as the reverse complement.
TCATACTAATCAGTTTCGATTTCAAAAGTCTTACTCCTAGAACTTGGTATATTGTGGAATAAACCTTAACAAAGTTATGATTTCAAAAATCAGCTCCAGCAGGTACGCACGGGCAGGGCGTGCGTTTATATCACGGCCCGTGCGCCATTAACAGAACAGACACTGCCTACGGCATGGCGCACGGTTTGGTCGTGCCAAGACGCACGACCCATGCGCCATTGCAGCAGAATCAAGTGCCTACGGCCTGACGCACGGGCTGGTCATGCGCAAGGCGCATGGCCCTTGCATCTGTGCGGGAAAAATAGGGTTTGACAGATTTTATGAGATTTTTACCCAAACGGAGTATAAATAGAGACAAGGCGGCCCCGAACGAAGACATACGGATTTTTTTCCCTAGAAAGCGTAGAAAAGAGAAACCTTCTACCGGAGGATTCGAGAGATTGATCGAGATCGCAACCACACACTTGAGGATTGAAGATAGATCGAGAGATCATCGACATCCCTGAGTTTTCTCATTCCATAGTATCTTTTACTTTTGATTAGTTAGACATGAACATGAATAATTTGTCTATAAATTATTTATTTCCCATGTTTGGCTAAACATCTTGTGATTCTCGGGTTTGGGATTAGGTTAATGGATATTTATGTTGATGTTTAATTGCAATTGAAGTTATTATTTCCAGACCCTATTCGAGTATTTTGGTTTATTACTTGTTTTATCAAATGGCCATTGGTTTAACTTGCTTTGATGTATTGATTCATAATTCGAGAGATGAGTTTCAATACTACGTCTATGAGTACTTGACATGAATATTTGCAAAATTGAGAAGTCTGTGAATATTTGTGAGGATATTTGATCTTTTGTGCTTTTGGGAGTTGGATATCTTATGTTGAGTAGATATGCTAGCATTGATAATCCAATCAATGTTTTTACATACATCTCGAGAGAGAGAGGGTAAAATACTTTTCGTGATTGTCCTATAGGGAAGAATAATAATAACTTTGCTTGTGATTAATCTGATGACAAAAAGGGATATTAACTGAAACCATAACACATCAATCCATTCATCTCCTTGATCTTTCAATCAACTTTTACTTTGTCTTTTTAGGATAAATTCATGTCTTGCTTTTACAAAATCAATCATCCAGTTTCGATCGTCTAGATAAAAATAATACTATTACAATCCCAATACGTAGTACATTAATTTATTAGTCTCTGTGGATTCGACCTTGCTAACCCTATTCTATAAACTACACCGTACACTTGCGGTGAAGCTAAAAATAAGGCGAACAAGTTTTTGGCTCCGTTGCCGGGGACTAATTAAATTTTTAATACTAATATTGCGATAAATAGAAATATTTTTAATTTAGACATTTTTTTCTTTCTTTTTATTTGTTGTTTAATTCTACTCCTACTGTGTTTGACTTGGTTTCTTTAGTTGGTTCAGGTAGTGCATGAACACTCGCTCGAAGCAAAGAGAATTAGCACCGTTCATACCGGAGGTTGAGGCTTTTGCTAGGCGAATTAGTGCGGCTACTATACGGGCAGAAAGACAACAAGATCAGGTTATGGAGGACGTGGAAGAGAACAACGGGGGTAATAATAGAGGCAACAACAGAGGTAACAATGGGGCCAATAGGGTCATTAATGAGTTACGATGCAGGCGTCTTGGCATCCAGCGAAAGCGATTCGCGATTACTTTCGCCCACAGACAAATCGCAATTATGGTGGAATTGCCAATGTCCCAATTAATGTGAATAATTTTGAGCTAAAGCCAGCACTGATCTTGATGGTGCAATAGAATCAGTTTGGGGGTTTTCAGTCTGAGGATCCCAACTCTCATCTTGCGAACTTCATGCAAATTTGCAACACAATCAAGATGAATGGGGTAACTGATGATGCTATACGTTTGCGCCTATTCCTTTCACTTTAAGGGATAAGGCTAGACTCTGGCTAGGCACACTAACTCAGGGGAGAGTGAATACTTGGGACGAGCTGAGTCAGAAATTCCTGTTTAAATACTTCCCACCAAGTAAGACACTGCAACTTAAAAGTGAGATCACGCAGTTTAGACAGTTTGATTCTGAGCCACTGTATGAGGCCTGGGAGAGATTTCGGGATTTATTGAGGAGGAACCCGCAACACGGATTTCCAGAGGATCAGCAGCTTTGCTTCTTTTATAATGGGTTGATGGGACAGACCAGGTCATTTGTGGATGCCGCAGTACGAGGCGCTTTACTCGCAAGATTCCCACAGGATGCATTCAACTTGCTTGAAGAGATGGCAATGAATAGCTATCAGTGGCCCTCTAAGAGAACTAATGTGAAAAGGGTAGCCGTAGTCTCTGATTCAGACCCAATCAAGGCATTGACGGCTCAGATGACAACATTGACAAATCAGTTGAGTGCTCTAACTCAAGGGACAAAGGTAAACACGGGTGCAAACAATGGGGGAGTTCCTCGAGATCATACGGAGGAAGCTAACTTTGTTAATAACCGGAATTTCAATAATTACTGGAGTAGTCAGACTCCCAACCATTATCATCCAGATGTGAGAAATCATGAAAACTTATCCTATGCCAACACAAAGAATGTGATGCAACCACCACCAGGGTTCGGTGTGACAAATTGTGTCATTAATGCGGAGGCAAAGCCTTCTTTATAGGACATTCTCACCTCGTTCATGAGTGAAACGAGGAACCGGTTAAATAAAGATGAGGCTAAGATAGACAAAATCGAGGCACAAGTCACACAGTTGTCCAACACTGTGGGTTCACAAATGAAAAATATAGAAACTCAGATTGGCCAGTTAGCAACTATCATTGGTGGACAGCATCAGAAGGGCCAGTTTCTGAGTAACACGGAAGTCAATTCGGGGGAACAGTGTAACGCCATTCGTTTGAGTGGTACGGAGTACGAGGGGCCAAAAATTCTGGGAAGTGATGAAAAATCAGAACCACGCATGACCTGTGCATCGCAGCACGACCAGGTCGTGCGTGATGCCGTAGCAAATACTGAAAAAGCTGAAGGACGCACGACTCATGCGTCTGAGCATGGCCAGGTCGTGCGTGGTACCAAAGGATTCCAGGAACAGAACATGAGACACACGAACCGTGCACCTACGCACGCAGGCGGTCGTGCGTTATCTGAAAGCGAAAAATTCTGAAACCGGAGGCGGACACACGAAGTAAATGGCAGTGTTGAGGCTGAGGAAGGAACTTAGGAACAAATTGATGAACAAAAAGGGGCTGAGAAGCTTAAATCTTCATCTAACTCTGATTTTTCTAAACTTACTATTCCCATTCCTTTTCCTCAAAGATTTCAAAAAAAAAAGCTTGATGCGCAATTTGCAAAATTCCTTGATATATTTAAGAAACTGTATATTAACATACCTTTTGCAGACGCATTGGAGCAGATGCTCAACTATGCGAAGTTTTTGAAGGAAATGATGTCCAAGAAGAAAATGTTGGCAGAGTTCGAGACAGTTAACTTGACTAAAGAGTGCAGCGCAATCATTCAGAGGAAATTACCACAGAAGCTCAAAGATCCGGGGAGTTTCACTATCCCTTGTACAATTGGTGGTGTTTTCTTTAATAAAGCACTTTGTGATCTAGGGGCAAGTATTAACTTAATGCCCTTGTCCATTTTCAGGAAACTTGGATTGGGAGAGGTGAAGCCGTCCACGGTCACCTTGCAACTTGCGGATAGATCACTCACATATCCTAAGGGAATCGTGGAGGATGTGCTCGTGAAGGTAGACAAATTTATGTTCCCCGTGGACTTCTTGGTGCTTGACATGGAGGAAGATCGAGACATCCCTTTGATACTTGGGCATCCATTCCTAGCCACAGCTAGAGCCTTGATAGACGTGCAAAAGGGAGAACTCACAGTACGAGTTAATGATGAGCAAGTGTTATTCTCTATCTATAAGGCTGAGAAAATTTGTGATAGAATAGAGAGCTGTAATTCGTTATCAGTCATTGATACATGTGCTAATACATTTAATTTGAGTGATTGTGCGTTTGCTTTAGATCATATGCAGGAAGTACTGAAAAGTGAGAAAGCGAAGCACACAAAGAGGGACAACAGCTCCGAAGCACGTGTGTACTGCCACTCGCACGATGCAAACGAGAAGAATATAACCTTTGACCAATGTGTGAATCCTCCATTAGAGGCATTCAGAGGAGGCTCGAATTTATGCGAGTTGAATGGCAAGGAGAAAGGCATGAAGGGGTGACATACATCACCTTACGAGACCTGTGATCGAGAATTATAGGCGTCAAGATATAGACATTAAATTTAGCGCTTGTTGGGAGGTAACCCAATGGTATGTTGTTTAATTTTTGTTTTTCCCTTATTAGTTAGGTGTTATTTGATTTTCTTTAAAAAAAATTGAGAAAAGAACTTCACAGGGACATAGGCACGGCCCGTGCGTCTGACCGCTGGAACTGATTTAGGTTGTGCATCAGGTATGTTGAATCCACACTTTTCTTTGCGAAATTCTATCTTCTCTTACATGCAATATAATTTCATTCAAAGTTTGGGGGGAGAGATAGTTCATTTTGATTTGAAGGATGTGGTGAGAAAAAAAAATATTTGCATTCATATAGTTGCATTTTGAGCATATAAGTTGCATTGCATTAGACGCTTGTTTCGGTTTCAGCACGTTTATTGCTTTAGCACATTTATTGTTTTATTAGGATTTAGGGAGTGAGTTGAACGCTATTGTGATGCTTGTTGTGATCTTGGGAGCATTTTTTTGGAACAGTTTGTGTTGTTTTGAATTGGGGGTTGAGCGTGAGTTGATCGTATTGAGAATAGATGATATGGAGCATATGAATATTGAAAACATGGTTGTTATGCTTTGAATTACGCAATTGCAAGCCTGTGACCTTTGAGCCTTTCTTGCTTTCATTATATGCGATCTTGTTTGTTGATTGAGTGTGTCATTCATGTTGATATGAATTCTAGAACTTGCTCGGATATCTCTGTCAAAGTTACATGTTGTATGCAATTTATGAAAATGATTTAAAGCCATTTTTGTAAGCCTTTCAAGCCTTTTGCCTACCTAATGACATTGAATTTCCCTAGTTAGCCAATTTGAGCCTTTTGCCTGAGTTCTTGATAGCCACATTTCAAGCCTTTACTTGATATATCTGTTACCCTAAACTTGAGCGTATAGCATTGAGTAAGGGGATTGAATAAGGTTGAATGGGAGGATATCAAGAATTTTAGAAAATTGTGCGCATGTTGGATGTTGGGAATAAAAGAAGAAAGAAAAGGAGGAAAAGAGATGACATTTACTCACAAAAAAAATCAACTTTGTAGGAGAGTTAGATTTAAATGAACTTGTAGGTTATGATTGGTGATATGAGGCGAAAGAAAGTAGATATTGTAAACAAAGTGTGAAAAGAAAGACGAGAAGTTGATAAGAACAAAAGGTGATTAGGATAGCATGTTGGTTTGAATTAGAATAGTTGATTGAGTAAAAGATGTGCTTACCAATCTATACGCTTGAGTTTGAGTCACTTTTTCCATATTTCCTTACCCAAACCAAAGAGCCTTCATTACAACTAAAAGAAACGTCCTTTTTGATTTATGAACTGCATACATTCGGGTGGCGGAGATGTGAGACGATTTGCAAGCCTATGGTAATTCTTCAACATTGATATGATTTGAGCGAATACACGTCCCTTATTATTCTTGAGAGGAGAGTATACACTTGATCTGTGAGAGTCGTGATTTGAAGCATTTACCATGGTTTTAATTGACTTGTGCTCTGTGTTAGATATTCGAGGCTTGGTTGATTTATTGCTTGACGTATATGGATAAATGGCATGAATTGTGATGTGTTGTTCTTGATTTGCCTTTCATTACTCCCATTTGTGTTTTGTCTTGATTATAAAGCGTTGACCGGGACTGTCAATAGTTTAAGTTTGGGGGTTTGATTGGTATGTGTTTTGCATGTATTTTGGGCTTAATTGTAGCTAGAATAAGTTGATATGCATTCATTACTTGTTCGTATAGAGTGGAAAAGGTATTACACTTTGCTCGTTTTGTAGTAATTAATCGATATTTGTAGCATTTTGGCGACAATTCGGAGCATTGCGGTAAAGGACCGCCAATACTTGAACTAATATATGATTTTGGATTTGAATCGAGAAGAAGTCAGATGAACCGGGCGAGAAACGAAAAGAAACAAAGCAAAATCAGCTCCAGCAGGTGCGCACGGGCAGGGCGTGCATCTATAGCACGGCCCGTGCGCCATTACCAGAGCAGATACTGCCTACGGCATGGCGCACGGCTTGGTCGTGCCAAGACGCACGACCCATGCGCCATTGTAGCAGAATCAAGTGCCTACGGCCTAACGCACGGGCTGGCGCACGGCCCGTGCGTCTGTGCGGGAAAAACAGGGTTTGACAGATTTTATGAGATTTTGACCCAAACGGAGTATAAATATAGACGAGGCGGCCCCGAACAAACACACACGGATTTTTTGCCCTAGAAAGTGGAGAAAAGAGCAACCTTCTACCGGAAGATTCGAGAGATTGATCGAGATCGCAACAATACGCTTGAGAATTGAAGATAGATCGAGAGATCATCGACATCCCTGAGTTTTGTCATTCCATAGTATCTTTTACTTTCGATTAGTTAGACATGAACATGAATAATTTGTCTATGAATTATTTATTTCCCATGTCCGGCTAAACACCTTGTGATTCCCGGTTTTGGGATTAGGTTAATGGATATTTTTGTTGATGTTTAATTACAATTGAAGTTATTATTTTCGGACTATATTCGAGTACTTCAGTTTATTACTTGTTTTATCAAATGGCCATTGGTTTAACTTGTTTTGATGTATTGATTCATAATTCGAGAGATGAGTTTCAATACTAGATATGTGAGTACTTGACATGAATATTTGCAAGATTGAGAAGTATGTGAATATTTGTGAGGATATTTGATCTTTTGTGCTTATGGGAGTTGGATATCTTATGTTGAGTAGAGATGCTAGCATAGATAATCCAATCAACATTTTTACATACATCTCGAGAGAGGGTAAAATACTTTTAAGTGATTGTCTTATAGGGAAGAATAATAATAACTTTGCTTGTGATTAATCGATGACAAAAAGGGATATTAACTGAAACCATAACCCAGTGAATCCATTCATCTCCTTGATCTTTCAATCAACTTTTACTTTGTCTTTTTAGGATAAATTCTTGTCTTGCTTTTACAAAAAAACATCCAGTTTCGATCGTCTAGATAAAAATAAGACTATTACAATCCCAATACTTAGTATATTAATTTATTAGTATCTGTGGATTCGACCTTGCTAACCCTATTCTATAAACTACACCGTACACTTGCAGTGAAGCTAAAAATAAGGCGAACAGCGTGTAATATATTTTTATATGTATATATTATGTATATGTATGTGTGCGTGAGTTTAGTGTGTGCTAGTGTGTGTGTACTATATATTTATATGTATATATATGTGTGTGCGTGAGTTTGTGTGTCTTTTTGTGTGTCAGAGGTTGTGTGTGAAATAGGGATACAAATTTTGGTATTTTGGTATTAATTGGTGATAGGATTTCTAATAAAACAAACCCACAAACCCACTTACAGCTTTTCTCTTTTTCAAAGTTTAGGATTAGGATTTGTTTCACAAAATTTACTTTTCTTTTCAGCCAATTCAATACCTATGACCTATCTTTCAATTCAAATCATTTTCTTTCTTAATCAGTCGATTTATTTATTTATTTATTTTATCTTAATTTATTATTTTGCTATATTATTAATTGTACTTTATAATATATTGTAGACAACGAAGAAAACGAGTAGGATTTACTGCATATTGCATTCTTCGCACAAATATATGCGTTTAATCGAGGTGGGGATATTCTATTCACTTATTGTTTGTCGTTATTAAATGCTTCGTATATGTGTATTTGTTTATGTGCAATGTGAAAATAAATCATGTTAGCCAGGGACCGTAATAAGGTCCAGGATCAAAAGTATCCTCGGGGTGAACCCGCAGTGTTATAATTAGTATGGGGTCAAGAAGGTCAGGGATCAAATGCATTCTCGGGGTGAGCCCGCGGTAAGTACTTAGTCAGGGGCTATAAGAAAGTCCGAGATCAAAAGTATCCTCGGAGTGAACCCGCAGTACTATAAAGTAACTGGCGATCAAAATAAAAGTTAAATTACATGTTGAATGTTTACGATTATGCCTATTGATGTATTTAATTTTGACAAACGTGTCCCCATTGAGCTATTTGAAAGCTCACCCCATATTTATTAACATTTTTCAAGTTGAGGAGTTCGAGCGAGGATTGGAGGCGGTGGATGCAAAATCAATAGTTTTATTTTATTTTACAAATTTAAGAATATTTATTTTGTTAACGGATTTTTAATTAAAATTTTATTTTTGGATGACTGATGTTTGAGTTCGAATTAAAAGTACTTTTGTTTATTTGGATGCGAGTTTTTAATCATATGCTATCTTTTTAAAATTGTGTTCTTCTAATTAAGCTTATTGCACTACTTGTTAAATTTTTTGTATTGTTAGAAAATTTACGTCGTTACAAGTGGTATCAGAGCAGGTCTACGGTTCTGTAGACTTGTTAAAAAAATTGTGTCTTTTTAAATATAAAAAAAATAGTATAGTGACATTCACCTCCGCCATATCTCGTCGGAGTCCTTAAGGTATGCAACTTTATTACGCCATTACTCAATATATTCTTGATATGTCGTGTCACAACATTATGCAACACATATTATTCATGTCATTATGTCTTATTGCTTTTATTTCATACTCTTTATTGCATGTGTACTTGTTATATTAGAAGAACGAACTATAGGCTCCTCGCGTAAAAAAAAAGGAGAGACTCATAATGAATTATATTGACTTAATAGAACTAATATATATTTATAATGACTTGTTTTTTTCTATTTACTTCGACTACTATGCGATAATAACATAAGATGGGTACTAAGAATGTATTGTGTATGATTATAGGAAGATGGCTCCACGAAATCCTCCACGAGTGCCTCGACGGCCCCGAACCTTTAACCAGAACAATGTTGGGAACCAAGACAATGAAGGAAACCCAACTAACACTGGGAACCAACCTACGGCTGGAGACTTCTTTGCGGAGATTCTCAATGCCGTACAGAATAATAATGGGAACAATAACAACAACAATACTAGAGTGGTGGAACAATTTCACCATTACCGTCCACCCATATTTAACGGATGTGATGGCCCAGCAGCAGTGGAAGAATGGTTAAGAGCGATGGAAAGGATTTTCAGACTTATAGCTTGCACGATGAACAGCGAGTGGCTTGTGCCGCCTTCTAACTAACTGATGATGCAGATCATTGGTGGGAAGGTTACTAGGAGAAACAGGACTGAAGAAGAACGGAATGCATTATCCTGGGATGAATTTAAAGAAGTGGTGATGGAGAAGTATTTCCCTAGATCCTAATGTGACAAGAAGGAAACATAATTTTTGAACTTTACGCAAAGGGGATTGACTGTAACTGAATACGAAAGGGAGTTTAACCAATTATGCCGGTTTGCACCACATCTGGTTGGCACCGACCTAAAGAAATCCTTGAGGTTCAGAAGAGGATTGAGGTCACAGTTGTCTGGATTTCTATCTACACAGGGGGACTTTTGTAGGTCCCAAGGGTGTGGTGTAAGGTTTAGAATGGGAGGGGTTCAATAAACCATACCAAATTTTCGATTTTAGTCCTTTTAAGATAGATCAACAGAGTTGACTCAAATCAGATGTGTCCTTGGGGGGCAACTAAGTTGGCTATTCAGCTAAGTTACCACTCAACAGACTCGATATAGTTGTTGATAGTATAACTCGGCTGCTTAAGCTAACATAACTTAGTTGATTTGGTTTTATAACAGTGAAAGACTTAACACCCTTTGATTGATTTGAAGCTTGTTTTTAACACTTGTTTTAACACTTAGTTATTTATCAGATTGATAGCAAATTTAACTAACAGCAGATATAAAGTAAATGCAGGAAAGTAAGTGCTGAAAGTAAATCGATACAAGTAAGTTTTATTGTGGTTTGAAGATGGGGTAATTCTTTTAATCCACTCTTCTCCAACTCCTGAAGGAATCCACTAAGTAACAGATCAAGTTATAAACCAGTGAACAGTCTAGAGACAGCCTTGATCACACAGCTGGCTTTTTCTGCGACTTAGCTTCTTCACGAGGCAGCTGTCTTGCTACTTCAACTCACTTTCAAGTTCTTGGATTTGATCATGTAGCCCTCCAATAAACTTGAAACTTGGTTCGACCTTGATCCTTTCTATAATCCTTCAACTTGGAAAGTAGACCATTTTTTGCTCTCCTTCACAGCTTGTGTTGGATTGAGTTACTTTGAGTTTTAGGCTTGAGGAATATCTTTATAAGCTTTGAGAATTTTGCAGGTTAATTTCTTGAATATTTCTTAAAAGATCTGTGTCATTCGTTTTCTTTTCTCAAATGCTTCCTCAGCCTTTTATAGTGCACATTTGAAATTTGCCAATTGAAGAGATAGGCTAGTTTCAAAATATCACTTTGTGTTCATTGGCTTGTCTTTTCTTGGTCTGCAGCACTTGTGATGTTGACCCTTCCTCGTATTAATTGGCTTCGCAGCTTTACATGTTCTAACACAAGACGCAGTGTTTCCCATTGACTCATTCCTTTTGCTAATTTCTGGGCCAAACACTTTAAGACCTGGCAGCTTGACATATTACTATATCGAATAATATCCTTGACTTTATTCCAACAGATCTAAATCAGTTGTCTTAACTTAATTGTTGCCTTTACCCCAGGTGACTTGAGTCTACATCAATCATAGTTTTGCCTACGTACCAGGATACGTAATAAAAGCTCGGCCCGACGAGCCATTTCAGCCTTCCGTTCATGCAAAGCGAAACAACCAAGACATCTCTCATTTGCATGCCCTGATATCTGCAACAAATTATATCATTAGGAATTCAGTGTAAAAAAATATAGGGAATTTTATTTAATATATTTTCTAATCAACCCCACAACTTGGAAAAAAAAGTCGGAGATCATTCATATAGATCTATCGGAACAAGAGCTGTTGGGATAACTCTACCAAATTAAAAATAGAATTGAAGGTTAAGATTTCAATAATACATCAAGTAATAAACAAAAGCATTGCTAATAATAGTATAACCAAAACAAAACAAAACATCAACCATGAAAGAGATCAACTCTTTATTAATTACTCCAATAGAGTTTGTGAAGTAATTATATGATCATGATACTAAAAATATTTTGTTGCCATTCTAAAATAATTCTGAATATTGGAATGTAAAACACGAAAGAAATGAGGCAAGTGAGCTGGTATTTTTCATTATTCGATCACACGATGCTTAGTCTTTGTCATTTGTTATATACAAATGACACAGTAAAAAACCGTTAAAACGTGTTTTACAAAGTGTAACTAACAACTAAAAGCAACAAGCAACTTCATAATGAGACAAAAATGAAAAATGAGAAAATGAGTATTCTCAACATCCCCCTCAAGATGCACCATGGGGAAGATCAGCCATGTGCATCTTGGACAGGAAGGAAGCAAAAACTGGAGAAGCAAAAAGCTTAGTGAACACATCAGCGAGCTGAGCAGAAGAGGCAACCTTTTGGGGAAGAACCAGAACAGCTTTAAACTGATTGCGTACCAGGTGGCAGTCTATCTCAAGATGCTTAGTACGCTCTTGAAACACGGGGTTGGCAACAATGTAAAGAGCAGCCTGATTATCGCAATAGAGTGGGATAGGAACAGGCAAGGAGAGGAGCATATCTGGAGCTAAGAAAGTAATCCATTGCACTTCACACTCAGTAGTACTAAGTGCTCTATACTCAGCTTCAGCTAAGGACCGGGAGACCGTAGTTTGCTTCTTAGATTTCCAGGAAATGAGATACCCACCCAAAAACACACAATATCCAGTAATAGATCTTCGAGTATCCTTACAGGTAGCCCAATCAGCATCATTGTATGCTGTCAAACTAAAAGAACCAGAGGAAGAGTAGAAGATCAACCCCTTGGAAGCACATCCCTTAAGATATTTGAGGAGATGCAATGCAGCATCCCAATGAGTACTAAATGGATTATTAACAAATTGACTTAACTGCTGAACATAAAATGTTATATCAAGCCAAGTGAGATTAAGATACAACAACCTCCCAACCAATCTCCTATATTGATCTGGATCCTTGAGAGGCACACCACACTCACCAACCAATCTCAAACCTTGGGGAAAAGGTGTGGCAGCTGATTTACAATCCAATAACCCCATGTCTAAGAGTATGTCCATCACATATTTTCCCTGGTTCAAGTAGGTACCTGAGGATGTACGAGCAAGCTCAAGCCTCAAGAAGTAGTTTGCAACCCCCAAATCCTTAATGGTAAATAAATCATCCAGATATTTCTTCAGTTGACTGATTGCACCAATGTCTGAGCTAGTCACAAGAACATCATCAACATAAATCAACACAAATAGAAAGATGTCAACTGTATGCTTAATGAAGAGGCAACTATCATGAGGGGACTGAAGGAACCCCTAAGCTGTTAATTTGGAACAAAACTCAGTGTTTCACTGTCTGGATGCTTGCTTCAACCCATAGAGGCTTCTCTTGAGGAGACAGACTTCCCCAGCTCTAGACTTTTTATAACCAAGAGGTGGCTGCATATAAATAACTTCATCTAAAAATCCATGAAGGAAGGCATTATTGATGTCCAACTGATGTAAGGGCCACCCCTTAAGAGTAGCCACAACAATGAGCATCATAACCGTGACAAGTGCAACAGGAGAAAAGCTGTCCATGTAGTCCACACCATAAACTTGATGATAGCCCTTGGCAACAAGCCTAGCCTTAAGCCTTTCCACAGTGCCATCAGGGTGCCTCTTGACCTTATAAACCCACTTGCAACCAATGGCACTTTTACCTTGGGGCAGAGTAGTTAAGACCCAAGTATTATTCAGTTCAAGAGCCTCCAATTCCTTGTCCATAGCCTCCACCCAACCTGGATCCTTGCTAGCCTGAGCATAAGAAGAAGGTTCCTGCATAGTAGATACAGTGGCCATAGAAGACATAGATGTAGAGGAGGAAGAGGGTAAGGGTGGAAGAGATGAACCTGAAAGAGCTACAGGTATTGCTGTAGTAGGCTGTGGAGTAGTACTGTTGTAAGTAGGGGTTTGCACGGTACGAGACGGTTCGGAGATTCATAAATCTCCAAAACCGTCCTAAAGTTCGGAGATTTTAAAATTCAATCTCCAGAACCGAACCGTAGAGAAAAAATCTCCGTACCGAACCATACCGAAAATTTAGTACGGTTCGGTACGGGGATTCGGTCCTAACGGGACGGTATGGTTCGGAACGGTGAAACGGAGATTAATAAAAAAAATAAAATATAAGGACATATCAAAACCTCATTATTTATTAAAAAACGTGACAGAAGATTAATGAATAAAAATACAAAGAACAGATTAATGTCTTTTTTTCAATTTTTATTAGTAACACTTACTAAAAAAAAATTCTTGTGGTCTCGGTCGATCACCTGCAAAGACAAACAAACAACAAAACCATGATCCTTGATTTTTTAAGCATTATGAATATGGAAATAACAAATAGAAAAATGGGGGGGTCAGAAAAGTTCAACTAAGAAAAATTTAAAAAAAATTTCAGGTCTCTTAATTACAAACCCACTTGTTTTTTTTTTTTTTTGCATTTGGGGTCGATGACTCGTGGCGTGAAGAGATGGGAGAGATCGAGAGAAATCGATTGACTTAGGGCTAGGGTTTGAGGTCATTTAAGCCTTAACTGGGTTTGGGTTTGGGGGGGTTTGTGGAATGGGTTGATGAGTTGGGTCGTGGGTCACCATTGGGCTAAGAGTATTAGGGGTTATCACGGTGCGGTTTTGCGGTTTTTTGAGTAAATTTCAAATCGAATTGCTATATGCGGTTCGATTAAAAAAATTCAAATTGCGGTTTTATAAAGTAAAATCGAAGGTGCGGTTTGAAGCGGTGGCATGCTGTTTTGCGATTTTAATTAAAAAAACATTATATAATTGATAAACTAATATAATTTTGTTATGATATTTTAAAGAAAAAGGCAAAGAAAAATATTATAATTGAAAAATGATTTTCTTAAACAAGGTGTATTTTTATGAATAAAATGCACATTGCAATATCTTTTATTTCAGTTATATTCAATATGTAATGCAATGTAATGTTGTTATATTTTAATGCAAAATATAATGCATTGTAATAATAATAAAAGAATGTAAATAGTGTTGTAATTTAGTATACAAAGTGTAAATTTAATTATATCATTCATAAAATTAGTTTTTAATATATTTTGTTGTCTAACTATTTAACTAAAGACTAAAAAATGTTAAAGGAGTGTTTGCAAATACTAAAAATAAGTGCTTTTCAGTTTTTTGCTTAAAAAACAGTTTTTAGTGTTTGCATATACCAATTTTTGCTTCTAATTCTGCTTCATTTAATTAGAATCTAAAAGCAGGGAGATGGGTGCTTTAGATTCTGCTTCTTCTTTTTCTAGTTTGAATTTTACAAATAAATAAGTATTTTTACTATTTTTTCACCAAACACTCTCACCATCTCATTGTCAACTTTTAATTCTATTTTTAAACACTACCAACTTCTGGTTCTCAACTACTTCTACTTCTGCTATAATAAATCACTTCTTCTAAAAGCAGAAGTTTTTGTAAACACTCTCTACAATTAATATGGTTGAACCAAGAATATTGTATTTCTCTTTAATTTAGCAAACTTTTATTAGCCTTAAATATTTTTATAAGACTAAAAATCGTAAAGTCATATTCTAAAAGTCATCCAAACATAATAAATAATTAAATATTACCATATTAAATGATATAAATTCTTAGAAACTTAACATAATAATTAATTAATCATATCAAATAATTTTCTAGGTTAATTAAATGTGGGCTGTCAAAATATCAAAATATAAATAAGATAAAAATAGCAATATGTATATATTAAAAAATTCTTAAAAAATAGGTTCTATCTTTGGATCTTCGGTTTGATGCAAGGCATGCGGTTCTCGATGCGAATATTTTAAAAATCTCGAACCGCACCCATAAAATTTTTCGGAGACGGTTCGGTTCGGAGAAAGTCAAAAAGTCAACGGATGTTTTCGGTTCAGATATTTTTTGGTTCGGATATCGGTTCGGTTCCAGTGATCTCCAAGTCCCGTGCACAACCCTAGCTGTAAGTGACAAAATCATTGAGTCTAGCAGGCTTAGGAAGGTGTCTAGGGGATTTTCTGAGAGCAATAGGAAGGTCTAGGTCTGAAGGAGGAGCAACAGAGGGCATGGGAGAGGAAGATGAAGGAGGAGAAAGAGTGAAAAAATAATCATCACTGGAAGATGGAATAGGAAGAGATGTGGAAGTAACTGTAGTGTAAGTAGGAAATTCATATTCAACAAAGTAAGCTTCCCTTGTCACCAAAAATTTATGAGTCACCAAATTGAAAAGCTTGTATCCTTTTTTACCTATTTCATATCCCAGGAAAATACATTTGTGTGCCCTTGGATCAAACTTTGATTTGTGAGGCAGGATATTTGTGGCAAATGCTAGGCAACCAAATGGTTTGAGCAAAGAGTAATAAGGTGGTTTATGGTAAAGCATTTCATAAGGTGTCTTCCATTGTAAGAGAGAGCTAGGGAGCCTGTTAATTAGGTATATGGCTGTGAGGAGGGAGAATGGCCAGAAGTCAATAGGGAGCTTGGACTGGAAAAGAAGGGCCCTAGCTGTATCTAGAAGATGTCTGTGTTTTCTCTCCACAATGTCATTCTGTTGTGGAGTGTAGACACAGCTTCTTTGATGAATAATGCCATGATTATGAAACAATGAGGTGCACTGAGTATTGACAAATTCAGTTCCATTGTCAGTCCTAAAGGTCTTGATGACACATTGAAACTGATTTTTAACCATCAAAATGAACTTCTCTAGCAAATATGGGACCTGAGATTTGTGGCTCATAAGATAGGTCCACGTACACCTGCTGTAGTCATCTACCAGAGTGAGAAAATAAGGAGTATGCCAGAAAAGAGTGCCAGAGTGAAATGGTCCCCATACATCCACATGAACAAGTTCAAAGGGAGCAGAAGCACAAGAATAACTAGTAGGAAAAGGATGTCTATGCTGTTTAGAAATATGACAAACTTCACAAATCTTTAAATCATGTTGCAAAGTTTCAGTACAAAAGGAATGCAGGAAAGGCAAATGTTTAAGAGTGTTACAAGAAGCATGTCCCAATCTCTTGTGCCAAAGAGTAAGCACATTATTACAATATATGTCCGTCTTACAAGAATCATAAGTAGAAGCAATCATATGAGAATGATGTAAAAATGAAGAGAAAACAGAGGATGTCACTTGAAGCATGTACATTTTCCAACAGCCTGTCCCACAACCATACCTTGTCAGTCTTCAGGTCCTGGAATAAACAACGAGAAGGATAGAAAATGCATTTGCAATTAGAATCCTGAGTAAGTTGAGCAATGGAGAGTAGGCTGCACTTGAAAGCAGGAACAAATAGCACATTGGTGAGACTAAGATCAGAGGAAATAAACACATCACCAATATGTGTGACTGATTTAGAAGTGCCATCAGGCATAAACACAGTAATAGGATAAAAAATGGAGAGTAAGGATAGAGATGTACACATATGTCTACTAGCCCCTGTATCTATAATCCATGAACCTTCATCTAAATGCTCAAACGTATTGAAAGCACATTGGTAACTAGAAGGATCCTTACCAGTGTATCCAGAAATGAGCAAACGACATACCACCATTATCCTTTCCACCTGTGCTCATAGTAGCCATGAGTTTAACAAATTCCTGTTGGATTATGTTGCTAATATCTGCTGTCTGGACTCCTTTAGGCACACTAGCACCATCCTTCTTTTCCTGTATTGGTTCTGCAGACACAAGATTAGCCATATGTCTCCCCCTCTGCTCCTTAGGCATCATAAACTAATCCGGATATCCAACCAACTTAAAACACTCTGTGATCTCATGTCCAGGTGCCTGGCAATGTTTACAGATTAGCTTGGCCTTCTCCTCCTTTCTTCTCCGCATAGGTGCTGATTGTCCCCTTGGCTTGGATCCAGACCAAGGTCCTGGCCATTGATTCATGTTTTTATTTGTGTTAGCCACCATGGCTGCACCTTCTAATCCATCAGGAAGTCCTTGGTCGACAGATCTCTGCTTCTCAATCCTTAACACCATTGAGTATGCTTTGTTAACATCAGGTAATGGATCCATTAATAGGATCTGGCTCCTAGTTTGTTCATACGCATCAATCAATCCCATCAATAATCGCATCGACTAGTACTCTTATCATTTTCAACCGTCTTCTTATGACCATCGCATACACAAGCAAGAGTAGGTAATAAGTTGGAGTATTCAACCCACAATCGTTTCAGCCTGGTAAAATAAACCATAACCGAAGCATTTCCTTGACTAATAGTAGAAATCTCCCTCTAGTAGCTGATATAACTGCGGACCATTGCTTTGTCCAAACCATTCCTCAATATCCAACCACAATTCCCTAGCAGATTTCGCATATATCAACCTTTTGCCACTGTTCGAATTAAGGAAATTCCTCAGCTGGTGGTTTAATCTTCCCATTTATAAATCCTAGTTTAGTTTTTGCTCCTAGAGCTATAGAAATCGAACGCTTCCACGATAAGCAATTTGCATCTGTTAGTGGACTCGAGACCAGCATCATCCCCGGATGATCTGAGCCATGCAACAGGAGCGGTTCATCCTCATAGTCACAACTTGATGAGCAAATTGATGATTCTGCGATCCTCTAGGAGTATCATCGGAATGTTCATCGCCGGCAGCTATCAAGCTCCATGGCGGAAAATTCAGCTTGTAATCGGCTCTGGATACCATGTTGCAATTCTAAAATAATTCTAAATATTGGAATGTAAGACACGAAAGAAATGAGGCAAGTGAGCTAGTATTTTTCATTATTCGATCACACGGTAAGGGAGGTACTGTGCAGCTGTTTATATACAGCTTACATAAGCAAAAACCGTTAAAATGTGTTTTACAAAGTGTAACTAACAACTAAAAGAAACAAGCAACTTTATAACAGACTAAAATGAAAAATGAGAAAATGAGTATTCTCAACATATTTGCATCTATTTTTTTGCTTTTGAGCTAGCTCGCTGGCTTTGTGACCAATGTTCCTTTCATTTCTTATATATTATATTGAATCTATTTATAAAACTAGTAAAGTGCACGTGCGTTGCACGTGAACCATATAATTTGGCTAATTTAATTAAACATAAGTTATTAATAAAATATAATATAATTTAATTATATTACAAACATTATTATTATCATACAATGCAATATGAGTTGAAAAGAATTTTGCCAGATTAAAAATAAATATTCATAGATTGTATCTAGCAAATAATCTTTGTTTGAGATGGATGTAAATAGAGATGGCAATGGGGCGGGTTAAAACCCGACCCCGCATCAAACACATCACGCAAGTTAAATAGGTCGCGGGTCCAAAACTTCAAAACCCGCCCGGGTCCGGCGGTTCCTGTGTCCAATAGGGCCCGCCGCGCCATATTAATTTTTATTATAATTTTGAATATGTGTTTAGATATTTTTGCATTATTTACCTTTAGATTTGAGTGTTGTATTAATATTCATTTACTACTATAACACCTTGTAATATTGTACTTAGAATATTTGTTTTGAGTATTAGTTGAGTACTATTGCAAAATCCTAGTAGTAGTTTTGTTTTTTAAAAAAATAATCATAATAGCAGCTAAATAGTTGTAAAATGTAATTATAATAAGTTGCATAATTACATTTAGTATGTCTTGCGCTTATTATGGGAATCTTCATTTAAAGATAACTTCAAATTTGAAAATCATATGACAAACAACTTGAAGAATACTTTAGATTTAAAATTAAATTATTTCATATCATAATTGTTTCCTAGAACTGAATTATAGAAAATAAGGAAGATAGGTCCATGAAAGCACCATAAAATAGCTATAAGTAAAAAAATTATTGCATAAATTCAAGTTGCATTAAGTCTTACTTTGGAACAATCGTGGGCCTATTCTTACTTGAATTTGTCGATCTCCTTGCATATTTGTGGTTATTGTTTGTTTATCTTAACATCTCATTTCTACATGTCATCTATATCATTCTTGAGCATTCTTTTTTTTGTTTGTCTTCAAAGTGGATTACTTGTATCTAATTAATTGTATTCCGCCCCTAGGGTAACCTTCCGCACTATCTTATATTTTTATTTTTAAAAAATATTTAAAATATGGTTTACATATATAAAATATAGGATAATGTATTTTTTATATATTTAATATTATATATAACATATAACCAATTATCAGTCTGACACCATATCGAAAAAATAAGGAAATATTTGCTAAAGATCATTTCCCACCTCTAGCAAAAATTCAAACAAATAAATAAATTAGTTAATCGATGGCATCAAGTATGGAAAAACGAAGGTCAGTCTCTTAATGCAAAAGAGGAACTACTAAAATAGAGGTGTGAAGTTTCAATGATTTTTAAAAAAGAGTTGGTCTCCTATTAGATGGTCTAACGGATCTAAGTTCGTTAGACGAATCCATAAACAATACCCAAACCCACAAACCCAATACACAAATCCACATACGCAATAACCCTA
Source organism: Rehmannia glutinosa (assembly GCA_016081115.2). Classification (NCBI taxonomy): domain Eukaryota; kingdom Viridiplantae; phylum Streptophyta; class Magnoliopsida; order Lamiales; family Orobanchaceae; genus Rehmannia; species Rehmannia glutinosa. The sequence continues at coordinate 34,808,978 of CM071924.1, read as the reverse complement.
GATGTCCGCCTTCCACGTTCTCCACTCCAAAATATTTTGCGCCATCCAACAATAAAAAATCGACAGTGATGCTTCCCTAGATATGCATACAGAAGTAATCAAAAATCGTCACCGCCTTCTTCTCTTATTCTGCATTTATGATTGATTTTGTATTGACCATTGCATTTTTGTTCACACGAGATATGCACACAAAAGAAAACCACATGCACAAAACTTTGTGCTTCTGTCAGCAAATGCATCTGCCTACAGGGTTTGCTAGAACTACCAATACTTTCTATGATAGTTTCATGAATAATTACCAAAATGCCTTTAATCAAAAAATGGAAGTAACTAATACTTTTATGGGACTACTAATATTTTTTATGAGGAAAACTAATATTTTTTAGGAAGAATTACTAAAATACCTTTAATCGAAAAACTAATAATTTTCAAGGGGACTATAAATACATTTTAGGGGGATTACTATTACTTTTTAGGAAAAACATTAATACTTTTCATGATGACTACTAAAAATATTGTTTAAGGAACTACGAATACTAATACTTTTTCGAGGGTACTATTTTTTCCAGAGGAAAAGCTAATACTTTTCAGGCTCCTACAATTGCCTAATATTACAAAAATTACCACCACGTCCTCCAGTAATACTATGACTATGCATATATTACAAAATTGCCATGGGGCAGTTTTGGGATCCTCCTTACGAATTTTGGCCCGTTACGCGGGACCTGGGCGGGATTAGGCGGGCCTAATCGGAAAAAAATTGTAGGTAGACAAAGGGGGCCTAACGCCTAGGCGGAGATTAATCGGGGCTAGGCGGGGACTTTTACAACAGAGTTTACAAGTAACTACTATTAACTTTTAAAATTACAAATATTTGCTCAAGGTACACAAACACTCCCTTAATGTTTGTATTTACCTAACAAATAAAGCATGCAAGTTGTAAAACAAAAATAAATGCCAAGAAGATATTTGTAATTTTAAAAAATATTGAATTTTTTTATAATTAGGTTAAATCTCAATGGTAATATTTATAATTATTCCTAAAATTTATTTAAGATTTAAGCCATCAGTCAATCAAATCACAGTAGACTCAAGAGTTTAAATTCTTGATAGAAAAACATATCTTTCTTACAATGTAGCCGCATGTATTGTTGAATTATTAGCTAGATACATTGAAGTAAAATAGTTCTAGTATATTCTATGCATGAATAAGTGAAATTCATGTATGTGACTTTTTTGGTTTTCTCATGAATGGGGATAGGTGAATGTATGGAAATTAAATATTGATGTATGCTTGAGTGTATGTTCATCTTGGGTATCACCTATAAATACCCTTGTTATGGAGTCATTTAAAGAAGTGAAGAAAGTGATAATAAAATAAAATAAATTTTCCCCTCTATTCTCTTGTGTGTGTGAGTTATTTGTAATATATGCTCTCCAATTTCTAACAAATTGGTATCGAGCCACTTGTGTTTGAAGACCAAAGCTTGAACAAAAATGTCAAACGGGACACCATTTGTAGTTCCATCACTCACCAAAGAAAATTATGATAATTGGTGTATTAGAATGAAAGCCTTGCTTGGAGCCTATGAAGTATGGGACCCTGTGGAGAAAGGTCTTGAAGGAGATGATGCAAACGCCAAGAAAAAAGACCAAAAAGCGCTCACACTCATCCATCAAAGTTTGGATGAGAAGATGTTCGAGAAAGTTGCTACGGCAACTACCTCCAAGCAAGCATGGGAAATTCTTCAAGCCTCTTTTAAAGGAGTTGACAAAGTAAAAAAGGTTCGTCTTCAAACATTAAGAGGTGAGTTTGAATCTCTACATATGAAGGATTCCGAGTCTATTTCGGATTACATTTCAAGAGTTTTGGCTATTACCAATCAAATGAAGAGATATGGAGATGATATGAAGGACGATCGAATTGTTGGCAAAATTTTGAGATCTTTGGATCCAAAATTTAATTATGTTGTTGTTGCCATTGAAGAGTCCAAAGACCTGGACACCATGACCGTTGATGAACTTGCTGGATCTTTGCAAGCTCATGAAGAAAGATTGAAAAAACCGGTTCAAGAATCTGTGGAACATGCTTTGAAAGCAAAGCTGTCTTTGAAAGAGAAAGAGACGAACCTAGGCACGTCCCAAAGAGGTCGAGGACGTGGAGGATTTCGTAGACAAGGCCAAGGTAGAGTCGAGGTCATGGAAGAGGTGGACGAGTGTGAGATACACCTCAAACAATAATGCCACGAGCCAAAACTTCAATCAAGGAAGAGGCCGTGGACGAGGTAGAGGTCCGAGAGGTGGAGGATATAGGCCAAATCAACCAAGGTATGACAAATCAGAAATTGAGTGTTATAATTGTCATCGCTTTGGTCATTATGCTTGGGAATGTAGAAGTAACGTAGAGGAGACAAGTAATCTTGTGGAGAGCAATGATAAAGAAGATGTAGATCCCACTTTGCTTCTTGCTTGCAAAAATAATCAAGATGAGAAGGGAAATCAATGGTATCTTGACTCCGGTGCAAGTAGCCACATTTGTGGAAAGAAAATTTGTTCGTGGAACTGGATGAATCGATCGATGGTGATATAACTTTTGGAGATTCTTCAAAAGTTCAAGTCAAAGGAAATGTACAATTTTGATTCGGTCAAAAGATGGAAGCCATCAATTTATTTCTAATGTCTTTTATGTTAAAACCATGAAGAGTAACTATTGAGTTTGGGACAATTGTTGGAGAAAAATTATGATATACACTTGAAAAATAGAAGTTTGACCATGAAAGATGAAAATGGGAGATTGATGGCCAATGTACCTATGATTTAATAATAGAATGTTTTTGCTAAACATTCAAAATGACGCCCTATGTGCTTAAAGTCTTGTTTCAAAGATGCATCTTGGCTATGGCATTTGAGGCTTGGACACTTGAACTTTGATGGCCTCAAAATGATGAGCAAACAAAGAATGGTGAAAGGATTGCCTTCCATAAATCATCCAAATCAACTTTGTGAAGGATGTATTTATGGGAAGCAAGCTAGAAAGAGTTTTCGAAGGAGTCTATGTCTAGAGCTCAACATCCACTTTGGAGTTGATACACTCGGATGTTTGTGGACCTATCAAACCATCATCACTTGGTAAGAACAATTACTTCGTGCTTTTTATTGATGACTATTCTCGGAAAACTTGGGTGTACTTTTTGAAGGAAAAATCGAGAGTGTTTGAAACCTTCAAAAGTTCAAAGCGATGGTAGAAAAACAAAGTGGTTACCAAATAAAAGCTCTTGGTCCGGCCGTGGTGAATTCACTTCAAATGAGTTCAAAAATTTCTGTGAGAAAAATGGTATTCATCGTCCCATGACAACTCCATATTCACCACAACAGAACGGAGTAGCCGAGCGAAAGAACCGGACTATTCTTAACATGGCAAGAAGTATGTTGAAAAGCAAAAATATGCTTAGAAGGAGTTTTGGGCCGAAGCTGTTTCTTGTGCAATCTACTTGATGAACAGATGTTACACTAAAAGTGTGCATGGAAAAACACCTCAAGAAGCCTGGAATGGCTATAAACCAATTGTTTCACACTTGCGGGTTTTTGGAAGCATAGCCTACACACATGTTCCTGATGAGAAAAGAGCCAAACTTGATGATAAGAGTGCAAAATATATCTTCGTAGGCTATGATCAAAGTTCCAAAGGCTACAAGTTGTACGATCCGAACAATGGAAAAATTGTGATAAGCCGAGATGTCGAGTTCGATGAAGAAGGTGTTTGGGAATGGAATGATCAAAACAAAAATGAACAATATAGTCCATTCTTTGATGATGATGAAGAAGAAGGCCCGACTCAACCTATTACACCACCATCAACGCCACCACCACAAAGTGCTCAAGTTGATGATCCAAGTTCAGTGAAAGTCCTCGAAAATTTAGAGGCCTGCGTGAAATATACGATGACACCGAAGAAGTAAGAAATTTGAGTGATTTTACTCAATTTTGTTTGTTTACGGATTCCGAGCCTGTGAGTTATGATGATGCTGCTCGTGATGAAAAATGGGGAAATGCTATGAATGAAGAAATAAAAGCGATCGAGAAAAATGATACGTGGGAGCTAGCATCACTACCTAAAGGTAAAAACACGATCGGTGTGAAGTGGGTGTACAAAATAAAAAAAAAAAAAGAAATGCAAAAGGCGAGATAGAAAAATATAAAGCCGATTAGTGGCAAAGGGTACAAGCGAAAGTCGGCATTGACTATGATGAGGTATTTGCGCCCGTTGCTCGCTTGAAACTATTCGGTTGATCATTTCCCTTGTAGCCCAAAATCATTGGAAAATTCACCGATTAGACGTGAAGTCTGCTTTCTTGAATGGGTTTTGGAGGAGGAAGTATACATTGACCAACCTCCGGCTATGTGGTGAATGGTCAAGAAGATAAAGCCTTGAAATTGAAAAGGGCTCTTTACGGGTTGAAACAAGCCCTCGTGCATGGAATAGCCGAATTGATCGCTATTTCCAAGAAAATGGTTTTTCAAAATGTCCACATGAGCATGCTCTCTATGTAAAAATGAACAAAAATGGTGATATGTTACTTGTTTGTTTGTATGTGGATGATTTGATTTTTACAGGAAATAATCCAAAGATGTTTGGTGATTTCAAGAGAGCTATGGCAAAGGAATTTGAGATGACGGACATTGGCTTAATGTCTTATTATCTTGGGATTGAAGTAAAGCAACGAGATGATGGAATTTTTGTATCTCAAGAAGGATATGCCAAAGAAATTCTCAAGAAGTTTGAGATGGAGAATTGCAAGTCGGTGAGCACCCCCGTGGAATGTGGAGTGAAAATGTACTTTCACGAAGATGGTGAGAAAATTAATTCCACATACTTTAAAAGTCTTCTTTGAAGCTTGAGGTATCTAACTTGTACTAGACCGGATATTCTTTTTGGTGTTGGACTTGTAAGTCGTCACATGGAGGCTCCTACTACATCACATTTGAAAGTTGCCAAAAGAATACTTCGGTACATTAAAGGTCTGATTGATCATGGAATTTTCTATACCTCCTCTCACAATTTCAAGCTTGTTGGCTATTGTGATAGTGATTGGGCTGGTGATGTTGATAGTCGCAAAAGTACAACTGGGTTTGTTTTCTTTATGGGAAGTTCGGCATTCACTTGGAACTCTAAGCGGTATTGATTGTGACACTTTCTACTTGTGAAGCGGAGTATGTTGCAGCGACTTCTTGTGTTTGTCACGCTATTTGGTTGAGAAGTTTGTTGAAGGAACTTAGTTTATCACAAGAAGATCCGACGGAGATTTATGTGGATAATAAGTCTACGCTATCATGCGTTGGCGAAGAACCCAGTGTTTCATGACAGAAGCAAACACATTGATACGAAGTATCATTTTATTCGTGAGCACATATCCAAGAAAGAAGTTAAGCTTGAGTTTGTGAAGTCCCAAGACCAAATTGCGGATATCTTCACGAAGCCCTTGAAGTTTGATGTGTTCAAGAATTTGCGATTTTCTCTTGGAGTAATGAATCTAGCTTAAGGGGAGTGTTGAATTATTAGCTAGATACACTTTGAAGTAAAATAGTTCTAGTATATTCTATGCATGAATAAGTGAAATTCATGTATGTGACTTTTGGTTTTGTGCATGAATGGGGATAGGTGAATGTATGGAAATTAAATATTGATGTATGCTTGAGTGTATGTTCATCTTGGGTATCACCTATAAATACCCTTGTTATGGAGTCATTTGAAGAAGTGAAGAAAGTGATAATAAAATAAAATAAGTTTTCCCCTCTATTCTCTTGTGTGTGTGAGTTATTTGTAATATATGCTCTCCAATTTCTAACATGTATATAACAAAAGAGATCATTGTCCCACAAGTTCATATATCATGCAACAAAATGTTTACAAAGCAAAGTACATCCTGAAAAAGTGAAGCACCAATCAAATTGTAACCAGTACGATCTTAGAAAATTTTCTTTATGTTTAGTGATAATTACAGAAATTACCTCTGAGGTTTAGCTTAATTACCAAAAACATCAATTATACAAAAAAAACCCCGAAGATATTACAAATTCCTCATTAAGGTTTGTACTTAGTTTACAAATTACCTCTTTATTAAGTTGCAATTTGTATAATAGAAATGTATGACAAGGGAGTATTACACTTCTGAAAATAACTGATTTTTTTTTGTAAATTTAACCTCAGAAGTTGCATTTGTAATTATCAATGTACTTTAAATGTATTAACAACAAAACGACCCCGGAATAAATTCCTCCAGATTGTCACAAATATGAGTTTTGCAAGCATGCACATAGATTTAAGCTCCCCCTGTCACAAAACATCATTAGACAAGTATAGACAAGTATATAAGTCCATCAAGCAACAATTGGACTAAAAATAGATCACAACTTATGGCTTTTATGAGCCATAGCTTATAGCTTTTATAACAAGTTTTTATTAGCTTCTTTGAGCTAATGAGCCAATTTCCTGTTTGTCCCCCTTTGGAATCATCAAAAAGAATGTTAGGATGATAAAAACATCATTCAAGTTTATCAAAGTGCGCCAACAATACGTTTTATCAACCCTGAAAGAATTAAGCTTAGAATCCAAGAAAAAGTGAGAGAAATGTAACATAAGAAATCCAAAAGCTCATTTGTTAGCCAAAAACATGATCTCAAAAAGATTTTAAGACATTGGAAAATAAGAGAATCATGTATGTGATGATATTTTTATTGAAGCATTATAACGAACACTTGGCGGGTGTCAAAGATTTGAAAAAGATATATATATAGCCCTTGTAAATGAAATCAAGTCAAGTTGTTCATACCATCACCACAGGCAATTTTCAACATATATCCAACAAATAGTAGGCATAAACAAAGTAGAATTCTCAAGGTTCAACCCAATTGAGATAATTTTAGCCTAAAATATCAAGGCATTACAAATGCCATCAAGCAAAAATAAAGAGCCATCAAGTGATACATGTCATGCCTTAACTAATACATATAAGACATTACAAATGTCCCAAAATACCCATCTAAGCAAAATGATCAAAGCATCTCAAATGCATCTAAGCAAAAATAAAAAATAAGCACTTTTACCATCAAGTACTTCATACCAACATCAAACAATGCTAAATTAGAGTATTTTTACCATCAAATACTCCATCAATATCATGATCATCCACAAGTCATTATCAACTTGCAATTTTAACCCTTTCAAGAAAATAAGCAAATCTCATTAGTACGAAAGAGTTTTACAAAAAATTCATAAAAATACAAAGCAACATGAAGGAAAATGCTAGAAAGTAAAGGGGTGGGGACATCATTCTTCGTCCAGAAGAGAAGCAAGATCCGGAATAAAGTCTTTGATGAATTTCTTCAACTTGCCGATTGATTTTTGCATTTTGGAGGTCTTTTGCTCCAAAGCCTCATACCTCGCCTCATGAAAAGCCCTTAAATCATCAAACTCGGCTTGGGTGTACCTCTGGCGGTTGAGCACCTAGTATTACCCTCCGGATTGCTCGGTTTGCCTTCTTCCGCCAATCTCGCGGCCTCGGCATCATCAAAGAAGTCGTTTGGATCGGGGGAATCTTGACCTCTTCCTCTAGCCATTTTAGTTGGTCGGATGTCCATATTCTTGCGCATAGTGACCATTTGGGAGATGTTATCAATGTCAAAGTCATTTTGAAATACCTCCGAGTTACACTCCGACGAAGGTAGTCCCGATTGTATAAGAAGTTTACAAATCCAATTTCCCATAACCAACTTCTTATTACCTTGAGTGATGGATTCGATAAGACATTGAATAAGTATGGCGCCAAAGTTAAGCGGTTCCCTCCTAGCAATCTTATAAGTCAAAAAATAATCCATGTTGCTAGGCATTTTACCCGCCTTTCCACAAATACAGTAGGCGACAATAACAGATAGAATACGGTGCTCAAGTGTCATCGCCAACAGAGAATATTTTGGCCAAACCCCCAAATATGTCTTAACTTCTTTCATAGACACCCCCAACATTTCATCATTCCAAGTACCACAAGAGAAATAGTCCCAACCACCTTCTCTAACATGTAAAAGCCGACAAATATCATTCGAGTCCACCTAAAATGACGACCCCTTACAAAAACGAATTAACGGCAATTGGCTTCCTTTGATCATCATATTGCACCCACATATTAGCATAAAAGAGTTGGATAATATCATCATCATATAAGACATAAGCATGCTCCCATAAAAACATCCAACCTTGCTCCTCAAAAATCCTCTAATAGTAGGATATTCATTTGTAAATGAATTAAAATGACACATTTTAGTCCGAGCAATCGATTTTCTTCCCATTCCCGAATCTTCATAGTACTATTCCGCATATTTATTGATGAAATTAAGAACATTATGAGAATGAGGAGCTTGAGTAATAAAAGATTTCTTACTTTTCGCCCAACGGCAATTTTGGAGCGAAATTGTTCCGCAGAGCTCGGTAATTTGGGCCCGAGAGAGTATGGGATTTTGAACGTCATCACCTTCTTGAGCCACATTTCTCTGGGTAGCTCGAATATCCCTTTGTTCGGCTTCTTCTCGCCGATTTCTTGAAGAACCCTCTCCGCCCCTTCTACGCTTGGAGATCGGATTTTGACCATAGAATTCCTTGGAGGAGCCATATATGTAAGATTCTTGCAAAAATGAGAAGATTAGCAACAAGAATCGTGAAAAATGATGAAGAATTGAAGAACTTATGAAAAAGGGGGTGATTTTCGCTGTTTAAGGGTTTGGAGAATTTTGTGCGTCTGTTTCGAAAGTGAAGAGCAGAACGTTTTTAACTTGGAAAATTGCCCCCAGGCAACCTGGTCGAGGTGGGATGCGACGGCCGACGTCGTGCTTAACCGGCCGCCCTTGCCTTGACCATCCCAAAGGCAATTTTTCATTCTCCGGGTTTTTCAAAAATTCGATTTTTCTCCCAAAAAGTTTTTAAAACTTTGCAAAAAGATAATTTTGGACCAAGTCCAACAAATACGGGTTTCGGGAAAACATATATTCAAGAAAATCGAGACTTAACGAGTAGTGCCCTTTTTAAAAAAAATTTGCAAAATCATTTAGGGGCACTTAAGGTGCATAAGCATGATATCGACTTCTAATGAAAATACGAGTGAACATACCTCGATGGTTTAAGAAACTTGATGACGAAATAACCAATGAATATGAGATATATTTCCTACACAATTCTTAAACAAAATTTGCACTAAAGCACAAGTGTAGGCAAGTAATAGAAAATATCAAGAAAATACTTATGCTATAAAAATACATAAGAGATAATAAACCACATAAGTCTAATTAAATGCACAAGAGTTTTAGAAATATCATGCAAGGTCTTCTTATAAAAAATTTGAAACTCACAAATATATTGAAGACCAAAAAAATAATGAAAACTCATTTACAATAAAAACATGCATACTACAAAATAAAATGCATATTTAAATGGGAGATATGGTTTACCAATTACGCCATTTCCATGGGTTGTGCCATTCCATTGTTGATGATATCTTCCCTTTGAGGATCATTTTGTTGATGATGACTTCTCCAATTTCTCCATTTCCAAGCATTGTGGCTTTCCCATTTTTGAAAATGTCTTTCTCTTGGAAAATCATCTTGTTGATGTTGTTTTTGCCATTTCCAAGGATTATGTTCTTCCCATTTTTGATTATTTCCTCTTCTTGGAAAGTGACTTTGTTGGAAATGTTTTCTTCTTTGATCAAATGAATTGATCGCTTGATGTCTTCTTTGCGGTATGAATTTTTTCCAATTGTTATTCGTCCGGTACCTAATAAAACATTATTTTGTGGTACCCTCAAGTGCTTGGGTCCTTTAGGATTAGCTTTGGGACTTTTAGGTCTCCAACAATAATTAGAGCTATTTCTAGCCCAACAAGTATTAATCGTATGACCCTTTTTACCGCAATAAAAGCAAGTAATAATTCTAGAAGCATAATGACCAACATGCTTAGAGACTTAATTCCTTTTCATATGATTGACAACATTAAGCTTATGATCAAGTTCACAATTCAAATTATCACAACCATTTTCATTTACAACATTAGGCAATTCATTGGTACTCAAGTTGGATTTTGATAAATCATTTTTCAAGAAATTAATATCCTCAACAAGAGTACTATTTTCTTTTTCAAGGTTTCTAACCTTGTCAAGTGTGGTGGTGCGAGCACATGATAGTGATTCATAGGAAGTAAATAAACTATCCTTATCATTTTTCAAAACATTGAATTCCTTTTTCAAATTTTTGTATTTAACAAGTAAATTTTGGAATTCATTTTGAAGATCATCAAAATCATTTTGCAAATCACTATAATCATTTTGAATAACAATATCATAAGAAGTAGAGGGTTTAAGACATACCTCGTTTTCTTCTTTGATGCCCATAAAACAATATTCAACTTCTTCATAGTTGAAAGTTGTAAGAGGCTTGTTCCTTAGATTTGAGCTTGTATCCCTTTGAGAAGTAGATGCTTTTGTTTGACTCCTTTCATTTGCAAATACCCCATAGATGGCTTCTAATTTTTGCCATACTTCATGTGCCGATCGAATTCCTACAATATGTTCATATTCCAAATTAGTAAATGAACAATACAAAATATTGAGAGCTTTACCGTTTAAGGAGATGATTTTCTTCTCTTCATCATTGAGCTCTTTGAATCCTTTGGAGGTGTGTGGTGTGTCTATCATAGGAATGGATTCTCCGTTTATGATGATGTTCCATAAATCGAACCCACAACCTTGAAAATAACATTTCATTCTTTCATTCCAAATTATAAAATTTTTGGAATCAAATAGAGGTGGCTTGGTGGTGGAGGTGCCGGTAGGATGAGCTTCGTTAAGTAGCCGACGATCGTTTCTCTTCACTCGCGATGTGAAACGAGCTTGCCAAACAGTTTTAGCTCGATACCACTTGTAAGTCCAAGCGTTTGTGATAATCTGAGGGGGTGAATAGATTATCTCCATCTTTTCGATTTTACCCTCTTTTTCAAACCGAATGATCAAAGACAATAATAAAGGTGCGGAATGTAAACAACACATGCGATTTAAAGAGGTTCAACCCACCTAGGGCCTAATCTCTACCACCCCAAAGATATTCGGGATGTATTTCAAAAGAAAAAGAATTTTATTAATTACCAAAATTAATACAAACTCAACTTACAACACCTTGAAGAGCACCACACTCTTCTTCAACACCACCTTTGGAGATTACCACAATCTCCCTTTGAAGATTACCACAATCTTCCTTCAACGGCACCTTGTGAAGATTACCACAATCTTCAACCTTGAAGAATACCAAATTCTTCAACACCTCAATAACAAGATCACCACAATCTTCTTGCACCTATCACCTAGATCATCCAAGTGTGTTCTTACCACAAGAACACTTACAAGGATATCCTGTGTTTGAATGATAACCAAAATTCAAGATTACAACTCAATAAGGAATATTACAATTTGAGTGCAATGTGTAATCAAGAATAGCCTAGACCACAAAGATGTGAAAGTGATAAGCTAGGCAAATTTACAACAAGAATAATAACAATGAAGAACAAATATTTGCTTGACGTGTATCTTGTTGTGTTGTATCTCAATTGTTGTATAGGTTGCTCCAAAACTTCCTCTATTTATAGGAGATGATTGATCAAGCATAGGCTCCTCTTGGGGATTGAAAATCTGAGAAAAATACAATTAAAATCAAGAATATAGTCTGTTAGAAATCAATCCCATATTTTAAGGAAATTTGTCTCAACAAACGGTCATATTTTTGTTTGTCAAAAGCAGGCGGCGACCGATCGCACATAATTAGAGTTTGAAATGAACATGTCGACAATTAACACGGCAACCGATCAACGTGAGGATTCGATCGTCATCCCCATCTCAACCGTCCCCCTCAATAGGTTTGAGAAAAAAAATCGCTCTGTTTCAACCAAGAACTTGCAGGCCGCCGCACTGGGGGACCGTCGACCGACCGGCGACACCGAGCGGCGATCGGTCGACCTATGATTTTTCTTCCGTCTCATTTTCTCTGCTTTCAAAATCATCTTCAGTGCGGGTTGCCCAATAGAGGCGGCCATTCGACGAAGAGACAAATGTTGTCCAATTTTTTGTCGAAAATAAAAACCAAGAAATACTCCGAAAATTTAGTAAAACATTTTAAACCAATCGGAAGTATTTAGACAACATTTAGAAACCATGTTTTGAAGTAAAAACATATAAACATAAAAACATTAGAAGTGTTGTCCAATTTTATCTAAAGTAAAACTTGAAGAAATACTCCTAAGATATTAAAACCATTTTAAATCATTTAGGAGTATTTGGACAACAATTAAAAACATTGCTTTGGTGTAAAAATAAAATCATCAAAATTAAGATAAAAACATGTATCAAACAGCTAACACATGTGCAACATCATTCGCTGATCTCTTGATAAAAACACAATACACTTTAGGAAGTTCTAATAATAACTCTCTACATTCTCCAATAACATCCTTTAAATAAGAGTTCTCTACATCATCTCATCTCAAAGCTTTAATAACCAATAGTGAGTCAGTTTCCAGGTACACAGAAGACTCACCCCAAGAGGACTTAATCCAACTCAATGCTTCATGAAAGCCCACAACCTCAGCAAGATCTGGAGTAGCATAGCAGTTAATAGCTCCATGCATCGCAGCCACAAAGTCTCCATTCCAATTCCTTAAAATGCTGCCATATCCCATCTTTGACATATCTTGGAAAAGAGCAGCATCAACATTGCACTTTAACCAACCCGGACCCGGTTTTTGCCATTTGCTTGCTCCATCTAATGAAGTTAAAAACCAATTATCCACAACTGAAACCTGTGCGGACTGCCAAAGCAATAACTGAGAGGTAGCAAAGTTAAGAATTTGAGTAGGAGATCTGCTAGTTTGGTTCCAAATAACGTCATTCCGATTTTTCCAAATAGCCCAAAGAAACATAACAATATTACATTTCATATCAATAGAAGCTGTAGACCACAACTTGTTAATGCAATAAAGAAAAGTACCAGACTCCAAAAAAGGTTCCCAATTACCCAATAAATCCCAACAATTTCTTGCAACAGGGTAGTAAAATAAAGCATGTGTTGTAGTTTCCACCTCCAAGTTACATCCCGGGCATAACGATGAGACCTGCACCTTGCGAGAAATAAGTCGCTCCTTTGTAGGCACTGCATTTAAACACGCTCTCCATACTAAATTCTTCGCTTTTGCTGGAACTTTCAAGCACCAAAGACTCTTCCAGTCAAATAAATCTTCAAAATTCAGATCCTCCTCTATTACTTTACACAACAGCTGATATCCAGATTTTACAGAATAAATACCTTTCTTGCAGCCCATCCATTGCCATGAATCACTCATCTCTTCAGAATTCAACGGAATGCTTAGAATAAGCCTTCTATCACGATGGTTAAAAATATCACAGATAATATCATAATCCCACTCCAACTGATCTGATTTCATCAAGTTGTTGACAGTAATTCCTTCCAGATTTAATTGTGAAGATGTGATAAAGGCATTGACATCTGGCAGCCAGGGATCATTCCAAACAGAAATTGTTGTACCATCACCGACCTTCCTTCGGCAGTTGGAGATCACGAAATTCCGAGCGGCAAAAATACTTCTCCAAATATAACTTGGATTAGACCCAAGTTGAGCACACTGAAGAGATGAACAAGGATAATATCTTGCTTTATATATCTCGAGCCACCAAAGACTTTTCATCAATTAACAATCTCCAAATTTGCTTCCCCAACAAAGCCAAATTAAATTCGTGTAGCCGTCTAAAACTCAACCCACCTTTGCTTTTATGAACACACAACTTATCCCAAGCTAACCAATTTGTACCCCTAGTTGAAGCTTCTCATTTTCCCCACCAGAAAGAATTCATCATACGTTCCAACTCAACACATAACTCCTTAGGAAGGAGAAACAAACTCATCGCATATATAGGAACGACTTGGGCCACAATCTTGAGGAGAATCTCTTTACCCGCCCTTGAGAGAAGCTTTTTCTTCCACCCTTGAAGTCTACACCACACTTTTTCCTTAATAAAAGCAAAGATTTCCTTCTTGTTCCGACCAATAAGTGACGGCAAACCAAGATAAGCTCCATGATTTTCCGTAAAAGAGACACCAAGGAAATCACAAATAGCATTCATATCCTCTGTTCGTGTATTCCTACTGAATGATATGGAAGATTTCTGATAATTTATGATATGCCCTGACGCCCCTGAATACAAATCCAAGCACTGTTTGATACGAAAACACTCTTCCCTATTTGCTTGGAAAAACAAGAAACTGTCATCTGCGAAAATAAATGAGTCACACTAGGAGCATTTCTAGCTATCCGACATCTATGTAGCCATCCTTTATCTTCATAATTTTTGATAATAGCCGATAATGTTAGATAAATGTTTTTATCAAGATTTTGATGATTTTGTTTAAATGGGTTATTATACCAAAACAATGATAATAAATGTTGTCCAAATACTCCTAAATGATTTAAAATGTTTTTGCTAATTTTTGGAGTATTTCTTAGAATTTATTTTTTGATAAAAATGGACAACACTTTTGATGGTTTTGTTTAAATTGGTTTTTACACCAAAAATATGTTTATAAATGTTGTCAAAATACTCCCAAGTGATTTAAAATGTTTTCACTAATTTTTGGAGTATTTCTTGAAGTTTATTTTTGATAAAAATCGGACAACATTTAATATTGGAGGCCTCGACCGGGTCGCCTCTATACATCGACCGTACCCGAGAAGAACTCAAAATTGAAACAGAACTCACTGGGTCAAGAAAATCGAAGAGGGGGACCGGTCGAGGTGAGGCCGAATTTGTCCGCACCCTAGGGTGACCGTCGCACCCCGTCGTCGACCTGGGCCGACCCGACGACTGCACTGGATCGAACTAATTTTTTTCAAACGGTCGAAATCTTCAACAGGCAACCCGTCGCCTATGCTATTTTGTGACAAAGAAAAGTTATGTTTGTTTGAAATTTTTGACATCAAGATTTACTTTTGATTTTTGTACAATATTTCTACATCTTGTGATCTTTTTTTTTTGTAGACAAAAGTGAAGATAGAGGCCTATGTTGGGAGCCTATGTTGGTGAAGACTTCCCTATAAATAGAAGATGAATTGAAGACACAAGATATAACACATACAAGCAAAATACACAACAAGAAATCTGCAAATTGTTCAAGCTTTCATTTTTACATTCTTGTTGTAATAGCCTAAGTACTTTCACTTGCACATCTTTGAGGTCTAGGCTTTTGATTCTTGATTACACTTGCACTCAATCTTTGTATTGGTTTCATAGAGTTGTAATCTTGAATTTTGTCCATCATTCAACACAAGACATCCTTGTGAGTATTCGTGTGGTAAGAATACACTGGGTGATCTAGGTGATAGGTGTTTGAAGAGTGTGGTACTCTTCAAAGGTGGTGAAGGAAGATTATGGTAATCTCCTTGAAGGTGTTGTAAGAGGATTGTGGTGATCCTCAAGGTGTTGTATTAATTGTGGTAATTAATAAAATCTTTTTTTTTTTTGAAATCCATCCCTGAGATACTTTGGGGTGGTAGAGGATTAGGCCCAGGTGGGTTGAACCTCTTTAAATCAACGAGTGTTGTTTAATTTCCGCATTTACATTCTTGTCATTTACTTGTTGATTCGAAAAAGAGGGTGATTTGCGAAAAATCGACATAATCTATTCACCCCTCTAGATTATCGTAGCCACTGGACTACCGGATAATCCTCAATAAATAAAATAAATAAATACGGAGATAAAGGATCTCCTTGTCGCAACCCACGCGTTAAGGCGAAAAATATCAGATTCAAAATCTCCATGTATCACTTTGTAACGGACAGAAGCCACGAACAACATCAAAATATCAACCCATTTGTGATGAAAACCCATCTTGAGTAATATAGCCTTTAAATAACCCCATTCAATACGATCATAGGCTTTACTCATGTCGATTTTAAACGTCGTTATCCCATTGTTGCCTTGTCGCTTCCTCTTAAGATAATGATTGATTTCAAAAGCCACCATAATATTATCCGAAATCAGTCTTTGAGGAACAAAGGCGCTTTGAGATTCTGAGATTATATGAGGAAGTACAACCTTTAAGCGATTCGCCAAAAATTTGGAAATGACCTTATATGCCACATTACAAAGAGCAATGGGACGGAGATCCGTAATAAACTCTGGATTTTTCTTCTTCGGGATAAGTACCAAATTTGTATCGTTGAATTCGACAGGGAACGAACACGAGTTAATAAAGTGTTGACACCAATTCTTGCCCCGTTATGTCCCAAAATTTCTGAAAAAATGCGGGATTCATCCCATCCGGTCCAGGTGATTTATCTGGATACATCGAAAATAACGCCTTCTTTATCTCCAATTCTGTGACAGGTTCGAGAAGGACTTCATTCTATTGTGGGTTTATGCAGCATTTCACACAATCAATAATACCCACAAAATAATTAATAATGTGATTGCCCAAACCATTCTCCCAATATAACTGATACCATTCGAATCCTTTAAAAAGGAAATCGAATTGTGACGTTGGCGAGTAGACGCCACCGTATGAAAATACCGAGTATTTGCATCCCCACCTTTAAGCTAAAAGAGCTTAGCTCTTTGCTTCCAAAAATCTTCTTGTTGAGCTAACAACACATTGTACTCTTGTTGAGCCTTTTTGAATTCTCCTATAGACCAATCATCTCTGCGGCTACGTAAGTTCCTCATTTTATTCCGAACATCCTGAATCCTATTACGGAATTTATTTATCAGCAATTCACCCCATTTGAATAATTCAGAGCCACATACTGCAATTTTATGCTGCAAATTACCTTCCAAACCTCTGTTCCAACCTTTGCGACAAAACTTGACGGCAATCTTTCTCACGTAACCACGCATTTTCAAACTGGAATTTTCTAACTTTCTTGTCGCGATAGAACAGCCCCAATTCCAAAAAAATAGGAGAGTGATCCGACATAGAGGCTTCAACATTCCAAAGCTTACAATTGGGAAAAGAGTTACACCAAGATTTGGTAGCTAAGCAGCGATCCAATCTTTCTTCTATCCAATTGATTGTTCCACGCCCTCTTTCCTAGGTAAACGGATACCCGAACATACCCAAATCAACTAAACCACAGTCATCTAGCGCAGCACGAAAACCATCCAGTAACCAAGGAGGATGATCAACTCTACCTCTTTTCTCACACACTGAAGTAAGATCATTAAAATCCCCTATACACACCCATGGAATATGTGACTGACAAGAGAGATTACGAAGAAAATTCCAAGAAAACTGACGTCTGCTCCTTTCCGGATAACCATAAAAACCAGTCAATCTGTACACAGGCATATTCTCCAAATGAACCGAAACATCGATATGATTTGATGAAAAGCTCAAAAGTTGAGCCATTTCTTTTTTTCTCCAAAATAAGGCAATACCACCACCATGGCCGACACTACTAATGACCAACATTTCTTCAAAACCCGTTTTACTCTAAGAGGTTCCAATTTATCTTTATGAATCATAGTCAGTATGTCCCAAGGGGTGTAAGTGTAAGGTTTAGAAGGGGGGTTGAATAAACCTACCAAATTTTCGATTTAGTCCTTTTAAATCTGAGTTGATTCTACACACGTGTCCTTGATGGACCATCGAATTAGTCACTCAAGAGTTAATCTCTCAATGCACTAACTGAGTGGTATTGATGGAGTAACTCAGTGGTTGGCTATAATTTAACTCAACCTGTGGTTTTATTTTCAGAAGACTTAACACCCTTATGTTTGATTAAGCAAGATTTTAGAGCTTGATTTAGTACTTATAATTTTATCAAATGGATAGCAAATTTATCGTGGATATATGCGATTAAAAGTGCGAGAATTTAAATCTTTGAAATGTAAATGACACGGTGAAGTTTTATAGAGGTTCGAAGATGGGGTAATTCTTCTACTCCTCTCTTCTCCAACTCCCGGAGGAATCCACTAAGTAATGATCGATTTACAAAGTGGTAACAGTCCCGGATACAAGTGTTGATCACAACAAACCCGACTTGATCCTTAGGACTCGATGAGACGCCTTGATCACTCACCGGCTTCCAAATGCGACTAAACCTTCTTCACAGGCATTTGCCTTACTACAACTCACTTGCTCAAGCTCTTTGGATTTGATCACGAAGCCCTCCAAAAGCTTAAGACTTGGTTCACGCCTTGAACCTTTATACAATCCTTCCCGGAATGTAGACCCACTTGTTTTGATATTTTCCTCTTCAACGATTGAAGTTCTCTTTCCTTCACGGTGAGTGTTGGATTGATGTACTTCGTAATGTAGGCTTGAGGATTGAGAATGTTTCGATTTTTCTAATATGCTTGTTTATCTCATATGTGTGTCATCTATATATTTCTCAAACAAACTCCTCGCCTTTTATAGTGAACTTTCAAAAATTTGCCCGAAGAGATAGGCTTATTTTTGAAAGTCACTTTGCGTCGTTGGCTTTTTTGTTGCGATTCTTGGAATTGCCATTTCCTCGTATGAATTGTTCTTTTATCTTTTCGAGTTCGACACGATGTAGTGCTTCCCATTGGTTCATTCCTTTTGCACGCCTCAGGGGTGAGCACTCCAAGAAAGGTGGTATGGAGATATTACTTGTTTAAGTAAATCTCTTGATTTACGTAAACGGTTCTTTTACGATTATCTCGACTTATTTTCCTTGCTTTCCCTGGGTGACTTAGAGTCGACTTCCAATCATTGGATGACTCTTCCGTCACTTCATCTTGAGACTTGGCTTTTCTTGAGTTGACTTGATGCTCCACTGTTTGCATCTCACTTTTCGATAGAGTTCCCATCTACTCTTTTTGCCACATTCAATTTTTTCACAGCAAGGTCTTCCTTCCGGTCTTGTGTCTTCTTGCATGTTAGGGCGTAGGCGACTTAACTCACTTGGCCACTCTAATTGTTACAAAACATTTTACAACAAGAATTGGGGTGCCAACTTTCTATTCTAAGTTTTACATGGCATTCATCAAAATCTAAACAATAAAATTCCTAACAATTTTCCCCTTTTTGATGATGCCAAAACTTAAATCATTCAAAGATGCAAACAAAGAATGATACATACATATAGTATATTGACATAGAATGTATGCGCACAATCAATTCTTTTTATTGATCATATCATTCTTGTTCCTCAACACAATCAACAAGGTGTATCGGGCGTATAATTGTCTTCACAAAATTAAAGAATTTATACCTTTATTACGGAAGACTTACATTGTATGTATTTACATAATAAAATACACGAAGGGTTGGGCAAAGAACACTTCATCTCCTTCATTTGTCCTTCTTTCATCTTGTTCAAAGATGTTCTTCTCTTCTTCTCTTTTTTCTCGTCGTCATTTGCTTTCTTTTCTTCTCATATGCTTTCTGGCGACTTCATCTTTTCTTATTCTTTCCCCTCTCTCTCCCGCCATAGCCGAGTTTGTCTCTTGTTTTCTTCTTCTATCCTTTTTGCATACTCATCGTTAGTTTTAGCCACTTTCAAATTTGCCACTTGGTCAAGCCCGGCCCGATAGATCCCTCCTTTCTTCCCTGGATCTACGTATTCAATATTCTTGGGCGGAGGCCTGGTGCAAGCTTCTTCCTCCACTACTACTTCTTCCTCTACCTCCTACGCGTATATTAGACGGGTCTTCTTCTTTCCAAATGAGTGACCCGGTGAGTGACCAAGTGAGCGATCGGTTGTCTTGCTGTCGAC
Source organism: Rehmannia glutinosa (assembly GCA_016081115.2). NCBI lineage: Eukaryota > Viridiplantae > Streptophyta > Magnoliopsida > Lamiales > Orobanchaceae > Rehmannia > Rehmannia glutinosa. The sequence continues at coordinate 34,789,140 of CM071924.1, read as the reverse complement.
TTCTTCACATAATGTGAGACCCTTTTCCCAAGACAGGTCCCAAGCTCGAGCCATAGACATATTTGCAAAGTATCCCTCGAGACTCGAGCGTTTTAAATTCATCGACCGTCGGCTGTCCGCACATCCGAGATGGCATAGGTGTCTCATCTCTTTGGAATGCCTCCGTGTTCTTTCAAGATGTTCATCACCCTGGCATCCATTCTTCCTTCCACTTCCTTCATCCCCGCTTCAATTGATTTTCTCTTTTCCCCATAGATACTGAGTGTTGGAGTGGCGGAGTCACAGGGAGTTTGCCGCTTATAATGTCACTTGTGGACAGACCTTGTTGGGGTTTTGTGCAATCATCAATGTCACATCTTTGATCCTTCCCCCTCAACAAGCTTTTCTTTCTTCTCGTTTCAAGACTTCTCTCCGATTTTCCCTTCTCCGCTTCCTTTCTTTTTCGGCTCGATTTTTTTGCTTTAAGGCGTATTCCTCTTCCCCCTTTTTGGCATCATCAAAGGATAGAGGAACCCGAGGAACATGGCCGCAAGCATGAAGTCGAGTCTTCGATGGTTGAGTTACGCTTCAAGTCCGCTGCGTTGTATGCAACACGAATTCGATCGAGTAGCGTTGGATTCTCAAATCGCTTCATCTCAAATGAGAAGGCTGAATTTTCTTGTCATGTGTTCTTCCAAACGTTGTAGATCATTTGTATGTTGCTCACGCAGGGGCTTGATCTCGCGGTGTGAGCTTCATGCATATGCTCAATGTGTTCTCTCGGCCGTCTTTGCGTCGGTATTTTCGACTCTCCACACCGGCAATTGTTGAACAATTGTCCAAGTATCTCACCTGTTCCACACGCATTGTTTGCTTTACTGTTGTTGCCACCATTCCCTTATCCGAATTTATGCCTCTAAATCAATTTGTAAGGGTGGCATCTCTGTTGTCCGATCGCATGTCAAAGAGGCTGATGCCTCTCCATCCTTTCAACCTCGAAAAGAGTGCCTTGAACACTTCTCGAACTTCACCGATTCTTCATTACGGTGATGGCCATACAAAGATCGAAGTCATAATCACCGAACGATGGTGTCGATGGAAGAACAGAGCTTGGTTTGTAATAAGCGTGCTTGTTCGTTTCCTACGATTCTTCGTGGAGTTCTCGTATCTCCAAAAAAGGGAAAGATTCTACAAAGATTCATCACCGCCAACCGGGATCCGTTCGATGATGAGCGGTGCGCGTGAAGTTCTTTTTGGGAATCGATCTGCTGCAGGCTGAGGAGCCCGAGCATGGTCTCTTGTTGGTGGGTTCTCGGTTGTAAGTAGACCCTGGCCAGAGCCTCAAACGGTATTTAACAGCCGTTGGTCTCGGTGATTTCTCCATTTCAAGATGATCGGTCCCGGCCTTATCGAGCGTCATCGACGATGATGAGATTTCCATTGGTGGCTCATCATCAAAATTAAAGGTTTGACGAGTAGTGTTGGGATCGAGTTGCTCGTGCTTGGAACATCCGATTGAGTCTTTTGGATTTGTCATGGGGATGACTCGGCTTCTTCTTTCGCCTTCCGATCCCGAGAAAAGTGACATCGGGGTTGTCACGGGAATCATGAAGTGCGCGATCTCCTTCTCGAGATGGGTCGATGATACCAGGAGGGATGTTCTCTACTTGTTTGCTTTACCCTGAAGTCTCAACCTCCCGTGGCCTTCATTTCCTCCAGCCTCTCTTTTCTTGCAGGTCTTGTCCTCCCTTTCGACAAAGTGTCACTTTGTCTTAGGGTCTTCTACATGGCATCCATTGGAGTCTCAACCCCATGGATTGCACTTTCATCGCCAAATCGTGTTAACTCCCGCGGCATTCCTTCCTCGGCTCGGACGCGTATTAACGCCGAGCGCGTTGGCACCTCGAGTGAGCAGATCTCAAGCCTGAGCTTCGTTGATGGCAACTTGCTGTTTCTTCTTGTGTTTGAATTTTCTCTACTTCGCCTTCTACATTCTTTGTGGAGTCATCTCACGCAAAGATCCTCCGACCTTGCTGCGGTGGAGGGAGTTTCCCCCTCAGCGGCGCACCGAGTGACTTGAAATAAGGTCACTCGTCTCCAAGCTCCCTGTTTCGATTGATTGCTCGGCCGTTGGGGCGGGTGGTAGCACACTTTCAATAGGGGTTGGCTCGACCGGGGTCCCCACTATCCCGCTTTCATCGCCATCTCCTTATCGCCTTTTCCGAGTGAGTGAAAGTGGTAGCGAAAAACAACAGCCGCTATTTGTCAACCACTCCCATTGGATCGATTTCGGTGTGTTACGGAGGACTCTCCCGGTCCCTCCATTAATCTTTGCTCGTGAAGGATTCTTGATTTGTGCAATGCTTTGCATTTGCAACTCTTCTGGCGGCGGCAAAAATTCTCCTGCCTCGTCATCACGGAGAAGACATCAAGGAGATGATGTGTGTGTTACGGGTGCCGGAGATAGGCGATGCTTGCCTTCTCGCGCTTCTCGCTTCTTCAAATTTGCTTTTCTCTCTCCTTGTCCTTGTAGATCCGCAAGATGTCCATGCGATTGTCTTCATCCGAGCTGGAGCACATGAGTTAATCGAAGGAAATTTAGCGATTCCCCTCTTCTTCTTCTATGAACTCAAAGCCGTTGGAACTGTTCCTTGACTTACTCAACTTCCATTTCCTCCACTCACGCAGACGATTTTGATGTCCGGGTAAGGTGGAGATAGATCATTACATCACTATCCGCTCCGTAGTTCTTTCGCTTCACCGTGTGAGCTACAATCGTGTCTTCGGGGTTGCCTCTGACGCGCCCAAAGAGACTTGGTCGTTTATCAACTACATCCGAGACTCTACTTCTCCGAGTCTCCTATTTGTGCTTTGGCCGAGTAACCGACTCACCGGTTTCTCCCCTGCTTGGGATCGCTTGACAAGTCTTCTTC